>OX465288.1:184511689-185711689 GCA_949987695.1 Merzomyia westermanni
AAATGGCCATAACTTCTACAGTTATGCTCGGATTTTCATGGTTTATGTATCGTTGGATAGCTGAAACAATACCCTTTCCAAAAATGTATAGTTTCACTGGTATATCTCAATTTTAAAAAATGCAAAGTTTGATAGGTCTACAACGCTCCGTTTAGCTGTAAATCGAGTTTAAAGATAAGTTAACTTCAAATGGCCATAACTTCTACAGTTATGCTCGGATTTTCATGGTTTATGTATCGTTGGATAGCTGAAACAAAACCCTTTCCAAAAATGTATAGTTTCACTGGTATATCTCAATTTTAAAAAATGCAAAGCTTGATAGGTCTACAACGCTCCGTTTAGCTGTAAATCGAGTTTAAAGATAAGTTAACTTCAAATGGCCATAACTTCTACAGTTATGCTCGGATTTTCATGGTTTATGTATCGTTGGATAGCTGAAACAATACCCTTTCCAAAAATGTATAGTTTTACTGGTATATCTCAATTTTAAAAAATGCAAAGCTTGATAGGTCTACAACGCTCCGTTTAGCTGTAAATCGAGTTTAAAGATAAGTTAACTTCAAATGGCCATAACTTCTACAGTTATGCTCGGATTTTCATGGTTTATGTATCGTTGGATAGCTGAAACAATACCCTTTCCAAAAATGTATAGTTTCACTGGTATATCTCAATTTTAAAAAATGCAAAGCTTGATAGGTCTACAACGCTCCGTTTAGCTGTAAATCGAGTTTAAAGATAAGTTAACTTCAAATGGCCATAACTTCTACAGTTATGCTCGGATTTTCATGGTTTATGTATCGTTGGATAGCTGAAACAAAACCCTTTCCAAAAATGTATAGTTTCACTGGTATATCTCAATTTTAAAAAATGCAAAGTTTGATAGGTCTACAACGCTCCGTTTAGCTGTAAATCGAGTTTTAAAGATAAGTTAACTTCAAATGGCCATAACTTCTACAGTTATGCTCGGATTTTTCACGGTTTATGTATCGTTGGATAGCTGAAACAATACCCTTTCCAAAAATGTATAGTTTCACTGGTATATCTCAATTTTAAAAAATGCAAAGCTTGATAGGTCTACAACGCTCCGTTTAGCTGTAAATCGAGTTTAAAGATAAGTTAACTTCAAATGGCCATAACTTCTACAGTTATGCTCGGATTTTCACGGTTTATGTATCGTTGGATAGCTGAAACAAAACCCTTTCCAAAAATGTATAGTTTCACTGGTATATCTCAATTTTAAAAAATGCAAAGCTTGATAGGTCTACAACGCTCCGTTTAGCTGTAAATCGAGTTTAAAGATAAGTTAACTTCAAATGGCCATAACTTCTACAGTTATGCTCGGATTTTCATGGTTTATGTATCGTTGGATAGCTGAAGTTAACTTCAAATGGCCATAACTTCTACAGTTATGCTCGGATTTTCATGGTTTATGTATCGTTGGATAGCTGAAACAATACCCTTTCCAAAAATGTATAGTTTCACTGGTATATCTCAATTTTAAAAATGCAAAGCTTGATAGGTCTACAACGCTCCGTTTAGCTGTAAATCGAGTTTAAAGATAAGTTAACTTCAAATGGCCATAACTTCTACAGTTATGCTCGGATTTTCACGGTTTATGTATCGTTGGATAGCTGAAACAATACCCTTTCCAAAAATGTATAGTTTCACTGGTATATCTCAATTTTAAAAAATGCAAAGCTCGATAGGTCTACAACGCTCCGTTTAGCTGTAAATCGAGTTTAAAGATAAGTTAACTTCAAATGGCCATAACTTCTACAGTTATGCTCGGATTTTCACGGTTTATGTATCGTTGGATAGCTGAAACAATACCCTTTCCAAAAATGTATAGTTTCACTGGTATATCTCAATTTTAAAAAATGCAAAGCTTGATAGGTCTACAACGCTCCGTTTAGCTGTAAATCGAGTTTAAAGATAAGTTAACTTCAAATGGCCATAACTTCTACAGTTATGCTCGGATTTTCACGGTTTATGTATCGTTGGATAGCTGAAACAAAACCCTTTCCAAAAATGTATAGTTTCACTGGTATATCTCAATTTTAAAAAATGCAAAGTTTGATAGGTCTACAACGCTCCGTTTAGCTGTAAATCGAGTTTAAAGATAAGTTAACTTCAAATGGCCATAACTTCTACAGTTATGCTCGGATTTTCACGGTTTATGTATCGTTGGATAGCTGAAACAATACCCTTTCCAAAAATGTATAGTTTCACTGGTATATCTCAATTTTAAAAAATGCAAAGCTTGATAGGTCTACAACGCTCCGTTTAGCTGTAAATCGAGTTTAAAGATAAGTTAACTTCAAATGGCCATAACTTCTACAGTTATGCTCGGATTTTCACGGTTTATGTATCGTTGGATAGCTGAAACAAAACCCTTTCCAAAAATGTATAGTTTCACTGGTATATCTCAATTTTAAAAAATGCAAAGCTTGATAGGTCTACAACGCTCCGTTTAGCTGTAAATCGAGTTTAAAGATAAGTTAACTTCAAATGGCCATAACTTCTACAGTTATGCTCGGATTTTCATGGTTTATGTATCGTTGGATAGCTGAAACAATACCCTTTCCAAAAATGTATAGTTTCACTGGTATATCTCAATTTTAAAAAATGCAAAGCTTGATAGGTCTACAACGCTCCGTTTAGCTGTAAATCGAGTTTAAAGATAAGTTAACTTCAAATGGCCATAACTTCTACAGTTATGCTCGGATTTTCACGGTTTATGTATCGTTGGATAGCTGAAACAATACCCTTTCCAAAAATGTATAGTTTCACTGGTATATCTCAATTTTAAAAAATGCAAAGCTCGATAGGTCTACAACGCTCCGTTTAGCTGTAAATCGAGTTTAAAGATAAGTTAACTTCAAATGGCCATAACTTCTACAGTTATGCTCGGATTTTCATGGTTTATGTATCGTTGGATAGCTGAAACAAAACCCTTTCCAAAAATGTATAGTTTCACTGGTATATCTCAATTTTAAAAAATGCAAAGTTTGATAGGTCTACAACGCTCCGTTTAGCTGTAAATCGAGTTTAAAGATAAGGTAACTTCAAATGGCCATAACTTCTACAGTTATGCTCGGATTTTCACGGTTTATGTATCGTTGGATAGCTGAAACAATACCCTTTCCAAAAATGTATAGTTTCACTGGTATATCTCAATTTTAAAAAATGCAAAGCTTGATAGGTCTACAACGCTCCGTTTAGCTGTAAATCGAGTTTAAAGATAAGTTAACTTCAAATGGCCATAACTTCTACAGTTATGCTCGGATTTTCATGGTTTATGTATCGTTGGATAGCTGAAACAATACCCTTTCCAAAAATGTATAGTTTCACTGGTATATCTCAATTTTAAAAAATGCAAAGTTTGATAGGTCTACAACGCTCCGTTTAGCTGTAAATCGAGTTTAAAGATAAGTTAACTTCAAATGGCCATAACTTCTACAGTTATGCTCGGATTTTCATGGTTTATGTATCGTTGGATAGCTGAAACAAAACCCTTTCCAAAAATGTATAGTTTCACTGGTATATCTCAATTTTAAAAAATGCAAAGTTTGATAGGTCTACAACGCTCCGTTTAGCTGTAAATCGAGTTTAAAGATAAGTTAACTTCAAATGGCCATAACTTCTACAGTTATGCTCGGATTTTCATGGTTTATGTATCGTTGGATAGCTGAAACAAAACCCTTTCCAAAAATGTATAGTTTCACTGGTATATCTCAATTTTAAAAAATGCAAAGCTTGATAGGTCTACAACGCTCCGTTTAGCTGTAAATCGAGTTTAAAGATAAGTTAACTTCAAATGGCCATAACTTCTACATTTATGCTCGGATTTTCATGGTTTATGTATCGTTGGATAGCTGAAACAATACCCTTTCCAAAAATGTATAGTTTCACTGGTATATCTCAATTTTAAAAAATGCAAAGTTTGATAGGTCTACAACGCTCCGTTTAGCTGTAAATCGAGTTTAAAGATAAGTTAACTTCAAATGGCCATAACTTCTACAGTTATGCTCGGATTTTCATGGTTTATGTATCGTTGGATAGCTGAAACAAAACCCTTTCCAAAAATGTATAGTTTCACTGGTATATCTCAATTTTAAAAAATGCAAAGTTTGATAGGTCTACAACGCTCCGTTTAGCTGTAAATCGAGTTTAAAGATAAGTTAACTTCAAATGGCCATAACTTCTACAGTTATGCTCGGATTTTCACGGTTTATGTATCGTTGGATAGCTGAAACAATACCCTTTCCAAAAATGTATAGTTTCACCGGTATATCTCAATTTTAAAAAATGCAAAGCTTGATAGGTCTACAACGCTCCGTTTAGCTGTAAATCGAGTTTAAAGATAAGTTAACTTCAAATGGCCATAACTTCTACAGTTTTGCTCGGATTTTCATGGTTTATGTATCGTTGGATAGCTGAAACAATACCCTTTCCAAAAATGTATAGTTTCACTGGTATATCTCAATTTTAAAAAATGCAAAGTTTGATAGGTCTACAACGCTCCGTTTAGCTGTAAATCGAGTTTAAAGATAAGCTAACTTCAAATGGCCATAACTTCTACAGTTATGCTCGGATTTTCATGGTTTATGTATCGTTGGATAGCTGAAACAATACCCTTTCCAAATGTATAGTTTCACTGGTATATCTCAATTTTAAAAAATGCAAAGCTTGATAGGTCTACAACGCTCCGTTTAGCTGTAAATCGAGTTTAAAGATAAGTTAACTTCAAATGGCCATAACTTCTACAGTTATGCTCGGATTTCCATGGTTTATGTATCGTTGGATAGCTGAAACAATACCCTTTCCAAAAATGTATAGTTTCACTGGTATATCTCAATTTTAAAAAATGCAAAGTTTGATAGGTCTACAACGCTCCGTTTAGCTGTAAATCGAGTTTAAAGATAAGTTAACTTCAAATGGCCATAACTTCTACAGTTATGCTCGGATTTTCATGGTTTATGTATCGTTGGATAGCTGAAACAAAACCCTTTCCAAAAATGTATAGTTTCACTGGTATATCTCAATTTTAAAAAATGCAAAGTTTGATAGGTCTACAACGCTCCGTTTAGCTGTAAATCGAGTTTAAAGATAAGTTAACTTCAAATGGCCATAACTTCTACAGTTATGCTCGGATTTTCATGGTTTATGTATCGTTGGATAGCTGAAACAATACCCTTTCCAAAAATGTATAGTTTCACTGGTATATCTCAATTTTAAAAAATGCAAAGTTTGATAGGTCTACAACGCTCCGTTTAGCTGTAAATCGAGTTTAAAGATAAGCTAACTTCAAATGGCCATAACTTCTACAGTTATGCTCGGATTTTCATGGTTTATGTATCGTTGGATAGCTGAAACAATACCCTTTCCAAAAATGTATAGTTTCACTGGTATATCTCAATTTTAAAAAATGCAAAATTTGATAGGTCTACAACGCTCCGTTTAGCTGTAAATCGAGTTTAAAGATAAGTTAACTTCAAATGGCCATAACTTCTACAGTTATGCTCGGATTTGCATGGTTTATGTATCGTTGGATAGCTGAAACAATACCCTTTCCAAAAATGTATAGTTTCACTGGTATATCTCAATTTTAAAAAATGCAAAGTTTGATAGGTCTACAACGCTCCGTTTAGCTGTAAATCGAGTTTAAAGATAAGCTAACTTCAAATGGCCATAACTTCTACAGTTATGCTCGGATTTTCATGGTTTATGTATCGTTGGATAGCTGAAACAATACCCTTTCCAAAAATGTATAGTTTCACTGGTATATCTCAATTTTAAAAAATGCAAAGTTTGATAGGTCTACAACGCTCCGTTTAGCTGTAAATCGAGTTTAAAGATAAGTTAACTTCAAATGGCCATAACTTCTACAGTTATGCTCGGATTTTCATGGTTTATGTATCGTTGGATAGCTGAAACAATACCCTTTCCAAAAATGTATAGTTTCACTGGTATATCTCAATTTTAAAAAATGCAAAGTTTGATAGGTCTACAACGCTCCGTTTAGCTGTAAATCGAGTTTAAAGATAAGTTAACTTCAAATGGCCATAACTTCTACAGTTATGCTCGGATTTTCATGGTTTATGTATCGTTGGATAGCTGAAACAATACCCTTTCCAAAAATGTATAGTTTCACTGGTATATCTCAATTTTAAAAAATGCAAAGTTTGATAGGTCTACAACGCTCCGTTTAGCTGTAAATCGAGTTTAAAGATAAGCTAACTTCAAATGGCCATAACTTCTACAGTTATGCTCGGATTTTCATGGTTTATGTATCGTTGGATAGCTGAAACAATACCCTTTCCAAAAATGTATAGTTTCACTGGTATATCTCAATTTTAAAAAATGCAAAATTTGATAGGTCTACAACGCTCCGTTTAGCTGTAAATCGAGTTTAAAGATAAGCTAACTTCAAATGGCCATAACTTCTACAGTTATGCTCGGATTTTCATGGTTTATGTATCGTTGGATAGCTGAAACAATACCCTTTCCAAAAATGTATAGTTTCACTGGTATATCTCAATTTTAAAAAATGCAAAGTTTGATAGGTCTACAACGCTCCGTTTAGCTGTAAATCGAGTTTAAAGATAAGCTAACTTCAAATGGCCATAACTTCTACAGTTATGCTCGGATTTTCATGGTTTATGTATCGTTGGATAGCTGAAACAATACCCTTTCCAAAAATGTATAGTTTCACTGGTATATCTCAATTTTAAAAAATGCAAAGTTTGATAGGTCTACAACGCTCCGTTTAGCTGTAAATCGAGTTTAAAGATAAGCTAACTTCAAATGGCCATAACTTCTACAGTTATGCTCGGATTTTCATGGTTTATGTATCGTTGGATAGCTGAAACAATACCCTTTCCAAAAATGTATAGTTTCACTGGTATATCTCAATTTTAAAAAATGCAAAGTTTGATAGGTCTACAACGCTCCGTTTAGCTGTAAATCGAGTTTAAAGATAAGTTAACTTCAAATGGCCATAACTTCTACAGTTATGCTCGGATTTTCATGGTTTATGTATCGTTGGATAGCTGAAACAATACCCTTTCCAAAAATGTATAGTTTCACTGGTATATCTCAATTTTAAAAAATGCAAAGTTTGATAGGTCTACAACGCTCCGTTTAGCTGTAAATCGAGTTTAAAGATAAGTTAACTTCAAATGGCCATAACTTCTACAGTTATGCTCGGATTTTCATGGTTTATGTATCGTTGGATAGCTGAAACAATACCCTTTCCAAAAATGTATAGTTTCACTGGTATATCTCAATTTTAAAAAATGCAAAGTTTGATAGGTCTACAACGCTCCGTTTAGCTGTAAATCGAGTTTAAAGATAAGCTAACTTCAAATGGCCATAACTTCTACAGTTATGCTCGGATTTTCATGGTTTATGTATCGTTGGATAGCTGAAACAATACCCTTTCCAAAAATGTATAGTTTCACTGGTATATCTCAATTTTAAAAAATGCAAAGTTTGATAGGTCTACAACGCTCCGTTTAGCTGTAAATCGAGCTTAAAGATAAGTTAACTTCAAATGGCCATAACTTCTACAGTTATGCTCGGATTTTCATGGTTTATGTATCGTTGGATAGCTGAAACAATACCCTTTCCAAAAATGTATAGTTTCACTGGTATATCTCAATTTTAAAAAATGCAAAGTTTGATAGGTCTACAACGCTCCGTTTAGCTGTAAGTCGAGTTTAAAGATAAGTTAACTTCAAATGCCCATAACTTCTACAGTTATGCTAGGATTTTCACGGTTTATGTATCGTTGGATAGCTGAAACAATACCCTTTCCAAAAATGTATAGTTTCACTGGTATATCTCAATTTTAAAAAATGCAAAGTTTGATAGGTCTACAACGCTCCGTTTAGCTGTAAATCGAGTTTAAAGATAAGTTAACTTCAAATGCCCATAACTTCTACAGTTATGCTAGGATTTTCACGGTTTATGTATCGTTGGATAGCTGAAACAATACCCTTTCCAAAAATGTATAGTTTCACTGGTATATCTCAATTTTAAAAAATGCAAAGTTTGATAGGTCTACAACGCTCCGTTTAGCTGTAAATCGAGTTTAAAGATAAGTTAACTTCAAATGCCCATAACTTCTACAGTTATGCTAGGATTTTCACGGTTTATGTATCGTTGGATAGCTGAAACAATACCCTTTCCAAAAATGTATAGTTTCACTGGTATATCTCAATTTTAAAAAATGCAAAGTTTGATAGGTCTACAACGCTCCGTTTAGCTGTAAATCGAGTTTAAAGATAAGTTAACTTCAAATGCCCATAACTTCTACAGTTATGCTAGGATTTTCACGGTTTATGTATCGTTGGATAGCTGAAACAATACCCTTTCCAAAAATGTATAGTTTCACTGGTATATCTCAATTTTAAAAAATGCAAAGTTTGATAGGTCTACAACGCTCCGTTTAGCTGTAAATCGAGTTTAAAGATAAGTTAACTTCAAATGCCCATAACTTCTACAGTTATGCTAGGATTTTCACGGTTTATGTATCGTTGGATAGCTGAAACAATACCCTTTCCAAAAATGTATAGTTTCACTGGTATATCTCAATTTTAAAAAATGCAAAGTTTGATAGGTCTACAACGCTCCGTTTAGCTGTAAATCGAGTTTAAAGATAAGTTAACTTCAAATGCCCATAACTTCTACAGTTATGCTAGGATTTTCACGGTTTATGTATCGTTGGATAGCTGAAACAATACCCTTTCCAAAAATGTATAGTTTCACTGGTATATCTCAATTTTAAAAAATGCAAAGTTTGATAGGTCTACAACGCTCCGTTTAGCTGTAAATCGAGTTTAAAGATAAGTTAACTTCAAATGCCCATAACTTCTACAGTTATGCTAGGATTTTCACGGTTTATGTATCGTTGGATAGCTGAAACAATACCCTTTCCAAAAATGTATAGTTTCACTGGTATATCTCAATTTTAAAAAATGCAAAGTTTGATAGGTCTACAACGCTCCGTTTAGCTGTAAATCGAGTTTAAAGATAAGTTAACTTCAAATGCCCATAACTTCTACAGTTATGCTAGGATTTTCACGGTTTATGTATCGTTGGATAGCTGAAACAATACCCTTTCCAAAAATGTATAGTTTCACTGGTATATCTCAATTTTAAAAAATGCAAAGTTTGATAGGTCTACAACGCTCCGTTTAGCTGTAAATCGAGTTTAAAGATAAGTTAACTTCAAATGCCCATAACTTCTACAGTTATGCTAGGATTTTCACGGTTTATGTATCGTTGGATAGCTGAAACAATACCCTTTCCAAAAATGTATAGTTTCACTGGTATATCTCAATTTTAAAAAATGCAAAGTTTGATAGGTCTACAACGCTCCGTTTAGCTGTAAATCGAGTTTAAAGATAAGTTAACTTCAAATGCCCATAACTTCTACAGTTATGCTAGGATTTTCACGGTTTATGTATCGTTGGATAGCTGAAACAATACCCTTTCCAAAAATGTATAGTTTCACTGGTATATCTCAATTTTAAAAAATGCAAAGTTTGATAGGTCTACAACGCTCCGTTTAGCTGTAAATCGAGTTTAAAGATAAGTTAACTTCAAATGCCCATAACTTCTACAGTTATGCTAGGATTTTCACGGTTTATGTATCGTTGGATAGCTGAAACAATACCCTTTCCAAAAATGTATAGTTTCACTGGTATATCTCAATTTTAAAAAATGCAAAGTTTGATAGGTCTACAACGCTCCGTTTAGCTGTAAATCGAGTTTAAAGATAAGTTAACTTCAAATGCCCATAACTTCTACAGTTATGCTAGGATTTTCACGGTTTATGTATCGTTGGATAGCTGAAACAATACCCTTTCCAAAAATGTATAGTTTCACTGGTATATCTCAATTTTAAAAAATGCAAAGTTTGATAGGTCTACAACGCTCCGTTTAGCTGTAAATCGAGTTTAAAGATAAGTTAACTTCAAATGCCCATAACTTCTACAGTTATGCTAGGATTTTCACGGTTTATGTATCGTTGGATAGCTGAAACAATACCCTTTCCAAAAATGTATAGTTTCACTGGTATATCTCAATTTTAAAAAATGCAAAGTTTGATAGGTCTACAACGCTCCGTTTAGCTGTAAATCGAGTTTAAAGATAAGTTAACTTCAAATGCCCATAACTTCTACAGTTATGCTAGGATTTTCACGGTTTATGTATCGTTGGATAGCTGAAACAATACCCTTTCCAAAAATGTATAGTTTCACTGGTATATCTCAATTTTAAAAAATGCAAAGTTTGATAGGTCTACAACGCTCCGTTTAGCTGTAAATCGAGTTTAAAGATAAGTTAACTTCAAATGCCCATAACTTCTACAGTTATGCTAGGATTTTCACGGTTTATGTATCGTTGGATAGCTGAAACAATACCCTTTCCAAAAATGTATAGTTTCACTGGTATATCTCAATTTTAAAAAATGCAAAGTTTGATAGGTCTACAACGCTCCGTTTAGCTGTAAATCGAGTTTAAAGATAAGTTAACTTCAAATGCCCATAACTTCTACAGTTATGCTAGGATTTTCACGGTTTATGTATCGTTGGATAGCTGAAACAATACCCTTTCCAAAAATGTATAGTTTCACTGGTATATCTCAATTTTAAAAAATGCAACGTTTGATAGGTCTACAATGCTCCGTTTAGCTGTAAATCGAGTTTAAAGATAAGCTAACTTCAAATGGCCATAACTTCTACAGTTATGCTCGGATTTTCATGGTTTATGTATCGTTGGATAGCTGAAACAATACCCTTTCCAAAAATGTATAGTTTCACTGGTATATCTCAATTTTAAAAAATGCAAAGTTTGATAGGTCTACAACGCTCCGTTTAGCTGTAAATCGAGTTTAAAGATAAGTTAACTTCAAATGGCCATAACTTCTACAGTTATGCTCGGATTTTCATGGTTTATGTATCGTTGGATAGCTGAAACAATACCCTTTCCAAAAATGTATAGTTTCACTGGTATATCTCAATTTTAAAAAATGCAAAGTTTGATAGGTCTACAACGCTCCGTTTAGCTGTAAATCGAGTTTAAAGATAAGTTAACTTCAAATGGCCATAACTTCTACAGTTATGCTCGGATTTTCATGGTTTATGTATCGTTGGATAGCTGAAACAATACCCTTTCCAAAAATGTATAGTTTCACTGGTATATCTCAATTTTAAAAAATGCAAAGCTTGATAGGTCTACAACGCTCCGTTTAGCTGTAAATCGAGTTTAAAGATAAGTTAACTTCAAATGGCCATAACTTCTACAGTTATGCTCGGATTTTCATGGTTTATGTATCGTTGGATAGCTGAAACAATACCCTTTCCAAAAATGTATAGTTTCACTGGTATATCTCAATTTTAAAAAATGCAAAGTTTGATAGGTCTACAACGCTCCGTTTAGCTGTAAATCGAGTTTAAAGATAAGTTAACTTCAAATGGCCATAACTTCTACAGTTATGCTCGGATTTTCATGGTTTATGTATCGTTGGATAGCTGAAACAATACCCTTTCCAAAAATGTATAGTTTCACTGGTATATCTCAATTTTAAAAAATGCAACGTTTGATAGGTCTACAATGCTCCGTTTAGCTGTAAATCGAGTTTAAAGATAAGCTAACTTCAAATGGCCATAACTTCTACAGTTATGCTCGGATTTTCATGGTTTATGTATCGTTGGATAGCTGAAACAATACCCTTTCCAAAAATGTATAGTTTCACTGGTATATCTCAATTTTAAAAAATGCAAAGTTTGATAGGTCTACAACGCTCCGTTTAGCTGTAAATCGAGTTTAAAGATAAGCTAACTTCAAATGGCCATAACTTCTACAGTTATGCTCGGATTTTCATGGTTTATGTATCGTTGGATAGCTGAAACAATACCCTTTCCAAAAATGTATAGTTTCACTGGTATATCTCAATTTTAAAAAATGCAAAGTTTGATAGGTCTACAACGCTCCGTTTAGCTGTAAATCGAGTTTAAAGATAAGTTAACTTCAAATGGCCATAACTTCTACAGTTATGCTCGGATTTTCATGGTTTATGTATCGTTGGATAGCTGAAACAATACCCTTTCCAAAAATGTATAGTTTCACTGGTATATCTCAATTTTAAAAAATGCAAAGCTTGATAGGTCTACAACGCTCCGTTTAGCTGTAAATCGAGTTTAAAGATAAGTTAACTTCAAATGGCCATAACTTCTACAGTTATGCTCGGATTTTCATGGTTTATGTATCGTTGGATAGCTGAAACAATACCCTTTCCAAAAATGTATAGTTTCACTGGTATATCTCAATTTTAAAAAATGCAAAGTTTGATAGGTCTACAACGCTCCGTTTAGCTGTAAATCGAGTTTAAAGATAAGTTAACTTCAAATGGCCATAACTTCTACAGTTATGCTCGGATTTTCATGGTTTATGTATCGTTGGATAGCTGAAACAAAACCCTTTCCAAAAATGTATAGTTTCACTGGTATATCTCAATTTTAAAAAATGCAAAGCTTGATAGGTCTACAACGCTCCGTTTAGCTGTAAATCGAGTTTAAAGATAAGTTAACTTCAAATGGCCATAATATGCTCGGATTTTTCATGGTTTATGTATCGTTGGATAGCTGAAACAATACCCTTTCCAAAAATGTATAGTTTCACTGGTATATCTCAATTTTAAAAAAATGCAAAGTTTGATAGGTCTACAACGCTCCGTTTAGCTGTAAATCGAGTTTAAAGATAAGTTAACTTCAAATGGCCATAACTTCTACAGTTATGCTCGGATTTTTCATGGTTTATGTATCGTTGGATAGCTGAAACAATACCCTTTCCAAAAATGTATAGTTTCACTGGTATATCTCAATTTTAAAAAATGCAAAGCTTGATAGGTCTACAACGCTCCGTTTAGCTGTAAATCGAGTTTAAAGATAAGTTAACTTCAAATGGCCATAACTTCTACAGTTATGCTCGGATTTTCATGGTTTATGTATCGTTGGATAGCTGAAACAAAACCCTTTCCAAAAATGTATAGTTTCACTGGTATATCTCAATTTTAAAAAATGCAAAGCTTGATAGGTCTACAACGCTCCGTTTAGCTGTAAATCGAGTTTAAAGATAAGTTAACTTTAAATGGCCATAACTTCTACAGTTATGCTCGGATTTTCATGGTTTATGTATCGTTGGATAGCTGAAACAATACCCTTTCCAAAAATGTATAGTTTTCACTGGTATATCTCAATTTTAAAAAATGCAAAGTTTGATAGGTCTACAACGCTCCCTTTAGCTGTAAATCGAGTTTAAAGATAAGTTAACTTCAAATGGCCATAACTTCTACAGTTATGCTCGGATTTTCATGGTTTATGTATCGTTGGATAGCTGAAACAAAACCCTTTCCAAAAATGTATAGTTTCACTGGTATATCTCAATTTTTAAAAATGCAAAGTTTGATAGGTCTACAACGCTCCGTTTAGCTGTAAATCGAGTTTAAAGATAAGTTAACTTCAAATGGCCATAACTTCTACAGTTATGCTCGGATTTTCATGGTTTATGTATCGTTGGATAGCTGAAACAAAACCCTTTCCAAAAATGTATAGTTTCACTGGTATATCTCAATTTTAAAAAATGCAAAGTTTGATAGGTCTACAACGCTCCGGTTAGCTGAAAATCGAGTTTAAAGATAAGTTTCAAGAGTTTAAAGATAAGTTAACTTTAAATGGCCATAACTTCTACAGTTATGCTCGGATTTTCATGGTTTATGTATCGTTGGATAGCTGAAACAATACCCTTTCCAAAAATGTATAGTTTCACTGGTATATCTCAATTTTAAAAAATGCAAAGTTTGATAGGTCTACAACGCTCCGTTTAGCTGTAAATCGAGTTTAAAGATAAGTTAACTTCAAATGGCCATAACTTCTACAGTTATGCTCGGATTTTCATGGTTTATGTATCGTTGGATAGCTGAAACAATACCCTTTCCAAAAATGTATAGTTTCACTGGTATATCTCAATTTTAAAAAATGCAAAGTTTTGATAGGTCTACAACGCTCCCTTTAGCTGTAAATCGAGTTTAAAGATAAGTTAACTTCAAATGGCCATAACTTCTACAGTTATGCTCGGATTTTCATGGTTTATGTATCGTTGGATAGCTGAAACAATACCCTTTCCAAAAATGTATAGTTTCACTGGTATATCTCAATTTTAAAAAATGCAAAGTTTGATAGGTCTACAACGCTCCGTTTAGCTGTAAATCGAGTTTAAAGATAAGTTAACTTCAAATGGCCATAACTTCTACAGTTATGCTCGGATTTTCATGGTTTATGTATCGTTGGATAGCTGAAACAATACCCTTTCCAAAAATGTATAGTTTCACTGGTATATCTCAATTTTAAAAAAATGCAAAGCTTGATAGGTCTACAACGCTCCGTTTAGCTGTAAATCGAGTTTAAAGATAAGTTAACTTCAAATGGCCATAACTTCTACAGTTATGCTCGGATTTTCATGGTTTATGTATCGTTGGATAGCTGAAACAAAACCCTTTCCAAAAATGTATAGTTTCACTGGTATATCTCAATTTTAAAAAATGCAAAGTTTGATAGGTCTACAACGCTCCGTTTAGCTGTAAATCGAGTTTAAAGATAAGTTAACTTCAAATGGCCATAACTTCTACAGTTATGCTCGGATTTTCATGGTTTATGTATCGTTGGATAGCTGAAACAATACCCTTTCCAAAAATGTATAGTTTCACTGGTATATCTCAATTTTAAAAAATGCAACGTTTGATAGGTCTACAATGCTCCGTTTAGCTGTAAATCGAGTTTAAAGATAAGCTAACTTCAAATGGCCATAACTTCTACAGTTATGCTCGGATTTTCATGGTTTATGTATCGTTGGATAGCTGAAACAATACCCTTTCCAAAAATGTATAGTTTCACTGGTATATCTCAATTTTAAAAAATGCAAAGTTTGATAGGTCTACAACGCTCCGTTTAGCTGTAAATCGAGTTTAAAGATAAGCTAACTTCAAATGGCCATAACTTCTACAGTTATGCTCGGATTTTCATGGTTTATGTATCGTTGGATAGCTGAAACAATACCCTTTCCAAAAATGTATAGTTTCACTGGTATATCTCAATTTTAAAAAATGCAAAGTTTGATAGGTCTACAACGCTCCGTTTAGCTGTAAATCGAGTTTAAAGATAAGTTAACTTCAAATGGCCATAACTTCTACAGTTATGCTCGGATTTTCATGGTTTATGTATCGTTGGATAGCTGAAACAATACCCTTTCCAAAAATGTATAGTTTCACTGGTATATCTCAATTTTAAAAAATGCAAAGCTTGATAGGTCTACAACGCTCCGTTTAGCTGTAAATCGAGTTTAAAGATAAGTTAACTTCAAATGGCCATAACTTCTACAGTTATGCTCGGATTTTCATGGTTTATGTATCGTTGGATAGCTGAAACAATACCCTTTCCAAAAATGTATAGTTTCACTGGTATATCTCAATTTTAAAAAATGCAAAGTTTGATAGGTCTACAACGCTCCGTTTAGCTGTAAATCGAGTTTTAAAGATAAGTTAACTTCAAATGGCCATAACTTCTACAGTTATGCTCGGATTTTCATGGTTTATGTATCGTTGGATAGCTGAAACAAAACCCTTTCCAAAAATGTATAGTTTCACTGGTATATCTCAATTTTAAAAAATGCAAAGCTTGATAGGTCTACAACGCTCCGTTTAGCTGTAAATCGAGTTTAAAGATAAGTTAACTTCAAATGGCCATAACTTCTACAGTTATGCTCGGATTTTCATGGTTTATGTATCGTTGGATAGCTGAAACAATACCCTTTCCAAAAATGTATAGTTTCACTGGTATATCTCAATTTTAAAAAATGCAAAGTTTGATAGGTCTACAACGCTCCGTTTAGCTGTAAATCGAGTTTAAAGATAAGTTAACTTCAAATGGCCATAACTTCTACAGTTATGCTCGGATTTTCATGGTTTATGTATCGTTGGATAGCTGAAACAATACCCTTTCCAAAAATGTATAGTTTCCACTGGTATATCTCAATTTTAAAAAATGCAAAGCTTGATAGGTCTACAACGCTCCGTTTAGCTGTAAATCGAGTTTAAAGATAAGTTAACTTCAAATGGCCATAACTTCTACAGTTATGCTCGGATTTTCATGGTTTATGTATCGTTGGATAGCTGAAACAATACCCTTTCCAAAAATGTATAGTTTCACTGGTATATCTCAATTTTAAAAAATGCAAAGCTTGATAGGTCTACAACGCTCCGTTTAGCTGTAAATCGAGTTTAAAGATAAGTTAACTTTAAATGGCCATAACTTCTACAGTTATGCTCGGATTTTCATGGTTTATGTATCGTTGGATAGCTGAAACAATACCCTTTCCAAAAATGTATAGTTTCACTGGTATATCTCAATTTTAAAAAATGCAAAGTTTGATAGGTCTACAACGCTCCCTTTAGCTGTAAATCGAGTTTAAAGATAAGTTAACTTCAAATGGCCATAACTTCTACAGTTATGCTCGGATTTTCATGGTTTATGTATCGTTGGATAGCTGAAACAAAACCCTTTCCAAAAATGTATAGTTTCACTGGTATATCTCAATTTTTAAAAATGCAAAGTTTGATAGGTCTACAACGCTCCGTTTAGCTGTAAATCGAGTTTAAAGATAAGTTAACTTCAAATGGCCATAACTTCTACAGTTATGCTCGGATTTTCATGGTTTATGTATCGTTGGATAGCTGAAACAAAACCCTTTCCAAAAATGTATAGTTTCACTGGTATATCTCAATTTTAAAAAATGCAAAGTTTGATAGGTCTACAACGCTCCGGTTAGCTGAAAATCGAGTTTAAAGATAAGTTTCAAGAGGTTTAAAGATAAGTTAACTTTAAATGGCCATAACTTCTACAGTTATGCTCGGATTTTCATGGTTTATGTATCGTTGGATAGCTGAAACAATACCCTTTCCAAAAATGTATAGTTTCACTGGTATATCTCAATTTTAAAAAATGCAAAGTTTGATAGGTCTACAACGCTCCGTTTAGCTGTAAATCGAGTTTAAAGATAAGTTAACTTCAAATGGCCATAACTTCTACAGTTATGCTCGGATTTTCATGGTTTATGTATCGTTGGATAGCTGAAACAATACCCTTTCCAAAAATGTATAGTTTCACTGGTATATCTCAATTTTAAAAAATGCAAAGTTTGATAGGTCTACAACGCTCCCTTTAGCTGTAAATCGAGTTTAAAGATAAGTTAACTTCAAATGGCCATAACTTCTACAGTTATGCTCGGATTTTCATGGTTTATGTATGTTTGGATAGCTGAAACAATACCCTTTCCAAAAATGTATAGTTTCACTGGTATATCTCAATTTTAAAAAATGCAAAGTTTGATAGGTCTACAACGCTCCGTTTAGCTGTAAATCGAGTTTAAAGATAAGTTAACTTCAAATCGCCATAACTTCTACAGTTATGCTCGGATTTTCATGGTTTATGTATCGTTGGATAGCTGAAACAATACCCTTTCCAAAAATGTATAGTTTCACTGGTATATCTCAATTTTAAAAAATGCAACGTTTGATAGGTCTACAACGCTCCGTTTAGCTGTAAATCGAGTTTAAAGATAAGTTAACTTCAAATGGCCATAACTTCTACAGTTATGCTCGGATTTTCATGGTTTATGTATCGTTGGATAGCTGAAACAATACCCTTTCCAAAAATGTATAGTTTCACTGGTATATCTCAATTTTAAAAAATGCAAAGTTTGATAGGTCTACAACGCTCCCTTTAGCTGTAAATCGAGTTTAAAGATAAGTTAACTTCAAATGGCCATAACTTCTACAGTTATGCTCGGATTTTCATGGTTTATGTATCGTTGGATAGCTGAAACAATACCCTTTCCAAAAATGTATAGTTTCACTGGTATATCTCAATTTTAAAAAATGCAAAGTTTGATAGGTCTACAACGCTCCCTTTAGCTGTAAATCGAGTTTAAAGATAAGTTAACTTCAAATGGCCATAACTTCTACAGTTATGCTCGGATTTTCATGGTTTATGTATCGTTGGATAGATGAAACAATACCCTTTCCAAAAATGTATAGTTTGTATAGTTTCACTGGTATATCTCAATTTTAAAAAATGCAAAGTTTGATAGGTCTACAACGCTCCCTTTAGCTGTAAATCGAGTTTAAAGATAAGTTAACTTCAAATGGCCATAACTTCTACAGTTATGCTCGGATTTTCATGGTTTATGTATCGTTGGATAGCTGAAACAATACCCTTTCCAAAAATGTATAGTTTCACTGGTATATCTCAATTTTAAAAAATGCAAAGTTTGATAGGTCTACAACGCTCCCTTTAGCTGTAAATCGAGTTTAAAGATAAGTTAACTTCAAATGGCCATAACTTCTACAGTTATGCTCGGATTTTCATGGTTTATGTATCGTTGGATAGCTGAAACAATACCCTTTCCAAAAATGTATAGTTTCACTGGTATATCTCAATTTTAAAAAATGCAAAGTTTGATAGGTCTACAACGCTCCCTTTAGCTGTAAATCGAGTTTAAAGATAAGTTAACTTCAAATGGCCATAACTTCTACAGTTATGCTCGGATTTTCATGGTTTATGTATCGTTGGATAGCTGAAACAATACCCTTTCCAAAAATGTATAGTTTCACTGGTATATCTCAATTTTAAAAAATGCAAAGTTTGATAGGTCTACAACGCTCCCTTTAGCTGTAAATCGAGTTTAAAGATAAGTTAACTTCAAATGGCCATAACTTCTACAGTTATGCTCGGATTTTCATGGTTTATGTATCGTTGGATAGCTGAAACAATACCCTTTCCAAAAATGTATAGTTTCACTGGTATATCTCAATTTTAAAAAATGCAAAGTTTGATAGGTCTACAACGCTCCCTTTAGCTGTAAATCGAGTTTAAAGATAAGTTAACTTCAAATGGCCATAACTTCTACAGTTATGCTCGGATTTTCATGGTTTATGTATCGTTGGATAGCTGAAACAAAACCCTTTCCAAAAATGTATAGTTTCACTGGTATATCTCAATTTTAAAAAATGCAAAGTTTGATAGGTCTACAACGCTCCCTTTAGCTGTAAATCGAGTTTAAAGATAAGTTAACTTTAAATGGCCATAACTTCTACAGTTATGCTCGGATTTTCATGGTTTATGTATCGTTGGATAGCTGAAACAATACCCTTTCCAAAAATGTATAGTTTCACTGGTATATCTCAATTTTAAAAAATGCAAAGTTTGATAGGTCTACAACGCTCCGTTTAGCTGTAAATCGAGTTTAAAGATAAGTTAACTTCAAATGGCCATAACTTCTACAGTTATGCTCGGATTTTCATGGTTTATGTATCGTTGGATAGCTGAAACAATACCCTTTCCAAAAATGTATAGTTTCACTGGTATATCTCAATTTTAAAAAATGCAAAGTTTGATAGGTCTACAACGCTCCCTTTAGCTGTAAATCGAGTTTAAAGATAAGTTAACTTCAAATGGCCATAACTTCTACAGTTATGCTCGGATTTTCATGGTTTATGTATCGTTGGATAGCTGAAACAATACCCTTTCCAAAAATGTATAGTTTCACTGGTATATCTCAATTTTAAAAAATGCAAAGTTTGATAGGTCTACAACGCTCCCTTTAGCTGTAAATCGAGTTTAAAGATAAGTTAACTTCAAATGGCCATAACTTCTACAGTTATGCTCGGATTTTCATGGTTTATGTATCGTTGGATAGCTGAAACAATACCCTTTCCAAAAATGTATAGTTTCACTGGTATATCTCAATTTTAAAAAATGCAAAGTTTGATAGGTCTACAACGCTCCCTTTAGCTGTAAATCGAGTTTAAAGATAAGTTAACTTCAAATGGCCATAACTTCTACAGTTATGCTCGGATTTTCATGGTTTATGTATCGTTGGATAGCTGAAACAATACCCTTTCCAAAAATGTATAGTTTCACTGGTATATCTCAATTTTAAAAAATGCAAAGTTTGATAGGTCTACAACGCTCCCTTTAGCTGTAAATCGAGTTTAAAGATAAGTTAACTTCAAATGGCCATAACTTCTACAGTTATGCTCGGATTTTCATGGTTTATGTATCGTTGGATAGCTGAAACAATACCCTTTCCAAAAATGTATAGTTTCACTGGTATATCTCAATTTTAAAAAATGCAAAGTTTGATAGGTCTACAACGCTCCGTTTAGCTGTAAATCGAGTTTAAAGATAAGTTAACTTCAAATGGCCATAACTTCTACAGTTATGCTCGGATTTTCATGGTTTATGTATCGTTGGATAGCTGAAACAATACCCTTTCCAAAAATGTATAGTTTCACTGGTATATCTCAATTTTAAAAAATGCAAAGTTTGATAGGTCTACAACGCTCCGGTTAGCTGAAAATCGAGTTTAAAGATAAGTTTCAAGAGTTTAAAGATAAGTTAACTTTAAATGGCCATAACTTCTACAGTTATGCTCGGATTTTCATGGTTTATGTATCGTTGGATAGCTGAAACAATACCCTTTCCAAAAATGTATAGTTTCACTGGTATATCTCAATTTTAAAAAATGCAAAGTTTGATAGGTCTACAACGCTCCGTTTAGCTGTAAATCGAGTTTAAAGATAAGTTAACTTCAAATGGCCATAACTTCTACAGTTATGCTCGGATTTTCATGGTTTATGTATCGTTGGATAGCTGAAACAATACCCTTTCCAAAAATGTATAGTTTCACTGGTATATCTCAATTTTAAAAAATGCAAAGTTTGATAGGTCTACAACGCTCCCTTTAGCTGTAAATCGAGTTTAAAGATAAGTTAACTTCAAATGGCCATAACTTCTACAGTTATGCTCGGATTTTCATGGTTTATGTATCGTTGGATAGCTGAAACAATACCCTTTCCAAAAATGTATAGTTTCACTGGTATATCTCAATTTTAAAAAATGCAAAGTTTGATAGGTCTACAACGCTCCGTTTAGCTGTAAATCGAGTTTAAAGATAAGTTAACTTCAAATGGCCATAACTTCTACAGTTATGCTCGGATTTTCATGGTTTATGTATCGTTGGATAGCTGAAACAAAACCCTTTCCAAAAATGTATAGTTTCACTGGTATATCTCAATTTAAAAAATGCAAAGTTTGATAGGTCTACACCGCTCCGGTTAGCTGAAAATCGAGTTTAAAGATAAGTTTCAAGAGTTTAAAGATAAGTTAACTTTAAATGGCCATAACTTCTACAGTTATGCTCGGATTTTCATGGTTTATGTATCGTTGGATAGCTGAAACAATACCCTTTCCAAAAATGTATAGTTTCACTGGTATATCTCAATTTTAAAAAATGCAAAGTTTGATAGGTCTACAACGCTCCGTTTAGCTGTAAATCGAGTTTAAAGATAAGTTAACTTCAAATGGCCATAACTTCTACAGTTATGCTCGGATTTTCATGGTTTATGTATCGTTGGATAGCTGAAACAATACCCTTTCCAAAAATGTATAGTTTCACTGGTATATCTCAATTTTAAAAAATGCAAAGTTTGATAGGTCTACAACGCTCCGGTTAGCTGAAAATCGAGTTTAAAGATAAGTTTCAAGAGTTTAAAGATGAGTTAACTTTAAATGGCCATAACTTCTACAGTTATGCTCGGATTTTCATGGTTTATGTATCGTTGGATAGCTGAAACAATACCCTTTCCAAAAATGTATAGTTTCACTGGTATATCTCAATTTTAAAAATGCAAAGTTTGATAGGTCTACAACGCTCCGTTTAGCTGTAAATCGAGTTTAAAGATAAGTTAACTTCAAATGGCCATAACTTCTACAGTTATGCTCGGATTTTCATGGTTTATGTATCGTTGGATAGCTGAAACAATACCCTTTCCAAAAATGTATAGTTTCACTGGTATATCTCAATTTTAAAAAATGCAAAGTTTGATAGGTCTACAACGCTCCCTTTAGCTGTAAATCGAGTTTAAAGATAAGTTAACTTCAAATGGCCATAACTTCTACAGTTATGCTCGGATTTTCATGGTTTATGTATCGTTGGATAGCTGAAACAATACCCTTTCCAAAAATGTATAGTTTCACTGGTATATCTCAATTTTAAAAAATGCAAAGTTTGATAGGTCTACAACGCTCCGTTTAGCTGTAAATCGAGTTTAAAGATAAGTTAACTTCAAATGGCCATAACTTCTACAGTTATGCTCGGATTTTCATGGTTTATGTATCGTTGGATAGCTGAAACAAAACCCTTTCCAAAAATGTATAGTTTCACTGGTATATCTCAATTTTAAAAAATGCAAAGTTTGATAGGTCTACAACGCTCCGGTTAGCTGAAAATCGAGTTTAAAGATAAGTTTCAAGAGTTTAAAGATAAGTTAACTTTAAATGGCCATAACTTCTACAGTTATGCTCGGATTTTCATGGTTTATGTATCGTTGGATAGCTGAAACAATACCCTTTCCAAAAATGTATAGTTTCACTGGTATATCTCAATTTTAAAAAATGCAAAGTTTGATAGGTCTACAACGCTCCGTTTAGCTGTAAATCGAGTTTAAAGATAAGTTAACTTCAAATGGCCATAACTTCTACAGTTTTGCTCGGATTTTCATGGTTTATGTATCGTTGGATAGCTGAAACAATACCCTTTCCAAAAATGTATAGTTTCACTGGTATATCTCAATTTTAAAAAATGCAAAGTTTGATAGGTCTACAACGCTCCCTTTAGCTGTAAATCGAGTTTAAAGATAAGTTAACTTCAAATGGCCATAACTTCTACAGCTATGCTCGGATTTTCATGGTTTATGTATCGTTGGATAGCTGAAACAATACCCTTTCCAAAAATGTATAGTTTCACTGGTATATCTCAATTTTAAAAAATGCAAAGTTTGATAGGTCTACAACGCTCCGTTTAGCTGTAAATCGAGTTTAAAGATAAGTTAACTTCAAATGGCCATAACTTCTACAGTTATGCTCGGATTTTCATGGTTTATGTATCGTTGGATAGCTGAAACAATACCCTTTCCAAAAATGTATAGTTTCACTGGTATATCTCAATTTTAAAAAATGCAAAGTTTGATAGGTCTACAACGCTCCGTTTAGCTGTAAATCGAGTTTAAAGATAAGTTAACTTCAAATGGCCATAACTTATACAGTTATGCTCGGATTTTCATGGTTTATGTATCGTTGGATAGCTGAAACAAAACCCTTTCCAAAAATGTATAGTTTCACTGGTATATCTCAATTTTAAAAAATGCAAAGTTTGATAGGTCTACAACGCTCCGTTTAGCTGTAAATCGAGTTTAAAGATAAGTTAACTTCAAATGGCCATAACTTCTACAGTTATGCTCGGATTTTCATGGTTTATGTATCGTTGGATAGCTGAAACAATACCCTTTCAAAAAATGTATAGTTTCACTGGTATATCTCAATTTTAAAAAATGCAAAGTTTGATAGGTCTACAACGCTCCGTTTAGCTGTAAATCGAGTTTAAAGATAAGCTAACTTCAAATGGCCATAACTTCTACAGTTATGCTCGGATTTTCATGGTTTATGTATCGTTGGATAGCTGAAACAAAACCCTTTCCAAAAATGTATAGTTTCACTGGTATATCTCAATTTTAAAAAATGCAAAGTTTGATAGGTCTACAACGCTCCGTTTAGCTGTAAATCGAGTTTAAAGATAAGTTAACTTCAAATGGCCATAACTTCTACAGTTATGCTCGGATTTTCATGGTTTATGTATCGTTGGATAGCTGAAACAATACCCTTTCAAAAAATGTATAGTTTCACTGGTATATCTCAATTTTAAAAAATGCAAAGTTTGATAGGTCTACAACGCTCCGTTTAGCTGTAAATCGAGTTTAAAGATAAGTTAACTTCAAATGGCCATAACTTCCACAGTTTTGCTCGGATTTTCATGGTTTATGTATCATTGGATAGCTAAAGCAATGCCATTTCCAAAAATGTATAGTTTTACTGGTATATTTCAATTTTTAAAAATGCAAACTTTGATAGGTCTACAACGCTCCGTTTAGCCAGAAATCGAGTTTAAAGATAAGTTACCTTCAAATGGCCATAACTTCCACAGTTTTGCTCGGATTTTCATGGTTTATGTATCATTGGATAGCTAAAGCAATGCCATTTCCAAAAATGTATAGTTTTACTGGTATATTTCAATTTTTAAAAATGCAAACTTTGATAGGTCTACAACGCTCCGTTTAGCCAGAAATCGAGTTTAAAGATAAGTTACCTTCAAATGGCCATAACTTCCACAGTTGTGCTCGGATTTTCATGGTTTATGTATCGTTGGATAGCTGAAACAAAACCCTTTCCAAAAATGTATAGTTTCACTGGTATATCTCAATTTTAAAAAATGCAAAGTTTGATAGGTCTACAACGCTCCGTTTAGCTGTAAATCGAGTTTAAAGATAAGCTAACTTCAAATGGCCATAACTTCTACAGTTATGCTCGGATTTTCATGGTTTATGTATCGTTGGATAGCTGAAACAATACCCTTTCCAAAAATGTATAGTTTCACTGGTATATCTCAATTTTAAAAAATGCAAAGTTTGATAGGTCTACAACGCTCCGTTTAGCTGTAAATCGAGTTTAAAGATAAGCTAACTTCAAATGGCCATAACTTCTACAGTTATGCTCGGATTTTCATGGTTTATGTATCGTTGGATAGCTGAAACAAAACCCTTTCCAAAAATGTATAGTTTCACTGGTATATCTCAATTTTAAAAAATGCAAAGTTTGATAGGTCTACAACGCTCCGTTTAGCTGTAAATCGAGTTTAAAGATAAGTTAACTTCAAATGGCCATAACTTCTACAGTTATGCTCGGATTTTCATGGTTTATGTATCGTTGGATAGATGAAACAATACCCTTTCAAAAAATGTATAGTTTCACTGGTATATCTCAATTTTAAAAAATGCAAAGTTTGATAAATCTACAACGCTCCGTTTAGCTGTAAATCGAGTTTAAAGATAAGCTAACTTCAAATGGCCATAACTTCTACAGTTATGCTCGGATTTTCATGGTTTATGTATCGTTGGATAGCTGAAACAATACCCTTTCCAAAAATGTATAGTTTCACTGGTATATCTCAATTTTAAAAAATGCAAAGTTTGATAGGTCTACAACGCTCCGTTTAGCTGTAAATCGAGTTTAAAGATAAGTTAACTTCAAATGGCCATAACTTCTACAGTTATGCTCGGATTTTCATGGTTTATGTATCGTTGGATAGCTGAAACAAAACCCTATCCAAAAATGTATAGTTTCACTGGTATATCTCAATTTTAAAAAATGCAAAGTTTGATAGGTCTACAACGCTCCGTTTAGCTGTAAATCGAGTTTAAAGATAAGTTAACTTCAAATGGCCATAACTTCTACAGTTATGCTCGGATTTTCATGGTTTATGTATCGTTGGATAGCTGAAACAATACCCTTTCCAAAAATGTATAGTTTCACTGGTATATCTCAATTTTAAAAAATGTAAAGTTTGATAGGTCTACAACGCTCCGTTTAGCTGTAAATCGAGTTTAAAGATAAGTTAACTTCAAATGGCCATAACTTCTACAGTTATGCTCGGATTTTCATGGTTTATGTATCGTTGGATAGCTGAAACAAAACCCTTTCCAAAAATGTATAGTTTCACTGGTATATCTCAATTTTAAAAAATCCAAAGTTTGATAGGTCTACAACGCTCCGTTTAGCTGTAAATCGAGTTTAAAGATAAGTTAACTTCAAATGGCCATAACTTCTACAGTTATGCTCGGATTTTCATGGTTTATGTATCGTTGGATAGCTGAAACAAAACCCTTTCCAAAAATGTATAGTTTCACTGGTATATCTCAATTTTAAAAAATCCAAAGTTTGATAGGTCTACAACGCTCCGTTTAGCTGTAAATCGAGTTTAAAGATAAGTTAACTTCAAATGGCCATAACTTCTACAGTTATGCTCGGATTTTCATGGTTTATGTATCGTTGGATAGCTGAAACAATACCCTTTCCAAAAATGTATAGTTTCACTGGTATATCTCAATTTTAAAAAATGCAAAGTTTGATAGGTCTACAACGCTCCGTTTAGCTGTAAATCGAGTTTAAAGATAAGTTAACTTCAAATGGCCATAACTTCTACAGTTATGCTCGGATTTTCATGGTTTATGTATCGTTGGATAGCTGAAACAATACCCTTTCCAAAAATGTATAGTTTCACTGGTATATCTCAATTTTAAAAAATGCAAAGTTTGATAGGTCTACAACGCTCCGTTTAGCTGTAAATCGAGTTTAAAGATAAGTTAACTTCAAATGGCCATAACTTCTACAGTTATGCTCGGATTTTCATGGTTTATGTATCGTTGGATAGCTGAAACAAAACCCTTTCCAAAAATGTATAGTTTCACTGGTATATCTCAATTTTAAAAAATGCAAAGTTTGATAGGTCTACAACGCTCCGGTTAGCTGAAAATCGAGTTTAAAGATAAGTTTCAAGAGTTTAAAGATAAGTTAACTTCAAATGGCCATAACTTCTACAGTTATGCTCGGATTTTCATGGTTTATGTATCGTTGGATAGCTGAAACAATACCCTTTCCAAAAATGTATAGTTTCACTGGTATATCTCAATTTTAAAAAATGCAAAGTTTGATAGGTCTACAACGCTCCGTTTAGCTGTAAATCGAGTTTAAAGATAAGTTAACTTCAAATGGCCATAACTTCTACAGTTATGCTCGGATTTTCATGGTTTATGTATCGTTGGATAGCTGAAACAAAACCCTTTCCAAAAATGTATAGTTTCACTGGTATATCTCAATTTTAAAAAATGCAAAGTTTGATAGGTCTACAACGCTCCGTTTAGCTGTAAATCGAGTTTAAAGATAAGTTAACTTCAAATGGCCATAACTTCTACAGTTATGCTCGGATTTTCATGGTTTATGTATCGTTGGATAGCTGAAACAAAACCCTTTCCAAAAATGTATAGTTTCACTGGTATATCTCAATTTTAAAAAATGCAAAGTTTGATAGGTCTACAACGCTCCGTTTAGCTGTAAATCGAGTTTAAAGATAAGTTAACTTCAAATGGCCATAACTTCTACAGTTATGCTCGGATTTTCATGGTTTATGTATCGTTGGATAGCTGAAACAATACCCTTTCCAAAAATGTATAGTTTCACTGGTATATCTCAATTTTAAAAAATGCAAAGTTTGATAGGTCTACAACGCTCCGTTTAGCTGTAAATCGAGTTTAAAGATAAGTTAACTTCAAATGGCCATAACTTCTACAGTTATGCTCGGATTTTCATGGTTTATGTATCGTTGGATAGCTGAAACAATACCCTTTCCAAAAATGTATAGTTTCACTGGTATATCTCAATTTTAAAAAATGCAAAGTTTGATAGGTCTACAACGCTCCGTTTAGCTGTAAATCGAGTTTAAAGATAAGTTAACTTCAAATGGCCATAACTTCTACAGTTATGCTCGGATTTTCATGGTTTATGTATCGTTGGATAGCTGAAACAATACCCTTTCCAAAAATGTATAGTTTCACTGGTATATCTCAATTTTAAAAAATGCAAAGTTTGATAGGTCTACAACGCTCCGTTTAGCTGTAAATCGAGTTTAAAGATAAGTTAACTTCAAATGGCCATAACTTCTACAGTTATGCTCGGATTTTCATGGTTTATGTATCGTTGGATAGCTGAAACAATACCCTTTCCAAAAATGTATAGTTTCACTGGTATATCTCAATTTTAAAAAATCCAAAGTTTGATAGGTCTACAACGCTCCGTTTAGCTGTAAATCGAGTTTAAAGATAAGTTAACTTCAAATGGCCATAACTTCTACAGTTATGCTCGGATTTTCATGGTTTATGTATCGTTGGATAGCTGAAACAATACCCTTTCCAAAAATGTATAGTTTCACTGGTATATCTCAATTTTAAAAAATGCAAAGTTTGATAGGTCTACAACGCTCCGTTTAGCTGTAAATCGAGTTTAAAGATAAGTTAACTTCAAATGGCCATAACTTCTACAGTTATGCTCGGATTTTCATGGTTTATGTATCGTTGGATAGCTGAAACAATACCCTTTCCAAAAATGTATAGTTTCACTGGTATATCTCAATTTTAAAAAATGCAAAGTTTGATAGGTCTACAACGCTCCGTTTAGCTGTAAATCGAGTTTAAAGATAAGTTAACTTCAAATGGCCATAACTTCTACAGTTATGCTCGGATTTTCATGGTTTATGTATCGTTGGATAGCTGAAACAATACCCTTTCCAAAAATGTATAGTTTCACTGGTATATCTCAATTTTAAAAAATGCAAAGTTTGATAGGTCTACAACGCTCCGTTTAGCTGTAAATCGAGTTTAAAGATAAGTTAACTTCAAATGGCCATAACTTCTACAGTTATGCTCGGATTTTCATGGTTTATGTATCGTTGGATAGCTGAAACAAAACCCTTTCCAAAAATGTATAGTTTCACTGGTATATCTCAATTTTAAAAAATGCAAAGTTTGATAGGTCTACAACGCTCCGTTTAGCTGTAAATCGAGTTTAAAGATAAGTTAACTTCAAATGGCCATAACTTCTACAGTTATGCTCGGATTTTCATGGTTTATGTATCGTTGGATAGCTGAAACAATACCCTTTCAAAAAATGTATAGTTTCACTGGTATATCTCAATTTTAAAAAATGCAAAGTTTGATAAATCTACAACGCTCCGTTTAGCTGTAAATCGAGTTTAAAGATAAGCTAACTTCAAATGGCCATAACTTCTACAGTTATGCTCGGATTTTCATGGTTTATGTATCGTTGGATAGCTGAAACAATACCCTTTCCAAAAATGTATAGTTTCACTGGTATATCTCAATTTTAAAAAATGCAAAGTTTGATAGGTCTACAACGCTCCGGTTAGCTGAAAATCGAGTTTAAAGATAAGTTTCAAGAGTTTAAAGATAAGTTAACTTTAAATGGCCATAACTTCTACAGTTATGCTCGGATTTTCATGGTTTATGTATCGTTGGATAGCTGAAACAATACCCTTTCCAAAAATGTATAGTTTCACTGGTATATCTCAATTTTAAAAAATGCAAAGTTTGATAGGTCTACAACGCTCCGTTTAGCTGTAAATCGAGTTTAAAGATAAGTTAACTTCAAATGGCCATAACTTCTACAGTTATGCTCGGATTTTCATGGTTTATGTATCGTTGGATAGCTGAAACAATACCCTTTCCAAAAATGTATAGTTTCACTGGTATATCTCAATTTTAAAAAATGCAAAGTTTGATAGGTCTACAACGCTCCCTTTAGCTGTAAATCGAGTTTAAAGATAAGTTAACTTCAAATGGCCATAACTTCTACAGTTATGCTCGGATTTTCATGGTTTATGTATCGTTGGATAGCTGAAACAATACCCTTTCCAAAAATGTATAGTTTCACTGGTATATCTCAATTTTAAAAAATGCAAAGTTTGATAGGTCTACAACGCTCCGTTTAGCTGTAAATCGAGTTTAAAGATAAGTTAACTTCAAATGGCCATAACTTCTACAGTTATGCTCGGATTTTCATGGTTTATGTATCGTTGGATAGCTGAAACAAAACCCTTTCCAAAAATGTATAGTTTCACTGGTATATCTCAATTTTAAAAAATGCAAAGTTTGATAGGTCTACAACGCTCCGGGTAGCTGAAAATCGAGTTTAAAGATAAGTTTCAAGAGTTTAAAGATAAGTTAACTTTAAATGGCCATAACTTCTACAGTTATGCTCGGATTTTCATGGTTTATGTATCGTTGGATAGCTGAAACAATACCCTTTCCAAAAATGTATAGTTTCACTGGTATATCTCAATTTTAAAAAATGCAAAGTTTGATAGGTCTACAACGCTCCGTTTAGCTGTAAATCGAGTTTAAAGATAAGTTAACTTCAAATGGCCATAACTTCTACAGTTATGCTCGGATTTTCATGGTTTATGTATCGTTGGATAGCTGAAACAATACCCTTTCCAAAAATGTATAGTTTCACTGGTATATCTCAATTTTAAAAAATGCAAAGTTTGATAGGTCTACAACGCTCCGGTTAGCTGAAAATCGAGTTTAAAGATAAGTTTCAAGAGTTTAAAGATGAGTTAACTTTAAATGGCCATAACTTCTACAGTTATGCTCGGATTTTCATGGTTTATGTATCGTTGGATAGCTGAAACAATACCCTTTCCAAAAATGTATAGTTTCACTGGTATATCTCAATTTTAAAAAATGCAAAGTTTGATAGGTCTACAACGCTCCGTTTAGCTGTAAATCGAGTTTAAAGATAAGTTAACTTCAAATGGCCATAACTTCTACAGTTATGCTCGGATTTTCATGGTTTATGTATCGTTGGATAGCTGAAACAATACCCTTTCCAAAAATGTATAGTTTCACTGGTATATCTCAATTTTAAAAAATGCAAAGTTTGATAGGTCTACAACGCTCCCTTTAGCTGTAAATCGAGTTTAAAGATAAGTTAACTTCAAATGGCCATAACTTCTACAGTTATGCTCGGATTTTCATGGTTTATGTATCGTTGGATAGCTGAAACAATACCCTTTCCAAAAATGTATAGTTTCACTGGTATATCTCAATTTTAAAAAATGCAAAGTTTGATAGGTCTACAACGCTCCGTTTAGCTGTAAATCGAGTTTAAAGATAAGTTAACTTCAAATGGCCATAACTTCTACAGTTATGCTCGGATTTTCATGGTTTATGTATCGTTGGATAGCTGAAACAAAACCCTTTCCAAAAATGTATAGTTTCACTGGTATATCTCAATTTTAAAAAATGCAAAGTTTGATAGGTCTACAACGCTCCGGTTAGCTGAAAATCGAGTTTAAAGATAAGTTTCAAGAGTTTAAAGATAAGTTAACTTTAAATGGCCATAACTTCTACAGTTATGCTCGGATTTTCATGGTTTATGTATCGTTGGATAGCTGAAACAATACCCTTTCCAAAAATGTATAGTTTCACTGGTATATCTCAATTTTAAAAAATGCAAAGTTTGATAGGTCTACAACGCTCCGTTTAGCTGTAAATCGAGTTTAAAGATAAGTTAACTTCAAATGGCCATAACTTCTACAGTTATGCTCGGATTTTCATGGTTTATGTATCGTTGGATAGCTGAAACAATACCCTTTCCAAAAATGTATAGTTTCACTGGTATATCTCAATTTTAAAAAATGCAAAGTTTGATAGGTCTACAACGCTCCCTTTAGCTGTAAATCGAGTTTAAAGATAAGTTAACTTCAAATGGCCATAACTTCTACAGCTATGCTCGGATTTTCATGGTTTATGTATCGTTGGATAGCTGAAACAATACCCTTTCCAAAAATGTATAGTTTCACTGGTATATCTCAATTTTAAAAAATGCAAAGTTTGATAGGTCTACAACGCTCCGTTTAGCTGTAAATCGAGTTTAAAGATAAGTTAACTTCAAATGGCCATAACTTCTACAGTTATGCTCGGATTTTCATGGTTTATGTATCGTTGGATAGCTGAAACAATACCCTTTCCAAAAATGTATAGTTTCACTGGTATATCTCAATTTTAAAAAATGCAACGTTTGATAGGTCTACAACGCTCCGTTTAGCTGTAAATCGAGTTTAAAGATAAGCTAACTTCAAATGGCCATAACTTCTACAGTTATGCTCGGATTTTCATGGTTTATGTATCGTTGGATAGCTGAAACAATACCCTTTCCAAAAATGTATAGTTTCACTGGTATATCTCAATTTTAAAAAATGCAAAGCTTGATAGGTCTACAACGCTCCGTTTAGCTGTAAATCGAGTTTAAAGATAAGCTAACTTCAAATGGCCATAACTTCTACAGTTATGCTCGGATTTTCATGGTTTATGTATCGTTGGATAGCTGAAACAAAACCCTTTCCAAAAATGTATAGTTTCACTGGTATATCTCAATTTTAAAAAATGCAAAGTTTGATAGGTCTACAACGCTCCGTTTAGCTGTAAATCGAGTTTAAAGATAAGTTAACTTCAAATGGCCATAACTTCCACAGTTTTGCTCGGATTTTCATGGTTTATGTATCGTTGGATAGCTGAAACAATACCCTTTCCAAAAATGTATAGTTTCACTGGTATATCTCAATTTTAAAAAATGCAAAGTTTGATAGGTCTACAACGCTCCGTTTAGCTGTAAATCGAGTTTAAAGATAAGTTAACTTCAAATGGCCATAACTTCTACAGTTATGCTCGGATTTTCATGGTTTATGTATCGTTGGATAGCTGAAACAATACCCTTTCCAAAAATGTATAGTTTCACTGGTATATCTCAATTTTAAAAAATGCAAAGTTTGATAGGTCTACAACGCTCCGTTTAGCTGTAAATCGAGTTTAAAGATAAGCTAACTTCAAATGGCCATAACTTCTACAGTTATGCTCGGATTTTCATGGTTTATGTATCGTTGGATAGCTGAAACAATACCCTTTCCAAAAATGTATAGTTTCACTGGTATATCTCAATTTTAAAAAATGCAAAGTTTGATAGGTCTACAACGCTCCGTTTAGCTGTAAATCGAGTTTAAAGATAAGTTAACTTCAAATGGCCATAACTTCCACAGTTTTGCTCGGATTTTCATGGTTTATGTATCGTTGGATAGCTGAAACAATACCCTTTCCAAAAATGTATAGTTTCACTGGTATATCTCAATTTTAAAAAATGCAAAGTTTGATAGGTCTACAACGCTCCGTTTAGCTGTAAATCGAGTTTAAAGATAAGTTAACTTCAAATGGCCATAACTTCCACAGTTTTGCTCGGATTTTCATGGTTTATGTATCGTTGGATAGCTGAAACAATACCCTTTCCAAAAATGTATAGTTTCACTGGTATATCTCAATTTTAAAAAATGCAAAGTTTGATAGGTCTACAACGCTCCGTTTAGCTGTAAATCGAGTTTAAAGATAAGCTAACTTCAAATGGCCATAACTTCTACAGTTATGCTCGGATTTTCATGGTTTATGTATCGTTGGATAGCTGAAACAATACCCTTTCCAAAAATGTATAGTTTCACTGGTATATCTCAATTTTAAAAAATGCAAAGCTTGATAGGTCTACAACGCTCCGTTTAGCTGTAAATCGAGTTTAAAGATAAGCTAACTTCAAATGGCCATAACTTCTACAGTTATGCTCGGATTTTCATGGTTTATGTATCGTTGGATAGCTGAAACAAAACCCTTTCCAAAAATGTATAGTTTCACTGGTATATCTCAATTTTAAAAAATGCAAAGTTTGATAGGTCTACAACGCTCCGTTTAGCTGTAAATCGAGTTTAAAGATAAGTTAACTTCAAATGGCCATAACTTCCACAGTTTTGCTCGGATTTTCATGGTTTATGTATCGTTGGATAGCTGAAACAATACCCTTTCCAAAAATGTATAGTTTCACTGGTATATCTCAATTTTAAAAAATGCAAAGTTTGATAGGTCTACAACGCTCCGTTTAGCTGTAAATCGAGTTTAAAGATAAGTTAACTTCAAATGGCCATAACTTCTACAGTTATGCTCGGATTTTCATGGTTTATGTATCGTTGGATAGCTGAAACAATACCCTTTCCAAAAATGTATAGTTTCACTGGTATATCTCAATTTTAAAAAATGCAAAGTTTGATAGGTCTACAACGCTCCGTTTAGCTGTAAATCGAGTTTAAAGATAAGCTAACTTCAAATGGCCATAACTTCTACAGTTATGCTCGGATTTTCATGGTTTATGTATCGTTGGATAGCTGAAACAAAACCCTTTCCAAAAATGTATAGTTTCACTGGTATATCTCAATTTTAAAAAATGCAAAGTTTGATAGGTCTACAACGCTCCGTTTAGCTGTAAATCGAGTTTAAAGATAAGTTAACTTCAAATGGCCATAACTTCCACAGTTTTGCTCGGATTTTCATGGTTTATGTATCGTTGGATAGCTGAAACAATACCCTTTCCAAAAATGTATAGTTTCACTGGTATATCTCAATTTTAAAAAATGCAAAGTTTGATAGGTCTACAACGCTCCGTTTAGCTGTAAATCGAGTTTAAAGATAAGTTAACTTCAAATGGCCATAACTTCCACAGTTTTGCTCGGATTTTCATGGTTTATGTATCGTTGGATAGCTGAAACAATACCCTTTCCAAAAATGTATAGTTTCACTGGTATATCTCAATTTTAAAAAATGCAAAGTTTGATAGGTCTACAACGCTCCGTTTAGCTGTAAATCGAGTTTAAAGATAAGCTAACTTCAAATGGCCATAACTTCTACAGTTATGCTCGGATTTTCATGGTTTATGTATCGTTGGATAGCTGAAACAATACCCTTTCCAAAAATGTATAGTTTCACTGGTATATCTCAATTTTAAAAAATGCAAAGTTTGATAGGTCTACAACGCTCCGTTTAGCTGTAAATCGAGTTTAAAGATAAGTTAACTTCAAATGGCCATAACTTCTACAGTTATGCTCGGATTTTCATGGTTTATGTATCGTTGGATAGCTGAAACAATACCCTTTCCAAAAATGTATAGTTTCACTGGTATATCTCAATTTTAAAAAATGCAAAGCTTGATAGGTCTACAACGCTCCGTTTAGCTGTAAATCGAGTTTAAAGATAAGCTAACTTCAAATGGCCATAACTTCTACAGTTATGCTCGGATTTTCATGGTTTATGTATCGTTGGATAGCTGAAACAAAACCCTTTCCAAAAATGTATAGTTTCACTGGTATATCTCAATTTTAAAAAATGCAAAGTTTGATAGGTCTACAACGCTCCGTTTAGCTGTAAATCGAGTTTAAAGATAAGTTAACTTCAAATGGCCATAACTTCTACAGTTATGCTCGGATTTTCATGGTTTATGTATCGTTGGATAGCTGAAACAATACCCTTTCCAAAAATGTATAGTTTCACTGGTATATCTCAATTTTAAAAAATGCAAAGTTTGATAGGTCTACAACGCTCCGTTTAGCTGTAAATCGAGTTTAAAGATAAGTTAACTTCAAATGGCCATAACTTCTACAGTTATGCTCGGATTTTCATGGTTTATGTATCGTTGGATAGCTGAAACAATACCCTTTCAAAAAATGTATAGTTTCACTGGTATATCTCAATTTTAAAAAATGCAAAGTTTGATAGGTCTACAACGCTCCGTTTAGCTGTAAATCGAGTTTAAAGATAAGCTAACTTCAAATGGCCATAACTTCTACAGTTATGCTCGGATTTTCATGGTTTATGTATCGTTGGATAGCTGAAACAAAACCCTTTCCAAAAATGTATAGTTTCACTGGTATATCTCAATTTTAAAAAATGCAAAGTTTGATAGGTCTACAACGCTCCGTTTAGCTGTAAATCGAGTTTAAAGATAAGCTAACTTCAAATGGCCATAACTTCTACAGTTATGCTCGGATTTTCATGGTTTATGTATCGTTGGATAGCTGAAACAATACCCTTTCAAAAAATGTATAGTTTCACTGGTATATCTCAATTTTAAAAAATGCAAAGTTTGATAGGTCTACAACGCTCCGTTTAGCTGTAAATCGAGTTTAAAGATAAGTTAACTTCAAATGGCCATAACTTCCACAGTTTTGCTCGGATTTTCATGGTTTATGTACCATTGGATAGCTAAAGCAATGCCCTTTCCAAAAATGTATAGTTTTACTGGTATATTTCAATTTTTAAAAATGCAAACTTTGATAGGTCTACAACGCTCCGTTTAGCCAGAAATCGAGTTTAAAGATAAGTTACCTTCAAATGGCCATAACTTCCACAGTTTTGCTCGGATTTTCATGGTTTATGTATCATTGGATAGCTAAAGCAATGCCATTTCCAAAAATGTATAGTTTTACTGGTATATTTCAATTTTTAAAAATGCAAACTTTGATAGGTCTACAACGCTCCGTTTAGCCAGAAATCGAGTTTAAAGATAAGTTACCTTCAAATGGCCATAACTTCCACAGTTGTGCTCGGATTTTCATGGTTTATGTATCGTTGGATAGCTGAAACAAAACCCTTTCCAAAAATGTATAGTTTCACTGGTATATCTCAATTTTAAAAAATGCAAAGTTTGATAGGTCTACAACGCTCCGTTTAGCTGTAAATCGAGTTTAAAGATAAGCTAACTTCAAATGGCCATAACTTCTACAGTTATGCTCGGATTTTCATGGTTTATGTATCGTTGGATAGCTGAAACAATACCCTTTCCAAAAATGTATAGTTTCACTGGTATATCTCAATTTTAAAAAATGCAAAGTTTGATAAATCTACAACGCTCCGTTTAGCTGTAAATCGAGTTTAAAGATAAGCTAACTTCAAATGGCCATAACTTCTACAGTTATGCTCGGATTTTCATGGTTTATGTATCGTTGGATAGCTGAAACAATACCCTTTCCAAAAATGTATAGTTTCACTGGTATATCTCAATTTTAAAAAATGCAAAAGTTTGATAGGTCTACAACGCTCCGTTTAGCTGTAAATCGAGTTTAAAGATAAGTTAACTTCAAATGGCCATAACTTCTACAGTTATGCTCGGATTTTCATGGTTTATGTATCGTTGGATAGCTGAAACAAAACCCTTTCCAAAAATGTATAGTTTCACTGGTATATCTCAATTTTAAAAAATGCAAAGTTTGATAGGTCTACAACGCTCCGTTTAGCTGTAAATCGAGTTTAAAGATAAGTTAACTTCAAATGGCCATAACTTCTACAGTTATGCTCGGATTTTCATGGTTTATGTATCGTTGGATAGCTGAAACAATACCCTTTCCAAAAATGTATAGTTTCACTGGTATATCTCAATTTTAAAAAATGTAAAGTTTGATAGGTCTACAACGCTCCGTTTAGCTGTAAATCGAGTTTAAAGATAAGTTAACTTCAAATGGCCATAACTTCTACAGTTATGCTCGGATTTTCATGGTTTATGTATCGTTGGATAGCTGAAACAAAACCCTTTCCAAAAATGTATAGTTTCACTGGTATATCTCAATTTTAAAAAATCCAAAGTTTGATAGGTCTACAACGCTCCGTTTAGCTGTAAATCGAGTTTAAAGATAAGTTAACTTCAAATGGCCATAACTTCTACAGTTATGCTCGGATTTTCATGGTTTATGTATCGTTGGATAGCTGAAACAATACCCTTTCAAAAAATGTATAGTTTCACTGGTATATCTCAATTTTAAAAAATGCAAAGTTTGATAAATCTACAACGCTCCGTTTAGCTGTAAATCGAGTTTAAAGATAAGCTAACTTCAAATGGCCATAACTTCTACAGTTATGCTCGGATTTTCATGGTTTATGTATCGTTGGATAGCTGAAACAATACCCTTTCCAAAAATGTATAGTTTCACTGGTATATCTCAATTTTAAAAAATGCAAAGTTTGATAGGTCTACAACGCTCCGTTTAGCTGTAAATCGAGTTTAAAGATAAGTTAACTTCAAATGGCCATAACTTCTACAGTTATGCTCGGATTTTCATGGTTTATGTATCGTTGGATAGCTGAAACAAAACCCTTTCCAAAAATGTATAGTTTCACTGGTATATCTCAATTTTAAAAAATGCAAAGTTTGATAGGTCTACAACGCTCCGTTTAGCTGTAAATCGAGTTTAAAGATAAGTTAACTTCAAATGGCCATAACTTCTACAGTTATGCTCGGATTTTCATGGTTTATGTATCGTTGGATAGCTGAAACAATACCCTTTCCAAAAATGTATAGTTTCACTGGTATATCTCAATTTTAAAAAATGTAAAGTTTGATAGGTCTACAACGCTCCGTTTAGCTGTAAATCGAGTTTAAAGATAAGTTAACTTCAAATGGCCATAACTTCTACAGTTATGCTCGGATTTTCATGGTTTATGTATCGTTGGATAGCTGAAACAAAACCCTTTCCAAAAATGTATAGTTTCACTGGTATATCTCAATTTTAAAAAATCCAAAGTTTGATAGGTCTACAACGCTCCGTTTAGCTGTAAATCGAGTTTAAAGATAAGTTAACTTCAAATGGCCATAACTTCTACAGTTATGCTCGGATTTTCATGGTTTATGTATCGTTGGATAGCTGAAACAAAACCCTTTCCAAAAATGTATAGTTTCACTGGTATATCTCAATTTTAAAAAATCCAAAGTTTGATAGGTCTACAACGCTCCGTTTAGCTGTAAATCGAGTTTAAAGATAAGTTAACTTCAAATGGCCATAACTTCTACAGTTATGCTCGGATTTTCATGGTTTATGTATCGTTGGATAGCTGAAACAATACCCTTTCCAAAAATGTATAGTTTCACTGGTATATCTCAATTTTAAAAAATGCAAAGTTTGATAGGTCTACAACGCTCCGTTTAGCTGTAAATCGAGTTTAAAGATAAGTTAACTTCAAATGGCCATAACTTCTACAGTTATGCTCGGATTTTCATGGTTTATGTATCGTTGGATAGCTGAAACAAAACCCTTTCCAAAAATGTATAGTTTCACTGGTATATCTCAATTTTAAAAAATCCAAAGTTTGATAGGTCTACAACGCTCCGTTTAGCTGTAAATCGAGTTTAAAGATAAGTTAACTTCAAATGGCCATAACTTCTACAGTTATGCTCGGATTTTCATGGTTTATGTATCGTTGGATAGCTGAAACAAAACCCTTTCCAAAAATGTATAGTTTCACTGGTATATCTCAATTTTAAAAAATGCAAAGTTTGATAGGTCTACAACGCTCCCTTTAGCTGTAAATCGAGTTTAAAGATAAGTTAACTTCAAATGGCCATAACTTCTACAGTTATGCTCGGATTTTCATGGTTTATGTATCGTTGGATAGCTGAAACAATACCCTTTCCAAAAATGTATAGTTTCACTGGTATATCTCAATTTTAAAAAATGCAAAGTTTGATAGGTCTACAACGCTCCCTTTAGCTGTAAATCGAGTTTAAAGATAAGTTAATTTCAAATGGCCATAACTTCTACAGTTATGCTCGGATTTTCATGGTTTATGTATCGTTGGATAGCTGAAACAATACCCTTTCCAAAAATGTATAGTTTCACTGGTATATCTCAATTTTAAAAAATGCAAAGTTTGATAGGTCTACAACGCTCCGTTTAGCTGTAAATCGAGTTTAAAGATAAGTTAACTTCAAATGGCCATAACTTCTACAGTTATGCTCGGATTTTCATGGTTTATGTATCGTTGGATAGCTGAAACAATACCCTTTCCAAAAATGTATAGTTTCACTGGTATATCTCAATTTTAAAAAATGCAAAGTTTGATAGGTCTACAACGCTCCCTTTAGCTGTAAATCGAGTTTAAAGATAAGTTAACTTCAAATGGCCATAACTTCTACAGTTATGCTCGGATTTTCATGGTTTATGTATCGTTGGATAGCTGAAACAATACCCTTTCCAAAAATGTATAGTTTCACTGGTATATCTCAATTTTAAAAAATGCAAAGTTTGATAGGTCTACAACGCTCCCTTTAGCTGTAAATCGAGTTTAAAGATAAGTTAACTTCAAATGGCCATAACTTCTACAGTTATGCTCGGATTTTCATGGTTTATGTATCGTTGGATAGCTGAAACAATACCCTTTCCAAAAATGTATAGTTTCACTGGTATATCTCAATTTTAAAAAATGCAAAGTTTGATAGGTCTACAACGCTCCGTTTAGCTGTAAATCGAGTTTAAAGATAAGTTAACTTCAAATGGCCATAACTTCTACAGTTATGCTCGGATTTTCATGGTTTATATATCGTTGGATAGCTGAAACAATACCCTTTCCAAAAATGTATAGTTTCACTGGTATATCTCAATTTTAAAAAATGCAAAGTTTGATAGGTCTACAACGCTCCGTTTAGCTGTAAATCGAGTTTAAAGATAAGTTAACTTCAAATGGCCATAACTTCTACAGTTATGCTCGGATTTTCATGGTTTATGTATCGTTGGATAGCTGAAACAATACCCTTTCCAAAAATGTATAGTTTCACTGGTATATCTCAATTTTAAAAAATGCAAAGTTTGATAGGTCTACAACGCTCCGTTTAGCTGTAAATCGAGTTTAAAGATAAGTTAACTTCAAATGGCCATAACTTCTACAGTTATGCTCGGATTTTCATGGTTTATGTATCGTTGGATAGCTGAAACAATACCCTTTCCAAAAATGTATAGTTTCACTGGTATATCTCAATTTTAAAAAATGCAAAGTTTGATAGGTCTACAACGCTCCGTTTAGCTGTAAATCGAGTTTAAAGATAAGTTAACTTCAAATGGCCATAACTTCTACAGTTATGCTCGGATTTTCATGGTTTATGTATCGTTGGATAGCTGAAACAATACCCTTTCCAAAAATGTATAGTTTCACTGGTATATCTCAATTTTAAAAAATGCAAAGTTTGATAGGTCTACAACGCTCCCTTTAGCTGTAAATCGAGTTTAAAGATAAGTTAACTTCAAATGGCCATAACTTCTACAGTTATGCTCGGATTTTCATGGTTTATGTATCGTTGGATAGCTGAAACAATACCCTTTCCAAAAATGTATAGTTTCACTGGTATATCTCAATTTTAAAAAATGCAAAGTTTGATAGGTCTACAACGCTCCGTTTAGCTGTAAATCGAGTTTAAAGATAAGTTAACTTCAAATGGCCATAACTTCTACAGTTATGCTCGGATTTTCATGGTTTATGTATCGTTGGATAGCTGAAACAATACCCTTTCCAAAAATGTATAGTTTCACTGGTATATCTCAATTTTAAAAAATGCAAAGTTTGATAAGTCTACAACGCTCCCTTTAGCTGTAAATCGAGTTTAAAGATAAGTTAACTTCAAATGGCCATAACTTCTACAGTTATGCTCGGATTTTCATGGTTTATGTATCGTTGGATAGCTGAAACAATACCCTTTCCAAAAATGTATAGTTTCACTGGTATATCTCAATTTTAAAAAATGCAAAGTTTGATAGGTCTACAACGCTCCGTTTAGCTGTAAATCGAGTTTAAAGATAAGTTAACTTCAAATGGCCATAACTTCTACAGTTATGCTCGGATTTTCATGGTTTATGTATCGTTGGATAGCTGAAACAATACCCTTTCCAAAAATGTATAGTTTCACTGGTATATCTCAATTTTAAAAAATGCAAAGTTTGATAGGTCTACAACGCTCCGTTTAGCTGTAAATCGAGTTTAAAGATAAGTTAACTTCAAATGGCCATAACTTCTACAGTTATGCTCGGATTTTCATGGTTTATGTATCGTTGGATAGCTGAAACAATACCCTTTCCAAAAATGTATAGTTTCACTGGTATATCTCAATTTTAAAAAATGCAAAGTTTGATAGGTCTACAACGCTCCCTTTAGCTGTAAATCGAGTTTAAAGATAAGTTAACTTCAAATGGCCATAACTTCTACAGTTATGCTCGGATTTTCATGGTTTATGTATCGTTGGATAGCTGAAACAATACCCTTTCCAAAAATGTATAGTTTCACTGGTATATCTCAATTTTAAAAAATGCAAAGTTTGATAGGTCTACAACGCTCCCTTTAGCTGTAAATCGAGTTTAAAGATAAGTTAACTTCAAATGGCCATAACTTCTACAGTTATGCTCGGATTTTCATGGTTTATGTATCGTTGGATAGCTGAAACAATACCCTTTCCAAAAATGTATAGTTTCACTGGTATATCTCAATTTTAAAAAATGCAAAGTTTGATAGGTCTACAACGCTCCGTTTAGCTGTAAATCGAGTTTAAAGATAAGTTAACTTCAAATGGCCATAACTTCTACAGTTATGCTCGGATTTTCATGGTTTATGTATCGTTGGATAGCTGAAACAAAACCCTTTCCAAAAATGTATAGTTTCACTGGTATATCTCAATTTTAAAAAATGCAAAGTTTGATAGGTCTACAACGCTCCGTTTAGCTGTAAATCGAGTTTAAAGATAAGTTTCAAGAGTTTAAAGATAAGTTAACTTTAAATGGCCATAACTTCTACAGTTATGCTCGGATTTTCATGGTTTATGTATCGTTGGATAGCTGAAACAATACCCTTTCCAAAAATGTATAGTTTCACTGGTATATCTCAATTTTAAAAAATGCAAAGTTTGATAGGTCTACAACGCTCCCTTTAGCTGTAAATCGAGTTTAAAGATAAGTTAACTTCAAATGGCCATAACTTCTACAGTTATGCTCGGATTTTCATGGTTTATGTATCGTTGGATAGCTGAAACAAACCCCTTTCCAAAAATGTATAGTTTCACTGGTATATCTCAATTTTAAAAAATGCAAAGTTTGATAGGTCTACAACGCTCCGTTTAGCTGTAAATCGAGTTTAAAGATAAGTTAACTTCAAATGGCCATAACTTCTACAGTTATGCTCGGATTTTCATGGTTTATGTATCGTTGGATAGCTGAAACAAAACCCTTTCCAAAAATGTATAGTTTCACTGGTATATCTCAATTTTAAAAAATGCAAAGTTTGATAGGTCTACAACGCTCCGGTTAGCTGAAAATCGAGTTTAAAGATAAGTTTCAAGAGTTTAAAGATAAGTTAACTTTAAATGGCCATAACTTCTACAGTTATGCTCGGATTTTCATGGTTTATGTATCGTTGGATAGCTGAAGCAATACCCTTTTCAAAAATGTATAGTTTCACTGGTATATCTCAATTTTAAAAAATGCAAAGTTTGATAGGTCTACAACGCTCCCTTTAGCTGTAAATCGAGTTTAAAGATAAGTTAACTTCAAATGGCCATAACTTCTACAGTTATGCTCGGATTTTCATGGTTTATGTATCGTTGGATAGCTGAAACAAAACCCTTTCCAAAAATGTATAGTTTCACTGGTATATCTCAATTTTAAAAAATGCAAAGTTTGATAGGTCTACAACGCTCCGTTTAGCTGTAAATCGAGTTTAAAGATAAGTTAACTTCAAATGGCCATAACTTCTACAGTTATGCTCGGATTTTCATGGTTTATGTATCGTTGGATAGCTGAAACAAAACCCTTTCCAAAAATGTATAGTTTCACTGGTATATCTCAATTTTAAAAAATGCAAAGTTTGATAGGTCTACAACGCTCCGTTTAGCTGTAAATCGACTTTAAAGATAAGTTTCAAGAGTTTAAAGATAAGTTAACTTCAAATGGCCATAACTTCTACAGTTATGCTCGGATTTTCATGGTTTATGTATCGTTGGATAGCTGAAACAATACCCTTTCCAAAAATGTATAGTTTCACTGGTATATCTCAATTTTAAAAAATGCAAAGTTTGATAGGTCTACAACGCTCCGTTTAGCTGTAAATCGAGTTTAAAGATAAGTTAACTTCAAATGGCCATAACTTCTACAGTTATGCTCGGATTTTCATGGTTTATGTATCGTTGGATAGCTGAAACAAAACCCTTTCCAAAAATGTATAGTTTCACTGGTATATCTCAATTTTAAAAAATGCAAAGTTTGATAGGTCTACAACGCTCCGTTTAGCTGTAAATCGAGTTTAAAGATAAGCTAACTTCAAATGGCCATAACTTCCACAGTTATGCTCGGATTTTCATGGTTTATGTATCGTTGGATAGCTGAAACAATACCCTTTCCAAAAATGTATAGTTTCACTGGTATATCTCAATTTAAAAAAATGCAAAGTTTGATAGGTCTACAACGCTCCGTTTAGCTGTAAATCGAGTTTAAAGATAAGTTAACTTCAAATGGCCATAACTTCTACAGTTATGCTCGGATTTTCATGGTTTATGTATCGTTGGATAGCTGAAACAATACCCTTTCCAAAAATGTATAGTTTCACTGGTATATCTCAATTTTAAAAAATGCAAAGTTTGATAGGTCTACAACGCTCCCTTTAGCTGTAAATCGAGTTTAAAGATAAGTTAACTTCAAATGGCCATAACTTCTACAGTTATGCTCGGATTTTCATGGTTTATGTATCGTTGGATAGCTGAAACAATACCCTTTCCAAAAATGTATAGTTTCACTGGTATATCTCAATTTTAAAAAATGCAAAGTTTGATAGGTCTACAACGCTCCCTTTAGCTGTCAATCGAGTTTAAAGATAAGTTAACTTCAAATGGCCATAACTTCTACAGTTTTGCTCGGATTTTCATGGTTTATGTATCGTTGGATAGCTGAAACAAAACCCTTTCCAAAAATGTATAGTTTCACTGGTATATCTCAATTTTAAAAAATGCAAAGTTTGATAGGTCTACAACGCTCCGTTTAGCTGTAAATCGAGTTTAAAGATAAGTTAACTTCAAATGGCCATAACTTCTACAGTTATGCTCGGATTTTCATGGTTTATGTATCGTTGGATAGCTGAAACAATACCCTTTCCAAAAATGTATAGTTTCACTGGTATATCTCAATTTTAAAAAATGCAAAGTTTGATAGGTCTACAACGCTCCCTTTAGCTGTAAATCGAGTTTAAAGATAAGTTAACTTCAAATGGCCATAACTTCTACAGTTATGCTCGGATTTTCATGGTTTATGTATCGTTGGATAGCTGAAACAATACCCTTTCCAAAAATGTATAGTTTCACTGGTATATCTCAATTTTAAAAAATGCAAAGTTTGATAGGTCTACAACGCTCCCTTTAGCTGTAAATCGAGTTTAAAGATAAGTTAACTTCAAATGGCCATAACTTCTACAGTTTTGCTCGGATTTTCATGGTTTATGTATCGTTGGATAGCTGAAACAAAACCCTTTCCAAAAATGTATAGTTTCACTGGTATATCTCAATTTTAAAAAATGCAAAGTTTGATAGGTCTACAACGCTCCCTTTAGCTGTAAATCGAGTTTAAAGATAAGTTAACTTCAAATGGCCATAACTTCTACAGTTATGCTCGGATTTTCATGGTTTATGTATCGTTGGATAGCTGAAACAATACCCTTTCCAAAAATGTATAGTTTCACTGGTATATCTCAATTTAAAAAAATGCAAAGTTTGATAGGTCTACAACGCTCCGTTTAGCTGTAAATCGAGTTTAAAGATAAGTTAACTTCAAATGGCCATAACTTCTACAGTTTTGCTCGGATTTTCATGGTTTATGTATCGTTGGATAGCTGAAACAAAACCCTTTCCAAAAATGTATAGTTTCACTGGTATATCTCAATTTTAAAAAATGCAAAGTTTGATAGGTCTACAACGCTCCGTTTAGCTGTAAATCGAGTTTAAAGATAAGTTAACTTCAAATGGCCATAACTTCTACAGTTATGCTCGGATTTTCATGGTTTATGTATCGTTGGATAGCTGAAACAAAACCCTTTCCAAAAATGTATAGTTTCACTGGTATATCTCAATTTTAAAAAATGCAAAGTTTGATAGGTCTACAACGCTCCCTTTAGCTGTAAATCGAGTTTAAAGATAAGTTAACTTCAAATGGCCATAACTTCTACAGTTATGCTCGGATTTTCATGGTTTGTGTATCGTTGGATAGCTGAAACAATACCCTTTCCAAAAATGTATAGTTTCACTGGTATATCTCAATTTTAAAAAATGCAAAGTTTGATAGGTCTACAACGCTCCGTTTAGCTGTAAATCGAGTTTAAAGATAAGTTAACTTCAAATGGCCATAACTTCTACAGTTATGCTCGGATTTTCATGGTTTATGTATCGTTGGATAGCTGAAACAATACCCTTTCCAAAAATGTATAGTTTCACTGGTATATCTCAATTTTAAAAAATGCAAAGTTTGATAGGTCTACAACGCTCCCTTTAGCTGTAAATCGAGTTTAAAGATAAGTTAACTTCAAATGGCCATAACTTCTACAGTTTTGCTCGGATTTTCATGGTTTATGTATCGTTGGATAGCTGAAACAAAACCCTTTCCAAAAATGTATAGTTTCACTGGTATATCTCAATTTTAAAAAATGCAAAGTTTGATAGGTCTACAACGCTCCCTTTAGCTGTAAATCGAGTTTAAAGATAAGTTAACTTCAAATGGCCATAACTTCTACAGTTTTGCTCGGATTTTCATGGTTTATGTATCGTTGGATAGCTGAAACAAAACCCTTTCCAAAAATGTATAGTTTCACTGGTATATCTCAATTTTAAAAAATGCAAAGTTTGATAGGTCTACAACGCTCCCTTTAGCTGTAAATCGAGTTTAAAGATAAGTTAACTTCAAATGGCCATAACTTCTACAGTTATGCTCGGATTTTCATGGTTTATGTATCGTTGGATAGCTGAAACAATACCCTTTCCAAAAATGTATAGTTTCACTGGTATATCTCAATTTAAAAAAATGCAAAGTTTGATAGGTCTACAACGCTCCGTTTAGCTGTAAATCGAGTTTAAAGATAAGTTAACTTCAAATGGCCATAACTTCTACAGTTTTGCTCGGATTTTCATGGTTTATGTATCGTTGGATAGCTGAAACAAAACCCTTTCCAAAAATGTATAGTTTCACTGGTATATCTCAATTTTAAAAAATGCAAAGTTTGATAGGTCTACAACGCTCCCTTTAGCTGTAAATCGAGTTTAAAGATAAGTTAACTTCAAATGGCCATAACTTCTACAGTTTTGCTCGGATTTTCATGGTTTATGTATCGTTGGATAGCTGAAACAATACCCTTTCCAAAAATGTATAGTTTCACTGGTATATCTCAATTTTAAAAAATGCAAAGTTTGATAGGTCTACAACGCTCCGTTTAGCTGTAAATCGAGTTTAAAGATAAGTTAACTTCAAATGGCCATAACTTCTACAGTTTTGCTCGGATTTTCATGGTTTATGTATCGTTGGATAGCTGAAACAATACCCTTTCCAAAAATGTATAGTTTCACTGGTATATCTCAATTTTAAAAAATGCAAAGTTTGATAGGTCTACAACGCTCCGTTTAGCTGTAAATCGAGTTTAAAGATAAGTTAACTTCAAATGGCCATAACTTCTACAGTTTTGCTCGGATTTTCATGGTTTATGTATCGTTGGATAGCTGAAACAATACCCTTTCCAAAAATGTATAGTTTCACTGGTATATCTCAATTTTAAAAAATGCAAAGTTTGATAGGTCTACAACGCTCCCTTTAGCTGTAAATCGAGTTTAAAGATAAGTTAACTTCAAATGGCCATAACTTCTACAGTTATGCTCGGATTTTCATGGTTTATGTATCGTTGGATAGCTGAAACAATACCCTTTCCAAAAATGTATAGTTTCACTGGTATATCTCAATTTTAAAAAATGCAAAGTTTGATAGGTCTACAACGCTCCGTTTAGCTGTAAATCGAGTTTAAAGATAAGTTAACTTCAAATGGCCATAACTTCTACAGTTTTGCTCGGATTTTCATGGTTTATGTATCGTTGGATAGCTGAAACAATACCCTTTCCAAAAATGTATAGTTTCACTGGTATATCTCAATTTTAAAAAATGCAAAGTTTGATAGGTCTACAACGCTCCCTTTAGCTGTAAATCGAGTTTAAAGATAAGTTAACTTCAAATGGCCATAACTTCTACAGTTATGCTCGGATTTTCATGGTTTATGTATCGTTGGATAGCTGAAACAATACCCTTTCCAAAAATGTATAGTTTCACTGGTATATCTCAATTTTAAAAAATGCAAAGTTTGATAGGTCTACAACGCTCCGTTTAGCTGTAAATCGAGTTTAAAGATAAGCTAACTTCAAATGGCCATAACTTCTACAGTTATGCTCGGATTTTCATGGTTTATGTATCGTTGGATAGCTGAAACAATACCCTTTCCAAAAATGTATAGTTTCACTGGTACATCTCAATTTTAAAAAATGCAAAGTTTGATAGGTCTACAACGCTCCGTTTAGCTGTAAATCGAGTTTAAAGATAAGTTAACTTCAAATGGCCATAACTTCTACAGTTATGCTCGGATTTTCATGGTTTATGTATCGTTGGATAGCTGAAACAATACCCTTTCCAAAAATGTATAGTTTCACTGGTATATCTCAATTTTAAAAAATGCAAAGTTTGATAGGTCTACAACGCTCCGTTTAGCTGTAAATCGAGTTTAAAGATAAGCTAACTTCAAATGGCCATAACTTCTACAGCTATGCTCGGATTTTCATGGTTTATGTATCGTTGGATAGCTGAAACAATACCCTTTCCAAAAATGTATAGTTTCACTGGTATATCTCAATTTTAAAAAATGCAAAGTTTGATAGGTCTACAACGCTCCGTTTAGCTGTAAATCGAGTTTAAAGATAAGTTAACTTCAAATGGCCATAACTTCTACAGTTATGCTCGGATTTTCATGGTTTATGTATCGTTGGATAGCTGAAACAATACCCTTTCCAAAAATGTATAGTTTCACTGGTATATCTCAATTTTAAAAAATGCAAAGTTTGATAGGTCTACAACGCTCCGTTTAGCTGTAAATCGAGTTTAAAGATAAGTTAACTTCAAATGGCCATAACTTCTACAGTTTTGCTCGGATTTTCATGGTTTATGTATCGTTGGATAGCTGAAACAATACCCTTTCCAAAAATGTATAGTTTCACTGGTATATCTCAATTTTAAAAAATGCAAAGTTTGATAGGTCTACAACGCTCCCTTTAGCTGTAAATCGAGTTTAAAGATAAGTTAACTTCAAATGGCCATAACTTCTACAGTTATGCTCGGATTTTCATGGTTTATGCATCGTTGGATAGCTGAAACAATACTCTTTCCAAAAATGTATAGTTTCACTGGTATATCTCAATTTTAAAAAATGCAAAGTTTGATAGGTCTACAACGCTCCGTTTAGCTGTAAATCGAGTTTAAAGATAAGTTAACTTCAAATGGCCATAACTTCTACAGTTTTGCTCGGATTTTCATGGTTTATGTATCGTTGGATAGCTGAAACAATACCCTTTCCAAAAATGTATAGTTTCACTGGTATATCTCAATTTTAAAAAATGCAAAGTTTGATAGGTCTACAACGCTCCCTTTAGCTGTAAATCGAGTTTAAAGATAAGTTAACTTCAAATGGCCATAACTTCTACAGTTATGCTCGGATTTTCATGGTTTATGTATCGTTGGATAGCTGAAACAATACCCTTTCCAAAAATGTATAGTTTCACTGGTATATCTCAATTTTAAAAAATGCAAAGTTTGATAGGTCTACAACGCTCCGTTTAGCTGTAAATCGAGTTTAAAGATAAGTTAACTTCAAATGGCCATAACTTCTACAGTTATGCTCGGATTTTCATGGTTTATGTATCGTTGGATAGCTGAAACAAAACCCTTTCCAAAAATGTATAGTTTCACTGGTATATCTCAATTTTAAAAAATGCAAAGTTTGATAGGTCTACAACGCTCCGTTTAGCTGTAAATCGAGTTTAAAGATAAGCTAACTTCAAATGGCCATAACTTCTACAGTTATGCTCGGATTTTCATGGTTTATGTATCGTTGGATAGCTGAAACAATACCCTTTCCAAAAATGTATAGTTTCACTGGTACATCTCAATTTTAAAAAATGCAAAGTTTGATAGGTCTACAACGCTCCGTTTAGCTGTAAATCGAGTTTAAAGATAAGTTAACTTCAAATGGCCATAACTTCTACAGTTATGCTCGGATTTTCATGGTTTATGTATCGTTGGATAGCTGAAACAATACCCTTTCCAAAAATGTATAGTTTCACTGGTATATCTCAATTTTAAAAAATGCAAAGTTTGATAGGTCTACAACGCTCCGTTTAGCTGTAAATCGAGTTTAAAGATAAGTTAACTTCAAATGGCCATAACTTCTACAGTTATGCTCGGATTTTCATGGTTTATGTATCGTTGGATAGCTGAAACAATACCCTTTCCAAAAATGTATAGTTTCACTGGTATATCTCAATTTTAAAAAATGCAAAGTTTGATAGGTCTACAACGCTCCGTTTAGCTGTAAATCGAGTTTAAAGATAAGTTAACTTCAAATGGCCATAACTTCCACAGTTATGCTCGGATTTTCATGGTTTATGTATCGTTGGACAGCTGAAACAATACCCTTTCCAAAAATGTATAGTTTCACTGGTATATCTCAATTTTAAAAAATGCAAAGTTTGATAGGTCTACAACGCTCCGTTTAGCTGTAAATCGAGTTTAAAGATAAGTTAACTTCAAATGGCCATAACTTCTACAGTTATGCTCGGATTTTCATGGTTTATGTATCGTTGGATAGCTGAAACAATACCCTTTCCAAAAATGTATAGTTTCACTGGTATATCTCAATTTTAAAAAATGCAAAGTTTGATAGGTCTACAACGCTCCGTTTAGCTGTAAATCGAGTTTAAAGATAAGTTAACTTCAAATGGCCATAACTTCTACAGTTATGCTCGGATTTTCATGGTTTATGTATCGTTGGATAGCTGAAACAATACCCTTTCCAAAAATGTATAGTTTCACTGGTATATCTCAATTTAAAAAAATGCAAAGTTTGATAGGTCTACAACGCTCCGTTTAGCTGTAAATCGAGTTTAAAGATAAGTTAACTTCAAATGGCCATAACTTCTACAGTTATGCTCGGATTTTCATGGTTTATGTATCGTTGGATAGCTGAAACAATACCCTTTCCAAAAATGTATAGTTTCACTGGTATATCTCAATTTTAAAAAATGCAAAGTTTGATAGGTCTACAACGCTCCGTTTAGCTGTAAATCGAGTTTAAAGATAAGTTAACTTCAAATGGCCATAACTTCTACAGTTATGCTCGGATTTTCATGGTTTATGTATCGTTGGATAGCTGAAACAATACCCTTTCCAAAAATGTATAGTTTCACTGGTATATCTCAATTTTAAAAAATGCAAAGTTTGATAGGTCTACAACGCTCCGTTTAGCTGTAAATCGAGTTTAAAGATAAGTTAACTTCAAATGGCCATAACTTCTACAGTTATGCTCGGATTTTCATGGTTTATGTATCGTTGGATAGCTGAAACAATACCCTTTCCAAAAATGTATAGTTTCACTGGTATATCTCAATTTTAAAAAATGCAAGGTTTGATAGGTCTACAACGCTCCGTTTAGCTGTAAATCGAGTTTAAAGATAAGTTAACTTCAAATGGCCATAACTTCTACAGTTATGCTCGGATTTTCATGGTTTATGTATCGTTGGATAGCTGAAACAAAACCCTTTCCAAAAATGTATAGTTTCACTGGTATATCTCAATTTTAAAAAATCCAAAGTTTGATAGGTCTACAACGCTCCGTTTAGCTGTAAATCGAGTTTAAAGATAAGTTAACTTCAAATGGCCATAACTTCTACAGTTATGCTCGGATTTTCATGGTTTATGTATCGTTGGATAGCTGAAACAAAACCCTTTCCAAAAATGTATAGTTTCACTGGTATATCTCAATTTTAAAAAATGCAAAGTTTGATAGGTCTACAACGCTCCCTTTAGCTGTAAATCGAGTTTAAAGATAAGTTAACTTCAAATGGCCATAACTTCTACAGTTATGCTCGGATTTTCATGGTTTATGTATCGTTGGATAGCTGAAACAAAACCCTTTCCAAAAATGTATAGTTTCACTGGTATATCTCAATTTTAAAAAATCCAAAGTTTGATAGGTCTACAACGCTCCGTTTAGCTGTAAATCGAGTTTAAAGATAAGTTAACTTCAAATGGCCATAACTTCTACAGTTATGCTCGGATTTTCATGGTTTATGTATCGTTGGATAGCTGAAACAAAACCCTTTCCAAAAATGTATAGTTTCACTGGTATATCTCAATTTTAAAAAATGCAAAGTTTGATAGGTCTACAACGCTCCCTTTAGCTGTAAATCGAGTTTAAAGATAAGTTAACTTCAAATGGCCATAACTTCTACAGTTATGCTCGGATTTTCATGGTTTATGTATCGTTGGATAGCTGAAACAAAACCCTTTCCAAAAATGTATAGTTTCACTGGTATATCTCAATTTTAAAAAATGCAAAGTTTGATAGGTCTACAACGCTCCGTTTAGCTGTAAATCGAGTTTAAAGATAAGTTAACTTTAAATGGCCATAACTTCTACAGTTATGCTCGGATTTTCATGGTTTATGTATCGTTGGATAGCTGAAACAAAACCCTTTCCAAAAATGTATAGTTTCACTGGTATATCTCAATTTTAAAAAATGCAAAGTTTGATAGGTCTACAACGCTCCGTTTAGCTGTAAATCGAGTTTAAAGATAAGTTAACTTTAAATGGCCATAACTTCTACAGTTATGCTCGGATTTTCATGGTTTATGTATCGTTGGATAGCTGAAACAAAACCCTTTCCAAAAATGTATAGTTTCACTGGTATATCTCAATTTTAAAAAATGCAAAGTTTGATAGGTCTACAACGCTCCCTTTAGCTGTAAATCGAGTTTAAAGATAAGTTAACTTCAAATGGCCATAACTTCTACAGTTATGCTCGGATTTTCATGGTTTATGTATCGTTGGATAGCTGAAACAAAACCCTTTCCAAAAATGTATAGTTTCACTGGTATATCTCAATTTTAAAAAATGCAAAGTTTGATAGGTCTACAACGCTCCGTTTAGCTGTAAATCGAGTTTAAAGATAAGTTAACTTCAAATGGCCATAACTTCTACAGTTATGCTCGGATTTTCATGGTTTATGTATCGTTGGATAGCTGAAACAAAACCCTTTCTAAAAATGTATAGTTTCACTGGTATATCTCAATTTTAAAAAATGCAAAGTTTGATAGGTCTACAACGCTCCGGTTAGCTGAAAATCGAGTTTAAAGATAAGTTTCAAGAGTTTAAAGATAAGTTAACTTTAAATGGCCATAACTTCTACAGTTATGCTCGGATTTTCATGGTTTATGTATCGTTGGATAGCTGAAACAATACCCTTTCCAAAAATGTATAGTTTCACTGGTATATCTCAATTTTAAAAAATGCAAAGTTTGATAGGTCTACAACGCTCCCTTTAGCTGTAAATCGAGTTTAAAGATAAGTTAACTTCAAATGGCCATAACTTCTACAGTTATGCTCGGATTTTCATGGTTTATGTATCGTTGGATAGCTGAAACAAAACCCTTTCCAAAAATGTATAGTTTCACTGGTATATCTCAATTTTAAAAAATGCAAAGTTTGATAGGTCTACAACGCTCCGTTTAGCTGTAAATCGAGTTTAAAGATAAGCTAACTTCAAATGGCCATAACTTCTACAGTTATGCTCGGATTTTCATGGTTTATGTATCGTTAGATAGCTGAAACAATACCCTTTCCAAAAATGTATAGTTTCACTGGTATATCTCAATTTTAAAAAATGCAAAGTTTGATAGGTCTACAACGCTCCGTTTAGCTGTAAATCGAGTTTAAAGATAAGTTAACTTCAAATGGCCATAACTTCTACAGTTATGCTCGGATTTTCATGGTTTATGTATCGTTGGATAGCTGAAACAATACCCTTTCCAAAAATGTATAGTTTCACTGGTATATCTCAATTTTAAAAAATGCAAAGTTTGATAGGTCTACAACGCTCCGTTTAGCTGTAAATCGAGTTTAAAGATAAGTTAACTTCAAATGGCCATAACTTCTACAGTTATGCTCGGATTTTCATGGTTTATGTATCGTTGGATAGCTGAAACAATACCCTTTCCAAAAATGTATAGTTTCACTGGTATATCTCAATTTAAAAAAATGCAAAGTTTGATAGGTCTACAACGCTCCGTTTAGCTGTAAATCGAGTTTAAAGATAAGTTAACTTCAAATGGCCATAACTTCTACAGTTATGCTCGGATTTTCATGGTTTATGTATCGTTGGATAGCTGAAACAATACCCTTTCCAAAAATGTATAGTTTCACTGGTATATCTCAATTTTAAAAAATGCAAAGTTTGATAGGTCTACAACGCTCCGTTTAGCTGTAAATCGAGTTTAAAGATAAGTTAACTTCAAATGGCCATAACTTCCACAGTTATGCTCGGATTTTCATGGTTTATGTATCGTTGGAACAATACCCTTTCCAAAAATGTATAGTTTCACTGGTATATCTCAATTTAAAAAAATGCAAAGTTTGATAGGTCTACAACGCTCCGTTTAGCTGTAAATCGAGTTTAAAGATAAGTTAACTTCAAATGGCCATAACTTCTACAGTTATGCTCGGATTTTCATGGTTTATGTATCGTTGGATAGCTGAAACAATACCCTTTCCAAAAATGTATAGTTTCACAAGTATATCTCAATTTTAAAAAATGCAAAGTTTGATAGGTCTACAACGCTCCGTTTAGCTGTAAATCGAGTTTAAAGATAAGTTAACTTCAAATGGCCATAACTTCTACAGTTATGCTCGGATTTTCATGGTTTATGTATCGTTGGATAGCTGAAACAATACCCTTTCCAAAAATGTATAGTTTCACTGGTATATCTCAATTTTAAAAAATGCAAAGTTTGATAGGTCTACAACGCTCCGTTTAGCTGTAAATCGAGTTTAAAGATAAGTTAACTTCAAATGGCCATAACTTCCACAGTTATGCTCGGATTTTCATGGTTTATGTATCGTTGGAACAATACCCTTTCCAAAAATGTATAGTTTCACTGGTATATCTCAATTTAAAAAAATGCAAAGTTTGATAGGTCTACAACGCTCCGTTTAGCTGTAAATCGAGTTTAAAGATAAGTTAACTTCAAATGGCCATAACTTCTACAGTTATGCTCGGATTTTCATGGTTTATGTATCGTTGGATAGCTGAAACAATACCCTTTCCAAAAATGTATAGTTTCACTGGTATATCTCAATTTTAAAAAAATGCAAAGTTTGATAGGTCTACAACGCTCCGTTTAGCTGTAAATCGAGTTTAAAGATAAGTTAACTTCAAATGGCCATAACTTCTACAGTTATGCTCGGATTTTCATGGTTTATGTATCGTTGGATAGCTGAAAACATACCCTTTCCAAAAATGTATAGTTTCACTGGTATATCTCAATTTTAAAAAATGCAACGTTTGATAGGTCTACAACGCTCCGTTTAGCTGTAAATCGAGTTTAAAGATAAGTTAACTTCAAATGGCCATAACTTCTACAGTTATGCTCGGATTTTCATGGTTTATGTATCGTTGGATAGCTGAAACAATACCCTTTCCAAAAATGTATAGTTTCACTGGTATATCTCAATTTTAAAAAATGCAAAGTTTGATAGGTCTACAACGCTCCGTTTAGCTGTAAATCGAGTTTAAAGATAAGTTAACTTCAAATGGCCATAACTTCTACAGTTATGCTCGGATTTTCATGGTTTATGTATCGTTGGATAGCTGAAACAATACCCTTTCCAAAAATGTATAGTTTCACTGGTATATCTCAATTTAAAAAAATGCAAAGTGTTAAATCCCGATGGGATTTTGATGTTGGAGAAAGGGAGAGAGGCTTGATAACTCACGTGATTGGGTATTTCAAGTTTTCCGAAGAGAAAATATAGAAAGATGTTTTCTAATTCAATATTAACACTGTTTATTCAAAACTAGTTCAAACGTTAATTTTCAGATTTCTGGCCTTAGTACTAAACAACGATTGTTTTCTTTAAATGCAAATTACAATAATTACTTATTTACCGAGATCATTAAATGAATTCAAATTGTTTATGAAAGTTATGTTTAAACGAGAGAAAGAGATACTTATGCTGATGACTGCAACTGATGCTGGATACTTTGATTGTTGATGCTGAAGATTGACTGCTTCACTCGCTGCCGAAGATAGAAAAAATAAGAGGACGATCAATAGCGCTCAGCGCTTATATAGGCAACACTGGAAGCCAGTTCCAGTGTGCAGTAAATTTCCGTGGCTAATGCCATGAATGCAGTCATAAGCAAATGTAAAAATAAAAATGCAGGGTTGTAAGTGAGGTGCGTGGTGAACTTAAGTACGTGGATGTCACTTAAGTGCCACAGTGATTTAAGTGACGAAGATCACTTAAACATCGCGCCCCCCTTGCACCGGTGCAACTATATCCCTTAGCTTCTTCATTTCGCTGATAAGTCTGTTGAACTGCGCACGGGCATCGATTGCTTGTCGATGCGGTACCGGAGCGTTATCGGGGTCCTCGCCTGCTGCTGAACGGTGGAGCAACGTATGGTGGAGCTTATGGCAAATACGGCAGGTCTCTGGCGACTTGCAATGGCGCACGTTGTCGTGGTTTCGTGCTAAGCAATTTGGGCAGTATTTATGCTTTTCCACACACCGAATCCGCTCGCTGATGGTCATGTTCAAAAAGCGTGGACAAAGACGCAACGAGTGATAACGCTGACACAGCTGACACATGTGTAGAAGTGGGTTGCGGGGTGCTCGTATTGGTGACGGCAATTGGGGGGAACGCCTGTAAAGAAAGAGGACTTTAGTATAAGGTTGACAAATACATTGAATATATGAGTAAGTGTGTGAGTGAGTGAGAGATGTAGTGTTTAGGGATTAGGCAAATCTGGAGAAATGGGAAGGGGGCATAGCTTGACGATTGGTCGGGTGAAAAGACCATGTTGAGTCCTAACGTCCGCAACTCGGACGCGGTTATCGGATCCGTAGTGAACCTTCACTATGCGACCCAAACGCCATTCCTGTGGAGGTAGTAGGTCATTTTTGATAACTACGAAGTCACCAACTGATAGATTTTCCTGTGGTTGTTTCCATTTGTATCGTTGATGTAGCTCCTTCAAGTATTCCTCTTTCCATCGCTGAGCGAATTGCTGATGAAGAATTTTAAGTTTTTCCCAACGATTTTGGATTGAGAGATTGTCGAAATGTGGCTCAGGAAGGGTCAGTAATGGAGCACCTCGTAGAAAATGTCCGGGGGTTAGGGCTAGCAGGTCATCAGGGTTGTCAGATATAGGTGAAAGGGGTCTGGAGTTCAGGACTGCTTCAATGCGAGCCAGAAGTGTAGCAAGTTCTTCGTAGGTAAAATGATGACTGCCTACTGTGCGTTTAAAGTGCACTTTGAAGCTTTTTACTGCTGCTTCCCAGAGGCCACCCATGTGAGGAGCATTGGGGGGTAAGAATTGCCACTCGAAGCCGTGTAGGGAGTATTTTGCTTGAAGATCTTTTGAAGCCTCTTTGATGAAACGGTCGAAGTCCTTTTGTAGTGTTCGCTGTGCTCCGACGAAATTTTTCCCATTATCCGAATATATCCGTTTTGGTAGCCCCCGTCGTCCAACAAAACGGGCGAAGGCTGCTTGAAAGGCTTTACTGGATAGGTCGGAACAAGGCTCTAGATGAATTGCTTTGGTCGAAAAGCATACGAAAACGCAGACATAGCCTTTTACCAATGACGCTCTCCGGAGAGGTGATGATTTAAGGTCAAAGGGGCCTGCGAAGTCCAACCCGGTAAAGGTGAAGGGGAGGGAGAAGTTTGACCGTTCTGGTGGTAAAGCTGCCATGATTTGAGATTGGGTAGTCTTCTTGAAAATGGTGCACGTTTTACAGCTGCGAATACAAAATTTAATTTTTGATTTTAGTCGAGGTATGAAATACTCCTGCCTAACCGTCCTGACCATGAGTTGATGTTCTGCATGCATTAATAGATTGTGTATGAATTGAAGATAAAGGTAGCAGAGTCGCGAATTCTCGGGGACTATAACCGGATGTTTTTCGTTGTATGACAGATCCGAATTGGCTAAGCGACCATTTACTCTAAGAATTTCATTTTTATCGAGAAAGGGGTTCAATGCCAAAAGTGTGCTCTTTCTGGAGATCGGTTCCTTGTTGGAGAGTTTAACGTACTCACTAGGGTAATATCTTTCCTGTGTGAGTTTGATCAGTCGTGCTTTCACAAATTGAATTTCCACTTGAGTGATAGCAACGGATTGATAATTTGTTGGCTGAATGGACTGTATAGGTTTGGTTCTGTGAATAAAACGGAACAGGTAGGCTATCACTCTAAGAGCTTTCGGCCAAGATGAAAAGCGGTCTAAGATATCTACTTTATTTTCCAGCGTATGTAGAGCAACGACTTTCCTCTCCTCTGGCGGCGTAATATTTTTACGAGCCGATATAGGCCATTGGTCAGGAGGTTTGAGTAGCCACTCTGGGCCTGACCACCATAGTCGTTGTTCAATTAAATCCTGAGGCCTACATCCACGGGTTCCGAGATCAGCTGGGTTGCATTGAGTGGGTACATGGCGCCATTTGATGTTTCCTACATTTTGAATAATTTGTGATGTCCGATTGGCCACGTAAACTTTCCATGTGCATGGCGGTTTTTCAAGCCATGACAGAACTATCGATGAATCAGACCATAAAAATATTTCGATTTCTCCTAGGGAAAGTTGACTGGTGAGATTCTTGATACATTTGGAGAGTAAAACTGCACCACACAGCTCTAAACGCGGCAGACTAACCGTTTGTAGTGGGGCCACTTTGGTTTTAGCGAAGAGTAGATGGGAGGAGACTTTGCTGGGTGATTGAGAACGAAGATAGATGGCGGCACAGTATGCTTTTTCTGAAGAATCACAAAATCCGTGCACCTGTATTTTGTTGTTGGGGGAAAACTCAGTCCATCTTGGTATTCGGGTCCGTTCTATAAAGGGGAGGTCGGATACAAACTGCTGCCATTTTTGCAGTGAGTGCGGCTTAACACATTCATCCCACTCAGTGCCCTCTATCCAAATCTGTTGCAATAATATTTTGGCTTGAATAAGTATAGGCGCTAGCCATCCTGCGGGGTCAAAAAGTTTCGAAACCGAGGATAAAATTTGCCTTTTTGTGGCACTGACCGATGATTGTATTGGCTCGATTGTGTAGGAGAAAGAATCGTTAAGCGCATTCCATCGAATTCCAAGAGTTTTGGTCGAACTTGAACAATCGAATTTTAGAAAGTCTGAATCCAGCAAGTCTTCGCTTAGGATTTCATTAAGAAGTTCGGGATGGTTTGCGGTTATCTTTTTGAGAGGAAAGCCGGCGGACTTTAAACATTGGATGGTTTGGGATTGAGCTTGAATGCAAGAGGGAATGTCATGTCCGCCTGATAGAATATCGTCAACGTACGTTTCTTTAGTCAAAATTCGATGAGCGAGAGGGTGAGTACTTTTGGAGTCATATGCGAGTTGATGTAATGTACGTATGGCAAGGTACGGCGCGCAGTTTACTCCAAATGTAACCGTCTTGAGTGCATAATCGGCGAGTTTTGAATCCTGACTTTTTCGAAACATAATCCGCTGATATTGATGATCGTCTTCATGTAACAGTATCTGGCGGTACATCTTCTGTATGTCACCGTTGAATACATATTTATATAAACGCCAGTTGATGATGACAAACATAAGGTCGGCTTGTAGAGTGGGACCGATATGAAGAATATCGTTTAAAGATGTGCCGGAGGCGGTAGACTTAGAAGCATTAAAAACCACCCGAACTTTAGTGGATGCACTATCAGGTTTAACCACCGAATGATGGGGAAGATAATAAGAAAAATATTTTCCGTTTTCATGGATTTCGTCGGGATTGGTCGGTTTCATATGTTCTAGAGAGAGATATTCTTCTAGTACACGAGTGTATTCGTCCTTAAGTTCTGGGGTTTTTTGGAGCATATGTTCCATCCGAATTGCTTGCTTCAAGGCTTGTGATCGAGATGGACCCAGGGAGAGTTGGGAGGGAAAATCAGACTTAAAGGGCAACCGCACAACGTACCGTCCATCATCTCGTCGGATAGTAGTGTTTTCATAAAATGATTCACAAACGATGTCGTCATCTGATGGTGGATGGGCTTCTTGCACTTCTTCTAATTCCCAGAAACGCTTAAGCTGTGAGTTTAGGCTATCGTCGGCTGTTTCGGTGGCATAGGTATGAAAAGTGGAGCATGGTGTTGAAATGACTGGTCCACTCAGGTACCAACCGAATATTGTATTTTGCGCCATAAGACTTCCCATAACTTTATGTTTGATTCCTTGTAGTAAGATTTGTGGTATCAAATCAGACCCAATGACGAGATCAATTTGACCAGGGGTGTAGAAATAGGGATCGGCGAGATCCAGGTCTTTAATTTCACAGAGGTTCGGTTTAGGTATTTGGAACGTGGGGAGAAAACTAGTTAGTTGTTTGAGAACGATCGCGTTGGTGTTGATGCGAGTGTTATATCGCTTGGATATAAGCGTGAGTTGGCAAACCCGGTTTGCATTTTCGACGACTTTGCCGCCCATTCCGGTCACTGCGAAGTTTTCCTTGTATGTCGGTAGTTGGAGAAGCTGTTGAACCTTTTGGGAGATAAAAGTTTTTTGGGAGCCTTGATCGATTAACGCTCGCAGCAGATAAAGAGAACCCATGTGTTCGATGTGAACTTGGGCGGTTGGTAAGAGGGTGGTTCCCCTGTTACCGGAGAAATTTGCCTGGATTTGTTGATTGCTACCGGGAAAATTGTTCGAGGAGGGTGGAGAGTTTTCAACATTGCCTTCGGTTATATCGAAGATAGGATGTCTAGGTTGCAGGTCGGATTCGGTGTGCAACAACGTGGTTGCGTTTTTGGAGGGAGTGGTGGAGTAAGTTCTAGCTGGTGCCTTTGATACGGCCCTGGAGTTTGCTTGTGGATGTAGCATGGTGTGGTGGTTTTTCCTACAGTGTAGACATCGATATAAACTTGAGCAATTGGGGAGAGTGTGATTGTAGGCGAGACAGTTGCTGCAGTAGCGGTTTCGCTCTACAAACTTAGTGCGTTCAGAGACACTAAGCTTTTGAAAATCAGGGCAGGATTTCAATGGATGATTTAGGTTGCATACATTGCATTTTACTGCGGGATTGATGTTATTGGAATGATAAGTTTGTACTTTGGGAGTGGATTTGGGTGTAACCGGAGTGCGCGGTTTGGCGCCTTTGTATCCCTGCAGACGTTCGACTACCTCATATCGACTGGTTAGGAACTGGTTCATTTGGGACCAGTTGGGTAGCTCTTTTCGGGATTCCAGGGACTGCTCCCAAAGGGAGAGTGTTTCCTCTGGCAGCTTGCTGGAACATACATGAACGAGAATGGGATCCCAATCCGAAACAGATACTCTTTGAGCTTTCAGAACTACTAGACAATCGTTAATGGTATTTTGAACCTTTTGAATGCCTTCGCTACTTTCTGTGGTGACGGGTGCGATGTTAAAAAGCGTCTTCAGCTGCTTATCGATGAGAATACGTCTGTTCTCAAATCGATTTCTAAGCGCTTCCCAGGCTAGAGAGAAGTTTCCATCACAAAGAGAGTATTGCTTTACTATAGCCCCAGCTTTTCCACGTGTCTTATTACGTAGATGGTATAGCTTCTGGGCTGGAGTTAGTCTGGGATGGTTAGAATACACTGCCGTGAACATATCCCGGAAAGAGGGCCATTCTTCGTAGCTACCGTAAAATATTTCGGTATCGCAGGGAGGTACTTTGATGCATGGCATCGAATTTGGGAGGAGAGAGGTGGAAAGAGATTGGCGGGCCGTAATATCGGTTTCGACTAAAGTGTTTTGAATAATTTTGAGTTGGTCTAATATGTGTGCCTTGCAGATATAAAATGAATCAGAACACAGTTGGAATTTTTTATTAGCTTCTTCTTGAAAATCTGCATTTTCCGCACTAACTTCCGCCAGACAGACTTTTTCATATGACTCTCTTAGCATGTCCCAGCGGCTGTTAAGATCTTGTAATTTTACATCTAACAGGGTGTCAGTTTGGTCCGCAGGCTCCTCCTTTTCAAAATTGGTACAAAGCTTTATTATATTGTTCGAATCGAAGATAAATTTGGACATTATTGCTGTTGAGAGAGCCATGTTGTAGAGACTTCGGGAAACCGATATGGGCGTTTGATATTAAAGTCGGTAATATCTCTGATATACCGCGTAAATGTGTAGAAAACTCTAGCTTAATTAACAAGTATACACGTTTTAAGTTTTACGTGAAAGTTCTACGGCGAATGCTCCTACGTACGTTTTGTCTTCTTGAACTGCAGCTTAATATGTGCACAACAATATGTGTTGACGCCGGCAGCGTGTTACAATTAACCCAACCCGCACAAAATATTACAAACTGGTCAGATGGGGTAAATTAATTAAATTATAATATTTATATAGTGTTTGTATGTGCGCGCGGTACTGCGATAGAGGTTGGATGATAATTGTTGCGCGATCGAATCGCTGGTAGAAAAATATATCGCTTTTAAAATTTCTTTGAAAATTATATTTTATGATATGGAGATGCCTTGAAGAGCCGTTAGAGAGTGTGAAGGGACTTAAACTTCTAAGTTGAGAGAGAGATATAAAATTTTAAACTTGATGAGATGAAAAAGTAATAAGTACAAAAACCGCACATTAGGCAATCTCAATAAATTTCTTGAAAATAAATGTAAAGCGCCTTTAGAATATTATTTTTTGCGATTTTTATCGAATATTTATCTTAATATTCATAAATGGTTGAATTTTGAACGCCATGTAGGACTGAATCAAAATAGTGTGTTGGGTTATTGAGGTTGGTTCGTATGAACAAGTGCCTAACTGCAAATGTTTTGGTTGAAAAATAACAGCAAGGGAGGGTAGATATATGTAAAATGTATGTATGCGAGTATGTGTATACGCGAACATATACCGATTTTTATGCTGCTTGATCGGCAAACTATCATCAAAAATGTCAATGTTCACTTGTTGAATTCGATATTTTATGTAGATGTTTGTACATATAATATAATGAAAAGGGACTGAGACGGGATTTATTTATGTACTTTTATGCAGGAGAGGGTATTTAGCGCTACAATAAGACGCAAATCTAACCTCAAAATTGTATGTATGTGTGGCGGGTAGCGCCGGTAGATTCTAGCACTTTCCAACAAGTACTTTCAATTGTTGGCATACATACATATATAAATGCCGGTCTCGGGTAACGGTATTTGTGCCGTTCAAATATAAAATTGTCAATTTGATGACTCACCTGGACATGATTTTTACCATATATGTGATTCCCTCGTTGCGCCAGGGATTTCTATGGCGATAGCTTTTAAATAATATTTTCTGTCCCTCGTTGGGCAGCGGGCAGAAAGTCTTTGCAAATAAATATGTTGCACTATAATGCACTGGAGAGTTGGTTTTATTTAGTTAACTGTTTAACTTTCTCGTATACTTTTTATACGTTTAGTACTAAATTCTTTTTAGTTTATGCACCTTTAGTTCCAAATTTACTTTAGTTTATGTACTTTTTGTTTCAACCAAACTTAAACTTTTTTTTCCACACACTTTTATTTGCACTTATATTTTTCTGCTGATGATGCTGCCGTTGCTGTTGCTGTCCAAAAACGAAAAAGAACAAGCGGTGGTGTGTTCAGCTAATGCACAGCTAACGCAAATCTAAGGCCAGTGTTGTTGACGTGTAGTTTTTTAGGGAAATTTTAGAGAATAATTGCGTTGCCAATTTGCTGATTCAAATTTGGCTCGCAAGGACCAATGTTAAATCCCGATGGGATTTTGATGTTGGAGAAAGGGAGAGAGGCTTGATAACTCACGTGATTGGGTATTTCAAGTTTTCCGAAGAGAAAATATAGAAAGATGTTTTCTAATTCAATATTAACACTGTTTATTCAAAACTAGTTCAAACGTTAATTTTCAGATTTCTGGCCTTAGTACTAAACAACGATTGTTTTCTTTAAATGCAAATTACAATAATTACTTATTTACCGAGATCATTAAATGAATTCAAATTGTTTATGAAAGTTATGTTTAAACGAGAGAAAGAGATACTTATGCTGATGACTGCAACTGATGCTGGATACTTTGATTGTTGATGCTGAAGATTGACTGCTTCACTCGCTGCCGAAGATAGAAAAAATAAGAGGACGATCAATAGCGCTCAGCGCTTATATAGGCAACACTGGAAGCCAGTTCCAGTGTGCAGTAAATTTCCGTGGCTAATGCCATGAATGCAGTCATAAGCAAATGTAAAAATAAAAATGCAGGGTTGTAAGTGAGGTGCGTGGTGAACTTAAGTACGTGGATGTCACTTAAGTGCCACAGTGATTTAAGTGACGAAGATCACTTAAACACAAAGTTTGATAGGTCTACAACGCTCCGCTTAGCTGTAAATCGAGTTTAAAGATAAGTTAACTTCAAATGGCCATAACTTCTACAGTTATGCTCGGATTTTCATGGTTTATGTATCGTTGGATAGCTGAAACAATACCCTTTCCAAAAATGTATAGTTTCACTGGTATATCTCAATTTTAAAAAATGCAACGTTTGATAGGTCTACAACGCTCCCTTTAGCTGTAAATCGAGTTTAAAGATAAGTTAACTTCAAATGGCCATAACTTCTACAGTTATGCTCGGATTTTCATGGTTTATGTATCGTTGGATAGCTGAAACAAAACCCTTTCCAAAAATGTATAGTTTCACTGGTATATCTCAATTTTAAAAAATGCAAAGTTTGATAGGTCTACAACGCTCCGTTTAGCTGTAAATCGAGTTTAAAGATAAGTTAACTTCAAATGGCCATAACTTCTACAGTTATGCTCGGATTTTCATGGTTTATGTATCGTTGGATAGCTGAAACAATACCCTTTCCAAAAATGTATAGTTTCACTGGTATATCTCAATTTTAAAAAATGCAAAGTTTGATAGGTCTACAACGCTCCGTTTAGCTGTAAATCGAGTTTAAAGATAAGTTAACTTCAAATGGCCATAACTTCTACAGTTATGCTCGGATTTTCATGGTTTATGTATCGTTGGATAGCTGAAACAAAACCCTTTCCAAAAATGTATAGTTTCACTGGTATATCTCAATTTTAAAAAATGCAAAGTTTGATATGTCTACAACGCTCCGTTTAGCTGTAAATCGAGTTTAAAGATAAGTTAACTTTAAATGGCCATAACTTCTACAGTTATGCTCGGATTTTCATGGTTTATGTATCGTTGGATAGCTGAAACAATACCCTTTCCAAAAATGTATAGTTTCACTGGTATATCTCAATTTTAAAAAATGCAAAGTTTGATAGGTCTACAACGCTCCCTTTAGCTGTAAATCGAGTTTAAAGATAAGTTAACTTCAAATGGCCATAACTTCTACAGTTATGCTCGGATTTTCATGGTTTATGTATCGTTGGATAGCTGAAACAATACCCTTTCCAAAAATGTATAGTTTCACTGGTATATCTCAATTTTAAAAAATGCAAAGTTTGATAGGTCTACAACGCTCCGTTTAGCTGTAAATCGAGTTTAAAGATAAGTTAACTTCAAATGGCCATAACTTCTACAGTTATGCTCGGATTTTCATGGTTTATGTATCGTTGGATAGCTGAAACAAAACCCTTTCTAAAAATGTATAGTTTCACTGGTATATCTCAATTTTAAAAAATGCAAAGTTTGATAGGTCTACAACGCTCCGGTTAGCTGAAAATCGAGTTTAAAGATAAGTTTCAAGAGTTTAAAGATAAGTTAACTTTAAATGGCCATAACTTCTACAGTTATGCTCGGATTTTCATGGTTTATGTATCGTTGGATAGCTGAAACAATACCCTTTCCAAAAATGTATAGTTTCACTGGTATATCTCAATTTTAAAAAATGCAAAGTTTGATAGGTCTACAACGCTCCGTTTAGCTGTAAATCGAGTTTAAAGATAAGTTAACTTTAAATGGCCATAACTTCTACAGTTATGCTCGGATTTTCATGGTTTATGTATCGTTGGATAGCTGAAACAAAACCCTTTCCAAAAATGTATAGTTTCACTGGTATATCTCAATTTTAAAAAATGCAAAGTTTGATAGGTCTACAACGCTCCGTTTAGCTGTAAATCGAGTTTAAAGATAAGTTAACTTTAAATGGCCATAACTTCTACAGTTATGCTCGGATTTTCATGGTTTATGTATCGTTGGATAGCTGAAACAAAACCCTTTCCAAAAATTTATAGTTTCACTGGTATATCTCAATTTTAAAAAATGCAAAGTTTGATAGGTCTACAACGCTCCGTTTAGCTGTAAATCGAGTTTAAAGATAAGTTAACTTCAAATGGCCATAACTTCTACAGTTATGCTCGGATTTTCATGGTTTATGTATCGTTGGATAGCTGAAACAAAACCCTTTCTAAAAATGTATAGTTTCACTGGTATATCTCAATTTTAAAAAATGCAAAGTTTGATAGGTCTACAACGCTCCGGTTAGCTGAAAATCGAGTTTAAAGATAAGTTTCAAGAGTTTAAAGATAAGTTAACTTTAAATGGCCATAACTTCTACAGTTATGCTCGGATTTTCATGGTTTATGTATCGTTGGATAGCTGAAACAATACCCTTTCCAAAAATGTATAGTTTCACTGGTATATCTCAATTTTAAAAAATGCAAAGTTTGATAGGTCTACAACGCTCCGTTTAGCTGTAAATCGAGTTTAAAGATAAGTTAACTTTAAATGGCCATAACTTCTACAGTTATGCTCGGATTTTCATGGTTTATGTATCGTTGGATAGCTGAAACAAAACCCTTTCCAAAAATGTATAGTTTCACTGGTATATCTCAATTTTAAAAAATGCAAAGTTTGATAGGTCTACAACGCTCCGTTTAGCTGTAAATCGAGTTTAAAGATAAGTTAACTTTAAATGGCCATAACTTCTACAGTTATGCTCGGATTTTCATGGTTTATGTATCGTTGGATAGCTGAAACAATACCCTTTCCAAAAATGTATAGTTTCACTGGTACATCTCAATTTTAAAAAATGCAAAGTTTGATAGGTCTACAACGCTCCCTTTAGCTGTAAATCGAGTTTAAAGATAAGTTAACTTCAAATGGCCATAACTTCTACAGTTATGCTCGGATTTTCATGGTTTATGTATCGTTGGATAGCTGAAACAAAACCCTTTCCAAAAATGTATAGTTTCACTGGTATATCTCAATTTTAAAAAATGCAAAGTTTGATAGGTCTACAACGCTCCGTTTAGCTGTAAATCGAGTTTAAAGATAAGTTAACTTCAAATGGCCATAACTTCTACAGTTATGCTCGGATTTTCATGGTTTATGTATCGTTGGATAGCTGAAACAAAACCCTTTCCAAAAATGTATAGTTTCACTGGTATATCTCAATTTTAAAAAATGCAAAGTTTGATAGGTCTACAACGCTCCGTTTAGCTGTAAATCGAGTTTAAAGATAAGTTAACTTTAAATGGCCATAACTTCTACAGTTATGCTCGGATTTTCATGGTTTATGTATCGTTGGATAGCTGAAACAAAACCCTTTCTAAAAATGTATAGTTTCACTGGTATATCTCAATTTTAAAAAATGCAAAGTTTGATAGGTCTACAACGCTCCGGTTAGCTGAAAATCGAGTTTAAAGATAAGTTTCAAGAGTTTAAAGATAAGTTAACTTTAAATGGCCATAACTTCTACAGTTATGCTCGGATTTTCATGGTTTATGTATCGTTGGATAGCTGAAACAATACCCTTTCCAAAAATGTATAGTTTCACTGGTATATCTCAATTTTAAAAAATGCAAAGTTTGATAGGTCTACAACGCTCCGTTTAGCTGTAAATCGAGTTTAAAGATAAGTTAACTTTAAATGGCCATAACTTCTACAGTTATGCTCGGATTTTCATGGTTTATGTATCGTTGGATAGCTGAAACAAAACCCTTTCCAAAAATGTATAGTTTCACTGGTATATCTCAATTTTAAAAAATGCAAAGTTTGATAGGTCTACAACGCTCCGTTTAGCTGTAAATCGAGTTTAAAGATAAGTTAACTTTAAATGGCCATAACTTCTACAGTTATGCTCGGATTTTCATGGTTTATGTATCGTTGGATAGCTGAAACAATACCCTTTCCAAAAATGTATAGTTTCACTGGTACATCTCAATTTTAAAAAATGCAAAGTTTGATAGGTCTACAACGCTCCCTTTAGCTGTAAATCGAGTTTAAAGATAAGTTAACTTCAAATGGCCATAACTTCTACAGTTATGCTCGGATTTTCATGGTTTATGTATCGTTGGATAGCTGAAACAAAACCCTTTCCAAAAATGTATAGTTTCACTGGTATATCTCAATTTTAAAAAATGCAAAGTTTGATAGGTCTACAACGCTCCGTTTAGCTGTAAATCGAGTTTAAAGATAAGTTAACTTCAAATGGCCATAACTTCTACAGTTATGCTCGGATTTTCATGGTTTATGTATCGTTGGATAGCTGAAACAAAACCCTTTCCAAAAATGTATAGTTTCACTGGTATATCTCAATTTTAAAAAATGCAAAGTTTGATAGGTCTACAACGCTCCGTTTAGCTGTAAATCGAGTTTAAAGATAAGTTAACTTTAAATGGCCATAACTTCTACAGTTATGCTCGGATTTTCATGGTTTATGTATCGTTGGATAGCTGAAACAATACCCTTTCCAAAAATGTATAGTTTCACTGGTATATCTCAATTTTAAAAAATGCAAAGTTTGATAGGTCTACAACGCTCCCTTTAGCTGTAAATCGAGTTTAAAGATAAGTTAACTTCAAATGGCCATAACTTCTACAGTTATGCTCGGATTTTCATGGTTTATGTATCGTTGGATAGCTGAAACAAAACCCTTTCCAAAAATGTATAGTTTCACTGGTATATCTCAATTTTAAAAAATGCAAAGTTTGATAGGTCTACAACGCTCCGTTTAGCTGTAAATCGAGTTTAAAGATAAGTTAACTTTAAATGGCCATAACTTCTACAGTTATGCTCGGATTTTCATGGTTTATGTATCGTTGGATAGCTGAAACAATACCCTTTCCAAAAATGTATAGTTTCACTGGTATATCTCAATTTTAAAAAATGCAAAGTTTGATAGGTCTACAACGCTCCCTTTAGCTGTAAATCGAGTTTAAAGATAAGTTAACTTCAAATGGCCATAACTTCTACAGTTATGCTCGGATTTTCATGGTTTATGTATCGTTGGATAGCTGAAACAAAACCCTTTCCAAAAATGTATAGTTTCACTGGTATATCTCAATTTTAAAAAATGCAAAGTTTGATAGGTCTACAACGCTCCGTTTAGCTGTAAATCGAGTTTAAAGATAAGTTAACTTCAAATGGCCATAACTTCTACAGTTATGCTCGGATTTTCATGGTTTATGTATCGTTGGATAGCTGAAACAAAACCCTTTCCAAAAATGTATAGTTTCACTGGTATATCTCAATTTTAAAAAATGCAAAGTTTGATAGGTCTACAACGCTCCGTTTAGCTGTAAATCGAGTTTAAAGATAAGTTAACTTTAAATGGACATAACTTCTACAGTTATGCTCGGATTTTCATGGTTTATGTATCGTTGGATAGCTGAAACAAAACCCTTTCTAAAAATGTATAGTTTCACTGGTATATCTCAATTTTAAAAAATGCAAAGTTTGATAGGTCTACAACGCTCCGGTTAGCTGAAAATCGAGTTTAAAGATAAGTTTCAAGAGTTTAAAGATAAGTTAACTTTAAATGGCCATAACTTCTACAGTTATGCTCGGATTTTCATGGTTTATGTATCGTTGGATAGCTGAAACAATACCCTTTCCAAAAATGTATAGTTTCACTGGTATATCTCAATTTTAAAAAATGCAAAGTTTGATAGGTCTACAACGCTCCGTTTAGCTGTAAATCGAGTTTAAAGATAAGTTAACTTTAAATGGCCATAACTTCTACAGTTATGCTCGGATTTTCATGGTTTATGTATCGTTGGATAGCTGAAACAAAACCCTTTCCAAAAATGTATAGTTTCACTGGTATATCTCAATTTTAAAAAATGCAAAGTTTGATAGGTCTACAACGCTCCGTTTAGCTGTAAATCGAGTTTAAAGATAAGTTAACTTTAAATGGCCATAACTTCTACAGTTATGCTCGGATTTTCATGGTTTATGTATCGTTGGATAGCTGAAACAATACCCTTTCCAAAAATGTATAGTTTCACTGGTACATCTCAATTTTAAAAAATGCAAAGTTTGATAGGTCTACAACGCTCCCTTTAGCTGTAAATCGAGTTTAAAGATAAGTTAACTTCAAATGGCCATAACTTCTACAGTTATGCTCGGATTTTCATGGTTTATGTATCGTTGGATAGCTGAAACAAAACCCTTTCCAAAAATGTATAGTTTCACTGGTATATCTCAATTTTAAAAAATGCAAAGTTTGATAGGTCTACAACGCTCCGTTTAGCTGTAAATCGAGTTTAAAGATAAGTTAACTTCAAATGGCCATAACTTCTACAGTTATGCTCGGATTTTCATGGTTTATGTATCGTTGGATAGCTGAAACAAAACCCTTTCCAAAAATGTATAGTTTCACTGGTATATCTCAATTTTAAAAAATGCAAAGTTTGATAGGTCTACAACGCTCCGTTTAGCTGTAAATCGAGTTTAAAGATAAGTTAACTTTAAATGGCCATAACTTCTACAGTTATGCTCGGATTTTCATGGTTTATGTATCGTTGGATAGCTGAAACAATACCCTTTCCAAAAATGTATAGTTTCACTGGTATATCTCAATTTTAAAAAATGCAAAGTTTGATAGGTCTACAACGCTCCCTTTAGCTGTAAATCGAGTTTAAAGATAAGTTAACTTCAAATGGCCATAACTTCTACAGTTATGCTCGGATTTTCATGGTTTATGTATCGTTGGATAGCTGAAACAAAACCCTTTCCAAAAATGTATAGTTTCACTGGTATATCTCAATTTTAAAAAATGCAAAGTTTGATAGGTCTACAACGCTCCGTTTAGCTGTAAATCGAGTTTAAAGATAAGTTAACTTTAAATGGCCATAACTTCTACAGTTATGCTCGGATTTTCATGGTTTATGTATCGTTGGATAGCTGAAACAATACCCTTTCCAAAAATGTATAGTTTCACTGGTATATCTCAATTTTAAAAAATGCAAAGTTTGATAGGTCTACAACGCTCCCTTTAGCTGTAAATCGAGTTTAAAGATAAGTTAACTTCAAATGGCCATAACTTCTACAGTTATGCTCGGATTTTCATGGTTTATGTATCGTTGGATAGCTGAAACAAAACCCTTTCCAAAAATGTATAGTTTCACTGGTATATCTCAATTTTAAAAAATGCAAAGTTTGATAGGTCTACAACGCTCCGTTTAGCTGTAAATCGAGTTTAAAGATAAGTTAACTTCAAATGGCCATAACTTCTACAGTTATGCTCGGATTTTCATGGTTTATGTATCGTTGGATAGCTGAAACAAAACCCTTTCCAAAAATGTATAGTTTCACTGGTATATCTCAATTTTAAAAAATGCAAAGTTTGATAGGTCTACAACGCTCCGTTTAGCTGTAAATCGAGTTTAAAGATAAGTTAACTTTAAATGGCCATAACTTCTACAGTTATGCTCGGATTTTCATGGTTTATGTATCGTTGGATAGCTGAAACAATACCCTTTCCAAAAATGTATAGTTTCACTGGTATATCTCAATTTTAAAAAATGCAAAGTTTGATAGGTCTACAACGCTCCCTTTAGCTGTAAATCGAGTTTAAAGATAAGTTAACTTCAAATGGCCATAACTTCTACAGTTATGCTCGGATTTTCATGGTTTATGTATCGTTGGATAGCTGAAACAAAACCCTTTCCAAAAATGTATAGTTTCACTGGTATATCTCAATTTTAAAAAATGCAAAGTTTGATAGGTCTACAACGCTCCGTTTAGCTGTAAATCGAGTTTAAAGATAAGTTAACTTTAAATGGCCATAACTTCTACAGTTATGCTCGGATTTTCATGGTTTATGTATCGTTGGATAGCTGAAACAATACCCTTTCCAAAAATGTATAGTTTCACTGGTATATCTCAATTTTAAAAAATGCAAAGTTTGATAGGTCTACAACGCTCCCTTTAGCTGTAAATCGAGTTTAAAGATAAGTTAACTTCAAATGGCCATAACTTCTACAGTTATGCTCGGATTTTCATGGTTTATGTATCGTTGGATAGCTGAAACAATACCCTTTCCAAAAATGTATAGTTTCACTGGTATATCTCAATTTTAAAAAATGCAAAGTTTGATAGGTCTACAACGCTCCGTTTAGCTGTAAATCGAGTTTAAAGATAAGTTAACTTCAAATGGCCATAACTTCTACAGTTATGCTCGGATTTTCATGGTTTATGTATCGTTGGATAGCTGAAACAAAACCCTTTCTAAAAATGTATAGTTTCACTGGTATATCTCAATTTTAAAAAATGCAAAGTTTGATAGGTCTACAACGCTCCGGTTAGCTGAAAATCGAGTTTAAAGATAAGTTTCAAGAGTTTAAAGATAAGTTAACTTTAAATGGCCATAACTTCTACAGTTATGCTCGGATTTTCATGGTTTATGTATCGTTGGATAGCTGAAACAATACCCTTTCCAAAAATGTATAGTTTCACTGGTATATCTCAATTTTAAAAAATGCAAAGTTTGATAGGTCTACAACGCTCCCTTTAGCTGTAAATCGAGTTTAAAGATAAGTTAACTTCAAATGGCCATAACTTCTACAGTTATGCTCGGATTTTCATGGTTTATGTATCGTTGGATAGCTGAAACAAAACCCTTTCCAAAAATGTATAGTTTCACTGGTATATCTCAATTTTAAAAAATGCAAAGTTTGATAGGTCTACAACGCTCCGTTTAGCTGTAAATCGAGTTTAAAGATAAGTTTCAAGAGTTTAAAGATAAGTTAACTTCAAATGGCCATAACTTCTACAGTTATGCTCGGATTTTCATGGTTTATGTATCGTTGGATAGCTGAAACAATACCCTTTCCAAAAATGTATAGTTTCACTGGTATATCTCAATTTTAAAAAATGCAAAGTTTGATAGGTCTACAACGCTCCGTTTAGCTGTAAATCGAGTTTAAAGATAAGTTAACTTCAAATGGCCATAACTTCTACAGTTATGCTCGGATTTTCATGGTTTATGTATCGTTGGATAGCTGAAACAAAACCCTTTCCAAAAATGTATAGTTTCACTGGTATATCTCAATTTTAAAAAATGCAAAGTTTGATAGGTCTACAACGCTCCGTTTAGCTGTAAATCGAGTTTAAAGATAAGCTAACTTCAAATGGCCATAACTTCTACAGTTATGCTCGGATTTTCATGGTTTATGTATCGTTAGATAGCTGAAACAATACCCTTTCCAAAAATGTATAGTTTCACTGGTATATCTCAATTTTAAAAAATGCAAAGTTTGATAGGTCTACAACGCTCCGTTTAGCTGTAAATCGAGTTTAAAGATAAGTTAACTTCAAATGGCCATAACTTCTACAGTTATGCTCGAATTTTCATGGTTTATGTATCGTTGGATAGCTGAAACAATACCCTTTCCAAAAATGTATAGTTTCACTGGTATATCTCAATTTTAAAAAATGCAAAGTTTGATAGGTCTACAACGCTCCGTTTAGCTGTAAATCGAGTTTAAAGATAAGTTAACTTCAAATGGCCATAACTTCTACAGTTATGCTCGGATTTTCATGGTTTATGTATCGTTGGATAGCTGAAACAATACCCTTTCCAAAAATGTATAGTTTCACTGGTATATCTCAATTTAAAAAAATGCAAAGTTTGATAGGTCTACAACGCTCCGTTTAGCTGTAAATCGAGTTTAAAGATAAGTTAACTTCAAATGGCCATAACTTCTACAGTTATGCTCGGATTTTCATGGTTTATGTATCGTTGGATAGCTGAAACAATACCCTTTCCAAAAATGTATAGTTTCACTGGTATATCTCAATTTTAAAAAATGCAAAGTTTGATAGGTCTACAACGCTCCGTTTAGCTGTAAATCGAGTTTAAAGATAAGTTAACTTCAAATGGCCATAACTTCTACAGTTATGCTCGGATTTTCATGGTTTATGTATCGTTGGATAGCTGAAACAATACCCTTTCCAAAAATGTATAGTTTCACTGGTATATCTCAATTTTAAAAAATGCAAAGTTTGATAGGTCTACAACGCTCCCTTTAGCTGTAAATCGAGTTTAAAGATAAGTTAACTTCAAATGGCCATAACTTCTACAGTTATGCTCGGATTTTCATGGTTTATGTATCGTTGGATAGCTGAAACAATACCCTTTCCAAAAATGTATAGTTTCACTGGTATATCTCAATTTAAAAAAATGCAAAGTTTGATAGGTCTACAACGCTCCGTTTAGCTGTAAATCGAGTTTAAAGATAAGCTAACTTCAAATGGCCATAACTTCTACAGTTATGCTCGGATTTTCATGGTTTATGTATCGTTGGATAGCTGAAACAAAACCCTTTCCAAAAATGTATAGTTTCACTGGTATATCTCAATTTTAAAAAATGCAAAGTTTGATAGGTCTACAACGCTCCGTTTAGCTGTAAATCGAGTTTAAAGATAAGCTAACTTCAAATGGCCATAACTTCTACAGTTATGCTCGGATTTTCATGGTTTATGTATCGTTAGATAGCTGAAACAATACCCTTTCCAAAAATGTATAGTTTCACTGGTATATCTCAATTTTAAAAAATGCAAAGTTTGATAGGTCTACAACGCTCCGTTTAGCTGTAAATCGAGTTTAAAGATAAGTTAACTTCAAATGGCCATAACTTCTACAGTTATGCTCGGATTTTCATGGTTTATGTATCGTTGGATAGCTGAAACAATACCCTTTCCAAAAATGTATAGTTTCACTGGTATATCTCAATTTTAAAAAATGCAAAGTTTGATAGGTCTACAACGCTCCGTTTAGCTGTAAATCGAGTTTAAAGATAAGTTAACTTCAAATGGCCATAACTTCTACAGTTATGCTCGGATTTTCATGGTTTATGTATCGTTGGATAGCTGAAACAATACCCTTTCCAAAAATGTATAGTTTCACTGGTATATCTCAATTTAAAAAAATGCAAAGTTTGATAGGTCTACAACGCTCCGTTTAGCTGTAAATCGAGTTTAAAGATAAGTTAACTTCAAATGGCCATAACTTCTACAGTTATGCTCGGATTTTCATGGTTTATGTATCGTTGGATAGCTGAAACAATACCCTTTCCAAAAATGTATAGTTTCACTGGTATATCTCAATTTTAAAAAATGCAAAGTTTGATAGGTCTACAACGCTCCGTTTAGCTGTAAATCGAGTTTAAAGATAAGTTAACTTCAAATGGCCATAACTTCTACAGTTATGCTCGGATTTTCATGGTTTATGTATCGTTGGATAGCTGAAACAATACCCTTTCCAAAAATGTATAGTTTCACTGGTATATCTCAATTTTAAAAAATGCAAAGTTTGATAGGTCTACAACGCTCCCTTTAGCTGTAAATCGAGTTTAAAGATAAGTTAACTTCAAATGGCCATAACTTCTACAGTTATGCTCGGATTTTCATGGTTTATGTATCGTTGGATAGCTGAAACAATACCCTTTCCAAAAATGTATAGTTTCACTGGTATATCTCAATTTAAAAAAATGCAAAGTTTGATAGGTCTACAACGCTCCGTTTAGCTGTAAATCGAGTTTAAAGATAAGCTAACTTCAAATGGCCATAACTTCTACAGTTATGCTCGGATTTTCATGGTTTATGTATCGTTGGATAGCTGAAACAATACCCTTTTAAAAAATGTATAGTTTCACTGGTATATCTCAATTTAAAAAAATGCAAAGTTTGATAGGTCTACAACGCTCCGTTTAGCTGTAAATCGAGTTTAAAGATAAGTTAACTTCAAATGGCCATAACTTCTACAGTTATGCTCGGATTTTCATGGTTTATGTATCGTTGGATAGCTGAAACAATACCCTTTCCAAAAATGTATAGTTTCACTGGTATATCTCAATTTAAAAAAATGCAAAGTTTGATAGGTCTACAACGCTCCGTTTAGCTGTAAATCGAGTTTAAAGATAAGCTAACTTCAAATGGCCATAACTTCTACAGTTATGCTCGGATTTTCATGGTTTATGTATCGTTGGATAGCTGAAACAATACCCTTTCCAAAAATGTATAGTTTCACTGGTATATCTCAATTTAAAAAAATGCAAAGTTTGATAGGTCTACAACGCTCCGTTTAGCTGTAAATCGAGTTTAAAGATAAGCTAACTTCAAATGGCCATAACTTCTACAGTTATGCTCGGATTTTCATGGTTTATGTATCGTTGGATAGCTGAAACAATACCCTTTCCAAAAATGTATAGTTTCACTGGTATATCTCAATTTAAAAAAATGCAAAGTTTGATAGGTCTACAACGCTCCGTTTAGCTGTAAATCGAGTTTAAAGATAAGTTAACTTCAAATGGCCATAACTTCTACAGTTATGCTCGGATTTTCATGGTTTATGTATCGTTGGATAGCTGAAACAATACCCTTTCCAAAAATGTATAGTTTCACTGGTATATCTCAATTTAAAAAAATGCAAAGTTTGATAGGTCTACAACGCTCCGTTTAGCTGTAAATCGAGTTTAAAGATAAGCTAACTTCAAATGGCCATAACTTCTACAGTTATGCTCGGATTTTCATGGTTTATGTATCGTTGGATAGCTGAAACAATACCCTTTCCAAAAATGTATAGTTTCACTGGTATATCTCAATTTAAAAAAATGCAAAGTTTGATAGGTCTACAACGCTCCGTTTAGCTGTAAATCGAGTTTAAAGATAAGTTAACTTCAAATGGCCATAACTTCTACAGTTATGCTCGGATTTTCATGGTTTATGTATCGTTGGATAGCTGAAACAATACCCTTTCCAAAAATGTATAGTTTCACTGGTATATCTCAATTTTAAAAAATGCAAAGTTTGATAGGTCTACAACGCTCCGTTTAGCTGTAAATCGAGTTTAAAGATAAGTTAACTTCAAATGGCCATAACTTCTACAGTTATGCTCGGATTTTCATGGTTTATGTATCGTTGGATAGCTGAAACAATACCCTTTCCAAAAATGTATAGTTTCACTGGTATATCTCAATTTAAAAAAATGCAAAGTTTGATAGGTCTACAACGCTCCGTTTAGCTGTAAATCGAGTTTAAAGATAAGTTAACTTCAAATGGCCATAACTTCTACAGTTATGCTCGGATTTTCATGGTTTATGTATCGTTGGATAGCTGAAACAATACCCTTTCCAAAAATGTATAGTTTCACTGGTATATCTCAATTTTAAAAAATGCAAAGTTTGATAGGTCTACAACGCTCCGTTTAGCTGTAAATCGAGTTTAAAGATAAGTTAACTTCAAATGGCCATAACTTCTACAGTTATGCTCGGATTTTCATGGTTTATGTATCGTTGGATAGCTGAAACAATACCCTTTCCAAAAATGTATAGTTTCACTGGTATATCTCAATTTTAAAAAATGCAAAGTTTGATAGGTCTACAACGCTCCCTTTAGCTGTAAATCGAGTTTAAAGATAAGTTAACTTCAAATGGCCATAACTTCTACAGTTATGCTCGGATTTTCATGGTTTATGTATCGTTGGATAGCTGAAACAATACCCTTTCCAAAAATGTATAGTTTCACTGGTATATCTCAATTTAAAAAAATGCAAAGTTTGATAGGTCTACAACGCTCCGTTTAGCTGTAAATCGAGTTTAAAGATAAGCTAACTTCAAATGGCCATAACTTCTACAGTTATGCTCGGATTTTCATGGTTTATGTATCGTTGGATAGCTGAAACAATACCCTTTCCAAAAATGTATAGTTTCACTGGTATATCTCAATTTAAAAAAATGCAAAGTTTGATAGGTCTACAACGCTCCGTTTAGCTGTAAATCGAGTTTAAAGATAAGTTAACTTCAAATGGCCATAACTTCTACAGTTATGCTCGGATTTTCATGGTTTATGTATCGTTGGATAGCTGAAACAATACCCTTTCCAAAAATGTATAGTTTCACTGGTATATCTCAATTTAAAAAAATGCAAAGTTTGATAGGTCTACAACGCTCCGTTTAGCTGTAAATCGAGTTTAAAGATAAGCTAACTTCAAATGGCCATAACTTCTACAGTTATGCTCGGATTTTCATGGTTTATGTATCGTTGGATAGCTGAAACAATACCCTTTCCAAAAATGTATAGTTTCACTGGTATATCTCAATTTAAAAAAATGCAAAGTTTGATAGGTCTACAACGCTCCGTTTAGCTGTAAATCGAGTTTAAAGATAAGTTAACTTCAAATGGCCATAACTTCTACAGTTATGCTCGGATTTTCATGGTTTATGTATCGTTGGATAGCTGAAACAATACCCTTTCCAAAAATGTATAGTTTCACTGGTATATCTCAATTTAAAAAAATGCAAAGTTTGATAGGTCTACAACGCTCCGTTTAGCTGTAAATCGAGTTTAAAGATAAGTTAACTTCAAATGGCCATAACTTCTACAGTTATGCTCGGATTTTCATGGTTTATGTATCGTTGGATAGCTGAAACAATACCCTTTCCAAAAATGTATAGTTTCACTGGTATATCTCAATTTAAAAAAATGCAAAGTTTGATAGGTCTACAACGCTCCGTTTAGCTGTAAATCGAGTTTAAAGATAAGCTAACTTCAAATGGCCATAACTTCTACAGTTATGCTCGGATTTTCATGGTTTATGTATCGTTGGATAGCTGAAACAATACCCTTTCCAAAAATGTATAGTTTCACTGGTATATCTCAATTTAAAAAAATGCAAAGTTTGATAGGTCTACAACGCTCCGTTTAGCTGTAAATCGAGTTTAAAGATAAGCTAACTTCAAATGGCCATAACTTCTACAGTTATGCTCGGATTTTCATGGTTTATGTATCGTTGGATAGCTGAAACAATACCCTTTCCAAAAATGTATAGTTTCACTGGTATATCTCAATTTAAAAAAATGCAAAGTTTGATAGGTCTACAACGCTCCGTTTAGCTGTAAATCGAGTTTAAAGATAAGTTAACTTCAAATGGCCATAACTTCTACAGTTATGCTCGGATTTTCATGGTTTATGTATCGTTGGATAGCTGAAACAATACCCTTTCCAAAAATGTATAGTTTCACTGGTATATCTCAATTTAAAAAAATGCAAAGTTTGATAGGTCTACAACGCTCCGTTTAGCTGTAAATCGAGTTTAAAGATAAGCTAACTTCAAATGGCCATAACTTCTACAGTTATGCTCGGATTTTCATGGTTTATGTATCGTTGGATAGCTGAAACAATACCCTTTCCAAAAATGTATAGTTTCACTGGTATATCTCAATTTAAAAAAATGCAAAGTTTGATAGGTCTACAACGCTCCGTTTAGCTGTAAATCGAGTTTAAAGATAAGTTAACTTCAAATGGCCATAACTTCTACAGTTATGCTCGGATTTTCATGGTTTATGTATCGTTGGATAGCTGAAACAATACCCTTTCCAAAAATGTATAGTTTCACTGGTATATCTCAATTTAAAAAAATGCAAAGTTTGATAGGTCTACAACGCTCCGTTTAGCTGTAAATCGAGTTTAAAGATAAGCTAACTTCAAATGGCCATAACTTCTACAGTTATGCTCGGATTTTCATGGTTTATGTATCGTTGGATAGCTGAAACAATACCCTTTCCAAAAATGTATAGTTTCACTGGTATATCTCAATTTAAAAAAATGCAAAGTTTGATAGGTCTACAACGCTCCGTTTAGCTGTAAATCGAGTTTAAAGATAAGTTAACTTCAAATGGCCATAACTTCTACAGTTATGCTCGGATTTTCATGGTTTATGTATCGTTGGATAGCTGAAACAATACCCTTTCCAAAAATGTATAGTTTCACTGGTATATCTCAATTTTAAAAAATGCAAAGTTTGATAGGTCTACAACGCTCCGTTTAGCTGTAAATCGAGTTTAAAGATAAGTTAACTTCAAATGGCCATAACTTCTACAGTTATGCTCGGATTTTCATGGTTTATGTATCGTTGGATAGCTGAAACAATACCCTTTCCAAAAATGTATAGTTTCACTGGTATATCTCAATTTTAAAAAATGCAAAGTTTGATAGGTCTACAACGCTCCCTTTAGCTGTAACTCGAGTTTAAAGATAAGTTATCTTCAAATGGCCATAACTTCTACAGTTATGCTCGGATTTTCATGGTTTATGTATCGTTGGATAGCTGAAACAATACCCTTTCCAAAAATGTATAGTTTCACTGGTATATCTCAATTTTAAAAAATGCAAAGTTTGATAGGTCTACAACGCTCCCTTTAGCTGTAAATCGAGTTTAAAGATAAGTTAACTTCAAATGGCCATAACTTCTACAGTTATGCTCGGATTTTCATGGTTTATGTATCGTTGGATAGCTGAAACAATACCCTTACCAAAAATGTATAGTTTCACTGGTATATCTCAATTTTAAAAAATGCAAAGTTTGATAGGTCTACAACGCTCCGTTTAGCTGTAAATCGAGTTTAAAGATAAGTTAACTTCAAATGGCCATAACTTCTACAGTTATGCTCGGATTTTCATGGTTTATGTATCGTTGGATAGCTGAAACAATACCCTTTCCAAAAATGTATAGTTTCACTGGTATATCTCAATTTAAAAAAATGCAAAGTTTGATAGGTCTACAACGCTCCGTTTAGCTGTAAATCGAGTTTAAAGATAAGTTAACTTCAAATGGCCATAACTTCTACAGTTATGCTCGGATTTTCATGGTTTATGTATCGTTGGATAGCTGAAACAATACCCTTTCCAAAAATGTATAGTTTCACTGGTATATCTCAATTTTAAAAAATGCAAAGTTTGATAGGTCTACAACGCTCCGTTTAGCTGTAAATCGAGTTTAAAGATAAGTTAACTTCAAATGGCCATAACTTCTACAGTTATGCTCGGATTTTCATGGTTTATGTATCGTTGGATAGCTGAAACAATACCCTTTCCAAAAATGTATAGTTTCACTGGTATATCTCAATTTTAAAAAATGCAAAGTTTGATAGGTCTACAACGCTCCCTTTAGCTGTAAATCGAGTTTAAAGATAAGTTAACTTCAAATGGCCATAACTTCTACAGTTATGCTCGGATTTTCATGGTTTATGTATCGTTGGATAGCTGAAACAATACCCTTTCCAAAAATGTATAGTTTCACTGGTATATCTCAATTTTAAAAAATGCAAAGTTTGATAGGTCTACAACGCTCCGTTTAGCTGTAAATCGAGTTTAAAGATAAGTTAACTTTAAATGGCCATAACTTCTACAGTTATGCTCGGATTTTCATGGTTTATGTATCGTTGGATAGCTGAAACAATACCCTTTCCAAAAATGTATAGTTTCACTGGTATATCTCAATTTTAAAAAATGCAAAGTTTGATAGGTCTACAACGCTCCCTTTAGCTGTAAATCGAGTTTAAAGATAAGTTAACTTCAAATGGCCATAACTTCTACAGTTATGCTCGGATTTTCATGGTTTATGTATCGTTGGATAGCTGAAACAAAACCCTTTCCAAAAATGTATAGTTTCACTGGTATATCTCAATTTTAAAAAATGCAAAGTTTGATAGGTCTACAACGCTCCGTTTAGCTGTAAATCGAGTTTAAAGATAAGTTAACTTCAAATGGCCATAACTTCTACAGTTATGCTCGGATTTTCATGGTTTATGTATCGTTGGATAGCTGAAACAAAACCCTTTCTAAAAATGTATAGTTTCACTGGTATATCTCAATTTTAAAAAATGCAAAGTTTGATAGGTCTACAACGCTCCGTTTAGCTGTAAATCGAGTTTAAAGATAAGTTAACTTCAAATGGCCATAACTTCTACAGTTATGCTCGGATTTTCATGGTTTATGTATCGTTGGATAGCTGAAACAAAACCCTTTCCAAAAATGTATAGTTTCACTGGTATATCTCAATTTTAAAAAATGCAAAGTTTGATAGGTCTACAACGCTCCGTTTAGCTGTAAATCGAGTTTAAAGATAAGTTAACTTTAAATGGCCATAACTTCTACAGTTATGCTCGGATTTTCATGGTTTATGTATCGTTGGATAGCTGAAACAATACCCTTTCCAAAAATGTATAGTTTCACTGGTATATCTCAATTTTAAAAAATGCAAAGTTTGATAGGTCTACAACGCTCCGTTTAGCTGTAAATCGAGTTTAAAGATAAGTTAACTTCAAATGGCCATAACTTCTACAGTTATGCTCGGATTTTCATGGTTTATGTATCGTTGGATAGCTGAAACAAAACCCTTTCCAAAAATGTATAGTTTCACTGGTATATCTCAATTTTAAAAAATGCAAAGTTTGATAGGTCTACAACGCTCCGTTTAGCTGTAAATCGAGTTTAAAGATAAGTTAACTTCAAATGGCCATAACTTCTACAGTTATGCTCGGATTTTCATGGTTTATGTATCGTTGGATAGCTGAAACAAAACCCTTTCTAAAAATGTATAGTTTCACTGGTATATCTCAATTTTAAAAAATGCAAAGTTTGATAGGTCTACAACGCTCCGGTTAGCTGAAAATCGAGTTTAAAGATAAGTTTCAAGAGTTTAAAGATAAGTTAGCTTTAAATGGCCATAACTTATACAGTTATGCTCGGATTTTCATGGTTTATGTATCGTTGGATAGCTGAAACAAAACCCTTTCCAAAAATGTATAGTTTCACTGGTATATCTCAATTTTAAAAAATGCAAAGTTTGATAGGTCTACAACGCTCCGTTTAGCTGTAAATCGAGTTTAAAGATAAGTTTCAAGAGTTTAAAGATAAGTTAACTTCAAATGGCCATAACTTCTACAGTTATGCTCGGATTTTCATGGTTTATGTATCGTTGGATAGCTGAAACAAAACCCTTTCCAAAAATGTATAGTTTCACTGGTATATCTCAATTTTAAAAAATGCAAAGTTTGATAGGTCTACAACGCTCCGTTTAGCTGTAAATTGAGTTTAAAGATAAGTTAACTTCAAATGGCCATAACTTCTACAGTTATGCTCGGATTTTCATGGTTTATGTATCGTTGGATAGCTGAAACAAAACCCTTTCCAAAAATGTATAGTTTCACTGGTATATCTCAATTTTAAAAAATGCAAAGTTTGATAGGTCTACAACGCTCCGTTTAGCTGTAAATCGAGTTTAAAGATAAGTTTCAAGAGTTTAAAGATAAGTTAACTTCAAATGGCCATAACTTCTACAGTTATGCTCGGATTTTCATGGTTTATGAATCGTTGGATAGCTGAAACAAAACCCTTTCCAAAAATGTATAGTTTCACTGGTATATCTCAATTTTAAAAAATGCAAAGTTTGATAGGTCTACAACGCTCCCTTTAGCTGTAAATCGAGTTTAAAGATAAGTTAACTTCAAATGGCCATAACTTCTACAGTTATGCTCGGATTTTCATGGTTTATGTATCGTTGGATAGCTGAAACAAAACCCTTTCCAAAAATGTATAGTTTCACTGGTATATCTCAATTTTAAAAAATGCAAAGTTTGATAGGTCTACAACGCTCCGTTTAGCTGTAAATTGAGTTTAAAGATAAGTTAACTTCAAATGGCCATAACTTCTACAGTTATGCTCGGATTTTCATGGTTTATGTATCGTTGGATAGCTGAAACAAAACCCTTTCCAAAAATGTATAGTTTCACTGGTATATCTCAATTTTAAAAAATGCAAAGTTTGATAGGTCTACAACGCTCCGTTTAGCTGTAAATCGAGTTTAAAGATAAGCTAACTTCAAATGGCCATAACTTCTACAGTTATGCTCGGATTTTCATGGTTTATGTATCGTTAGATAGCTGAAACAATACCCTTTCCAAAAATGTATAGTTTCACTGGTATATCTCAATTTTAAAAAATGCAAAGTTTGATAGGTCTACAACGCTCCGTTTAGCTGTAAATCGAGTTTAAAGATAAGTTAACTTCAAATGGCCATAACTTCTACAGTTATGCTCGGATTTTCATGGTTTATGTATCGTTGGATAGCTGAAACAATACCCTTTCCAAAAATGTATAGTTTCACTGGTATATCTCAATTTTAAAAAATGCAAAGTTTGATAGGTCTACAACGCTCCGTTTAGCTGTAAATCGAGTTTAAAGATAAGTTAACTTCAAATGGCCATAACTTCTACAGTTATGCTCGGATTTTCATGGTTTATGTATCGTTGGATAGCTGAAACAATACCCTTTCCAAAAATGTATAGTTTCACTGGTATATCTCAATTTAAAAAAATGCAAAGTTTGATAGGTCTACAACGCTCCGTTTAGCTGTAAATCGAGTTTAAAGATAAGTTAACTTCAAATGGCCATAACTTCTACAGTTATGCTCGGATTTTCATGGTTTATGTATCGTTGGATAGCTGAAACAATACCCTTTCCAAAAATGTATAGTTTCACTGGTATATCTCAATTTTAAAAAATGCAAAGTTTGATAGGTCTACAACGATCCGTTTAGCTGTAAATCGAGTTTAAAGATAAGTTAACTTCAAATGGCCATAACTTCTACAGTTATGCTCGGATTTTCATGGTTTATGTATCGTTGGATAGCTGAAACAATACCCTTTCCAAAAATGTATAGTTTCACTGGTATATCTCAATTTTAAAAAATGCAAAGTTTGATAGGTCTACAACGCTCCGTTTAGCTGTAAATCGAGTTTAAAGATAAGTTAACTTCTAATGGCCATAACTTCCACAGTTATGCTCGGATTTTCATGGTTTATGTATCGTTGGAACAATACCCTTTCCAAAAATGTATAGTTTCACTGGTGTATCTCAATTTAAAAAAATGCAAAGTTTGATAGGTCTACAACGCTCCGTTTAGCTGTAAATCGAGTTTAAAGATAAGTTAACTTCAAATGGCCATAACTTCTACAGTTATGCTCGGATTTTCATGGTTTATGTATCGTTGGATAGCTGAAACAATACCCTTTCCAAAAATGTATAGTTTCACTGGTATATCTCAATTTTAAAAAATGCAAAGTTTGATAGGTCTACAACGCTCCGTTTAGCTGTAAATCGAGTTTAAAGATAAGTTAACTTCAAATGGCCATAACTTCTACAGTTATGCTCGGATTTTCATGGTTTATGTATCGTTGGATAGCTGAAAACATACCCTTTCCAAAAATGTATAGTTTCACTGGTATATCTCAATTTTAAAAAATGCAACGTTTGATAGGTCTACAACGCTCCGTTTAGCTGTAAATCGAGTTTAAAGATAAGCTAACTTCAAATGGCCATAACTTCTACAGTTATGCTCGGATTTTCATGGTTTATGTATCGTTGGATAGCTGAAACAATACCCTTTCCAAAAATGTATAGTTTCACTGGTATATCTCAATTTTAAAAAATGCAAAGTTTGATAGGTCTACAACGCTCCGTTTAGCTGTAAATCGAGTTTAAAGATAAGTTAACTTCAAATGGCCATAACTTCTACAGTTATGCTCGGATTTTCATGGTTTATGTATCGTTGGATAGCTGAAACAATACCCTTTCCAAAAATGTATAGTTTCACTGGTATATCTCAATTTAAAAAAATGCAAAGTTTGATAGGTCTACAACGCTCCGTTTAGCTGTAAATCGAGTTTAAAGATAAGTTAACTTCAAATGGCCATAACTTCTACAGTTATGCTCGGATTTTCATGGTTTATGTATCGTTGGATAGCTGAAACAATACCCTTTCCAAAAATGTATAGTTTCACTGGTATATCTCAATTTTAAAAAATGCAACGTTTGATAGGTCTACAACGCTCCGTTTAGCTGTAAATCGAGTTTAAAGATAAGCTAACTTCAAATGGCCATAACTTCTACAGTTATGCTCGGATTTTCATGGTTTATGTATCGTTGGATAGCTGAAACAATACCCTTTCCAAAAATGTATAGTTTCACTGGTATATCTCAATTTTAAAAAATGCAAAGTTTGATAGGTCTACAACGCTCCGTTTAGCTGTAAATCGAGTTTAAAGATAAGTTAACTTCAAATGGCCATAACTTCTACAGTTATGCTCGGATTTTCATGGTTTATGTATCGTTGGATAGCTGAAACAATACCCTTTCCAAAAATGTATAGTTTCACTGGTATATCTCAATTTTAAAAAATGCAAAGTTTGATAGGTCTACAACGCTCCGTTTAGCTGTAAATCGAGTTTAAAGATAAGTTAACTTCAAATGGCCATAACTTCTACAGTTATGCTCGGATTTTCATGGTTTATGTATCGTTGGATAGCTGAAACAATACCCTTTCCAAAAATGTATAGTTTCACTGGTATATCTCAATTTAAAAAAATGCAAAGTTTGATAGGTCTACAACGCTCCGTTTAGCTGTAAATCGAGTTTAAAGATAAGTTAACTTCAAATGGCCATAACTTCTACAGTTATGCTCGGATTTTCATGGTTTATGTATCGTTGGATAGCTGAAACAATACCCTTTCCAAAAATGTATAGTTTCACTGGTATATCTCAATTTTAAAAAATGCAAAGTTTGATAGGTCTACAACGCTCCGTTTAGCTGTAAATCGAGTTTAAAGATAAGTTAACTTCAAATGGCCATAACTTCTACAGTTATGCTCGGATTTTCATGGTTTATGTATCGTTGGATAGCTGAAAACATACCCTTTCCAAAAATGTATAGTTTCACTGGTATATCTCAATTTTAAAAAATGCAAAGTTTGATAGGTCTACAACGCTCCGTTTAGCTGTAAATCGAGTTTAAAGATAAGCTAACTTCAAATGGCCATAACTTCTACAGTTATGCTCGGATTTTCATGGTTTATGTATCGTTGGATAGCTGAAACAATACCCTTTCCAAAAATGTATAGTTTCACTGGTATATCTCAAGTTTAAAAAATGCAAAGTTTGATAGGTCTACAACGCTCCGTTTAGCTGTAAATCGAGTTTAAAGATAAGTTAACTTCAAATGGCCATAACTTCTACAGTTATGCTCGGATTTTCATGGTTTATGTATCGTTGGATAGCTGAAACAATACCCTTTCCAAAAATGTATAGTTTCACTGGTATATCTCAATTTTAAAAAATGCAAAGCTTGATAGGTCTACAACGCTCCGTTTAGCTGTAAATCGAGTTTAAAGATAAGCTAACTTCAAATGGCCATAACTTCTACAGTTATGCTCGGATTTTCATGGTTTATGTATCGTTGGATAGCTGAAACAATACCCTTTCCAAAAATGTATAGTTTCACTGGTATATCTCAATTTTAAAAAATGCAAAGTTTGATAGGTCTACAACGCTCCGTTTAGCTGTAAATCGAGTTTAAAGATAAGTTAACTTCAAATGGCCATAACTTCTACAGTTATGCTCGGATTTTCATGGTTTATGTATCGTTGGATAACTGAAACAATACCCTTTCCAAAAATGTATAGTTTCACTGGTATATCTCAATTTTAAAAAATGCAAAGTTTGATAGGTCTACAACGCTCCGTTTAGCTGTAAATCGAGTTTAAAGATAAGCTAACTTCAAATGGCCATAACTTCTACAGTTATGCTCGGATTTTCATGGTTTATGTATCGTTGGATAGCTGAAACAAAACCCTTTCCAAAAATGTATAGTTTCACTGGTATATCTCAATTTTAAAAAATGCAAAGTTTGATAGGTCTACAACGCTCCGTTTAGCTGTAAATCGAGTTTAAAGATAAGTTAACTTCAAATGGCCATAACTTCTACAGTTATGCTCGGATTTTCATGGTTTATGTATCGTTGGATAGCTGAAACAATACCCTTTCCAAAAATGTATAGTTTCACTGGTATATCTCAATTTAAAAAAATGCAAAGTTTGATAGGTCTACAACGCTCCGTTTAGCTGTAAATCGAGTTTAAAGATAAGTTAACTTCAAATGGCCATAACTTCTACAGTTATGCTCGGATTTTCATGGTTTATGTATCGTTGGATAGCTGAAACAATACCCTTTCCAAAAATGTATAGTTTCACTGGTATATCTCAATTTTAAAAAATGCAAAGTTTGATAGGTCTACAACGCTCCGTTTAGCTGTAAATCGAGTTTAAAGATAAGTTAACTTCAAATGGCCATAACTTCTACAGTTATGCTCGGATTTTCATGGTTTATGTATCGTTGGATAGCTGAAAAAATACCCTTTCCAAAAATGTATAGTTTCACTGGTATATCTCAATTTTAAAAAATGCAAAGTTTGATAGGTCTACAACGCTCCGTTTAGCTGTAAATCGAGTTTAAAGATAAGCTAACTTCAAATGGCCATAACTTCTACAGTTATGCTCGGATTTTCATGGTTTATGTATCGTTGGATAGCTGAAACAATACCCTTTCCAAAAATGTATAGTTTCACTGGTATATCTCAATTTTAAAAAATGCAAAGTTTGATAGGTCTACAACGCTCCGTTTAGCTGTAAATCGAGTTTAAAGATAAGTTAACTTCAAATGGCCATAACTTCTACAGTTATGCTCGGATTTTCATGGTTTATGTATCGTTGGATAACTGAAACAATACCCTTTCCAAAAATGTATAGTTTCACTGGTATATCTCAATTTTAAAAAATGCAAAGCTTGATAGGTCTACAACGCTCCGTTTAGCTGTAAATCGAGTTTAAAGATAAGTTAACTTCAAATGGCCATAACTTCTACAGTTATGCTCGGATTTTCATGGTTTATGTATCGTTGGATAGCTGAAACAATACCCTTTCCAAAAATGTATAGTTTCACTGGTATATCTCAATTTTAAAAAATGCAAAGGTCTAGAACGCTCCGTTTAGCTGTAAATCGAGTTTAAAGATAAGTTAACTTCAAATGGCCATAACTTCTACAGTTATGCTCGGATTTTCATGGTTTATGTATCGTTTGGATAGCTGAAACAATACCCTTTCCAAAAATGTATAGTTTCACTGGTATATCTCAATTTTAAAAAATGCAAAGTTTGATAGGTCTACAACGCTCCGTTTAGCTGTAAATCGAGTTTAAAGATAAGCTAACTTCAAATGGCCATAACCTTCTACAGTTATGCTCGGATTTTCATGGTTTATGTATCGTTGGATAGCTGAAACAATACCCTTTCCAAAAATGTATAGTTTCACTGGTATATCTCAATTTTAAAAAATGCAAAGTTTGATAGGTCTACAACGCTCCGTTTAGCTGTAAATCGAGTTTAAAGATAAGCTAACTTCAAATGGCCATAACTTCTACAGTTATGCTCGGAGTTTTCATGGTTTTATGTATCGTTGGATAGCTGAAACAATACCTTTCCAAAAATGTATAGTTTCACTGGTATATCTCAATTTTAAAAAATGCAAAGTTTGATAGGTCTAGAACGCTCCGTTTAGCTGTAAATCGAGTTTAAAGATAAGTTAACTTCAAATGGCCATAACTTCTACAGTTATGCTCGGATTTTCATGGTTTATGTATCGTTGGATAGCTGAACAATACCCTTTCCAAAAATGTATAGTTTCACTGGTATATCTCAATTTTAAAAAATGCAAAGTTTGATAGGTCTACAACGCTCCGTTTAGCTGTAAATCGAGTTTAAAGATAAGCTAACTTCAAATGGCCATAACTTCTACAGTTATGCTCGGATTTTCATGGTTTATGTTCGTTGATAGCTGAAACAATACCCTTTCCAAAAATGTATAGTTTCACTGGTATATCTCAATTTTAAAAAATGCAAAGTTTGATAGGTCTACAACGCACCGTTTAGCTGTAAATCGAGTTTAAAGATAAGTTAACTTCAAATGGCCATTACTTCTACAGTTATGCTCGGATTTTCATGGTTTATGTATCGTTGGATAGCTGAAACAATACCCTTTCCAAAAATGTATAGTTTCACTGCTATATCTCAATTTTAAAAAATGCAAAGTTTGATAGCTCTACAACGCACCGTTTAGCTGTAAATCGAGTTTAAAGATAAGTTAACTTCAAATGGCCATAACTTCTACAGTTATGCTCGGATTTTCATGGTTTATGTATCGTTGGATAGCTGAAACAATACCCTTTCCAAAAATGTATAGTTTCACTGCTATATCTCAATTTTAAAAAATGCAAAGTTTGATAGCTCTACAACGCACCGTTTAGCTGTAAATCGAGTTTAAAGATAAGTTAACTTCAAATGGCCATTACTTCTACAGTTATGCTCGGATTTTCATGGTGTATGTATCGTTGGATAGCTGAAATAATACCCTTTCCAAAAATGTATAGTTTCACTGGGTATATCTCAATTTTAAAAAATGCAAAGTTTGATAGGTCTACAACGCTCCGTTTAGCTGTAAATCGAGTTTAAAGATAAGCTAACTTCAAATGGCCATAACTTCTACAGTTATGCTCGGATTTTCATGGTTTATGTATCGTTGGATAGCTGAAACAATACCCTTTCCAAAAATGTATAGTTTCACTGGTATATCTCAATTTTAAAAAATGCAAAGTTTGATAGGTCTACAACGCTCCGTTTAGCTGTAAATCGAGTTTAAAGATAAGCTAACTTCAAATGGGCCATAACTTCTACAGTTATGCTCGGATTTTCATGGTTTATGTATCGTTGGATAGCTGGAAACAATACCCTTTCCAAAAATGTATAGTTTCACTGGTATATCTCAATTTAAAAAATGCAAAGTTTGATAGGTCTACAACGCTCCGTTTAGCTTAAATCGAGTTTAAAGATAAGCTAACTTCAAATGGCCATAACTTCTACAGTTATGCTCGGATTTTCATGGTTTATGTATCGTTGGATAGCTGAAACAATACCCTTTCCAAAAATGTATAGTTTCACTGGTATATCTCAATTTTAAAAAATGCAAAGTTTGATAGGTCTAGAACGCTCCGTTTAGCTGTAAATCGAGTTTAAAGATAAGTTAACTTCAAATGGCCATTACTTCTACAGTTTATGCTCGGATTTTCATGGTTTATGTATCGTTGGATAGCTGAAACAATACCCTTTCCAAAAATGTATAGTTTCACTGGTATATCTCAATTTTAAAAAATGCAAAGTTTGATAGGTCTACAACGCTCCGTTTAGCTGTAAATCGAGTTTAAAGATAAGCTACTTCAAATGGCCATAACTTCTACAGTTATGCTCGGATTTCATGGTTTTATGTATCGTTGGATAGCTGAAACAATACCCTTTCCAAAAATGTATAGTTTCACTGGTATATCTCAATTTTAAAAAATGCAAAGTTTGATAGGTCTAGAACGCTCCGTTTAGCTGTAAATCGAGTTTAAAGATAAGTTAACTTCAAATGGGCCATAACTTCTACAGTTATGCTCGGATTTTCATGGTTTATGTATCGTTGGATAGCTGAAACAATACCCTTTCCAAAAATGTATAGTTTCACTGGTATATCTCAATTTTAAAAAATGCAAAGTTTGATAGGTCTACAACGCTCCGTTTAGCTGTAAATCGAGTTTAAAGATAAGCTAACTTCAAATGGCCATAACTTCTACAGTTATGCTCGGATTTTCATGGTTTATGTATCGTTTGGATAGCTGAAACAATACCCTTTCCAAAAATGTATAGTTTCACTGGTATATCTCAATTTTAAAAAATGCAAAGTTTGATAGGTCTACAACGCTCCGTTTAGCTGTAAATCGAGTTTAAAGATAAGCTAACTTCAAATGGCCATAACTTCTACAGTTATGCTCGGATTTTCATGGTTTATGTATCGTTGGATAGCTGAAACAATACCCTTTCCAAAAAAGTATAGTTTCACTGGTATATCTCAATTTTAAAAAATGCAAAGTTTGATAGGTCTAGAACGCTCCGTTTAGCTGTAAATCGAGTTTAAAGATAAGTTAACTTCAAATGGCCATAACTTCTACAGTTATGCTCGGATTTTCATGGTTTATGTATCGTTTGGATAGCTGAAACAATAGCCCTTTCCAAAAATGTATAGTTTCACTGGTATATCTCAATTTTAAAAAATGCAAAGTTTGATAGGTCTACAACGCTCCGTTTAGCTGTAAATCGAGTTTAAAGATAAGCTAACTTCAAATGGCCATAACTTCTACAGTTATGCTCGGATTTTCATGGTTTATGTATCGTTGGATAGCTGAAACAATACCCTTTCCAAAAATGTATAGTTTCACTGGTATATCTCAATTTTAAAAAATGCAAAGTTTGATAGGTCTACAACGCACCGTTTAGCTGTAAATCGAGTTTTAAAGATAAGTTAACTTCAAATGGCCATTACTTCTACAGTTATGCTCGGATTTTCATGGTTTATGTATCGTTGGATAGCTGAAACAATACCCTTTCCAAAAATGTATAGTTTCACTGCTATATCTCAATTTTAAAAAATGCAAAGTTTGATAGCTCTACAACGCACCGTTTAGCTGTAAATCGAGTTTAAAGATAAGTTAACTTCAAATGGCCATAACTTCTACAGTTATGCTCGGATTTTCATGGTTTATGTATCGTTGGATAGCTGAAACAATACCCTTTCCAAAAATGTATAGTTTCACTGCTATATCTCAATTTTAAAAAATGCAAAGTTTGATAGCTCTACAACGCACCGTTTAGCTGTAAATCGAGTTTAAAGATAAGTTAACTTCAAATGGCCATTACTTCTACAGTTATGCTCGGATTTTCATGGTTTATGTATCGTTGGATAGCTGAAATAATACCCTTTCCAAAAATGTATAGTTTCACTGGTATATCTCAATTTTAAAAAATGCAAAGTTTGATAGGTCTACAACGCTCCGTTTAGCTGTAAATCGAGGTTTAAAGATAAGCTAACTTCAAATGGCCATAACTTCTACAGTTATGCTCGGATTTTCATGGTTTATGTATCGTTGGATAGCTGAAACAATACCCTTTCCAAAAATGTATAGTTTCACTGGTATATCTCAATTTTAAAAAATGCAAAGTTTGATAGGTCTACAACGCTCCGTTTAGCTGTAAATCGAGTTTAAAGATAAGCTAACTTCAAATGGCCATAACTTCTACAGTTATGCTCGGATTTTCATGGTTTATGTATCGTTGGATAGCTGAATCAATACCCTTTCCAAAAATGTATAGTTTTCACTGGTATATCTCAATTTTAAAAAATGCAAAGTTTGATAGGTCTACAACGCTCCGTTAGCTGTAAATCGAGTTTAAAGATAAGTTAACTTCAAATGGCCATAACTTCTACAGTTATGCTCGGATTTTCATGGTTTATGTATCGTTGGATAGCTGAAACAATACCCTTTCCAAAAATGTATAGTTTCACTGGTATATCTCAATTTTAAAAAATGCAAAGTTTGATAGGTCTACAACGCTCCGTTTAGCTGTAAATCGAGTTTAAAGATAAGCTAACTTCAAATGGCCATAACTTCTACAGTTATGCTCGGATTTTCATGGTTTATGTATCGTTGGATAGCTGAAACAATACCCTTTCCAAAAATGTATAGTTTCACTGGTATTTCTCAATTTTAAAAAATGCAAAGTTTGATAGGTCTAGAACGCTCCGTTTAGCTGTAAATCGAGTTTAAAGATAAGTTAACTTCAAATGGCCATAACTTCTACAGTTATGCTCGGATTTTCATGGTTTATGTATCGTTGGATAGCTGAAACAATACCCTTTCCAAAAATGTATAGTTTCACTGGTATATCTCAATTTTAAAAAATGCAAAGTTTGATAGGTCTAGAACGCTCCGTTTAGCTGTAAATCGAGTTTAAAGATAAGTTAACTTCAAATGGCCATAACTTCTACAGTTATGCTCGGATTTTCATGGTTTATGTATCGTTGGATAGCTGAAACAATACCCTTTCCAAAAATGTATAGTTTCACTGGTATATCTCAATTTTAAAAAATGCAAAGTTTGATAGGTCTAGAACGCTCCGTTTAGCTGTAAATCGAGTTTAAAGATAAGTTAACTTCAAATGGCCATAACTTCTACAGTTATGCTCGGATTTTCATGGTTTATGTATCGTTGGATAGCTGAAACAATACCCTTTCCAAAAATGTATAGTTTCACTGGTATATCTCAATTTTAAAAAATGCAAAGTTTGATAGGTCTAGAACGCTCCGTTTAGCTGTAAATCGAGTTTAAAGATAAGTTAACTTCAAATGGCCATAACTTCTACAGTTATGCTCGGATTTTCATGGTTTATGTATCGTTGGATAGCTGAAACAATACCCTTTCCAAACATGTATAGTTTCACTGGTATATCTCAATTTTAAAAAATGCAAAGTTTGATAGGTCTACAACGCTCCGTTTAGCTGTAAATCGAGTTTAAAGATAAGCTAACTTCAAATGGCCATAACTTCTACAGTTATGCTCGGATTTTCATGGTTTATGTATCGTTGGATAGCTGAAACAATACCCTTTCCAAAAATGTATAGTTTCACTGGTATATCTCAATTTTAAAAAATGCAAAGTTTGATAGGTCTACAACGCTCCGTTTAGCTGTAAATCGAGTTTAAAGATAAGCTAACTTCAAATGGCCATAACTTCTACAGTTATGCTCGGATTTTCATGGTTTATGTATCGTTGGATAGCTGAAACAATACCCTTTCCAAAAATGTATAGTTTCACTGGTATATCTCAATTTTAAAAAATGCAAAGTTTGATAGGTCTACAACGCTCCGTTTAGCTGTAAATCGAGTTTAAAGATAAGCTAACTTCAAATGGCCATAACTTCTACAGTTATGCTCGGATTTTCATGGTATATGTATCGTTGGATAGCTGAAACAATACCCTTTCCAAAAATGTATAGTTTCACTGGTATATCTCAATTTTAAAAAATGCAAAGTTTGATAGGTCTACAACGCTCCGTTTAGCTGTAAATCGAGTTTAAAGATAAGCTAACTTCAAATGGCCATAACTTCTACAGTTATGCTCGGATTTTCATGGTCTATGTATCGTTGGATAGCTGAAACAATACCCTTTCCAAAAATGTATAGTTTCACTGGTATATCTCAATTTTAAAAAATGCAAAGTTTGATAGGTCTAGAACGCTCCGTTTAGCTGTAAATCGAGTTTAAAGATAAGTTAACTTCAAATGGCCATAACTTCTACAGTTATGCTCGGATTTTCATGGTTTATGTATCGTTGGATAGCTGAAACAATACCCTTTCCAAAAATGTATAGTTTCACTGGTATATCTCAATTTTAAAAAATGCAAAGTTTGATAGGTCTACAACGCTCCGTTTAGCTGTAAATCGAGTTTAAAGATAAGCTAACTTCAAATGGCCATAACTTCTACAGTTATGCTCGGATTTTCATGGTTTATGTATCGTTGGATAGCTGAAACAATACCCTTTCCAAAAATGTATAGTTTCACTGGTATATCTCAATTTTAAAAAATGCAAAGTTTGATAGGTCTACAACGCTCCGTTTAGCTGTAAATCGAGTTTAAAGATAAGTTAACTTCAAATGGCCATAACTTCTACAGTTTTGCTCGGATTTTCATGGTTTATGTATCGTTGGATAGCTGAAACAATACCCTTTCCAAAAATGTATAGTTTCACTGGTATATCTCAATTTTAAAAAATGCAAAGTTTGATAGGTCTACAACGCTCCGTTTAGCTGTAAATCGAGTTTAAAGATAAGCTAACTTCAAATGGCCATAACTTCTACAGTTATGCTCGGATTTTCATGGTTTATGTATCGTTGGATAGCTGAAACAATACCCTTTCAAAAAATGTATAGTTTCACTGGTATATCTCAATTTTAAAAAATGCAAAGTTTGATAGGTCTACAACGCTCCGTTTAGCTGTAAATCGAGTTTAAAGATAAGTTAACTTCAAATGGCCATAACTTCTACAGTTTTGCTCGGATTTTCATGGTTTACGCATCGTTGGATAGCTGAAACAATACCCTTTCCAAAAATGTATAGTTTCACTGGTATATCTCAATTTTAAAAAATGCAAAGTTTGATAGGTCTACAACGCTCCGTTTAGCTGCAAATCGAGTTTAAAGATAAGTTAACTTCAAATGGCCATAACTTCTACAGTTTTGCTCGGATTTTCATGGTTTACGCATCGTTGGATAGCTGAAACAATACCCTTTCCAAAAATGTATAGTTTCACTGGTATATCTCAATTTTAAAAAATGCAAAGTTTGATAGGTCTACAACGCTCCGTTTAGCTGTAAATCGAGTTTAAAGATAAGTTAACTTCAAATGGCCATAACTTCTACAGTTTTGCTCGGATTTTCATGGTTTACGCATCGTTGGATAGCTGAAACAATACCCTTTCCAAAAATGTATAGTTTCACTGGTATATCTCAATTTTAAAAAATGCAAAGTTTGATAGGTCTACAACGCTCCGTTTAGCTGTAAATCGAGTTTAAAGATAAGTTAACTTCAAATGGCCATAACTTCTACAGTTTTGCTCGGATTTTCATGGTTTACGCATCGTTGGATAGCTGAAACAATACCCTTTCCAAAAATGTATAGTTTCACTGGTATATCTCAATTTTAAAAAATGCAAAGTTTGATAGGTCTACAACGCTCCGTTTAGCTGTAAATCGAGTTTAAAGATAAGTTAACTTCAAATGGCCATAACTTCTACAGTTATGCTCGGATTTTCATGGTTTACGCATCGTTGGATAGCTGAAACAATACCCTTTCCAAAAATGTATAGTTTCACTGGTATATCTCAATTTTAAAAAATGCAAAGTTTGATAGGTCTACAACGCTCCGTTTAGCTGTAAATCGAGTTTAAAGATAAGTTAACTTCAAATGGCCATAACTTCTACAGTTTTGCTCGGATTTTCATGGTTTACGCATCGTTGGATAGCTGAAACAATACCCTTTCCAAAAATGTATAGTTTCACTGGTATATCTCAATTTTAAAAAATGCAAAGTTTGATAGGTCTACAACGCTCCGTTTAGCTGTAAATCGAGTTTAAAGATAAGTTAACTTCAAATGGCCATAACTTCTACAGTTTTGCTCGGATTTTCATGGTTTACGCATCGTTGGATAGCTGAAACAATACCCTTTCCAAAAATGTATAGTTTCACTGGTATATCTCAATTTTAAAAAATGCAAAGTTTGATAGGTCTACAACGCTCCGTTTAGCTGTAAATCGAGTTTAAAGATAAGTTAACTTCAAATGGCCATAACTTCTACAGTTATGCTCGGATTTTCATGGTTTATGTATCGTTGGATAGCTGAAACAATACCCTTTCCAAAAATGTATAGTTTCACTGGTATATCTCAATTTTAAAAAATGCAAAGTTTGATAGGTCTACAACGCTCCGTTTAGCTGTAAATCGAGTTTAAAGATAAGTTAACTTCAAATGGCCATAACTTCTACAGTTTTGCTCGGATTTTCATGGTTTACGCATCGTTGGATAGCTGAAACAATACCCTTTCCAAAAATGTATAGTTTCACTGGTATATCTCAATTTTAAAAAATGCAAAGTTTGATAGGTCTACAACGCTCCGTTTAGCTGTAAATCGAGTTTAAAGATAAGTTAACTTCAAATGGCCATAACTTCTACAGTTTTGCTCGGATTTTCATGGTTTACGCATCGTTGGATAGCTGAAACAATACCCTTTCCAAAAATGTATAGTTTCACTGGTATATCTCAATTTTAAAAAATGCAAAGTTTGATAGGTCTAGAACGCTCCGTTTAGCTGTAAATCGAGTTTAAAGATAAGTTAACTTCAAATGGCCATAACTTCTACAGTTTTGCTCGGATTTTCATGGTTTACGCATCGTTGGATAGCTGAAACAATACCCTTTCCAAAAATGTATAGTTTCACTGGTATATCTCAATTTTAAAAAATGCAAAGTTTGATAGGTCTACAACGCTCCGTTTAGCTGTAAATCGAGTTTAAAGATAAGTTAACTTCAAATGGCCATAACTTCTACAGTTATGCTCGGATTTTCATGGTTTATGTATCGTTGGATAGCTGAAACAATACCCTTTCCAAAAATGTATAGTTTCACTGGTATATCTCAATTTTAAAAAATGCAAAGTTTGATAGGTCTACAACGCTCCGTTTAGCTGTAAATCGAGTTTAAAGATAAGTTAACTTCAAATGGCCATAACTTCTACAGTTATGCTCGGATTTTCATGGTTTATGTATCGTTGGATAGCTGAAACAATACCCTTTCCAAACATGTATAGTTTCACTGGTATATCTCAATTTTAAAAAATGCAAAGTTTGATAGGTCTACAACGCTCCGTTTAGCTGTAAATCGAGTTTAAAGATAAGCTAACTTCAAATGGCCATAACTTCTACAGTTATGCTCGGATTTTCATGGTTTATGTATCGTTGGATAGCTGAAACAATACCCTTTCCAAAAATGTATAGTTTCACTGGTATATCTCAATTTTAAAAAATGCAAAGTTTGATAGGTCTACAACGCTCCGTTTAGCTGTAAATCGAGTTTAAAGATAAGCTAACTTCAAATGGCCATAACTTCTACAGTTATGCTCGGATTTTCATGGTTTATGTATCGTTGGATAGCTGAAACAATACCCTTTCCAAAAATGTATAGTTTCACTGGTATATCTCAATTTTAAAAAATGCAAAGTTTGATAGGTCTACAACGCTCCGTTTAGCTGTAAATCGAGTTTAAAGATAAGCTAACTTCAAATGGCCATAACTTCTACAGTTATGCTCGGATTTTCATGGTATATGTATCGTTGGATAGCTGAAACAATACCCTTTCCAAAAATGTATAGTTTCACTGGTATATCTCAATTTTAAAAAATGCAAAGTTTGATAGGTCTACAACGCTCCGTTTAGCTGTAAATCGAGTTTAAAGATAAGCTAACTTCAAATGGCCATAACTTCTACAGTTATGCTCGGATTTTCATGGTTTATGTATCGTTGGATAGCTGAAACAATACCCTTTCCAAAAATGTATAGTTTCACTGGTATATCTCAATTTTAAAAAATGCAAAGTTTGATAGGTCTAGAACGCTCCGTTTAGCTGTAAATCGAGTTTAAAGATAAGTTAACTTCAAATGGCCATAACTTCTACAGTTATGCTCGGATTTTCATGGTTTATGTATCGTTGGATAGCTGAAACAATACCCTTTCCAAAAATGTATAGTTTCACTGGTATATCTCAATTTTAAAAAATGCAAAGTTTGATAGGTCTAGAACGCTCCGTTTAGCTGTAAATCGAGTTTAAAGATAAGTTAACTTCAAATGGCCATAACTTCTACAGTTATGCTCGGATTTTCATGGTTTATGTATCGTTGGATAGCTGAAACAATACCCTTTCCAAAAATGTATAGTTTCACTGGTATATCTCAATTTTAAAAAATGCAAAGTTTGATAGGTCTACAACGCTCCGTTTAGCTGTAAATCGAGTTTAAAGATAAGCTAACTTCAAATGGCCATAACTTCTACAGTTATGCTCGGATTTTCATGGTTTATGTATCGTTGGATAGCTGAAACAATACCCTTTCCAAAAATGTATAGTTTCACTGGTATATCTCAATTTTAAAAAATGCAAAGTTTGATAGGTCTAGAACGCTCCGTTTAGCTGTAAATCGAGTTTAAAGATAAGTTAACTTCAAATGGCCATAACTTCTACAGTTATGCTCGGATTTTCATGGTTTATGTATCGTTGGATAGCTGAAACAATACCCTTTCCAAAAATGTATAGTTTCACTGGTATATCTCAATTTTAAAAAATGCAAAGTTTGATAGGTCTAGAACGCTCCGTTTAGCTGTAAATCGAGTTTAAAGATAAGTTAACTTCAAATGGCCATAACTTCTACAGTTATGCTCGGATTTTCATGGTTTATGTATCGTTGGATAGCTGAAACAATACCCTTTCCAAAAATGTATAGTTTCACTGGTATATCTCAATTTTAAAAAATGCAAAGTTTGATAGGTCTACAACGCTCCGTTTAGCTGTAAATCGAGTTTAAAGATAAGCTAACTTCAAATGGCCATAACTTCTACAGTTATGCTCGGATTTTCATGGTTTATGTATCGTTGGATAGCTGAAACAATACCCTTTCCAAAAATGTATAGTTTCACTGGTATATCTCAATTTTAAAAAATGCAAAGTTTGATAGGTCTACAACGCTCCGTTTAGCTGTAAATCGAGTTTAAAGATAAGTTAACTTCAAATGGCCATAACTTCTACAGTTATGCTCGGATTTTCATGGTTTATGTATCGTTGGATAGCTGAAACAATACCCTTTCCAAACATGTATAGTTTCACTGGTATATCTCAATTTTAAAAAATGCAAAGTTTGATAGGTCTACAACGCTCCGTTTAGCTGTAAATCGAGTTTAAAGATAAGCTAACTTCAAATGGCCATAACTTCTACAGTTATGCTCGGATTTTCATGGTTTATGTATCGTTGGATAGCTGAAACAATACCCTTTCCAAAAATGTATAGTTTCACTGGTATATCTCAATTTTAAAAAATGCAAAGTTTGATAGGTCTACAACGCTCCGTTTAGCTGTAAATCGAGTTTAAAGATAAGCTAACTTCAAATGGCCATAACTTCTACAGTTATGCTCGGATTTTCATGGTTTATGTATCGTTGGATAGCTGAAACAATACCCTTTCCAAAAATGTATAGTTTCACTGGTATATCTCAATTTTAAAAAATGCAAAGTTTGATAGGTCTACAACGCTCCGTTTAGCTGTAAATCGAGTTTAAAGATAAGCTAACTTCAAATGGCCATAACTTCTACAGTTATGCTCGGATTTTCATGGTATATGTATCGTTGGATAGCTGAAACAATACCCTTTCCAAAAATGTATAGTTTCACTGGTATATCTCAATTTTAAAAAATGCAAAGTTTGATAGGTCTACAACGCTCCGTTTAGCTGTAAATCGAGTTTAAAGATAAGCTAACTTCAAATGGCCATAACTTCTACAGTTATGCTCGGATTTTCATGGTTTATGTATCGTTGGATAGCTGAAACAATACCCTTTCCAAAAATGTATAGTTTCACTGGTATATCTCAATTTTAAAAAATGCAAAGTTTGATAGGTCTAGAACGCTCCGTTTAGCTGTAAATCGAGTTTAAAGATAAGTTAACTTCAAATGGCCATAACTTCTACAGTTATGCTCGGATTTTCATGGTTTATGTATCGTTGGATAGCTGAAACAATACCCTTTCCAAAAATGTATAGTTTCACTGGTATATCTCAATTTTAAAAAATGCAAAGTTTGATAGGTCTAGAACGCTCCGTTTAGCTGTAAATCGAGTTTAAAGATAAGTTAACTTCAAATGGCCATAACTTCTACAGTTATGCTCGGATTTTCATGGTTTATGTATCGTTGGATAGCTGAAACAATACCCTTTCCAAAAATGTATAGTTTCACTGGTATATCTCAATTTTAAAAAATGCAAAGTTTGATAGGTCTAGAACGCTCCGTTTAGCTGTAAATCGAGTTTAAAGATAAGTTAACTTCAAATGGCCATAACTTCTACAGTTATGCTCGGATTTTCATGGTTTATGTATCGTTGGATAGCTGAAACAATACCCTTTCCAAAAATGTATAGTTTCACTGGTATATCTCAATTTTAAAAAATGCAAAGTTTGATAGGTCTACAACGCTCCGTTTAGCTGTAAATCGAGTTTAAAGATAAGCTAACTTCAAATGGCCATAACTTCTACAGTTATGCTCGGATTTTCATGGTTTATGTATCGTTGGATAGCTGAAACAATACCCTTTCCAAAAATGTATAGTTTCACTGGTATATCTCAATTTTAAAAAATGCAAAGTTTGATAGGTCTAGAACGCTCCGTTTAGCTGTAAATCGAGTTTAAAGATAAGTTAACTTCAAATGGCCATAACTTCTACAGTTATGCTCGGATTTTCATGGTTTATGTATCGTTGGATAGCTGAAACAATACCCTTTCCAAAAATGTATAGTTTCACTGGTATATCTCAATTTTAAAAAATGCAAAGTTTGATAGGTCTAGAACGCTCCGTTTAGCTGTAAATCGAGTTTAAAGATAAGTTAACTTCAAATGGCCATAACTTCTACAGTTATGCTCGGATTTTCATGGTTTATGTATCGTTGGATAGCTGAAACAATACCCTTTCCAAAAATGTATAGTTTCACTGGTATATCTCAATTTTAAAAAATGCAAAGTTTGATAGGTCTACAACGCTCCGTTTAGCTGTAAATCGAGTTTAAAGATAAGCTAACTTCAAATGGCCATAACTTCTACAGTTATGCTCGGATTTTCATGGTTTATGTATCGTTGGATAGCTGAAACAATACCCTTTCCAAAAATGTATAGTTTCACTGGTATATCTCAATTTTAAAAAATGCAAAGTTTGATAGGTCTAGAACGCTCCGTTTAGCTGTAAATCGAGTTTAAAGATAAGTTAACTTCAAATGGCCATAACTTCTACAGTTATGCTCGGATTTTCATGGTTTATGTATCGTTGGATAGCTGAAACAATACCCTTTCCAAAAATGTATAGTTTCACTGGTATATCTCAATTTTAAAAAATGCAAAGTTTGATAGGTCTAGAACGCTCCGTTTAGCTGTAAATCGAGTTTAAAGATAAGTTAACTTCAAATGGCCATAACTTCTACAGTTATGCTCGGATTTTCATGGTTTATGTATCGTTGGATAGCTGAAACAATACCCTTTCCAAAAATGTATAGTTTCACTGGTATATCTCAATTTTAAAAAATGCAAAGTTTGATAGGTCTACAACGCTCCGTTTAGCTGTAAATCGAGTTTAAAGATAAGCTAACTTCAAATGGCCATAACTTCTACAGTTATGCTCGGATTTTCATGGTTTATGTATCGTTGGATAGCTGAAACAATACCCTTTCCAAAAATGTATAGTTTCACTGGTATATCTCAATTTTAAAAAATGCAAAGTTTGATAGGTCTACAACGCTCCGTTTAGCTGTAAATCGAGTTTAAAGATAAGTTAACTTCAAATGGCCATAACTTCTACAGTTATGCTCGGATTTTCATGGTTTATGTATCGTTGGATAGCTGAAACAATACCCTTTCCAAACATGTATAGTTTCACTGGTATATCTCAATTTTAAAAAATGCAAAGTTTGATAGGTCTACAACGCTCCGTTTAGCTGTAAATCGAGTTTAAAGATAAGCTAACTTCAAATGGCCATAACTTCTACAGTTATGCTCGGATTTTCATGGTTTATGTATCGTTGGATAGCTGAAACAATACCCTTTCCAAAAATGTATAGTTTCACTGGTATATCTCAATTTTAAAAAATGCAAAGTTTGATAGGTCTACAACGCTCCGTTTAGCTGTAAATCGAGTTTAAAGATAAGCTAACTTCAAATGGCCATAACTTCTACAGTTATGCTCGGATTTTCATGGTTTATGTATCGTTGGATAGCTGAAACAATACCCTTTCCAAAAATGTATAGTTTCACTGGTATATCTCAATTTTAAAAAATGCAAAGTTTGATAGGTCTACAACGCTCCGTTTAGCTGTAAATCGAGTTTAAAGATAAGCTAACTTCAAATGGCCATAACTTCTACAGTTATGCTCGGATTTTCATGGTATATGTATCGTTGGATAGCTGAAACAATACCCTTTCCAAAAATGTATAGTTTCACTGGTATATCTCAATTTTAAAAAATGCAAAGTTTGATAGGTCTACAACGCTCCGTTTAGCTGTAAATCGAGTTTAAAGATAAGCTAACTTCAAATGGCCATAACTTCTACAGTTATGCTCGGATTTTCATGGTTTATGTATCGTTGGATAGCTGAAACAATACCCTTTCCAAAAATGTATAGTTTCACTGGTATATCTCAATTTTAAAAAATGCAAAGTTTGATAGGTCTAGAACGCTCCGTTTAGCTGTAAATCGAGTTTAAAGATAAGTTAACTTCAAATGGCCATAACTTCTACAGTTATGCTCGGATTTTCATGGTTTATGTATCGTTGGATAGCTGAAACAATACCCTTTCCAAAAATGTATAGTTTCACTGGTATATCTCAATTTTAAAAAATGCAAAGTTTGATAGGTCTAGAACGCTCCGTTTAGCTGTAAATCGAGTTTAAAGATAAGTTAACTTCAAATGGCCATAACTTCTACAGTTATGCTCGGATTTTCATGGTTTATGTATCGTTGGATAGCTGAAACAATACCCTTTCCAAAAATGTATAGTTTCACTGGTATATCTCAATTTTAAAAAATGCAAAGTTTGATAGGTCTACAACGCTCCGTTTAGCTGTAAATCGAGTTTAAAGATAAGCTAACTTCAAATGGCCATAACTTCTACAGTTATGCTCGGATTTTCATGGTTTATGTATCGTTGGATAGCTGAAACAATACCCTTTCCAAAAATGTATAGTTTCACTGGTATATCTCAATTTTAAAAAATGCAAAGTTTGATAGGTCTAGAACGCTCCGTTTAGCTGTAAATCGAGTTTAAAGATAAGTTAACTTCAAATGGCCATAACTTCTACAGTTATGCTCGGATTTTCATGGTTTATGTATCGTTGGATAGCTGAAACAATACCCTTTCCAAACATGTATAGTTTCACTGGTATATCTCAATTTTAAAAAATGCAAAGTTTGATAGGTCTACAACGCTCCGTTTAGCTGTAAATCGAGTTTAAAGATAAGCTAACTTCAAATGGCCATAACTTCTACAGTTATGCTCGGATTTTCATGGTTTATGTATCGTTGGATAGCTGAAACAATACCCTTTCCAAAAATGTATAGTTTCACTGGTATATCTCAATTTTAAAAAATGCAAAGTTTGATAGGTCTACAACGCTCCGTTTAGCTGTAAATCGAGTTTAAAGATAAGCTAACTTCAAATGGCCATAACTTCTACAGTTATGCTCGGATTTTCATGGTTTATGTATCGTTGGATAGCTGAAACAATACCCTTTCCAAAAATGTATAGTTTCACTGGTATATCTCAATTTTAAAAAATGCAAAGTTTGATAGGTCTACAACGCTCCGTTTAGCTGTAAATCGAGTTTAAAGATAAGCTAACTTCAAATGGCCATAACTTCTACAGTTATGCTCGGATTTTCATGGTATATGTATCGTTGGATAGCTGAAACAATACCCTTTCCAAAAATGTATAGTTTCACTGGTATATCTCAATTTTAAAAAATGCAAAGTTTGATAGGTCTACAACGCTCCGTTTAGCTGTAAATCGAGTTTAAAGATAAGCTAACTTCAAATGGCCATAACTTCTACAGTTATGCTCGGATTTTCATGGTTTATGTATCGTTGGATAGCTGAAACAATACCCTTTCCAAAAATGTATAGTTTCACTGGTATATCTCAATTTTAAAAAATGCAAAGTTTGATAGGTCTAGAACGCTCCGTTTAGCTGTAAATCGAGTTTAAAGATAAGTTAACTTCAAATGGCCATAACTTCTACAGTTATGCTCGGATTTTCATGGTTTATGTATCGTTGGATAGCTGAAACAATACCCTTTCCAAAAATGTATAGTTTCACTGGTATATCTCAATTTTAAAAAATGCAAAGTTTGATAGGTCTAGAACGCTCCGTTTAGCTGTAAATCGAGTTTAAAGATAAGTTAACTTCAAATGGCCATAACTTCTACAGTTATGCTCGGATTTTCATGGTTTATGTATCGTTGGATAGCTGAAACAATACCCTTTCCAAAAATGTATAGTTTCACTGGTATATCTCAATTTTAAAAAATGCAAAGTTTGATAGGTCTACAACGCTCCGTTTAGCTGTAAATCGAGTTTAAAGATAAGCTAACTTCAAATGGCCATAACTTCTACAGTTATGCTCGGATTTTCATGGTTTATGTATCGTTGGATAGCTGAAACAATACCCTTTCCAAAAATGTATAGTTTCACTGGTATATCTCAATTTTAAAAAATGCAAAGTTTGATAGGTCTAGAACGCTCCGTTTAGCTGTAAATCGAGTTTAAAGATAAGTTAACTTCAAATGGCCATAACTTCTACAGTTATGCTCGGATTTTCATGGTTTATGTATCGTTGGATAGCTGAAACAATACCCTTTCCAAAAATGTATAGTTTCACTGGTATATCTCAATTTTAAAAAATGCAAAGTTTGATAGGTCTAGAACGCTCCGTTTAGCTGTAAATCGAGTTTAAAGATAAGTTAACTTCAAATGGCCATAACTTCTACAGTTATGCTCGGATTTTCATGGTTTATGTATCGTTGGATAGCTGAAACAATACCCTTTCCAAAAATGTATAGTTTCACTGGTATATCTCAATTTTAAAAAATGCAAAGTTTGATAGGTCTACAACGCTCCGTTTAGCTGTAAATCGAGTTTAAAGATAAGCTAACTTCAAATGGCCATAACTTCTACAGTTATGCTCGGATTTTCATGGTTTATGTATCGTTGGATAGCTGAAACAATACCCTTTCCAAAAATGTATAGTTTCACTGGTATATCTCAATTTTAAAAAATGCAAAGTTTGATAGGTCTACAACGCTCCGTTTAGCTGTAAATCGAGTTTAAAGATAAGTTAACTTCAAATGGCCATAACTTCTACAGTTATGCTCGGATTTTCATGGTTTATGTATCGTTGGATAGCTGAAACAATACCCTTTCCAAACATGTATAGTTTCACTGGTATATCTCAATTTTAAAAAATGCAAAGTTTGATAGGTCTACAACGCTCCGTTTAGCTGTAAATCGAGTTTAAAGATAAGCTAACTTCAAATGGCCATAACTTCTACAGTTATGCTCGGATTTTCATGGTTTATGTATCGTTGGATAGCTGAAACAATACCCTTTCCAAAAATGTATAGTTTCACTGGTATATCTCAATTTTAAAAAATGCAAAGTTTGATAGGTCTACAACGCTCCGTTTAGCTGTAAATCGAGTTTAAAGATAAGCTAACTTCAAATGGCCATAACTTCTACAGTTATGCTCGGATTTTCATGGTTTATGTATCGTTGGATAGCTGAAACAATACCCTTTCCAAAAATGTATAGTTTCACTGGTATATCTCAATTTTAAAAAATGCAAAGTTTGATAGGTCTACAACGCTCCGTTTAGCTGTAAATCGAGTTTAAAGATAAGCTAACTTCAAATGGCCATAACTTCTACAGTTATGCTCGGATTTTCATGGTATATGTATCGTTGGATAGCTGAAACAATACCCTTTCCAAAAATGTATAGTTTCACTGGTATATCTCAATTTTAAAAAATGCAAAGTTTGATAGGTCTACAACGCTCCGTTTAGCTGTAAATCGAGTTTAAAGATAAGCTAACTTCAAATGGCCATAACTTCTACAGTTATGCTCGGATTTTCATGGTTTATGTATCGTTGGATAGCTGAAACAATACCCTTTCCAAAAATGTATAGTTTCACTGGTATATCTCAATTTTAAAAAATGCAAAGTTTGATAGGTCTAGAACGCTCCGTTTAGCTGTAAATCGAGTTTAAAGATAAGTTAACTTCAAATGGCCATAACTTCTACAGTTATGCTCGGATTTTCATGGTTTATGTATCGTTGGATAGCTGAAACAATACCCTTTCCAAAAATGTATAGTTTCACTGGTATATCTCAATTTTAAAAAATGCAAAGTTTGATAGGTCTAGAACGCTCCGTTTAGCTGTAAATCGAGTTTAAAGATAAGTTAACTTCAAATGGCCATAACTTCTACAGTTATGCTCGGATTTTCATGGTTTATGTATCGTTGGATAGCTGAAACAATACCCTTTCCAAAAATGTATAGTTTCACTGGTATATCTCAATTTTAAAAAATGCAAAGTTTGATAGGTCTACAACGCTCCGTTTAGCTGTAAATCGAGTTTAAAGATAAGCTAACTTCAAATGGCCATAACTTCTACAGTTATGCTCGGATTTTCATGGTTTATGTATCGTTGGATAGCTGAAACAATACCCTTTCCAAAAATGTATAGTTTCACTGGTATATCTCAATTTTAAAAAATGCAAAGTTTGATAGGTCTAGAACGCTCCGTTTAGCTGTAAATCGAGTTTAAAGATAAGTTAACTTCAAATGGCCATAACTTCTACAGTTATGCTCGGATTTTCATGGTTTATGTATCGTTGGATAGCTGAAACAATACCCTTTCCAAAAATGTATAGTTTCACTGGTATATCTCAATTTTAAAAAATGCAAAGTTTGATAGGTCTACAACGCTCCGTTTAGCTGTAAATCGAGTTTAAAGATAAGCTAACTTCAAATGGCCATAACTTCTACAGTTATGCTCGGATTTTCATGGTTTATGTATCGTTGGATAGCTGAAACAATACCCTTTCCAAAAATGTATAGTTTCACTGGTATATCTCAATTTTAAAAAATGCAAAGTTTGATAGGTCTACAACGCTCCGTTTAGCTGTAAATCGAGTTTAAAGATAAGTTAACTTCAAATGGCCATAACTTCTACAGTTTTGCTCGGATTTTCATGGTTTACGCATCGTTGGATAGCTGAAACAATACCCTTTCCAAAAATGTATAGTTTCACTGGTATATCTCAATTTTAAAAAATGCAAAGTTTGATAGGTCTACAACGCTCCGTTTAGCTGTAAATCGAGTTTAAAGATAAGCTAACTTCAAATGGCCATAACTTCTACAGTTATGCTCGGATTTTCATGGTTTATGTATCGTTGGATAGCTGAAACAATACCCTTTCCAAAAATGTATAGTTTCACTGGTATATCTCAATTTTAAAAAATGCAAAGTTTGATAGGTCTACAACGCTCCGTTTAGCTGTAAATCGAGTTTAAAGATAAGTTAACTTCAAATGGCCATAACTTCTACAGTTTTGCTCGGATTTTCATGGTTTACGCATCGTTGGATAGCTGAAACAATACCCTTTCCAAAAATGTATAGTTTCACTGGTATATCTCAATTTTAAAAAATGCAAAGTTTGATAGGTCTACAACGCTCCGTTTAGCTGTAAATCGAGTTTAAAGATAAGCTAACTTCAAATGGCCATAACTTCTACAGTTATGCTCGGATTTTCATGGTTTATGTATCGTTGGATAGCTGAAACAATACCCTTTCCAAAAATGTATAGTTTCACTGGTATATCTCAATTTTAAAAAATGCAAAGTTTGATAGGTCTACAACGCTCCGTTTAGCTGTAAATCGAGTTTAAAGATAAGCTAACTTCAAATGGCCATAACTTCTACAGTTATGCTCGGATTTTCATGGTTTATGTATCGTTGGATAGCTGAAACAATACCCTTTCCAAAAATGTATAGTTTCACTGGTATATCTCAATTTTAAAAAATGCAAAGTTTGATAGGTCTACAACGCTCCGTTTAGCTGTAAATCGAGTTTAAAGATAAGTTAACTTCAAATGGCCATAACTTCTACAGTTTTGCTCGGATTTTCATGGTTTACGCATCGTTGGATAGCTGAAACAATACCCTTTCCAAAAATGTATAGTTTCACTGGTATATCTCAATTTTAAAAAATGCAAAGTTTGATAGGTCTACAACGCTCCGTTTAGCTGTAAATCGAGTTTAAAGATAAGTTAACTTCAAATGGCCATAACTTCTACAGTTTTGCTCGGATTTCCATGGTTTACGCATCGTTGGATAGCTGAAACAATACCCTTTCCAAAAATGTATAGTTTCACTGGTATATCTCAATTTTAAAAAATGCAAAGTTTGATAGGTCTACAACGCTCCGTTTAGCTGTAAATCGAGTTTAAAGATAAGTTAACTTCAAATGGCCATAACTTCTACAGTTTTGCTCGGATTTTCATGGTTTACGCATCGTTGGATAGCTGAAACAATACCCTTTCCAAAAATGTATAGTTTCACTGGTATATCTCAATTTTAAAAAATGCAAAGTTTGATAGGTCTACAACGCTCCGTTTAGCTGTAAATCGAGTTTAAAGATAAGTTAACTTCAAATGGCCATAACTTCTACAGTTATGCTCGGATTTTCATGGTTTACGCATCGTTGGATAGCTGAAACAATACCCTTTCCAAAAATGTATAGTTTCACTGGTATATCTCAATTTTAAAAAATGCAAAGTTTGATAGGTCTACAACGCTCCGTTTAGCTGTAAATCGAGTTTAAAGATAAGTTAACTTCAAATGGCCATAACTTCTACAGTTTTGCTCGGATTTTCATGGTTTACGCATCGTTGGATAGCTGAAACAATACCCTTTCCAAAAATGTATAGTTTCACTGGTATATCTCAATTTTAAAAAATGCAAAGTTTGATAGGTCTACAACGCTCCGTTTAGCTGTAAATCGAGTTTAAAGATAAGTTAACTTCAAATGGCCATAACTTCTACAGTTTTGCTCGGATTTTCATGGTTTACGCATCGTTGGATAGCTGAAACAATACCCTTTCCAAAAATGTATAGTTTCACTGGTATATCTCAATTTTAAAAAATGCAAAGTTTGATAGGTCTACAACGCTCCGTTTAGCTGTAAATCGAGTTTAAAGATAAGTTAACTTCAAATGGCCATAACTTCTACAGTTTTGCTCGGATTTTCATGGTTTACGCATCGTTGGATAGCTGAAACAATACCCTTTCCAAAAATGTATAGTTTCACTGGTATATCTCAATTTTAAAAAATGCAAAGTTTGATAGGTCTACAACGCTCCGTTTAGCTGTAAATCGAGTTTAAAGATAAGTTAACTTCAAATGGCCATAACTTCTACAGTTTTGCTCGGATTTTCATGGTTTACGCATCGTTGGATAGCTGAAACAATACCCTTTCCAAAAATGTATAGTTTCACTGGTATATCTCAATTTTAAAAAATGCAAAGTTTGATAGGTCTACAACGCTCCGTTTAGCTGTAAATCGAGTTTAAAGATAAGTTAACTTCAAATGGCCATAACTTCTACAGTTTTGCTCGGATTTTCATGGTTTACGCATCGTTGGATAGCTGAAACAATACCCTTTCCAAAAATGTATAGTTTCACTGGTATATCTCAATTTTAAAAAATGCAAAGTTTGATAGGTCTACAACGCTCCGTTTAGCTGTAAATCGAGTTTAAAGATAAGTTAACTTCAAATGGCCATAACTTCTACAGTTTTGCTCGGATTTTCATGGTTTACGCATCGTTGGATAGCTGAAACAATACCCTTTCCAAAAATGTATAGTTTCACTGGTATATCTCAATTTTAAAAAATGCAAAGTTTGATAGGTCTACAACGCTCCGTTTAGCTGTAAATCGAGTTTAAAGATAAGTTAACTTCAAATGGCCATAACTTCTACAGTTTTGCTCGGATTTTCATGGTTTACGCATCGTTGGATAGCTGAAACAATACCCTTTCCAAAAATGTATAGTTTCACTGGTATATCTCAATTTTAAAAAATGCAAAGTTTGATAGGTCTACAACGCTCCGTTTAGCTGTAAATCGAGTTTAAAGATAAGTTAACTTCAAATGGCCATAACTTCTACAGTTATGCTCGGATTTTCATGGTTTATGTATCGTTGGATAGCTGAAACAATACCCTTTCCAAAAATGTATAGTTTCACTGGTATATCTCAATTTTAAAAAATGCAAAGTTTGATAGGTCTACAACGCTCCGTTTAGCTGTAAATCGAGTTTAAAGATAAGTTAACTTCAAATGGCCATAACTTCTACAGTTTTGCTCGGATTTTCATGGTTTACGCATCGTTGGATAGCTGAAACAATACCCTTTCCAAAAATGTATAGTTTCACTGGTATATCTCAATTTTAAAAAATGCAAAGTTTGATAGGTCTACAACGCTCCGTTTAGCTGTAAATCGAGTTTAAAGATAAGTTAACTTCAAATGGCCATAACTTCTACAGTTTTGCTCGGATTTTCATGGTTTACGCATCGTTGGATAGCTGAAACAATACCCTTTCCAAAAATGTATAGTTTCACTGGTATATCTCAATTTTAAAAAATGCAAAGTTTGATAGGTCTACAACGCTCCGTTTAGCTGTAAATCGAGTTTAAAGATAAGTTAACTTCAAATGGCCATAACTTCTACAGTTTTGCTCGGATTTTCATGGTTTACGCATCGTTGGATAGCTGAAACAATACCCTTTCCAAAAATGTATAGTTTCACTGGTATATCTCAATTTTAAAAAATGCAAAGTTTGATAGGTCTACAACGCTCCGTTTAGCTGTAAATCGAGTTTAAAGATAAGTTAACTTCAAATGGCCATAACTTCTACAGTTTTGCTCGGATTTTCATGGTTTACGCATCGTTGGATAGCTGAAACAATACCCTTTCCAAAAATGTATAGTTTCACTGGTATATCTCAATTTTAAAAAATGCAAAGTTTGATAGGTCTACAACGCTGCGTTTAGCTGTAAATCGAGTTTAAAGATAAGTTAACTTCAAATGGCCATAACTTCTACAGTTTTGCTCGGATTTTCATGGTTTACGCATCGTTGGATAGCTGAAACAATACCCTTTCCAAAAATGTATAGTTTCACTGGTATATCTCAATTTTAAAAAATGCAAAGTTTGATAGGTCTACAACGCTCCGTTTAGCTGTAAATCGAGTTTAAAGATAAGTTAACTTCAAATGGCCATAACTTCTACAGTTATGCTCGGATTTTCATGGTTTATGTATCGTTGGATAGCTGAAACAATACCCTTTCCAAAAATGTATAGTTTCACTGGTATATCTCAATTTTAAAAAATGCAAAGTTTGATAGGTCTACAACGCTCCGTTTAGCTGTAAATCGAGTTTAAAGATAAGTTAACTTCAAATGGCCATAACTTCTACAGTTTTGCTCGGATTTTCATGGTTTACGCATCGTTGGATAGCTGAAACAATACCCTTTCCAAAAATGTATAGTTTCACTGGTATATCTCAATTTTAAAAAATGCAAAGTTTGATAGGTCTACAACGCTCCGTTTAGCTGTAAATCGAGTTTAAAGATAAGTTAACTTCAAATGGCCATAACTTCTACAGTTTTGCTCGGATTTTCATGGTTTACGCATCGTTGGATAGCTGAAACAATACCCTTTCCAAAAATGTATAGTTTCACTGGTATATCTCAATTTTAAAAAATGCAAAGTTTGATAGGTCTACAACGCTCCGTTTAGCTGTAAATCGAGTTTAAAGATAAGCTAACTTCAAATGGCCATAACTTCTACAGTTATGCTCGGATTTTCATGGTTTATGTATCGTTGGATAGCTGAAACAATACCCTTTCCAAAAATGTATAGTTTCACTGGTATATCTCAATTTTAAAAAATGCAAAGTTTGATAGGTCTAGAACGCTCCGTTTAGCTGTAAATCGAGTTTAAAGATAAGTTAACTTCAAATGGCCATAACTTCTACAGTTATGCTCGGATTTTCATGGTTTATGTATCGTTGGATAGCTGAAACAATACCCTTTCCAAAAATGTATAGTTTCACTGGTATATCTCAATTTTAAAAAATGCAAAGTTTGATAGGTCTAGAACGCTCCGTTTAGCTGTAAATCGAGTTTAAAGATAAGTTAACTTCAAATGGCCATAACTTCTACAGTTATGCTCGGATTTTCATGGTTTATGTATCGTTGGATAGCTGAAACAATACCCTTTCCAAAAATGTATAGTTTCACTGGTATATCTCAATTTTAAAAAATGCAAAGTTTGATAGGTCTAGAACGCTCCGTTTAGCTGTAAATCGAGTTTAAAGATAAGTTAACTTCAAATGGCCATAACTTCTACAGTTATGCTCGGATTTTCATGGTTTATGTATCGTTGGATAGCTGAAACAATACCCTTTCCAAAAATGTATAGTTTCACTGGTATATCTCAATTTTAAAAAATGCAAAGTTTGATAGGTCTACAACGCTCCGTTTAGCTGTAAATCGAGTTTAAAGATAAGCTAACTTCAAATGGCCATAACTTCTACAGTTATGCTCGGATTTTCATGGTTTATGTATCGTTGGATAGCTGAAACAATACCCTTTCCAAAAATGTATAGTTTCACTGGTATATCTCAATTTTAAAAAATGCAAAGTTTGATAGGTCTAGAACGCTCCGTTTAGCTGTAAATCGAGTTTAAAGATAAGTTAACTTCAAATGGCCATAACTTCTACAGTTATGCTCGGATTTTCATGGTTTATGTATCGTTGGATAGCTGAAACAATACCCTTTCCAAAAATGTATAGTTTCACTGGTATATCTCAATTTTAAAAAATGCAAAGTTTGATAGGTCTAGAACGCTCCGTTTAGCTGTAAATCGAGTTTAAAGATAAGTTAACTTCAAATGGCCATAACTTCTACAGTTATGCTCGGATTTTCATGGTTTATGTATCGTTGGATAGCTGAAACAATACCCTTTCCAAAAATGTATAGTTTCACTGGTATATCTCAATTTTAAAAAATGCAAAGTTTGATAGGTCTAGAACGCTCCGTTTAGCTGTAAATCGAGTTTAAAGATAAGTTAACTTCAAATGGCCATAACTTCTACAGTTATGCTCGGATTTTCATGGTTTATGTATCGTTGGATAGCTGAAACAATACCCTTTCCAAAAATGTATAGTTTCACTGGTATATCTCAATTTTAAAAAATGCAAAGTTTGATAGGTCTAGAACGCTCCGTTTAGCTGTAAATCGAGTTTAAAGATAAGTTAACTTCAAATGGCCATAACTTCTACAGTTATGCTCGGATTTTCATGGTTTATGTATCGTTGGATAGCTGAAACAATACCCTTTCCAAAAATGTATAGTTTCACTGGTATATCTCAATTTTAAAAAATGCAAAGTTTGATAGGTCTAGAACGCTCCGTTTAGCTGTAAATCGAGTTTAAAGATAAGTTAACTTCAAATGGCCATAACTTCTACAGTTATGCTCGGATTTTCATGGTTTATGTATCGTTGGATAGCTGAAACAATACCCTTTCCAAAAATGTATAGTTTCACTGGTATATCTCAATTTTAAAAAATGCAAAGTTTGATAGGTCTAGAACGCTCCGTTTAGCTGTAAATCGAGTTTAAAGATAAGTTAACTTCAAATGGCCATAACTTCTACAGTTTTGCTCGGATTTTCATGGTTTACGCATCGTTGGATAGCTGAAACAATACCCTTTCCAAAAATGTATAGTTTCACTGGTATATCTCAATTTTAAAAAATGCAAAGTTTGATAGGTCTACAACGCTCCGTTTAGCTGTAAATCGAGTTTAAAGATAAGTTAACTTCAAATGGCCATAACTTCTACAGTTATGCTCGGATTTTCATGGTTTATGTATCGTTGGATAGCTGAAACAATACCCTTTCCAAAAATGTATAGTTTCACTGGTATATCTCAATTTTAAAAAATGCAAAGTTTGATAGGTCTACAACGCTCCGTTTAGCTGTAAATCGAGTTTAAAGATAAGTTAACTTCAAATGGCCATAACTTCTACAGTTATGCTCGGATTTTCATGGTTTATGTATCGTTGGATAGCTGAAACAATACCCTTTCCAAACATGTATAGTTTCACTGGTATATCTCAATTTTAAAAAATGCAAAGTTTGATAGGTCTACAACGCTCCGTTTAGCTGTAAATCGAGTTTAAAGATAAGCTAACTTCAAATGGCCATAACTTCTACAGTTATGCTCGGATTTTCATGGTTTATGTATCGTTGGATAGCTGAAACAATACCCTTTCCAAAAATGTATAGTTTCACTGGTATATCTCAATTTTAAAAAATGCAAAGTTTGATAGGTCTACAACGCTCCGTTTAGCTGTAAATCGAGTTTAAAGATAAGCTAACTTCAAATGGCCATAACTTCTACAGTTATGCTCGGATTTTCATGGTTTATGTATCGTTGGATAGCTGAAACAATACCCTTTCCAAAAATGTATAGTTTCACTGGTATATCTCAATTTTAAAAAATGCAAAGTTTGATAGGTCTACAACGCTCCGTTTAGCTGTAAATCGAGTTTAAAGATAAGCTAACTTCAAATGGCCATAACTTCTACAGTTATGCTCGGATTTTCATGGTATATGTATCGTTGGATAGCTGAAACAATACCCTTTCCAAAAATGTATAGTTTCACTGGTATATCTCAATTTTAAAAAATGCAAAGTTTGATAGGTCTACAACGCTCCGTTTAGCTGTAAATCGAGTTTAAAGATAAGCTAACTTCAAATGGCCATAACTTCTACAGTTATGCTCGGATTTTCATGGTTTATGTATCGTTGGATAGCTGAAACAATACCCTTTCCAAAAATGTATAGTTTCACTGGTATATCTCAATTTTAAAAAATGCAAAGTTTGATAGGTCTAGAACGCTCCGTTTAGCTGTAAATCGAGTTTAAAGATAAGTTAACTTCAAATGGCCATAACTTCTACAGTTATGCTCGGATTTTCATGGTTTATGTATCGTTGGATAGCTGAAACAATACCCTTTCCAAAAATGTATAGTTTCACTGGTATATCTCAATTTTAAAAAATGCAAAGTTTGATAGGTCTAGAACGCTCCGTTTAGCTGTAAATCGAGTTTAAAGATAAGTTAACTTCAAATGGCCATAACTTCTACAGTTATGCTCGGATTTTCATGGTTTATGTATCGTTGGATAGCTGAAACAATACCCTTTCCAAAAATGTATAGTTTCACTGGTATATCTCAATTTTAAAAAATGCAAAGTTTGATAGGTCTACAACGCTCCGTTTAGCTGTAAATCGAGTTTAAAGATAAGCTAACTTCAAATGGCCATAACTTCTACAGTTATGCTCGGATTTTCATGGTTTATGTATCGTTGGATAGCTGAAACAATACCCTTTCCAAAAATGTATAGTTTCACTGGTATATCTCAATTTTAAAAAATGCAAAGTTTGATAGGTCTAGAACGCTCCGTTTAGCTGTAAATCGAGTTTAAAGATAAGTTAACTTCAAATGGCCATAACTTCTACAGTTATGCTCGGATTTTCATGGTTTATGTATCGTTGGATAGCTGAAACAATACCCTTTCCAAAAATGTATAGTTTCACTGGTATATCTCAATTTTAAAAAATGCAAAGTTTGATAGGTCTAGAACGCTCCGTTTAGCTGTAAATCGAGTTTAAAGATAAGTTAACTTCAAATGGCCATAACTTCTACAGTTATGCTCGGATTTTCATGGTTTATGTATCGTTGGATAGCTGAAACAATACCCTTTCCAAAAATGTATAGTTTCACTGGTATATCTCAATTTTAAAAAATGCAAAGTTTGATAGGTCTACAACGCTCCGTTTAGCTGTAAATCGAGTTTAAAGATAAGCTAACTTCAAATGGCCATAACTTCTACAGTTATGCTCGGATTTTCATGGTTTATGTATCGTTGGATAGCTGAAACAATACCCTTTCCAAAAATGTATAGTTTCACTGGTATATCTCAATTTTAAAAAATGCAAAGTTTGATAGGTCTAGAACGCTCCGTTTAGCTGTAAATCGAGTTTAAAGATAAGTTAACTTCAAATGGCCATAACTTCTACAGTTATGCTCGGATTTTCATGGTTTATGTATCGTTGGATAGCTGAAACAATACCCTTTCCAAAAATGTATAGTTTCACTGGTATATCTCAATTTTAAAAAATGCAAAGTTTGATAGGTCTAGAACGCTCCGTTTAGCTGTAAATCGAGTTTAAAGATAAGTTAACTTCAAATGGCCATAACTTCTACAGTTATGCTCGGATTTTCATGGTTTATGTATCGTTGGATAGCTGAAACAATACCCTTTCCAAAAATGTATAGTTTCACTGGTATATCTCAATTTTAAAAAATGCAAAGTTTGATAGGTCTACAACGCTCCGTTTAGCTGTAAATCGAGTTTAAAGATAAGCTAACTTCAAATGGCCATAACTTCTACAGTTATGCTCGGATTTTCATGGTTTATGTATCGTTGGATAGCTGAAACAATACCCTTTCCAAAAATGTATAGTTTCACTGGTATATCTCAATTTTAAAAAATGCAAAGTTTGATAGGTCTAGAACGCTCCGTTTAGCTGTAAATCGAGTTTAAAGATAAGTTAACTTCAAATGGCCATAACTTCTACAGTTATGCTCGGATTTTCATGGTTTATGTATCGTTGGATAGCTGAAACAATACCCTTTCCAAAAATGTATAGTTTCACTGGTATATCTCAATTTTAAAAAATGCAAAGTTTGATAGGTCTACAACGCTCCGTTTAGCTGTAAATCGAGTTTAAAGATAAGCTAACTTCAAATGGCCATAACTTCTACAGTTATGCTCGGATTTTCATGGTTTATGTATCGTTGGATAGCTGAAACAATACCCTTTCCAAAAATGTATAGTTTCACTGGTATATCTCAATTTTAAAAAATGCAAAGTTTGATAGGTCTAGAACGCTCCGTTTAGCTGTAAATCGAGTTTAAAGATAAGTTAACTTCAAATGGCCATAACTTCTACAGTTATGCTCGGATTTTCATGGTTTATGTATCGTTGGATAGCTGAAACAATACCCTTTCCAAAAATGTATAGTTTCACTGGTATATCTCAATTTTAAAAAATGCAAAGTTTGATAGGTCTACAACGCTCCGTTTAGCTGTAAATCGAGTTTAAAGATAAGCTAACTTCAAATGGCCATAACTTCTACAGTTATGCTCGGATTTTCATGGTTTATGTATCGTTGGATAGCTGAAACAATACCCTTTCCAAAAATGTATAGTTTCACTGGTATATCTCAATTTTAAAAAATGCAAAGTTTGATAGGTCTAGAACGCTCCGTTTAGCTGTAAATCGAGTTTAAAGATAAGTTAACTTCAAATGGCCATAACTTCTACAGTTATGCTCGGATTTTCATGGTTTATGTATCGTTGGATAGCTGAAACAATACCCTTTCCAAAAATGTATAGTTTCACTGGTATATCTCAATTTTAAAAAATGCAAAGTTTGATAGGTCTACAACGCTCCGTTTAGCTGTAAATCGAGTTTAAAGATAAGCTAACTTCAAATGGCCATAACTTCTACAGTTATGCTCGGATTTTCATGGTTTATGTATCGTTGGATAGCTGAAACAATACCCTTTCCAAAAATGTATAGTTTCACTGGTATATCTCAATTTTAAAAAATGCAAAGTTTGATAGGTCTAGAACGCTCCGTTTAGCTGTAAATCGAGTTTAAAGATAAGTTAACTTCAAATGGCCATAACTTCTACAGTTATGCTCGGATTTTCATGGTTTATGTATCGTTGGATAGCTGAAACAATACCCTTTCCAAAAATGTATAGTTTCACTGGTATATCTCAATTTTAAAAAATGCAAAGTTTGATAGGTCTACAACGCTCCGTTTAGCTGTAAATCGAGTTTAAAGATAAGCTAACTTCAAATGGCCATAACTTCTACAGTTATGCTCGGATTTTCATGGTTTATGTATCGTTGGATAGCTGAAACAATACCCTTTCCAAAAATGTATAGTTTCACTGGTATATCTCAATTTTAAAAAATGCAAAGTTTGATAGGTCTAGAACGCTCCGTTTAGCTGTAAATCGAGTTTAAAGATAAGTTAACTTCAAATGGCCATAACTTCTACAGTTATGCTCGGATTTTCATGGTTTATGTATCGTTGGATAGCTGAAACAATACCCTTTCCAAAAATGTATAGTTTCACTGGTATATCTCAATTTTAAAAAATGCAAAGTTTGATAGGTCTACAACGCTCCGTTTAGCTGTAAATCGAGTTTAAAGATAAGCTAACTTCAAATGGCCATAACTTCTACAGTTATGCTCGGATTTTCATGGTTTATGTATCGTTGGATAGCTGAAACAATACCCTTTCCAAAAATGTATAGTTTCACTGGTATATCTCAATTTTAAAAAATGCAAAGTTTGATAGGTCTAGAACGCTCCGTTTAGCTGTAAATCGAGTTTAAAGATAAGTTAACTTCAAATGGCCATAACTTCTACAGTTATGCTCGGATTTTCATGGTTTATGTATCGTTGGATAGCTGAAACAATACCCTTTCCAAAAATGTATAGTTTCACTGGTATATCTCAATTTTAAAAAATGCAAAGTTTGATAGGTCTACAACGCTCCGTTTAGCTGTAAATCGAGTTTAAAGATAAGCTAACTTCAAATGGCCATAACTTCTACAGTTATGCTCGGATTTTCATGGTTTATGTATCGTTGGATAGCTGAAACAATACCCTTTCCAAAAATGTATAGTTTCACTGGTATATCTCAATTTTAAAAAATGCAAAGTTTGATAGGTCTACAACGCTCCGTTTAGCTGTAAATCGAGTTTAAAGATAAGCTAACTTCAAATGGCCATAACTTCTACAGTTATGCTCGGATTTTCATGGTTTATGTATCGTTGGATAGCTGAAACAATACCCTTTCCAAAAATGTATAGTTTCACTGGTATATCTCAATTTTAAAAAATGCAAAGTTTGATAGGTCTAGAACGCTCCGTTTAGCTGTAAATCGAGTTTAAAGATAAGTTAACTTCAAATGGCCATAACTTCTACAGTTATGCTCGGATTTTCATGGTTTATGTATCGTTGGATAGCTGAAACAATACCCTTTCCAAAAATGTATAGTTTCACTGGTATATCTCAATTTTAAAAAATGCAAAGTTTGATAGGTCTACAACGCTCCGTTTAGCTGTAAATCGAGTTTAAAGATAAGCTAACTTCAAATGGCCATAACTTCTACAGTTATGCTCGGATTTTCATGGTTTATGTATCGTTGGATAGCTGAAACAATACCCTTTCCAAAAATGTATAGTTTCACTGGTATATCTCAATTTTAAAAAATGCAAAGTTTGATAGGTCTAGAACGCTCCGTTTAGCTGTAAATCGAGTTTAAAGATAAGTTAACTTCAAATGGCCATAACTTCTACAGTTATGCTCGGATTTTCATGGTTTATGTATCGTTGGATAGCTGAAACAATACCCTTTCCAAAAATGTATAGTTTCACTGGTATATCTCAATTTTAAAAAATGCAAAGTTTGATAGGTCTACAACGCTCCGTTTAGCTGTAAATCGAGTTTAAAGATAAGCTAACTTCAAATGGCCATAACTTCTACAGTTATGCTCGGATTTTCATGGTTTATGTATCGTTGGATAGCTGAAACAATACCCTTTCCAAAAATGTATAGTTTCACTGGTATATCTCAATTTTAAAAAATGCAAAGTTTGATAGGTCTAGAACGCTCCGTTTAGCTGTAAATCGAGTTTAAAGATAAGTTAACTTCAAATGGCCATAACTTCTACAGTTATGCTCGGATTTTCATGGTTTATGTATCGTTGGATAGCTGAAACAATACCCTTTCCAAAAATGTATAGTTTCACTGGTATATCTCAATTTTAAAAAATGCAAAGTTTGATAGGTCTACAACGCTCCGTTTAGCTGTAAATCGAGTTTAAAGATAAGCTAACTTCAAATGGCCATAACTTCTACAGTTATGCTCGGATTTTCATGGTTTATGTATCGTTGGATAGCTGAAACAATACCCTTTCCAAAAATGTATAGTTTCACTGGTATATCTCAATTTTAAAAAATGCAAAGTTTGATAGGTCTACAACGCTCCGTTTAGCTGTAAATCGAGTTTAAAGATAAGTTAACTTCAAATGGCCATAACTTCTACAGTTATGCTCGGATTTTCATGGTTTATGTATCGTTGGATAGCTGAAACAATACCCTTTCCAAAAATGTATATTTTCACTGGTATATCTCAATTTTAAAAAATGCAAAGTTTGATAGGTCTAGAACGCTCCGTTTAGCTGTAAATCGAGTTTAAAGATAAGTTAACTTCAAATGGCCATAACTTCTACAGTTATGCTCGGATTTTCATGGTTTATGTATCGTTGGATAGCTGAAACAATACCCTTTCCAAAAATGTATAGTTTCACTGGTATATCTCAATTTTAAAAAATGCAAAGTTTGATAGGTCTAGAACGCTCCGTTTAGCTGTAAATCGAGTTTAAAGATAAGTTAACTTCAAATGGCCATAACTTCTACAGTTATGCTCGGATTTTCATGGTTTATGTATCGTTGGATAGCTGAAACAATACCCTTTCCAAAAATGTATAGTTTCACTGGTATATCTCAATTTTAAAAAATGCAAAGTTTGATAGGTCTAGAACGCTCCGTTTAGCTGTAAATCGAGTTTAAAGATAAGTTAACTTCAAATGGCCATAACTTCTACAGTTTTGCTCGGATTTTCATGGTTTACGCATCGTTGGATAGCTGAAACAATACCCTTTCCAAAAATGTATAGTTTCACTGGTATATCTCAATTTTAAAAAATGCAAAGTTTGATAGGTCTACAACGCTCCGTTTAGCTGTAAATCGAGTTTAAAGATAAGTTAACTTCAAATGGCCATAACTTCTACAGTTATGCTCGGATTTTCATGGTTTATGTATCGTTGGATAGCTGAAACAATACCCTTTCCAAAAATGTATAGTTTCACTGGTATATCTCAATTTTAAAAAATGCAAAGTTTGATAGGTCTACAACGCTCCGTTTAGCTGTAAATCGAGTTTAAAGATAAGTTAACTTCAAATGGCCATAACTTCTACAGTTATGCTCGGATTTTCATGGTTTATGTATCGTTGGATAGCTGAAACAATACCCTTTCCAAACATGTATAGTTTCACTGGTATATCTCAATTTTAAAAAATGCAAAGTTTGATAGGTCTACAACGCTCCGTTTAGCTGTAAATCGAGTTTAAAGATAAGCTAACTTCAAATGGCCATAACTTCTACAGTTATGCTCGGATTTTCATGGTTTATGTATCGTTGGATAGCTGAAACAATACCCTTTCCAAAAATGTATAGTTTCACTGGTATATCTCAATTTTAAAAAATGCAAAGTTTGATAGGTCTACAACGCTCCGTTTAGCTGTAAATCGAGTTTAAAGATAAGCTAACTTCAAATGGCCATAACTTCTACAGTTATGCTCGGATTTTCATGGTTTATGTATCGTTGGATAGCTGAAACAATACCCTTTCCAAAAATGTTATAGTTTCACTGGTATATCTCAATTTTAAAAAATGCAAAGTTTGATAGGTCTACAACGCTCCGTTTAGCTGTAAATCGAGTTTAAAGATAAGCTAACTTCAAATGGCCATAACTTCTACAGTTATGCTCGGATTTTCATGGTATATGTATCGTTGGATAGCTGAAACAATACCCTTTCCAAAAATGTATAGTTTCACTGGTATATCTCAATTTTAAAAAATGCAAAGTTTGATAGGTCTACAACGCTCCGTTTAGCTGTAAATCGAGTTTAAAGATAAGCTAACTTCAAATGGCCATAACTTCTACAGTTATGCTCGGATTTTCATGGTTTATGTATCGTTGGATAGCTGAAACAATACCCTTTCCAAAAATGTATAGTTTCACTGGTATATCTCAATTTTAAAAAATGCAAAGTTTGATAGGTCTAGAACGCTCCGTTTAGCTGTAAATCGAGTTTAAAGATAAGTTAACTTCAAATGGCCATAACTTCTACAGTTATGCTCGGATTTTCATGGTTTATGTATCGTTGGATAGCTGAAACAATACCCTTTCCAAAAATGTATAGTTTCACTGGTATATCTCAATTTTAAAAAATGCAAAGTTTGATAGGTCTACAACGCTCCGTTTAGCTGTAAATCGAGTTTAAAGATAAGCTAACTTCAAATGGCCATAACTTCTACAGTTATGCTCGGATTTTCATGGTTTATGTATCGTTGGATAGCTGAAACAATACCCTTTCCAAAAATGTATAGTTTCACTGGTATATCTCAATTTTAAAAAATGCAAAGTTTGATAGGTCTACAACGCTCCGTTTAGCTGTAAATCGAGTTTAAAGATAAGCTAACTTCAAATGGCCATAACTTCTACAGTTATGCTCGGATTTTCATGGTTTATGTATCGTTGGATAGCTGAAACAATACCCTTTCCAAAAATGTATAGTTTCACTGGTATATCTCAATTTTAAAAAATGCAAAGTTTGATAGGTCTACAACGCTCCGTTTAGCTGTAAATCGAGTTTAAAGATAAGCTAACTTCAAATGGCCATAACTTCTACAGTTATGCTCGGATTTTCATGGTTTATGTATCGTTGGATAGCTGAAACAATACCCTTTCCAAAAATGTATAGTTTCACTGGTATATCTCAATTTTAAAAAATGCAAAGTTTGATAGGTCTACAACGCTCCGTTTAGCTGTAAATCGAGTTTAAAGATAAGCTAACTTCAAATGGCCATAACTTCTACAGTTATGCTCGGATTTTCATGGTATATGTATCGTTGGATAGCTGAAACAATACCCTTTCCAAAAATGTATAGTTTCACTGGTATATCTCAATTTTAAAAAATGCAAAGTTTGATAGGTCTAGAACGCTCCGTTTAGCTGTAAATCGAGTTTAAAGATAAGTTAACTTCAAATGGCCATAACTTCTACAGTTATGCTCGGATTTTCATGGTTTATGTATCGTTGGATAGCTGAAACAATACCCTTTCCAAAAATGTATAGTTTCACTGGTATATCTCAATTTTAAAAAATGCAAAGTTTGATAGGTCTACAACGCTCCGTTTAGCTGTAAATCGAGTTTAAAGATAAGCTAACTTCAAATGGCCATAACTTCTACAGTTATGCTCGGATTTTCATGGTTTATGTATCGTTGGATAGCTGAAACAATACCCTTTCCAAAAATGTATAGTTTCACTGGTATATCTCAATTTTAAAAAATGCAAAGTTTGATAGGTCTACAACGCTCCGTTTAGCTGTAAATCGAGTTTAAAGATAAGCTAACTTCAAATGGCCATAACTTCTACAGTTATGCTCGGATTTTCATGGTTTATGTATCGTTGGATAGCTGAAACAATACCCTTTCCAAAAATGTATAGTTTCACTGGTATATCTCAATTTTAAAAAATGCAAAGTTTGATAGGTCTAGAACGCTCCGTTTAGCTGTAAATCGAGTTTAAAGATAAGTTAACTTCAAATGGCCATAACTTCTACAGTTATGCTCGGATTTTCATGGTTTATGTATCGTTGGATAGCTGAAACAATACCCTTTCCAAAAATGTATAGTTTCACTGGTATATCTCAATTTTAAAAAATGCAAAGTTTGATAGGTCTACAACGCTCCGTTTAGCTGTAAATCGAGTTTAAAGATAAGATAACTTCAAATGGCCATAACTTCTACAGTTATGCTCGGATTTTCATGGTTTATGTATCGTTGGATAGCTGAAACAATACCCTTTCCAAAAATGTATAGTTTCACTGGTATATCTCAATTTTAAAAAATGCAAAGTTTGATAGGTCTAGAACGCTCCGTTTATCTGTAAATCGAGTTTAAAGATAAGTTAACTTCAAATGGCCATAACTTCTACAGTTATGCTCGGATTTTCATGGTTTATGTATCGTTGGATAGCTGAAACAATACCCTTTCCAAAAATGTATAGTTTCACTGGTATATCTCAATTTTAAAAAATGCAAAGTTTGATAGGTCTAGAACGCTCCGTTTAGCTGTAAATCGAGTTTAAAGATAAGTTAACTTCAAATGGCCATAACTTCTACAGTTATGCTCGGATTTTCATGGTTTATGTATCGTTGGATAGCTGAAACAATACCCTTTCCAAAAATGTATAGTTTCACTGGTATATCTCAATTTTAAAAAATGCAAAGTTTGATAGGTCTACAACGCTCCGTTTAGCTGTAAATCGAGTTTAAAGATAAGTTAACTTCAAATGGCCATAACTTCTACAGTTATGCTCGGATTTTCATGGTTTATGTATCGTTGCATAGCTGAAACAATACCCTTTCCAAAAATGTATAGTTTCACTGGTATATCTCAATTTTAAAAAATGCAAAGTTTGATAGGTCTAGAACGCTCCGTTTAGCTGTAAATCGAGTTTAAAGATAAGTTAACTTCAAATGGCCATAACTTCTACAGTTATGCTCGGATTTTCATGGTTTATGTATCGTTGGATAGCTGAAACAATACCCTTTCCAAAAATGTATAGTTTCACTGGTATATCTCAATTTTAAAAAATGCAAAGTTTGATAGGTCTAGAACGCTCCGTTTAGCTGTAAATCGAGTTTAAAGATAAGTTAACTTCAAATGGCCATAACTTCTACAGTTATGCTCGGATTTTCATGGTTTATGTACCGTTGGATAGCTGAAACAATACCCTTTCCAAAAATGTATAGTTTCACTGGTATATCTCAATTTTAAAAAATGCAAAGTTTGATAGGTCTAGAACGCTCCGTTTAGCTGTAAATCGAGTTTAAAGATAAGTTAACTTCAAATGGCCATAACTTCTACAGTTTTGCTCGGATTTTCATGGTTTACGCATCGTTGGATAGCTGAAACAATACCCTTTCCAAAAATGTATAGTTTCACTGGTATATCTCAATTTTAAAAAATGCAAAGTTTGATAGGTCTACAACGCTCCGTTTAGCTGTAAATCGAGTTTAAAGATAAGTTAACTTCAAATGGCCATAACTTCTACAGTTATGCTCGGATTTTCATGGTTTATGTATCGTTGGATAGCTGAAACAATACCCTTTCCAAAAATGTATAGTTTCACTGGTATATCTCAATTTTAAAAAGTGCAAAGTTTGATAGGTCTACAACGCTCCGTTTAGCTGTAAATCGAGTTTAAAGATAAGTTAACTTCAAATGGCCATAACTTCTACAGTTATGCTCGGATTTTCATGGTTTATGTATCGTTGGATAGCTGAAACAATACCCTTTCCAAAAATGTATAGTTTGACTGGTATATCTCAATTTTAAAAAATGCAAAGTTTGATAGGTCTACAACGCTCCGTTTAGCTGTAAATCGAGTTTAAAGATAAGCTAACTTCAAATGGCCATAACTTCTACAGTTATGCTCGGATTTTCATGGTTTATGTATCGTTGGATAGCTGAAACAATACCCTTTCCAAAAATGTATAGTTTCACTGGTATATCTCAATTTTAAAAAATGCAAAGTTTGATAGGTCTACAACGCTCCGTTTAGCTGTAAATCGAGTTTAAAGATAAGCTTACTTCAAATGGCCATAACTTCTACAGTTATGCTCGGATTTTCATGGTTTATGTATCGTTGGATAGCTGAAACAATACCCTTTCCAAAAATGTATAGTTTCACTGGTATATCTCAATTTTAAAAAATGCAAAGTTTGATAGGTCTAGAACGCTCCGTTTAGCTGTAAATCGAGTTTAAAGATAAGTTAACTTCAAATGGCCATAACTTCTACAGTTATGCTCGGATTTTCATGGTTTATGTATCGTTGGATAGCTGAAACAATACCCTTTCCAAAAATGTATAGTTTCACTGGTATATCTCAATTTTAAAAAATGCAAAGTTTGATAGGTCTACAACGCTCCGTTTAGCTGTAAATCGAGTTTAAAGATAAGCTAACTTCAAATGGCCATAACTTCTACAGTTATGCTCGGATTTTCATGGTTTATGTATCGTTGGATAGCTGAAACAATACCCTTTCCAAAAATGTATAGTTTCACTGGTATATCTCAATTTTAAAAAATGCAAAGTTTGATAGGTCTACAACGCTCCGTTTAGCTGTAAATCGAGTTTAAAGATAAGCTAACTTCAAATGGCCATAACTTCTACAGTTATGCTCGGATTTTCATGGTTTATGTATCGTTGGATAGCTGAAACAATACCCTTTCCAAAAATGTATAGTTTCACTGGTATATCTCAATTTTAAAAAATGCAAAGTTTGATAGGTCTAGAACGCTCCGTTTAGCTGTAAATCGAGTTTAAAGATAAGTTAACTTCAAATGGCCATAACTTCTACAGTTATGCTCGGATTTTCATGGTTTATGTATCGTTGGATAGCTGAAACAATACCCTTTCCAAAAATGTATAGTTTCACTGGTATATCTCAATTTTAAAAAATGCAAAGTTTGATAGGTCTAGAACGCTCCGTTTAGCTGTAAATCGAGTTTAAAGATAAGTTAACTTCAAATGGCCATAACTTCTACAGTTATGCTCGGATTTTCATGGTTTATGTATCGTTGGATAGCTGAAACAACACCCTTTCCAAAAATGTATAGTTTCACTGGTATATCTCAATTTTAAAAAATGCAAAGTTTGATAGGTCTAGAACGCTCCGTTTAGCTGTAAATCGAGTTTAAAGATAAGTTAACTTCAAATGGCCATAACTTCTACAGTTATGCTCGGATTTTCATGGTTTATGTATCGTTGGATAGCTGAAACAATACCCTTTCCAAAAATGTATAGTTTCACTGGTATATCTCAATTTTAAAAAATGCAAAGTTTGATAGGTCTAGAACGCTCCGTTTAGCTGTAAATCGAGTTTAAAGATAAGTTAACTTCAAATGGCCATAACTTCTACAGTTATGCTCGGATTTTCATGGTTTATGTATCGTTGGATAGCTGAAACAATACCCTTTCCAAAAATGTATAGTTTCACTGGTATATCTCAATTTTAAAAAATGCAAAGTTTGATAGGTCTAGAACGCTCCGTTTAGCTGTAAATCGAGTTTAAAGATAAGTTAACTTCAAATGGCCATAACTTCTACAGTTATGCTCGGATTTTCATGGTTTATGTATCGTTGGATAGCTGAAACAATACCCTTTCCAAAAATGTATAGTTTCACTGGTATATCTCAATTTTAAAAAATGCAAAGTTTGATAGGTCTAGAACACTCCGTTTAGCTGTAAATCGAGTTTAAAGATAAGTTAACTTCAAATGGCCATAACTTCTACAGTTTTGCTCGGATTTTCATGGTTTACGCATCGTTGGATAGCTGAAACAATACCCTTTCCAAAAATGTATAGTTTCACTGGTATATCTCAATTTTAAAAAATGCAAAGTTTGATAGGTCTACAACGCTCCGTTTAGCTGTAAATCGAGTTTAAAGATAAGTTAACTTCAAATGGCCATAACTTCTACAGTTATGCTCGGATTTTCATGGTTTATGTATCGTTGGATAGCTGAAACAATACCCTTTCCAAAAATGTATAGTTTCACTGGTATATCTCAATTTTAAAAAATGCAAAGTTTGATAGGTCTACAACGCTCCGTTTAGCTGTAAATCGAGTTTAAAGATAAGTTAACTTCAAATGGCCATAACTTCTACAGTTATGCTCGGATTTTCATGGTTTATGTATCGTTGGATAGCTGAAACAATACCCTTTCCAAAAATGTATAGTTTCACTGGTATATCTCAATTTTAAAAAATGCAAAGTTTGATAGGTCTACAACGCTCCGTTTAGCTGTAAATCGAGTTTAAAGATAAGCTAACTTCAAATGGCCATAACTTCTACAGTTATGCTCGGATTTTCATGGTTTATGTATCGTTGGATAGCTGAAACAATACCCTTTCCAAAAATGTATAGTTTCACTGGTATATCTCAATTTTAAAAAAATGCAAAGTTTGATAGGTCTACAACGCTCCGTTTAGCTGTAAATCGAGTTTAAAGATAAGCTAACTTCAAATGGCCATAACTTCTACAGTTATGCTCGGATTTTCATGGTTTATGTATCGTTGGATAGCTGAAACAATACCCTTTCCAAAAATGTATAGTTTCACTGGTATATCTCAATTTTAAAAAATGCAAAGTTTGATAGGTCTACAACGCTCCGTTTAGCTGTAAATCGAGTTTAAAGATAAGCTAACTTCAAATGGCCATAACTTCTACAGTTATGCTCGGATTTTCATGGTTTATGTATCGTTGGATAGCTGAAACAATACCCTTTCCAAAAATGTATAGTTTCACTGGTATATCTCAATTTTAAAAAATGCAAAGTTTGATAGGTCTAGAACGCTCCGTTTAGCTGTAAATCGAGTTTAAAGATAAGTTAACTTCAAATGGCCATAACTTCTACAGTTATGCTCGGATTTTCATGGTTTATGTATCGTTGGATAGCTGAAACAATACCCTTTCCAAAAATGTATAGTTTCACTGGTATATCTCAATTTTAAAAAATGCAAAGTTTGATAGGTCTACAACGCTCCGTTTAGCTGTAAATCGAGTTTTAAAGATAAGCTAACTTCAAATGGCCATAACTTCTACAGTTATGCTCGGATTTTCATGGTTTATGTATCGTTGGATAGCTGAAACAATACCCCTTTCCAAAAATGTATAGTTTCACTGGTATATCTCAATTTTAAAAAATGCAAAGTTTGATAGGTCTAGAACGCTCCGTTTAGCTGTAAATCGAGTTTAAAGATAAGTTAACTTCAAATGGCCATAACTTCTACAGTTATGCTCGGATTTTCATGGTTTATGTATCGTTGGATAGCTGAAACAATACCCTTTCCAAAAATGTATAGTTTCACTGGTATATCTCAATTTTAAAAATGCAAAGTTTGATAGGTCTACAACGCTCCCGTTTAGCTGTAAATCGAGTTTTAAAGATAAGTTAACTTCAAATGGCCATAACTTCTACAGTTATGCTCGGATTTTCATGGTTTATGTATCGTTGGATAGCTGAAACAATACCCTTTCCAAAAATGTATAGTTTCACTGGTATATCTCAATTTTAAAAAATGCAAAGTTTGATAGGTCTACAACGCTCCGTTTAGCTGTAAATCGAGTTTAAAGATAAGTTAACTTCAAATGGCCATAACTTCTACAGTTATGCTCGGATTTTCATGGTTTATGTATCGTTGGAATAGCTGAAACAATACCCTTTCCAAAAATGTATAGTTTCACTGGTATATCTCAATTTTAAAAAAATGCAAAGTTTGATAGGTCTACAATGCTCCGTTTAGCTGTAAATCGAGTTTAAAGATAAGTTAACTTCAAATGGCCATAACTTCTACAGTTTTGCTCGGATTTTCATGGTTTATGCATCGTTGGATAGCTGAAACAATACCCTTTCCAAAAATGTATAGTTTCACTGGTATATCTCAATTCTAAAAAATGCAAAGTTTGATAGGTCTACAACGCTCCGTTTAGCTGTAAATCGAGTTTAAAGATAAGTTAACTTCAAATGGCCATAACTTCTACAGTTTTGCTCGGATTTTCATGGTTTATGCATCGTTGGATAGCTGAAACAATACCCTTTCCAAAAATGTATAGCTTCACTGGTATATCTCAATTCTAAAAAATGCAAAGTTTGATAGGTCTACAACGCTCCGTTTAGCTGTAAATCGAGTTTAAAGATAAGTTAACTTCAAATGGCCATAACTTCTACAGTTTTTGCTCGGATTTTCATGGTTTATGCATCGTTGGATAGCTGAAAGAATACCCTTTCCAAAAATGTATAGCTTCACTGGTATATCTCAATTCTAAAAAATGCAAAGTTTGATAGGTCTACAACGCTCCGTTTAGCTGCAAATCGAGTTTAAAGATAAGTTAACTTCAAATGGCCATAACTTCTACAGTTTTGCTCGGATTTTCATGGTTTATGCATCGTTGGATAGCTGAAACAATACCCTTTCCAAAAATGTATAGCTTCACTGGTATATCTCAATTTTAAAAAATGCAAAGTTTGATAGGTCTACAACGCTCCGTTTAGCTGTAAATCGAGTTTAAAGATAAGTTAACTTCAAATGGCCATAACTTCTACAGTTTTGCTCGGATTTTCATGGTTTATGTATCGTTGGATAGCTGAAACAATACCCTTTCCAAAAATGTATAGTTTCACTGGTATATCTCAATTTTAAAAAATGCAAAGTTTGATAGGTCTACAACGCTCCGTTTAGCTGTAAATCGAGTTTAAAGATAAGTTAACTTCAAATGGCCATAACTTCTACAGTTTTGCTCGGATTTTCATGGTTTATGCATCGTTGGATAGCTGAAACAATACCCTTTCCAAAAATGTATAGTTTTACTGGTATATCTCAATTTTAAAAAATGCAAAGTTTGATGGGTCTACAACGCTCCGTTTAGCTGTAAATCGAGTTTAAAGATAAGTTAACTTCAAATGGCCATAACTTCTACAGTTTTGCTCGGATTTTCATGGTTTATGCATCGTTGGATAGCTGAAACAATACCCTTTCCAAAAATGTATAGTTTCACTGGTATATCTCAATTTTAAAAAATGCAAAGTTTGATAGGTCTACAACGCTCCGTTTAGCTGCAAATCGAGTTTAAAGATAAGTTAACTTCAAATGGCCATAACTTCTACAGTTATGCTCGGATTTTCATGGTTTATGTATCGTTGGATAGCTGAAACAATACCCTTTCCAAAAATGTATAGTTTCACTGGTATATCTCAATTTTAAAAAATGCAAAGTTTGATAGGTCTAGAACGCTCCGTTTAGCTGTAAATCGAGTTTAAAGATAAGTTAACTTCAAATGGCCATAACTTCTACAGTTATGCTCGGATTTTCATGGTTTATGTATCGTTGGATAGCTGAAACAATACCCTTTCCAAAAATGTATAGTTTCACTGGTATATCTCAATTTTAAAAAATGCAAAGTTTGATAGGTCTACAACGCTCCGTTTAGCTGTAAATCGAGTTTAAAGATAAGTTAACTTCAAATGGCCATAACTTCTACAGTTTTGCTCGGATTTTCATGGTTTATGCATCGTTGGATAGCTGAAAGAATACCCTTTCCAAAAATGTATAGTTTCACTGGTATATCTCAATTTTAAAAAATGCAAAGTTTGATAGGTCTACAACGCTCCGTTTAGCTGTAAATCGAGTTTAAAGATAAGTTAACTTCAAATGGCCATAACTTCTACAGTTATGCTCGGATTTTCATGGTTTATGTATCGTTGGATAGCTGAAACAATACCCTTTCCAAAAATGTATAGTTTCACTGGTATATCTCAATTTTAAAAAATGCAAAGTTTGATAGGTCTACAACGCTCCGTTTAGCTGTAAATCGAGTTTAAAGATAAGCTAACTTCAAATGGCCATAACTTCTACAGTTATGCTCGGATTTTCATGGTTTATGTATCGTTGGATAGCTGAAACAATACCCTTTCCAAAAATGTATAGTTTCACTGGTATATCTCAATTTTAAAAAAATGCAAAGTTTGATAGGTCTACAACGCTCCGTTTAGCTGTAAATCGAGTTTAAAGATAAGCTAACTTCAAATGGCCATAACTTCTACAGTTATGCTCGGATTTTCATGGTTTATGTATCGTTGGATAGCTGAAACAATACCCTTTCCAAAAATGTATAGTTTCACTGGTATATCTCAATTTTAAAAAATGCAAAGTTTGATAGGTCTACAACGCTCCGTTTAGCTGTAAATCGAGTTTAAAGATAAGCTAACTTCAAATGGCCATAACTTCTACAGTTATGCTCGGATTTTCATGGTTTATGTATCGTTGGATAGCTGAAACAATACCCTTTCCAAAAATGTATAGTTTCACTGGTATATCTCAATTTTAAAAAATGCAAAGTTTGATAGGTCTAGAACGCTCCGTTTAGCTGTAAATCGAGTTTAAAGATAAGTTAACTTCAAATGGCCATAACTTCTACAGTTATGCTCGGATTTTCATGGTTTATGTATCGTTGGATAGCTGAAACAATACCCTTTCCAAAAATGTATAGTTTCACTGGTATATCTCAATTTTAAAAAATGCAAAGTTTGATAGGTCTACAACGCTCCGTTTAGCTGTAAATCGAGTTTAAAGATAAGCTAACTTCAAATGGCCATAACTTCTACAGTTATGCTCGGATTTTCATGGTTTATGTATCGTTGGATAGCTGAAACAATACCCTTTCCAAAAATGTATAGTTTCACTGGTATATCTCAATTTTAAAAAATGCAAAGTTTGATAGGTCTAGAACGCTCCGTTTAGCTGTAAATCGAGTTTAAAGATAAGTTAACTTCAAATGGCCATAACTTCTACAGTTATGCTCGGATTTTCATGGTTTATGTATCGTTGGATAGCTGAAACAATACCCTTTCCAAAAATGTATAGTTTCACTGGTATATCTCAATTTTAAAAAATGCAAAGTTTGATAGGTCTACAACGCTCCGTTTAGCTGTAAATCGAGTTTAAAGATAAGTTAACTTCAAATGGCCATAACTTCTACAGTTATGCTCGGATTTTCATGGTTTATGTATCGTTGGATAGCTGAAACAATACCCTTTCCAAAAATGTATAGTTTCACTGGTATATCTCAATTTTAAAAAATGCAAAGTTTGATAGGTCTACAACGCTCCGTTTAGCTGTAAATCGAGTTTAAAGATAAGTTAACTTCAAATGGCCATAACTTCTACAGTTATGCTCGGATTTTCATGGTTTATGTATCGTTGGATAGCTGAAACAATACCCTTTCCAAAAATGTATAGTTTCACTGGTATATCTCAATTTTAAAAAATGCAAAGTTTGATAGGTCTACAATGCTCCGTTTAGCTGTAAATCGAGTTTAAAGATAAGTTAACTTCAAATGGCCATAACTTCTACAGTTTTGCTCGGATTTTCATGGTTTATGCATCGTTGGATAGCTGAAACAATACCCTTTCCAAAAATGTATAGCTTCACTGGTATATCTCAATTCTAAAAAATGCAAAGTTTGATAGGTCTACAACGCTCCGTTTAGCTGTAAATCGAGTTTAAAGATAAGTTAACTTCAAATGGCCATAACTTCTACAGTTTTGCTCGGATTTTCATGGTTTATGCATCGTTGGATAGCTGAAACAATACCCTTTCCAAAAATGTATAGCTTCACTGGTATATCTCAATTCTAAAAAATGCAAAGTTTGATAGGTCTACAACGCTCCGTTTAGCTGTAAATCGAGTTTAAAGATAAGTTAACTTCAAATGGCCATAACTTCTACAGTTTTGCTCGGATTTTCATGGTTTATGCATCGTTGGATAGCTGAAAGAATACCCTTTCCAAAAATGTATAGCTTCACTGGTATATCTCAATTCTAAAAAATGCAAAGTTTGATAGGTCTACAACGCTCCGTTTAGCTGCAAATCGAGTTTAAAGATAAGTTAACTTCAAATGGCCATAACTTCTACAGTTTTGCTCGGATTTTCATGGTTTATGCATCGTTGGATAGCTGAAACAATACCCTTTCCAAAAATGTATAGCTTCACTGGTATATCTCAATTTTCAAAAATGCAAAGTTTGATAGGTCTACAACGCTCCGTTTAGCTGTAAATCGAGTTTAAAGATAAGTTAACTTCAAATGGCCATAACTTCTACAGTTTTGCTCGGATTTTCATGGTTTATGTATCGTTGGATAGCTGAAACAATACCCTTTCCAAAAATGTATAGTTTCACTGGTATATCTCAATTTTAAAAAATGCAAAGTTTGATAGGTCTACAACGCTCCGTTTAGCTGTAAATCGAGTTTAAAGATAAGTTAACTTCAAATGGCCATAACTTCTACAGTTTTGCTCGGATTTTCATGGTTTATGCATCGTTGGATAGCTGAAACAATACCCTTTCCAAAAATGTATAGTTTTACTGGTATATCTCAATTTTAAAAAATGCAAAGTTTGATGGGTCTACAACGCTCCGTTTAGCTGTAAATCGAGTTTAAAGATAAGTTAACTTCAAATGGCCATAACTTCTACAGTTTTGCTCGGATTTTCATGGTTTATGCATCGTTGGATAGCTGAAACAATACCCTTTCCAAAAATGTATAGTTTCACTGGTATATCTCAATTTTAAAAAATGCAAAGTTTGATAGGTCTACAACGCTCCGTTTAGCTGCAAATCGAGTTTAAAGATAAGTTAACTTCAAATGGCCATAACTTCTACAGTTTTGCTCGGATTTTCATGGTTTACGCATCGTTGGATAGCTGAAACAATACCCTTTCCAAAAATGTATAGCTTCACTGGTATATCTCAATTCTAAAAAATGCAAAGTTTGATAGGTCTACAACGCTCCGTTTAGCTGCAAATCGAGTTTAAAGATAAGTTAACTTCAAACGGCGATAACTTCTACAGTTTTGCTCGGATTTTCATGGTTTATGCATCGTTGGATAGCTGAAACAATACCCTTTCCAAAAATGTATAGTTTCACTGGTATATCTCAATTTTAAAAAATGCAAAGTTTGATAGGTCTACAACGCTCCGTTTAGCTGTAAATCGAGTTTAAAGATAAGTTAACTTCAAATGGCCATAACTTCTACAGTTTTGCTCGGATTTTCATGGTTTATGCATCGTTGGATAGCTGAAACAATACCCTTTCCAAAAATGTATAGTTTCACTGGTATATCTCAATTCTAAAAAATGCAAAGTTTGATAGGTCTACAACGCTCCGTTTAGCTGCAAATCGAGTTTAAAGATAAGTTAACTTCAAACGGTGATAACTTCTACAGTTTTGCTCGGATTTTCATGGTTTATGCATCGTTGGATAGCTGAAACAATACCCTTTCCAAAAATGTATAGCTTCACTGGTGTATCTCAATTCTAAAAAATGCAAAGTTTGATAGGTCTACAACGCTCCGTTTAGCTGCAAATCGAGTTTAAAGATAAGTTAACTTCAAACGGCGATAACTTCTACAGTTTTGCTCGGATTTTCATGGTTTATGCATCGTTGGATAGCTGAAACAATACCCTTTCCAAAAATGTATAGTTTCACTGGTATATCTCAATTCTAAAAAATGCAAAGTTTGATAGGTCTACAACGCTCCGTTTAGCTGCAAATCGAGTTTAAAGATAAGTTAACTTCAAATGGCCATAACTTCTACAGTTATGCTCGGATTTTCATGGTTTATGCATCGTTGGATAGCTGAAACAATACCCTTTCCAAAAATGTATAGCTTCACTGGTGTATCTCAATTCTAAAAAATGCAAAGTTTGATAGGTCTACAACGCTCCGTTTAGCTGCAAATCGAGTTTAAAGATAAGTTAACTTCAAACGGTGATAACTTCTACAGTTTTGCTCGGATTTTCATGGTTTATGCATCGTTGGATAGCTGAAACAATACCCTTTCCAAAAATGTATAGCTTCACTGGTGTATCTCAATTCTAAAAAATGCAAAGTTTGATAGGTCTACAACGCTCCGTTTAGCTGCAAATCGAGTTTAAAGATAAGTTAACTTCAAACGGTGATAACTTCTACAGTTTTGCTCGGATTTTCATGGTTTATGCATCGTTGGATAGCTGAAACAATACCCTTTCCAAAAATGTATAGCTTCACTGGTGTATCTCAATTCTAAAAAATGCAAAGTTTGATAGGTCTACAACGCTCCGTTTAGCTGCAAATCGAGTTTAAAGATAAGTTAACTTCAAACGGTGATAACTTCTACAGTTTTGCTCGGATTTTCATGGTTTATGCATCGTTGGATAGCTGAAACAATACCCTTTCCAAAAATGTATAGCTTCACTGGTGTATCTCAATTCTAAAAAATGCAAAGTTTGATAGGTCTACAACGCTCCGTTTAGCTGCAAATCGAGTTTAAAGATAAGTTAACTTCAAACGGTGATAACTTCTACAGTTTTGCTCGGATTTTCATGGTTTATGCATCGTTGGATAGCTGAAACAATACCCTTTCCAAAAATGTATAGCTTCACTGGTGTATCTCAATTCTAAAAAATGCAAAGTTTGATAGGTCTACAACGCTCCGTTTAGCTGCAAATCGAGTTTAAAGATAAGTTAACTTCAAACGGTGATAACTTCTACAGTTTTGCTCGGATTTTCATGGTTTATGCATCGTTGGATAGCTGAAACAATACCCTTTCCAAAAATGTATAGTTTCACTGGTATATCTCAATTCTAAAAAATGCAAAGTTTGATAGGTCTACAACGCTCCGTTTAGCTGCAAATCGAGTTTAAAGATAAGTTAACTTCAAATGGCCATAACTTCTACAGTTTTGCTCGGATTTTCATGGTTTACGCATCGTTGGATAGCTGAAACAATACCCTTTCCAAAAATGTATAGCTTCACTGGTGTATCTCAATTCTAAAAAATGCAAAGTTTGATAGGTCTACAACGCTCCGTTTAGCTGCAAATCGAGTTTAAAGATAAGTTAACTTCAAATGGCCATAACTTCTACAGTTTTGCTCGGATTTTCATGGTTTATGCATCGTTGGATAGCTGAAACAATACCCTTTCCAAAAATGTATAGTTTTACTGGTATATCTCAATTTTAAAAAATGCAAAGTTTGATAGGTCTACAACGCTCCGTTTAGCTGTAAATCGAGTTTAAAGATAAGTTAACTTCAAATGGCCATAACTTCTACAGTTTTGCTCGGATTTTCATGGTTTATGCATCGTTGGATAGCTGAAACAATACCCTTTCCAAAAATGTATAGCTTCACTGGTATATCTCAATTCTAAAAAATGCAAAGTTTGATAGGTCTACAACGCTCCGTTTAGCTGCAAATCGAGTTTAAAGATAAGTTAACTTCAAATGGCCATAACTTCTACAGTTTTGCTCGGATTTTCATGGTTTATGCATCGTTGGATAGCTGAAACAATACCCTTTCCAAAAATGTATAGTTTCACTGGTATATCTCAATTTTAAAAAATGCAAAGTTTGATAGGTCTACAACGCTCCGTTTAGCTGCAAATCGAGTTTAAAGATAAGTTAACTTCAAATGGCCATAACTTCTACAGTTTTGCTCGGATTTTCATGGTTTACGCATCGTTGGATAGCTGAAACAATACCCTTTCCAAAAATGTATAGCTTCACTGGTATATCTCAATTCTAAAAAATGCAAAGTGTTTACGCGACATCGGTGGCCACACGTCCCAATCCCAAAACCATAATATTCGTTATACCCATATTGCATGAATTGTATTTAAAATAATACTCGTATACATATTTTCCATGAATTGTAAATAATTTCATTATAACGCGTGTATTATATCACATTATATTTGATTGTTATTACATTATTTACTCATCACAACTTATGAATTCACCTTTAGATTTAAGTGTTAAAATTGGAACGATTTGGGACGTGTGGCAACCACGCGTAAATCACCCCACACCAATTCGCCGCATGACCGACAGCTGTCATGTAGGCGGCCATCATATCATTGTATTATTATTGTTATTGTTTTTGCACCAGCTTTACTAAGCTCTTGTTTTTTGCACCGGCTTTACTAAATTCTTGCTTTTCTATCACCGGTTTTTTTGCATAGAACCAAAAAATATATTTTTCGTGCAAAACCCAAATTTTGTTTTTATTAGTGGCAAATAACAGGCAATATAAGCGAAGTAAATGAAAGGGCAGCTTTGCCAAAGAAATACAGGCTTTTAATTGAATGCAGTGCAACTAGTTGCGGAAGCCTAATTATCCCCGAAGTCCCGCTTCAAACAAACGTAATACAAAGAAATAGTACCCCAATCTCAAGGTCAGGATTCCCAACAACCGTGAGTATTACATGAAATTATACATGGTCCTTCTTCGCCATTGAAGAAACCAGCCCCTGCCCATATAATATATAATATATAAAATTATAATCCCCAAATTTCCTTGTCGGCTCCCGCCAAAAAAAATAAGTTGTCCCGCCAAAAGCGTCAAGAAAGTCAAGGGCAAATCCCATAAAGTGAAATTTTACATACATATATGTACATATTCTCACAAACCTAAAACATTGCCCTTTATAAACCCGTGTCCCTTGCGGTATAACTTGGACATATATACATACGTTTATATTATTGGCGACAACCCAGCAGTAAATTGACACGTGCATACCAAAGTTGCGATACCCAGTAGAAAAAAAATCTCGTCCGGTCAAACTAGTCCCAGACTACTCCCTTTTGGACAAAAAAAAAAAAAAACTCCCTTTTATCACTTTCTTTCAAAAAAAAAAAGCAGCGGTAGCTAACAACTAGCCCCAAACTAATCCATTTGACCAATCTCTTGTGAATATAATTAGCGGCAGCGAAAAAAATTTCCCAAAATTCCAAAAATTAAATTAAGCAAGTCCCTATTTAGAATGACTACCGTGGCTGAAAATAAGTTTATATCCGAAACCGATAATTTTACGGATTACTGTACTCGGTTCCGCTCAACCCCTATACAAGATAATACCGAGGCAGCCCTAAAATTGAAAGACAAGAATATCGATATATTTTGGTCTAGAGTACAGAGCGCCTACGATTTGGTAGTAGAAACCGACGACCAGGACCTTCCCGACGACTTCAAGTCCGCCGCTTTCGGTAAATACCGAGCCTGCCTCATAGCTTATGAGGACACTAAAGCACAAATAGGCGACCAACTCCAACTCAAGGAATTGAGTAATCCCGCGCCTCCTGTGCAAACCCAACCCCCCTCAGAGTCCTCCCATATGAACCTGAAAGTCCCCCCATGTGATACAGAAGTATTTTATGGAGGGTATGATCAATGGCCGTCTTTCCGTGACATGTTCACGGCGGTGTATATCAACCACTCCAAACTCTCAAGTGCCCAAAAACTGTATCACCTCAGACAGAAGACTAAAGGTAAGGCAGGCCAAATAGTGGAACAATTCCCTCTAAGTGACGACAACTTTGCCCTAGCATGGGAAGCCCTCAAGTCACGTTATGAAAACAAAAGAGTCCTGGTCGATAATCAAATCCGAGTCCTCATGAATCTAAAACCGATTCAATCGGAGAATAGTGAGGATATTCAAAAATTACAATCCTCTGTAAACAACGCTCTCCAAATCTTAGCGACACAACAAGTCGAGACCTCTAGTTGGGATCCCATATTAATATATCTGGTAACCTCAAAGCTTCCAGAAAATACAGTTGCCCTGTGGGAGCAATCATTAAGCTCTAGAAGAGACCTTCCGAACTGGTCCCAAATGAACCAGTTTCTGACTACTCGCTACGAGATAGTGGAAAGGGTGGATCAATGGCGCCCGGCCAAACCCCGATACAATCCACCCTCCACAAACTTCTCAAGGCCTCTCCCCAGTCAGAACAACCCCCAGTTCAGGCAGTCTCAACCCCAAAACCACAGCAACAAACCTCCGACACATACAAAATCCCACGCTACAGAACAGCAGCGATTTTATAACTGTAAATTATGCAGACAGTCCACTCATACCCTACAAAGCTGTTTGCGGTATAAAAAGTTGCCAATCTCAGAACGCAGAAAATTCGTAAGAGACAATAATATCTGCGAGAATTGTTTAGCCCAAACCCATCTCTCAAAAGACTGCCAAAGCACGAGAACGTGCATGCACTGCCAAGGCCGGCATAACACCACCCTTCACGACACAGCAAACCCCAGTACCAGTTCCGGAATTCAAAGGACCAGATCCCAGGTAGCAACGATAGGAGCCAGCACTCCAAGGCTTCAGGACGTCAGCCAAGCGGTACCCCAGGAAGGAGATCCCTCTGCACCCAACGCATCCCAAGTACAATCATTCCATGCTGAAAATGATAGCAAAATTATACTCCCTACAGCAATTGTCTTGGTAGAACATAGAGGGGACCTATTCAAGCTTCGAGCCTTAGTTGACCAAGGCTCCGAAAGAAGCTTCATATCCGCCAAAGCTCAGACGAGACTCGGGCTTCCCTATACCCACTCCCTGTTTGAAATATCGGGTATGGGAGGCGGAGTGGTACAGACCTCTAATAAGCTGTGCTCGTTGACCCTCGTCTCAAATGACAAAAAAGTGAAGATAAACGCCCAGGCAATAGTGCTACCCCGGTTAACTAGGCAACTCCCAACCCTCAGGCTAAATGAGAACCAAATGCGCAAATGGTCCCATCTCAAACTAGCAGACCAGAACACTCAGAACCCATCCCAAATCGATCTGGTATTGGGCAGTGATCTAATCCCAAAAATAATGCTGAATGGCATCGAAAAGATCTCTCCCAGCCTGCTAGCCCAAAACACAATCTTTGGATGGATCATAAGTGGCCAAACTCCCGAAAAGGTTGGAGCCCATTCCTCCCAAGTGTGGGAAATCTCAAACTATCAGCTGAATGAACAGCTTAGACAGTTCTGGGAAATCGAGGAGATACCCAGAACCCGAGTGGAAACCCCCGAAGATCAAATGTGCGAAGAGTTTTATAAAAGCACAACCACTCGAATGGATGACGGTCGATATATGGTTCGGCTTCCTTTTAAACCATCATTCCCGAACGATATTGACCTAGGCCAATCTCGTACTGCTGCCCTACGACAGTTCCATGGCATGGAACGCTCTCTCTCAAAAAAGGGCGAGCTCAAACAGCAGTACGACCAGGTACTCGAAGAATACCTGTCCCTAGGCCACATGGAAGAATGCAGTCCCAATGAGATGGAATCTCGAGGAAAATACTGCTCTTTCTATCTCCCTCACCATGCAGTCGTAAGGCCAGACAAAAAGACAACAAAAGTCAGAGTTGTGTTCAATGCTTCTAAGAAGACAGGGTCCGGTCACTCCCTTAATGATGTTCTATGTACCGGCCCAACCCTCCAACCCGATCTCCGACTTATGTTGCTCAAGTGGCGGACATATAAATATGTGTTTAATGGCGATGTTGAGAAAATGTACCGCCAGATTCTCTTACACCCCGATGACCAAGACTACCAACGGATAATATTCCGAACTCCCGAAACCAGTCCAATAAAGGACTTCAAATTGAAAACGGTCACCTTTGGGGTGAACTGCGCTCCCTTCCTGGCTATTCGCACTCTACACGAGCTGTCGAAAGACATAGCCGACTCCCATCCCCGCGCAGCCCCAATACTAAAGTCCGAGACGTATGTAGACGACATTTTATCCGGCAGCCATGATCTCCCATCAGCCGAGCAATCCCTAAACGAGACTATTAATGCTCTCAAATCAGCCGGCTTCCCCTTGAAAAAGATCACGGCAAACCATCCGGAAATACTCAGGAAAATTCCCAAGGCGGACTTACTTGAAACCGACTTCCTCGAATTCGAGAAAAGTAGTACCGCCAAAACCCTTGGAATTCAATGGAATGCGCTCTCGGACACATTCTCATATACTGTGGACTCAGATCCAGCCTCAACGGCAGCCACCAAGCGGCAGATACTCTCCTCTATTGCGAAACTTTTCGACCCCGCAGGGTGGCTGACGCCAGTCATGATACAGGCAAAAATCCTGATGCAAGAATTGTGGTTGGACGGAACTGATTGGGATGAACGGGTCAAACCGATACGGCTCATAAAATGGACGCAATTCTCAACAAATCTGCAGTCAATCGCAGAGATACAAATCCCCCGATGGATTAATTTCGCCCCGGCCCACATAGTCGAGCTCCATGGCTTCTGCGACGCCTCGGAAAAGGCTTATTGCGCAAACCTTTATGTGCGAACTACTGTCGGCACCCAAGTTTACTCTCACCTCCTTGTGTCCAAAGGCAAAGTGGCTCCTCTCAAAACTATAAGTCTGCCACGCCTGGAACTATGCGGAGCTCTCCTATTAGCCAAATTAATCGCGGTAGTTCAACCCCATCTCGGCCTCACTCGAAGAAAGTTGACTATGTGGTCTGACTCTGAAATCGTGTTAGCCTGGCTCGAAAAGCCACCTCACTCATGGAAGACCTATGTCTCCAATCGAACCGCCCAGATTATAGACCTCGTAGGTAATGTCCCGTGGCGGCACGTACGAAGCAAAGATAACCCCGCGGATCTGGGAACCCGAGGTTGTACGCCAGGCGATCTCGCCAAGTCTGCCCTCTGGTGGAATGGTCCAGAGTGGCTTTCACAACCCCCCGAAGCCTGGCCCCAACCAACAGTTCGCAACGTCGCCCCCCCAGAGGCACGTAAAATAGAAGCCCTCCATGTTACGGAAGAGAGTGAGGATCTCTTAGATCGATTCTCTTCCTACCCTCGTGCTTTACGTGTCATAGCGTATGTTCTCAAGTTTGTACGTCGGCTAAAAGACGCGGTGAACGGTATTAATGACCCCACCGAACCCTCTCTAACTCATGCCGATCTCAAAAGATCGAAACATCGTCTCATCATAATGGCCCAAACTCGATACTTCGCTCCTGAAAAATCATGTCTGGAGGACTCAAAACCAATCTCGAAACGAAGCTCCCTACTCGCACTCAATCCCTTCCTAGACAAGAGTGGAGTCCTACGAGTAAATGGCCGATTAGCCCACGCAACCCTCACTTACAATGAGCGCCATCCCATTATCCTACCCGAAAAGTCGCGCCTCTGTACGCTATATATGCGATTCCTTCACGAAATGCTCCTACATGCGGAGGCTCGTCTCATGCAACAAATGTTAAGGCAAGAATTCTACATTGCCCGTCTCAAACCCCTTATCAAAAGGTGCATTTTCCAGTGCAAAGTCTGCATCACTCACAAACAACAAACGCGATCCCAAATAATGGCGGCCTTGCCCCCCGAGAGATGTGGATTCGCGCCCCCCTTCACCACGACTGGTGTAGATTTCGCTGGCCCCTTCCAACTTAAAGCATCCATGCTCCGATCCCATACCCTCGTAAAGGGCTATGTGGCCGTCTTTGTCTGTTTTACCACCAAAGCGGTCCACCTGGAATTATGCTCAGACCTCACCAGCAAAGCGTTTCTTGCCGCCTTCGCCCGATTTGTAGGACGCCGAGGATACCCGAATCAGATGATGAGCGACAACGGCAAAACATTCATCGGCGCCAAGCGTGCTACCGAACTGGAATTCGTCACGTTCCTGAAAGAAGTATCGACGGATATCGTACAGAAGTACGCCCCCCAAGGAATCAATTGGAAGTTCATACCCCCTGGCGCACCTCACATGGGCGGATTATGGGAATCCGCTGTCAAAAGCTTTAAAACACACTTTAAAAAGGTCGCCGGAACCCACAGCTTTACCTTCGAGGAGTTCTCGACTTTATTAATTAGGATAGAGGCCGTACTTAACTCTCGTCCCATCTCCCAGCTTTCTCAGGACCCGAATGACCTCACCGCCCTCACGCCAGGTCATTTTCTTCGAGGAGCACCAATGCTCTCGCTTCCCGAACCGAATCACGAAAATCTCTCTCTGATAAATAGGTGGGAACGACTGAAAGTTCTGCATCATCAGTTCAGCAAACGCTGGAAAACTGATTACCTCACCGACCTTCAAAAGCGTTACCGTTGGAAAAATGCTCAAACCCCCCCGAAAATTGGCGACCTAGTCATCATTAAAGAAGACAACTTACCTCCCACCGAGTGGCGACTAGGTCGATTAGAAAGCCTACACCCAGGACGAGACGGACACATTCGTGTCGTAGACGTCCGCACCCAGAACGGAATTATCACAAGACCTCTCACGAAACTGTGCTTTCTACCGTCGTCTGAGAGTGACGAGGGCCCTCAGTGCCCACTCCCAGCTCCCTAACTTAATACAGTCCATAATGCTCGTGCTATCGTAAACTCCCAGACAACAACGTAAGCATTCCCAAAACTTATGCTTACTCCCAAGCGTATAACTAATATCCACATATATTACTCTCTCTTTTCAACAGATGGATCGTCAACGCCCTCCGGTCCCAACACCACGCCGCTCATTGGCATCGCAAGTGACCCTGCCCGCAGCCCGTCCGCGCCGTAGCGAACCCGTACCGGATTACCGGAAATGTAAATTGTGCATGCGTCATCACGCGCTGCTGATGTGCCCTGTGTTCACGGCCATGCAGCCGCAACAACGCTTCTTGGTCGCTAGGGCACATCAGTATTGCACCAACTGCTTAGCGCTGTCCCATCGCACCAACCAGTGCACCTCCACAGAAAGCTGCCGGGTCTGCGGGCAGCATCACCACACATTCCTTCATCGGGACACCGGAGGTCGCCAACCCGCGTATGTCGCACCACCTGTGGCGGAGGTACCTCTCCCACAACGCCGCCAGGAGCCGCGCCGCCGAACAGCAACTCATCGTCGTCGCCCTCAACAGCAGCCTCCACGGTCTCCTGGTCGCGCTCCCATCGCACGCCAACCAGCACGACCAACCAGCGTCGGCGATCGCACCATCCGGTGCACCGCAACCGGTTTACGCACAGCCACGTATAAAAATAAGGTGGGGCGGATCCTTATTCAGGAAGCAGTTCGGGCCTTGCAGGAGTTGCAGCATACACTAGGCGCTTAGTACGCCTAGGGGAGGCAGAATGTTTACGCGACATCGGTGGCCACACGTCCCAATCCCAAAACCATAATATTCGTTATACCCATATTGCATGAATTGTATTTAAAATAATACTCGTATACATATTTTCCATGAATTGTAAATAATTTCATTATAACGCGTGTATTATATCACATTATATTTGATTGTTATTACATTATTTACTCATCACAACTTATGAATTCACCTTTAGATTTAAGTGTTAAAATTGGAACGATTTGGGACGTGTGGCAACCACGCGTAAATCACCCCACACCAATTCGCCGCATGACCGACAGCTGTCATGTAGGCGGCCATCATATCATTGTATTATTATTGTTATTGTTTTTGCACCAGCTTTACTAAGCTCTTGTTTTTTGCACCGGCTTTACTAAATTCTTGCTTTTCTATCACCGGTTTTTTTGCATAGAACCAAAAAATATATTTTTCGTGCAAAACCCAAATTTTGTTTTTATTAGTGGCAAATAACAGGCAATATAAGCGAAGTAAATGAAAGGGCAGCTTTGCCAAAGAAATACAGGCTTTTAATTGAATGCAGTGCAACTAGTTGCGGAAGCCTAATTATCCCCGAAGTCCCGCTTCAAACAAACGTAATACAAAGAAATAGTACCCCAATCTCAAGGTCAGGATTCCCAACAACCGTGAGTATTACATGAAATTATACACAAAGTTTGATAGGTCTACAACGCTCCGTTTAGCTGCAAATCGAGTTTAAAGATAAGTTAACTTCAAACGGCGATAACTTCTACAGTTTTGCTCGGATTTTCATGGTTTATGCATCGTTGGATAGCTGAAACAATACCCTTTCCAAAAATGTATAGTTTCACTGGTATATCTCAATTTTAAAAAATGCAAAGTTTGATAGGTCTACAACGCTCCGTTTAGCTGTAAATCGAGTTTAAAGATAAGTTAACTTCAAATGGCCATAACTTCTACAGTTTTGCTCGGATTTTCATGGTTTATGCATCGTTGGATAGCTGAAACAATACCCTTTCCAAAAATGTATAGTTTCACTGGTATATCTCAATTCTAAAAAATGCAAAGTTTGATAGGTCTACAACGCTCCGTTTAGCTGCAAATCGAGTTTAAAGATAAGTTAACTTCAAACGGTGATAACTTCTACAGTTTTGCTCGGATTTTCATGGTTTATGCATCGTTGGATAGCTGAAACAATACCCTTTCCAAAAATGTATAGCTTCACTGGTGTATCTCAATTCTAAAAAATGCAAAGTTTGATAGGTCTACAACGCTCCGTTTAGCTGCAAATCGAGTTTAAAGATAAGTTAACTTCAAACGGTGATAACTTCTACAGTTTTGCTCGGATTTTCATGGTTTATGCATCGTTGGATAGCTGAAACAATACCCTTTCCAAAAATGTATAGTTTCACTGGTATATCTCAATTCTAAAAAATGCAAAGTTTGATAGGTCTACAACGCTCCGTTTAGCTGCAAATCGAGTTTAAAGATAAGTTAACTTCAAATGGCCATAACTTCTACAGTTTTGCTCGGATTTTCATGGTTTATGCATCGTTGGATAGCTGAAACAATACCCTTTCCAAAAATGTATAGCTTCACTGGTGTATCTCAATTCTAAAAAATGCAAAGTTTGATAGGTCTACAACGCTCCGTTTAGCTGCAAATCGAGTTTAAAGATAAGTTAACTTCAAACGGTGATAACTTCTACAGTTTTGCTCGGATTTTCATGGTTTATGCATCGTTGGATAGCTGAAACAATACCCTTTCCAAAAATGTATAGCTTCACTGGTGTATCTCAATTCTAAAAAATGCAAAGTTTGATAGGTCTACAACGCTCCGTTTAGCTGCAAATCGAGTTTAAAGATAAGTTAACTTCAAACGGTGATAACTTCTACAGTTTTGCTCGGATTTTCATGGTTTATGCATCGTTGGATAGCTGAAACAATACCCTTTCCAAAAATGTATAGCTTCACTGGTGTATCTCAATTCTAAAAAATGCAAAGTTTGATAGGTCTACAACGCTCCGTTTAGCTGCAAATCGAGTTTAAAGATAAGTTAACTTCAAACGGTGATAACTTCTACAGTTTTGCTCGGATTTTCATGGTTTATGCATCGTTGGATAGCTGAAACAATACCCTTTCCAAAAATGTATAGCTTCACTGGTGTATCTCAATTCTAAAAAATGCAAAGTTTGATAGGTCTACAACGCTCCGTTTAGCTGCAAATCGAGTTTAAAGATAAGTTAACTTCAAACGGTGATAACTTCTACAGTTTTGCTCGGATTTTCATGGTTTATGCATCGTTGGATAGCTGAAACAATACCCTTTCCAAAAATGTATAGTTTCACTGGTATATCTCAATTCTAAAAAATGCAAAGTTTGATAGGTCTACAACGCTCCGTTTAGCTGCAAATCGAGTTTAAAGATAAGTTAACTTCAAATGGCCATAACTTCTACAGTTTTGCTCGGATTTTCATGGTTTACGCATCGTTGGATAGCTGAAACAATACCCTTTCCAAAAATGTATAGCTTCACTGGTGTATCTCAATTCTAAAAAATGCAAAGTTTGATAGGTCTACAACGCTCCGTTTAGCTGCAAATCGAGTTTAAAGATAAGTTAACTTCAAATGGCCATAACTTCTACAGTTTTGCTCGGATTTTCATGGTTTATGCATCGTTGGATAGCTGAAACAATACCCTTTCCAAAAATGTATAGTTTTACTGGTATATCTCAATTTTAAAAAATGCAAAGTTTGATAGGTCTACAACGCTCCGTTTAGCTGTAAATCGAGTTTAAAGATAAGTTAACTTCAAATGGCCATAACTTCTACAGTTATGCTCGGATTTTCATGGTTTATGTATCGTTGGATAGCTGAAACAATACCCTTTCCAAAAATGTATAGTTTTACTGGTATATCTCAATTTTAAAAAATGCAAAGTTTGATAGGTCTACAACGCTCCGTTTAGCTGTAAATCGAGTTTAAAGATAAGTTAACTTCAAATGGCCATAACTTCTACAGTTATGCTCGGATTTTCATGGTTTATGTATCGTTGGATAGCTGAAACAATACCCTTTCCAAAAATGTATAGTTTTACTGGTACATCTCAATTTTAAAAAATGCAAAGTTTGATAGGTCTACAACGCTCCGTTTAGCTGTAAATCGAGTTTAAAGATAAGTTAACTTCAAATGGCCATAACTTCTACAGTTATGCTCGGATTTTCATGGTTTATGTATCGTTGGATAGCTGAAACAATACCCTTTCCAAAAATGTATAGTTTTACTGGTATATCTCAATTTTAAAAAATGCAAAGTTTGATAGGTCTACAACGCTCCGTTTAGCTGTAAATGGAGTTTAAAGATAAGCTAACTTCAAATGGCCATAACTTCTACAGTTATGCTCGGATTTTCATGGTTTATGTATCGTTGGATAGCTGAAACAATACCCTTTCCAAAAATGTATAGTTTCACTGGTATATCTCAATTTTAAAAAATGCAAAGTTTGATAGGTCTACAACGCTCCGTTTAGCTGTAAATCGAGTTTAAAGATAAGTTAACTTCAAATGGCCATAACTTCTACAGTTATGCTCGGATTTTCATGGTTTATGTATCGTTGGATAGCTGAAACAATACCCTTTCCAAAAATGTATAGTTTCACTGGTATATCTCAATTTTAAAAAATGCAAAGTTTGATAGGTCTACAACGCTCCGTTTAGCTGTAAATGGAGTTTAAAGATAAGTTAACTTCAAATGGCCATAACTTCTACAGTTATGCTCGGATTTTCATGGTTTATGTATCGTTGGATAGCTGAAACAATACCCTTTCCAAAAATGTATAGTTTCACTGGTATATCTCAATTTTAAAAAATGCAAAGTTTGATAGGTCTACAACGCTCCGTTTAGCTGTAAATCGAGTTTAAAGATAAGTTAACTTCAAATGGCCATAACTTCTACAGTTATGCTCGGATTTTCATGGTTTATGTATCGTTGGATAGCTGAAACAATACCCTTTCCAAAAATGTATAGTTTCACTGGTATATCTCAATTTTAAAAAATGCAAAGTTTGATAGGTCTACAACGCTCCGTTTAGCTGTAAATCGAGTTTAAAGATAAGTTAACTTCAAATGGCCATAACTTCTACAGTTATGCTCGGATTTTCATGGTTTATGTATCGTTGGATAGCTGAAACAATACCCTTTCCAAAAATGTATAGTTTTACTGGTATATCTCAATTTTAAAAAATGCAAAGTTTGATAGGTCTACAACGCTCCGTTTAGCTGTAAATGGAGTTTAAAGATAAGCTAACTTCAAATGGCCATAACTTCTACAGTTATGCTCGGATTTTCATGGTTTATGTATCGTTGGATAGCTGAAACAATACCCTTTCCAAAAATGTATAGTTTCACTGGTACATCTCAATTTTAAAAAATGCAAAGTTTGATAGGTCTACAACGCTCCGTTTAGCTGTAAATCGAGTTTAAAGATAAGTTAACTTCAAATGGCCATAACTTCTACAGTTATGCTCGGATTTTCATGGTTTATGTATCGTTGGATAGCTGAAACAATACCCTTTCCAAAAATGTATAGTTTTACTGGTATATCTCAATTTTAAAAAATGCAAAGTTTGATAGGTCTACAACGCTCCGTTTAGCTGTAAATGGAGTTTAAAGATAAGCTAACTTCAAATGGCCATAACTTCTACAGTTATGCTCGGATTTTCATGGTTTATGTATCGTTGGATAGCTGAAACAATACCCTTTCCAAAAATGTATAGTTTCACTGGTATATCTCAATTTTAAAAAATGCAAAGTTTGATAGGTCTACAACGCTCCGTTTAGCTGTAAATCGAGTTTAAAGATAAGTTAACTTCAAATGGCCATAACTTCTACAGTTATGCTCGGATTTTCATGGTTTATGTATCGTTGGATAGCTGAAACAATACCCTTTCCAAAAATGTATAGTTTCACTGGTATATCTCAATTTTAAAAAATGCAAAGTTTGATAGGTCTACAACGCTCCGTTTAGCTGTAAATCGAGTTTAAAGATAAGTTAACTTCAAATGGCCATAACTTCTACAGTTATGCTCGGATTTTCATGGTTTATGTATCGTTGGATAGCTGAAACAATACCCTTTCCAAAAATGTATAGTTTCACTGGTATATCTCAATTTTAAAAAATGCAAAGTTTGATAGGTCTACAACGCTCCGTTTAGCTGTAAATGGAGTTTAAAGATAAGCTAACTTCAAATGGCCATAACTTCTACAGTTATGCTCGGATTTTCATGGTTTATGTATCGTTGGATAGCTGAAACAATACCCTTTCCAAAAATGTATAGTTTCACTGGTATATCTCAATTTTAAAAAATGCAAAGTTTGATAGGTCTACAACGCTCCGTTTAGCTGTAAATCGAGTTTAAAGATAAGTTAACTTCAAATGGCCATAACTTCTACAGTTATGCTCGGATTTTCATGGTTTATGTATCGTTGGATAGCTGAAACAATACCCTTTCCAAAAATGTATAGTTTCACTGGTATATCTCAATTTTAAAAAATGCAAAGTTTGATAGGTCTACAACGCTCCGTTTAGCTGTAAATCGAGTTTAAAGATAAGTTAACTTCAAATGGCCATAACTTCTACAGTTATGCTCGGATTTTCATGGTTTATGTATCGTTGGATAGCTGAAACAATACCCTTTCCAAAAATGTATAGTTTCACTGGTATATCTCAATTTTAAAAAATGCAAAGTTTGATAGGTCTACAACGCTCCGTTTAGCTGTAAATCGAGTTTAAAGATAAGTTAACTTCAAATGGCCATAACTTCTACAGTTATGCTCGGATTTTCATGGTTTATGTATCGTTGGATAGCTGAAACAATACCCTTTCCAAAAATGTATAGTTTCACTGGTATATCTCAATTTTAAAAAATGCAAAGTTTGATAGGTCTACAACGCTCCGTTTAGCTGTAAATCGAGTTTAAAGATAAGTTAACTTCAAATGGCCATAACTTCTACAGTTTTGCTCGGATTTTCATGGTTTATGCATCGTTGGATAGCTGAAACAATACCCTTTCCAAAAATGTATAGCTTCACTGGTATATCTCAATTCTAAAAAATGCAAAGTTTGATAGGTCTACAACGCTCCGTTTAGCTGCAAATCGAGTTTAAAGATAAGTTAACTTCAAATGGCCATAACTTCTACAGTTTTGCTCGGATTTTCATGGTTTATGCATCGTTGGATAGCTGAAACAATACCCTTTCCAAAAATGTATAGTTTCACTGGTATATCTCAATTTTAAAAAATGCAAAGTTTGATAGGTCTACAACGCTCCGTTTAGCTGCAAATCGAGTTTAAAGATAAGTTAACTTCAAATGGCCATAACTTCTACAGTTTTGCTCGGATTTTCATGGTTTACGCATCGTTGGATAGCTGAAACAATACCCTTTCCAAAAATGTATAGCTTCACTGGTATATCTCAATTCTAAAAAATGCAAAGTTTGATAGGTCTACAACGCTCCGTTTAGCTGCAAATCGAGTTTAAAGATAAGTTAACTTCAAACGGCGATAACTTCTACAGTTTTGCTCGGATTTTCATGGTTTATGCATCGTTGGATAGCTGAAACAATACCCTTTCCAAAAATGTATAGTTTCACTGGTATATCTCAATTTTAAAAAATGCAAAGTTTGATAGGTCTACAACGCTCCGTTTAGCTGTAAATCGAGTTTAAAGATAAGTTAACTTCAAATGGCCATAACTTCTACAGTTTTGCTCGGATTTTCATGGTTTATGCATCGTTGGATAGCTGAAACAATACCCTTTCCAAAAATGTATAGTTTCACTGGTATATCTCAATTCTAAAAAATGCAAAGTTTGATAGGTCTACAACGCTCCGTTTAGCTGCAAATCGAGTTTAAAGATAAGTTAACTTCAAACGGTGATAACTTCTACAGTTTTGCTCGGATTTTCATGGTTTATGCATCGTTGGATAGCTGAAACAATACCCTTTCCAAAAATGTATAGTTTCACTGGTATATCTCAATTCTAAAAAATGCAAAGTTTGATAGGTCTACAACGCTCCGTTTAGCTGCAAATCGAGTTTAAAGATAAGTTAACTTCAAATGGCCATAACTTCTACAGTTTTGCTCGGATTTTCATGGTTTACGCATCGTTGGATAGCTGAAACAATACCCTTTCCAAAAATGTATAGCTTCACTGGTGTATCTCAATTCTAAAAAATGCAAAGTTTGATAGGTCTACAACGCTCCGTTTAGCTGCAAATCGAGTTTAAAGATAAGTTAACTTCAAATGGCCATAACTTCTACAGTTTTGCTCGGATTTTCATGGTTTATGCATCGTTGGATAGCTGAAACAATACCCTTTCCAAAAATGTATAGTTTTACTGGTATATCTCAATTTTAAAAAATGCAAAGTTTGATAGGTCTACAACGCTCCGTTTAGCTGTAAATCGAGTTTAAAGATAAGTTAACTTCAAATGGCCATAACTTCTACAGTTATGCTCGGATTTTCATGGTTTATGTATCGTTGGATAGCTGAAACAATACCCTTTCCAAAAATGTATAGTTTTACTGGTATATCTCAATTTTAAAAAATGCAAAGTTTGATAGGTCTACAACGCTCCGTTTAGCTGTAAATCGAGTTTAAAGATAAGTTAACTTCAAATGGCCATAACTTCTACAGTTATGCTCGGATTTTCATGGTTTATGTATCGTTGGATAGCTGAAACAATACCCTTTCCAAAAATGTATAGTTTTACTGGTACATCTCAATTTTAAAAAATGCAAAGTTTGATAGGTCTACAACGCTCCGTTTAGCTGTAAATCGAGTTTAAAGATAAGTTAACTTCAAATGGCCATAACTTCTACAGTTATGCTCGGATTTTCATGGTTTATGTATCGTTGGATAGCTGAAACAATACCCTTTCCAAAAATGTATAGTTTTACTGGTATATCTCAATTTTAAAAAATGCAAAGTTTGATAGGTCTACAACGCTCCGTTTAGCTGTAAATCGAGTTTAAAGATAAGTTAACTTCAAATGGCCATAACTTCTACAGTTATGCTCGGATTTTCATGGTTTATGTATCGTTGGATAGCTGAAACAATACCCTTTCCAAAAATGTATAGTTTTACTGGTATATCTCAATTTTAAAAAATGCAAAGTTTGATAGGTCTACAACGCTCCGTTTAGCTGTAAATCGAGTTTAAAGATAAGTTAACTTCAAATGGCCATAACTTCTACAGTTATGCTCGGATTTTCATGGTTTATGTATCGTTGGATAGCTGAAACAATACCCTTTCCAAAAATGTATAGTTTCACTGGTATATCTCAATTTTAAAAAATGCAAAGTTTGATAGGTCTACAACGCTCCGTTTAGCTGTAAATCGAGTTTAAAGATAAGTTAACTTCAAATGGCCATAACTTCTACAGTTATGCTCGGATTTTCATGGTTTATGTATCGTTGGATAGCTGAAACAATACCCTTTCCAAAAATGTATAGTTTCACTGGTATATCTCAATTTTAAAAAATGCAAAGTTTGATAGGTCTACAACGCTCCGTTTAGCTGTAAATCGAGTTTAAAGATAAGTTAACTTCAAATGGCCATAACTTCTACAGTTATGCTCGGATTTTCATGGTTTATGTATCGTTGGATAGCTGAAACAATACCCTTTCCAAAAATGTATAGTTTCACTGGTATATCTCAATTTTAAAAAATGCAAAGTTTGATAGGTCTACAACGCTCCGTTTAGCTGTAAATCGAGTTTAAAGATAAGTTAACTTCAAATGGCCATAACTTCTACAGTTATGCTCGGATTTTCATGGTTTATGTATCGTTGGATAGCTGAAACAATACCCTTTCCAAAAATGTATAGTTTCACTGGTATATCTCAATTTTAAAAAATGCAAAGTTTGATAGGTCTACAACGCTCCGTTTAGCTGTAAATCGAGTTTAAAGATAAGCTAACTTCAAATGGCCATAACTTCTACAGTTATGCTCGGATTTTCATGGTTTATGTATCGTTGGATAGCTGAAACAATACCCTTTCCAAAAATGTATAGTTTCACTGGTATATCTCAATTTTAAAAAATGCAAAGTTTGATAGGTCTACAACGCTCCGTTTAGCTGTAAATCGAGTTTAAAGATAAGCTAACTTCAAATGGCCATAACTTCTACAGTTATGCTCGGATTTTCATGGTTTATGTATCGTTGGATAGCTGAAACAATACCCTTCCCAAAAATGTATAGTTTCACTGGTATATCTCAATTTTAAAAAATGCAAAGTTTGATAGGTCTACAACGCTCCGTTTAGCTGTAAATCGAGTTTAAAGATAAGTTAACTTCAAATGGCCATAACTTCTACAGTTATGCTCGGATTTTCATGGTTTATGTATCGTTGGATAGCTGAAACAATACCCTTTCCAAAAATGTATAGTTTCACTGGTATATCTCAATTTTAAAAAATGCAAAGTTTGATAGGTCTACAACGCTCCGTTTAGCTGTAAATCGAGTTTAAAGATAAGTTAACTTCAAATGGCCATAACTTCTACAGTTATGCTCGGATTTTCATGGTTTATGTATCGTTGGATAGCTGAAACAATACCCTTTCCAAAAATGTATAGTTTCACTGGTATATCTCAATTTTAAAAAATGCAAAGTTTGATAGGTCTACAACGCTCCGTTTAGCTGTAAATCGAGTTTAAAGATAAGTTAACTTCAAATGGCCATAACTTCTACAGTTATGCTCGGATTTTCATGGTTTATGTATCGTTGGATAGCTGAAACAATACCCTTTCCAAAAATGTATAGTTTCACTGGTATATCTCAATTTTAAAAAATGCAAAGTTTTTTAGGTCTACAACGCTCCGTTTAGCTGTAAATCGAGTTTTAAGATAAGTTAACTTCAAATGGCCATAACTTCTACAGTTATGCTCGGATTTTCATGGTTTATGTATCGTTGGATAGCTGAAACAATACCCTTTCCAAAAATGTATAGTTTTACTGGTATATCTCAATTTTAAAAAATGCAAAGTTTGATAGGTCTACAACGCTCCGTTTAGCTGTAAATCGAGTTTAAAGATAAGCTAACTTCAAATGGGCATAACTTCTACAGTTATGCTAGGATTTTCATGGTTTATGTATCGTTGGATAGCTGAAACAATACCCTTTCCAAAAATGTATAGTTTCACTGGTATATCTCAATTTTAAAAAATGCAAAGTTTGATAGGTCTACAACGCTCCGTTTAGCTGTAAATCGAGTTTAACGATAAGTTAACTTCAAATGGCCATAACTTCTACAGTTATGCTCGGATTTTCATGGTTTATGTATCGTTGGATAGCTGAAACAATACCCTTTCCAAAAATGTATAGTTTCACTGGTATATCTCAATTTTAAAAAATGCAAAGTTTGATAGGTCTACAACGCTCCGTTTAGCTGTAAATCGAGTTTAAAGATAAGTTAACTTCAAATGGCCATAACTTCTACAGTTATGCTCGGATTTTCATGGTTTATGTATCGTTGGATAGCTGAAACAATACCCTTTCCAAAAATGTATAGTTTCACTGGTATATCTCAATTTTAAAAAATGCAAAGTTTGATAGGTCTACAACGCTCCGTTTAGCTGTAAATCGAGTTTAAAGATAAGTTAACTTCAAATGGCCATAACTTCTACAGTTATGCTCGGATTTTCATGGTTTATGTATCGTTGGATAGCTGAAACAATACCCTTTCCAAAAATGTATAGTTTCACTGGTATATCTCAATTTTAAAAAATGCAAAGTTTGATAGGTCTACAACGCTCCGTTTAGCTGTAAATCGAGTTTAAAGATAAGTTAACTTCAAATGGCCATCACTTCTACAGTTATGCTCGGATTTTCATGGTTTATGTATCGTTGGATAGCTGAAACAATACCCTTTCCAAAAATGTATAGTTTCACTGGTATATCTCAATTTTAAAAAATGCAAAGTTTGATAGGTCTACAACGCTCCGTTTAGCTGTAAATCGAGTTTTAAGATAAGTTAACTTCAAATGGCCATAACTTCTACAGTTATGCTCGGATTTTCATGGTTTATGTATCGTTGGATAGCTGAAACAATACCCTTTCCAAAAATGTATAGCTTTACTGGTATATCTCAATTTTAAAAAATGCAAAGTTTGATAGGTCTACAACGCTCCGTTTAGCTGTAAATCGAGTTTAAAGATAAGCTAACTTCAAATGGGCATAACTTCTACAGTTATGCTAGGATTTTCATGGTTTATGTATCGTTGGATAGCTGAAACAATACCCTTTCCAAAAATGTATAGTTTCACTGGTATATCTCAATTTTAAAAAATGCAAAGTTTGATAGGTCTACAACGCTCCGTTTAGCTGTAAATCGAGTTTAACGATAAGTTAACTTCAAATGGCCATAACTTCTACAGTTATGCTCGGATTTTCATGGTTTATGTATCGTTGGATAGCTGAAACAATACCCTTTCCAAAAATGTATAGTTTCACTGGTATATCTCAATTTTAAAAAATGCAAAGTTTGATAGGTCTACAACGCTCCGTTTAGCTGTAAATCGAGTTTAAAGATAAGTTAACTTCAAATGGCCATAACTTCTACAGTTATGCTCGGATTTTCATGGTTTATGTATCGTTGGATAGCTGAAACAATACCCTTTCCAAAAATGTATAGTTTCACTGGTATATCTCAATTTTAAAAAATGCAAAGTTTGATAGGTCTACAACGCTCCGTTTAGCTGTAAATCGAGTTTAAAGATAAGTTAACTTCAAATGGCCATAACTTCTACAGTTATGCTCGGATTTTCATGGTTTATGTATCGTTGGATAGCTGAAACAATAGCCTTTCCAAAAATGTATAGTTTCACTGGTATATCTCAATTTTAAAAAATGCAAAGTTTGATAGGTCTACAACGCTCCGTTTAGCTGTAAATCGAGTTTAAAGATAAGTTAACTTCAAATGGCCATAACTTCTACAGTTATGCTCGGATTTTCATGGTTTATGTATCGTTGGATAGCTGAAACAATACCCTTTCCAAAAATGTATAGTTTCACTGGTATATCTCAATTTTAAAAAATGCAAAGTTTGATAGGTCTACAACGCTCCGTTTAGCTGTAAATCGAGTTTAAAGATAAGTTAACTTCTAATGGCCATAACTTCTACAGTTATGCTCGGATTTTCATGGTTTATGTATCGTTGGATAGCTGAAACAATACCCTTTCCAAAAATGTATAGTTTCACTGGTATATCTCAATTTTAAAAAATGCAAAGTTTGATAGGTCTACAACGCTCCGTTTAGCTGTAAATCGAGTTTAAAGATAAGCTAACTTCAAATGGCCATAACTTCTACAGTTATGCTCGGATTTTCATGGTTTATGTATCGTTGGATAGCTGAAACAATACCCTTTCCAAAAATGTATAGTTTCACTGGTATATCTCAATTTTAAAAAATGCAAAGTTTGATAGGTCTACAACGCTCCGTTTAGCTGTAAATCGAGTTTAAAGATAAGTTAACTTCAAATGGCCATAACTTCTACAGTTATGCTCGGATTTTCATGGTTTATGTATCGTTGGATAGCTGAAACAATACCCTTTCCAAAAATGTATAGTTTCACTGGTATATCTCAATTTTAAAAAATGCAAAGTTTGATAGGTCTACAACGCTCCGTTTAGCTGTAAATCGAGTTTAAAGATAAGTTAACTTCAAATGGCCATAACTTCTACAGTTATGCTCGGATTTTCATGGTTTATGTATCGTTGGATAGCTGAAACAATACCCTTTCCAAAAATGTATAGTTTCACTGGTATATCTCAATTTTAAAAAATGCAAAGTTTGATAGGTCTACAACGCTCCGTTTAGCTGTAAATCGAGTTTAACGATAAGTTAACTTCAAATGGCCATAACTTCTACAGTTATGCTCGGATTTTCATGGTTTATGTATCGTTGGATAGCTGAAACAATACCCTTTCCAAAAATGTATAGCTTCACTGGTATATCTCAATTCTAAAAAATGCAAAGTTTGATAGGTCTACAACGCTCCGTTTAGCTGTAAATCGAGTTTAAAGAAAAGTTAACTTCAAATGGCCATAACTTCTACAGTTATGCTCGGATTTTCATGGTTTATGTATCGTTGGATAGCTGAAACAATACCCTTTCCAAAAATGTATAGTTTCACTGGTATATCTCAATTTTAAAAAATGCAAAGTTTGATAGGTCTACAACGCTCCGTTTAGCTGTAAATCGAGTTTTAAGATAAGTTAACTTCAAATGGCCATAACTTCTACAGTTATGCTCGGATTTTCATGGTTTATGTATCGTTGGATAGCTGAAACAATACCCTTTCCAAAAATGTATAGTTTCACTGGTATATCTCAATTTTAAAAAATGCAAAGTTTGATAGGTCTACAACGCTCCGTTTAGCTGTAAATCGAGTTTTAAGATAAGTTAACTTCAAATGGCCATAACTTCTACAGTTATGCTCGGATTTTCATGGTTTATGTATCGTTGGATAGCTGAAACAATACCCTTTCCAAAAATGTATAGTTTCACTGGTATATCTCAATTTTAAAAAATGCAAAGTTTGATAGGTCTACAACGCTCCGTTTAGCTGTAAATCGAGTTTAAAGATAAGCTAACTTCAAATGGCCATAACTTCTACAGTTATGCTCGGATTTTCATGGTTTATGTATCGTTGGATAGCTGAAACAATACCCTTTCCAAAAATGTATAGTTTCACTGGTATATCTCAATTTTAAAAAATGCAAACTTTGATAGGTCTACAACGCTCCGTTTAGCTGTAAATCGAGTTTAAAGATAAGTTAACTTCAAATGGCCATAACTTCTACAGTTATGCTCGGATTTTCATGGTTTATGTATCGTTGGATAGCTGAAACAATACCCTTTCCAAAAATGTATAGTTTCACTGGTATATCTCAATTTTAAAAAATGCAAAGTTTGATAGGTCTACAACGCTCCGTTTAGCTGTAAATCGAGTTTAAAGATAAGTTAACTTCAAATGGCCATAACTTCTACAGTTATGCTCGGATTTTCATGGTTTATGTATCGTTGGATAGCTGAAACAATACCCTTTCCAAAAATGTATAGTTTCACTGGTATATCTCAATTTTAAAAAATGCAAAGTTTGATAGGTCTACAACGCTCCGTTTAGCTGTAAATCGAGTTTAACGATAAGTTAACTTCAAATGGCCATAACTTCTACAGTTATGCTCGGATTTTCATGGTTTATGTATCGTTGGATAGCTGAAACAATACCCTTTCCAAAAATGTATAGCTTCACTGGTATATCTCAATTCTAAAAAATGCAAAGTTTGATAGGTCTACAACGCTCCGTTTAGCTGTAAATCGAGTTTAAAGAAAAGTTAACTTCAAATGGCCATAACTTCTACAGTTATGCTCGGATTTTCATGGTTTATGTATCGTTGGATAGCTGAAACAATACCCTTTCCAAAAATGTATAGTTTCACTGGTATATCTCAATTTTAAAAAATGCAAAGTTTGATAGGTCTACAACGCTCCGTTTAGCTGTAAATCGAGTTTAACGATAAGTTAACTTCAAATGGCCATAACTTCTACAGTTATGCTCGGATTTTCATGGTTTATGTATCGTTGGATAGCTGAAACAATACCCTTTCCAAAAATGTATAGTTTCACTGGTATATCTCAATTTTAAAAAATGCAAAGTTTGATAGGTCTACAACGCTCCGTTTAGCTGTAAATCGAGTTTAAAGAAAAGCTAACTTCAAATGGGCATAACTTCTACAGTTATGCTAGGATTTTCATGGTTTATGTATCGTTGGATAGCTGAAACAATACCCTTTCCAAAAATGTATAGTTTCACTGGTATATCTCAATTTTAAAAAATGCAAAGTTTGATAGGTCTACAACGCTCCGTTTAGCTGTAAATCGAGTTTAACGATAAGTTAACTTCAAATGGCCATAACTTCTACAGTTATGCTCGGATTTTCATGGTTTATGTATCGTTGGATAGCTGAAACAATACCCTTTCCAAAAATGTATAGTTTCACTGGTATATCTCAATTTTAAAAAATGCAAAGTTTGATAGGTCTACAACGCTCCGTTTAGCTGTAAATCGAGTTTTAAGATAAGTTAACTTCAAATGGCCATAACTTCTACAGTTATGCTCGGATTTTCATGGTTTATGTATCGTTGGATAGCTGAAACAATACCCTTTCCAAAAATGTATAGTTTCACTGGTATATCTCAATTTTAAAAAATGCAAAGTTTGATAGGTCTACAACGCTCCGTTTAGCTGTAAATCGAGTTTAAAGAAAAGTTAACTTCAAATGGCCATAACTTCTACAGTTATGCTCGGATTTTCATGGTTTATGTATCGTTGGATAGCTGAAACAATACCCTTTCCAAAAATGTATAGTTTCACTGGTATATCTCAATTTTAAAAAATGCAAAGTTTGATAGGTCTACAACGCTCCGTTTAGCTGTAAATCGAGTTTAACGATAAGTTAACTTCAAATGGCCATAACTTCTACAGTTATGCTCGGATTTTCATGGTTTATGTATCGTTGGATAGCTGAAACAATACCCTTTCCAAAAATGTATAGTTTCACTGGTATATCTCAATTTTAAAAAATGCAAAGTTTGATAGGTCTACAACGCTCCGTTTAGCTGTAAATCGAGTTTAACGATAAGTTAACTTCAAATGGCCATAACTTCTACAGTTATGCTCGGATTTTCATGGTTTATGTATCGTTGGATAGCTGAAACAATACCCTTTCCAAAAATGTATAGTTTCACTGGTATATCTCAATTTTAAAAAATGCAAAGTTTGATAGGTCTACAACACTCCGTTTAGCTGTAAATCGAGTTTAAAGATAAGTTAACTTCAAATGGCCATAACTTCTACAGTTTTGCTCGGATTTTCATGGTTTATGTATCGTTGGATAGCTGAAACAATACCCTTTCCAAAAATGTATAGTTTCACTGGTATATCTCAATTTTAAAAAATGCAAAGTTTGATAGGTCTACAACGCTCCGTTTAGCTGTAAATCGAGTTTAACGATAAGTTAACTTCAAATGGCCATAACTTCTACAGTTATGCTCGGATTTTCATGGTTTATGTATCGTTGGATAGCTGAAACAATACCCTTTCCAAAAATATATAGTTTTACTGGTATATCTCAATTTTAAAAAATGCAAAGTTTGATAGGTCTACAACGCTCCGTTTAGCTGTAAATCGAGTTTAAAGATAAGTTAACTTCAAATGGCCATAACTTCTACAGTTATGCTCGGATTTTCATGGTTTATGCATCGTTGGATAGCTGAAACAATACCCTTTCCAAAAATGTATAGTTTTACTGGTATATCTCAATTTTAAAAAATGCAAAGTTTGATAGGTCTACAACGCTCCGTTTAGCTGTAAATCGAGTTTAAAGATAAGTTAACTTCAAACGGCCATAACTTCTACAGTTATGCTCGGATTTTCATGGTTTATGCATCGTTGGATAGCTGAAACAATACCCTTTCCAAAAATGTATAGTTTTACTGGTATATCTCAATTTTAAAAAATGCAAAGTTTGATAGGTCTACAACGCTCCGTTTAGCTGTAAATCGAGTTTAAAGATAAGCTAACTTCAAATGGCCATAACTTCTACAGTTATGCTCGGATTTTCATGGTTTATGTATCGTTGGATAGCTGAAACAATACCCTTTCCAAAAATGTATAGTTTCACTGGTATATCTCAATTTTAAAAAATGCAAAGTTTGATAGGTCTACAACGCTCCGTTTAGCTGTAAATCGAGTTTTAAGATAAGTTAACTTCAAATGGCCATAACTTCTACAGTTATGCTCGGATTTTCATGGTTTATGTATCGTTGGATAGCTGAAACAATACCCTTTCCAAAAATGTATAGTTTTACTGGTATATCTCAATTTTAAAAAATGCAAAGTTTGATAGGTCTACAACGCTCCGTTTAGCTGTAAATCGAGTTTAAAGAAAAGTTAACTTCAAATGGCCATAACTTCTACAGTTATGCTCGGATTTTCATGGTTTATGTATCGTTGGATAGCTGAAACAATACCCTTTCCAAAAATGTATAGTTTCACTGGTATATCTCAATTTTAAAAAATGCAAAGTTTGATAGGTCTACAACGCTCCGTTTAGCTGTAAATCGAGTTTAACGATAAGTTAACTTCAAATGGCCATAACTTCTACAGTTATGCTCGGATTTTCATGGTTTATGCATCGTTGGATAGCTGAAACAATACCCTTTCCAAAAATGTATAGTTTTACTGGTATATCTCAATTTTAAAAAATGCAAAGTTTGATAGGTCTACAACGCTCCGTTTAGCTGTAAATCGAGTTTAAAGATAAGTTAACTTCTAATGGCCATAACTTCTACAGTTATGCTCGGATTTTCATGGTTTATGTATCGTTGGATAGCTGAAACAATACCCTTTCCAAAAATGTATAGTTTTACTGGTATATCTCAATTTTAAAAAATGCAAAGTTTGATAGGTCTACAACGCTCCGTTTAGCTGTAAATCGAGTTTAAAGAAAAGTTAACTTCAAATGGCCATAACTTCTACAGTTATGCTCGGATTTTCATGGTTTATGTATCGTTGGATAGCTGAAACAATACCCTTTCCAAAAATGTATAGTTTTACTGGTATATCTCAATTTTAAAAAATGCAAAGTTTGATAGGTCTACAACGCTCCGTTTAGCTGTAAATCGAGTTTAAAGATAAGTTAACTTCAAATGGCCATAACTTCTACAGTTATGCTCGGATTTTCATGGTTTATGTATCGTTGGATAGCTGAAACAATACCCTTTCCAAAAATGTATAGTTTTACTGGTATATCTCAATTTTAAAAAATGCAAAGTTTGATAGGTCTACAACGCTCCGTTTAGCTGTAAATCGAGTTTAAAGATAAGTTAACTTCAAATGGCCATAACTTCTACAGTTATGCTCGGATTTTCATGGTTTATGTATCGTTGGATAGCTGAAACAATACCCTTTCCAAAAATGTATAGTTTTACTGGTATATCTCAATTTTAAAAAATGCAAAGTTTGATAGGTCTACAACGCTCCGTTTAGCTGTAAATCGAGTTTAAAGATAAGTTAACTTCAAATGGCCATAACTTCTACAGTTATGCTCGGATTTTCATGGTTTATGTATCGTTGGATAGCTGAAACAATACCCTTTCCAAAAATGTATAGTTTTACTGGTATATCTCAATTTTAAAAAATGCAAAGTTTGATAGGTCTACAACGCTCCGTTTAGCTGTAAATCGAGTTTAAAGATAAGTTAACTTCAAATGGCCATAACTTCTACAGTTATGCTCGGATTTTCATGGTTTATGTATCGTTGGATAGCTGAAACAATACCCTTTCCAAAAATGTATAGTTTTACTGGTATATCTCAATTTTAAAAAATGCAAAGTTTGATAGGTCTACAACGCTCCGTTTAGCTGTAAATCGAGTTTAAAGAAAAGTTAACTTCAAATGGCCATAACTTCTACAGTTATGCTCGGATTTTCATGGTTTATGTATCGTTGGATAGCTGAAACAATACCCTTTCCAAAAATGTATAGTTTTACTGGTATATCTCAATTTTAAAAAATGCAAAGTTTGATAGGTCTACAACGCTCCGTTTAGCTGTAAATCGAGTTTTAAGATAAGTTAACTTCAAATGGCCATAACTTCTACAGTTATGCTCGGATTTTCATGGTTTATGTATCGTTGGATAGCTGAAACAATACCCTTTCCAAAAATATATAGTTTTACTGGTATATCTCAATTTTAAAAAATGCAAAGTTTGATAGGTCTACAACGCTCCGTTTAGCTGTAAATCGAGTTTAAAGAAAAGTTAACTTCAAATGGCCATAACTTCTACAGTTATGCTCGGATTTTCATGGTTTATGTATCGTTGGATAGCTGAAACAATACCCTTTCCAAAAATGTATAGTTTTACTGGTATATCTCAATTTTAAAAAATGCAAAGTTTGATAGGTCTACAACGCTCCGTTTAGCTGTAAATCGAGTTTAAAGAAAAGTTAACTTCAAATGGCCATAACTTCTACAGTTATGCTCGGATTTTCATGGTTTATGTATCGTTGGATAGCTGAAACAATACCCTTTCCAAAAATGTATAGTTTTACTGGTATATCTCAATTTTAAAAAATGCAAAGTTTGATAGGTCTACAACGCTCCGTTTAGCTGTAAATCGAGTTTAAAGAAAAGTTAACTTCAAATGGCCATAACTTCTACAGTTATGCTCGGATTTTCATGGTTTATGTATCGTTGGATAGCTGAAACAATACCCTTTCCAAAAATGTATAGTTTTACTGGTATATCTCAATTTTAAAAAATGCAAAGTTTGATAGGTCTACAACGCTCCGTTTAGCTGTAAATCGAGTTTAAAGAAAAGTTAACTTCAAATGGCCATAACTTCTACAGTTATGCTCGGATTTTCATGGTTTATGTATCGTTGGATAGCTGAAACAATACCCTTTCCAAAAATGTATAGTTTTACTGGTATATCTCAATTTTAAAAAATGCAAAGTTTGATAGGTCTACAACGCTCCGTTTAGCTGTAAATCGAGTTTTAAGATAAGTTAACTTCAAATGGCCATAACTTCTACAGTTATGCTCGGATTTTCATGGTTTATGTATCGTTGGATAGCTGAAACAATACCCTTTCCAAAAATATATAGTTTTACTGGTATATCTCAATTTTAAAAAATGCAAAGTTTGATAGGTCTACAACGCTCCGTTTAGCTGTAAATCGAGTTTAAAGATAAGTTAACTTCAAATGGCCATAACTTCTACAGTTATGCTCGGATTTTCATGGTTTATGTATCGTTGGATAGCTGAAACAATACCCTTTCCAAAAATGTATAGTTTCACTGGTATATCTCAATTTTAAAAAATGCAAAGTTTGATAGGTCTACAACGCTCCGTTTAGCTGTAAATCGAGTTTAAAGATAAGTTAACTTCAAATGGCCATAACTTCTACAGTTATGCTCGGATTTTCATGGTTTATGTATCGTTGGATAGCTGAAACAATACCCTTTCCAAAAATGTATAGTTTCACTGGTATATCTCAATTTTAAAAAATGCAAAGTTTGATAGGTCTACAACGCTCCGTTTAGCTGTAAATCGAGTTTAAAGATAAGTTAACTTCAAATGGCCATAACTTCTACAGTTATGCTCGGATTTTCATGGTTTATGTATCGTTGGATAGCTGAAACAATACCCTTTCCAAAAATGTATAGTTTCACTGGTATATCTCAATTTTAAAAAATGCAAAGTTTGATAGGTCTACAACGCTCCGTTAAGCTGTAAATCGAGTTTAACGATAAGTTAACTTCAAATGGCCATAACTTCTACAGTTATGCTCGGATTTTCATGGTTTATGTATCGTTGGATAGCTGAAACAATACCCTTTCCAAAAATGTATAGTTTCACTGGTATATCTCAATTTTAAAAAATGCAAAGTTTGATAGGTCTACAACGCTCCGTTTAGCTGTAAATCGAGTTTAAAGATAAGTTAACTTCAAATGGCCATAACTTCTACAGTTATGCTCGGATTTTCATGGTTTATGTATCGTTGGATAGCTGAAACAATACCCTTTCCAAAAATGTATAGTTTCACTGGTATATCTCAATTTAAAAAAATGCAAAGTTTGATAGGTCTACAACGCTCCGTTTAGCTGTAAATCGAGTTTAAAGATAAGCTAACTTCAAATGGGCATAACTTCTACAGTTATGCTAGGATTTTCATGGTTTATGTATCGTTGGATAGCTGAAACAATACCCTTTCCAAAAATGTATAGTTTCACTGGTATATCTCAATTTTAAAAAATGCAAAGTTTGATAGGTCTACAACGCTCCGTTTAGCTGTAAATCGAGTTTAAAGATAAGTTAACTTCAAATGGCCATAACTTCTACAGTTATGCTCGGATTTTCATGGTTTATGTATCGTTGGATAGCTGAAACAATACCCTTTCCAAAAATGTATAGTTTCACTGGTATATCTCAATTTAAAAAAATGCAAAGTTTGATAGGTCTACAACGCTCCGTTTAGCTGTAAATCGAGTTTAAAGATAAGCTAACTTCAAATGGGCATAACTTCTACAGTTATGCTCGGATTTTCATGGTTTATGTATCGTTGGATAGCTGAAACAATACCCTTTCCAAAAATGTATAGTTTCACTGGTATATCTCAATTTAAAAAAATGCAAAGTTTGATAGGTCTACAACGCTCCGTTTAGCTGTAAATCGAGTTTAAAGATAAGCTAACTTCAAATGGGCATAACTTCTACAGTTATGCTAGGATTTTCATGGTTTATGTATCGTTGGATAGCTGAAACAATACCCTTTCCAAAAATGTATAGTTTCACTGGTATATCTCAATTTTAAAAAATGCAAAGTTTGATAGGTCTACAACGCTCCGTTTAGCTGTAAATCGAGTTTAAAGATAAGCTAACTTCAAATGGGCATAACTTCTACAGTTATGCTAGGATTTTCATGGTTTATGTATCGTTGGATAGCTGAAACAATACCCTTTCCAAAAATGTATAGTTTCACTGGTATATCTCAATTTTAAAAAATGCAAAGTTTGATAGGTCTACAACGCTCCGTTTAGCTGTAAATCGAGTTTAAAGATAAGTTAACTTCAAATGGCCATAACTTCTACAGTTATGCTCGTATTTTCATGGTTTATGTATCGTTGGATAGCTGAAACAATACCCTTTCCAAAAATGTATAGTTTCACTGGTATATCTCAATTTTAAAAAATGCAAAGTTTGATAGGTCTACAACGCTCCGTTTAGCTGTAAATCGAGTTTAAAGATAAGCTAACTTCAAATGGGCATAACTTCTACAGTTATGCTAGGATTTTCATGGTTTATGTATCGTTGGATAGCTGAAACAATACCCTTTCCAAAAATGTATAGTTTCACTGGTATATCTCAATTTTAAAAAATGCAAAGTTTGATAGGTCTACAACGCTCCGTTTAGCTGTAAATCGAGTTTAAAGATAAGTTAACTTCAAATGGCCATAACTTCTACAGTTATGCTCGGATTTTCATGGTTTATGTATCGTTGGATAGCTGAAACAATACCCTTTCCAAAAATGTATAGTTTCACTGGTATATCTCAATTTAAAAAAATGCAAAGTTTGATAGGTCTACAACGCTCCGTTTAGCTGTAAATCGAGTTTAAAGATAAGCTAACTTCAAATGGGCATAACTTCTACAGTTATGCTAGGATTTTCATGGTTTATGTATCGTTGGATAGCTGAAACAATACCCTTTCCAAAAATGTATAGTTTCACTGGTATATCTCAATTTTAAAAAATGCAAAGTTTGATAGGTCTACAACGCTCCGTTTAGCTGTAAATCGAGTTTAAAGATAAGCTAACTTCAAATGGGCATAACTTCTACAGTTATGCTAGGATTTTCATGGTTTATGTATCGTTGGATAGCTGAAACAATACCCTTTCCAAAAATGTATAGTTTCACTGGTATATCTCAATTTAAAAAAATGCAAAGTTTGATAGGTCTACAACGCTCCGTTTAGCTGTAAATCGAGTTTAAAGATAAGCTAACTTCAAATGGGCATAACTTCTACAGTTATGCTAGGATTTTCATGGTTTATGTATCGTTGGATAGCTGAAACAATACCCTTTCCAAAAATGTATAGTTTCACTGGTATATCTCAATTTTAAAAAATGCAAAGTTTGATAGGTCTACAACGCTCCGTTTAGCTGTAAATCGAGTTTAAAGATAAGCTAACTTCAAATGGGCATAACTTCTACAGTTATGCTAGGATTTTCATGGTTTATGTATCGTTGGATAGCTGAAACAATACCCTTTCCAAAAATGTATAGTTTCACTGGTATATCTCAATTTTAAAAAATGCAAAGTTTGATAGGTCTACAACGCTCCGTTTAGCTGTAAATCGAGTTTAAAGATAAGTTAACTTCAAATGGCCATAACTTCTACAGTTATGCTCGGATTTTCATGGTTTATGTATCGTTGGATAGCTGAAACAATACCCTTTCCAAAAATGTATAGTTTCACTGGTATATCTCAATTTAAAAAAATGCAAAGTTTGATAGGTCTACAACGCTCCGTTTAGCTGTAAATCGAGTTTAAAGATAAGCTAACTTCAAATGGGCATAACTTCTACAGTTATGCTAGGATTTTCATGGTTTATGTATCGTTGGATAGCTGAAACAATACCCTTTCCAAAAATGTATAGTTTCACTGGTATATCTCAATTTTAAAAAATGCAAAGTTTGATAGGTCTACAACGCTCCGTTTAGCTGTAAATCGAGTTTAAAGATAAGCTAACTTCAAATGGGCATAACTTCTACAGTTATGCTAGGATTTTCATGGTTTATGTATCGTTGGATAGCTGAAACAATACCCTTTCCAAAAATGTATAGTTTCACTGGTATATCTCAATTTAAAAAAATGCAAAGTTTGATAGGTCTACAACGCTCCGTTTAGCTGTAAATCGAGTTTAAAGATAAGCTAACTTCAAATGGGCATAACTTCTACAGTTATGCTCGGATTTTCATGGTTTATGTATCGTTGGATAGCTGAAACAATACCCTTTCCAAAAATGTATAGTTTCACTGGTATATCTCAATTTTAAAAAATGCAAAGTTTGATAGGTCTACAACGCTCCGTTTAGCTGTAAATCGAGTTTAAAGATAAGTTAACTTCAAATGGCCATAACTTCTACAGTTATGCTCGGATTTTCATGGTTTATGTATCGTTGGATAGCTGAAACAATACCCTTTCCAAAAATGTATAGTTTCACTGGTATATCTCAATTTTAAAAAATGCAAAGTTTGATAGGTCTACAACGCTCCGTTTAGCTGTAAATCGAGTTTAAAGATAAGTTAACTTCAAATGGCCATAACTTCTACAGTTATGCTCGGATTTTCATGGTTTATGTATCGTTGGATAGCTGAAACAATACCCTTTCCAAAAATGTATAGTTTCACTGGTATATCTCAATTTTAAAAAATGCAAAGTTTGATAGGTCTACAACGCTCCGTTTAGCTGTAAATCGAGTTTAAAGATAAGTTAACTTCAAATGGCCATAACTTCTACAGTTATGCTCGGATTTTCATGGTTTATGTATCGTTGGATAGCTGAAACAATACCCTTTCCAAAAATGTATAGTTTCACTGGTATATCTCAATTTTAAAAAATGCAAAGTTTGATAGGTCTACAACGCTCCGTTTAGCTGTAAATCGAGTTTAAAGATAAGTTAACTTCAAATGGCCATAACTTCTACAGTTATGCTCGGATTTTCATGGTTTATGTATCGTTGGATAGCTGAAACAATACCCTTTCCAAAAATGTATAGTTTCACTGGTATATCTCAATTTTAAAAAATGCAAAGTTTGATAGGTCTACAACGCTCCGTTTAGCTGTAAATCGAGTTTAAAGATAAGTTAACTTCAAATGGCCATAACTTCTACAGTTATGCTCGGATTTTCATGGTTTATGTATCGTTGGATAGCTGAAACAATACCCTTTCCAAAAATGTATAGTTTCACTGGTATATCTCAATTTTAAAAAATGCAAAGTTTGATAGGTCTACAACGCTCCGTTTAGCTGTAAATCGAGTTGAACGATAAGTTAACTTCAAATGGCCATAACTTCTACAGTTATGCTCGGATTTTCATGGTTTATGTATCGTTGGATAGCTGAAACAATACCCTTTCCAAAAATGTATAGTTTCACTGGTATATCTCAATTTTAAAAAATGCAAAGTTTGATAGGTCTACAACGCTCCGTTTAGCTGTAAATCGAGTTTAAAGATAAGTTAACTTCAAATGGCCATAACTTCTACAGTTATGCTCGGATTTTCATGGTTTATGTATCGTTGGATAGCTGAAACAATACCCTTTCCAAAAATGTATAGTTTCACTGGTATATCTCAATTTTAAAAAATGCAAAGTTTGATAGGTCTACAACGCTCCGTTTAGCTGTAAATCGAGTTTAAAGATAAGTTAACTTCAAATGGCCATAACTTCTACAGTTATGCTCGGATTTTCATGGTTTATGTATCGTTGGATAGCTGAAACAATACCCTTTCCAAAAATGTATAGTTTCACTGGTATATCTCAATTTTAAAAAATGCAAAGTTTGATAGGTCTACAACGCTCCGTTTAGCTGTAAATCGAGTTTAAAGATAAGTTAACTTCAAATGGCCATAACTTCTACAGTTATGCTCGGATTTTCATGGTTTATGTATCGTTGGATAGCTGAAACAATACCCTTTCCAAAAATGTATAGTTTCACTGGTATATCTCAATTTTAAAAAATGCAAAGTTTGATAGGTCTACAACGCTCCGTTTAGCTGTAAATCGAGTTTAAAGATAAGTTAACTTCAAATGGCCATAACTTCTACAGTTATGCTCGGATTTTCATGGTTTATGTATCGTTGGATAGCTGAAACAATACCCTTTCCAAAAATGTATAGTTTCACTGGTATATCTCAATTTTAAAAAATGCAAAGTTTGATAGGTCTACAACGCTCCGTTTAGCTGTAAATCGAGTTGAACGATAAGTTAACTTCAAATGGCCATAACTTCTACAGTTATGCTCGGATTTTCATGGTTTATGTATCGTTGGATAGCTGAAACAATACCCTTTCCAAAAATGTATAGTTTCACTGGTATATCTCAATTTTAAAAAATGCAAAGTTTGATAGGTCTACAACGCTCCGTTTAGCTGTAAATCGAGTTTAAAGATAAGTTAACTTCAAATGGCCATAACTTCTACAGTTATGCTCGGATTTTCATGGTTTATGTATCGTTGGATAGCTGAAACAATACCCTTTCCAAAAATGTATAGTTTCACTGGTATATCTCAATTTTAAAAAATGCAAAGTTTGATAGGTCTACAACGCTCCGTTTAGCTGTAAATCGAGTTGAACGATAAGTTAACTTCAAATGGCCATAACTTCTACAGTTATGCTCGGATTTTCATGGTTTATGTATCGTTGGATAGCTGAAACAATACCCTTTCCAAAAATGTATAGTTTCACTGGTATATCTCAATTTTAAAAAATGCAAAGTTTGATAGGTCTACAACGCTCCGTTTAGCTGTAAATCGAGTTTAAAGATAAGTTAACTTCACATGGCCATAACTTCTACAGTTATGCTCGGATTTTCATGGTTTATGTATCGTTGGATAGCTGAAACAATACCCTTTCCAAAAATGTATAGTTTCACTGGTATATCTCAATTTTAAAAAATGCAAAGTTTGATAGGTCTACAACGCTCCGTTTAGCTGTAAATCGAGTTGAACGATAAGTTAACTTCAAATGGCCATAACTTCTACAGTTATGCTCGGATTTTCATGGTTTATGTATCGTTGGATAGCTGAAACAATACCCTTTCCAAAAATGTATAGTTTCACTGGTATATCTCAATTTTAAAAAATGCAAAGTTTGATAGGTCTACAACGCTCCGTTTAGCTGTAAATCGAGTTTAAAGATAAGTTAACTTCAAATGGCCATAACTTCTACAGTTATGCTCGGATTTTCATGGTTTATGTATCGTTGGATAGCTGAAACAATACCCTTTCCAAAAATGTATAGTTTCACTGGTATATCTCAATTTTAAAAAATGCAAAGTTTGATAGGTCTACAACGCTCCGTTTAGCTGTAAATCGAGTTTAAAGATAAGTTAACTTCAAATGGCCATAACTTCTACAGTTATGCTCGGATTTTCATGGTTTATGTATCGTTGGATAGCTGAAACAATACCCTTTCCAAAAATGTATAGTTTCACTGGTATATCTCAATTTTAAAAAATGCAAAGTTTGATAGGTCTACAACGCTCCGTTTAGCTGTAAATCGAGTTTAAAGATAAGCTAACTTCAAATGGGCATAACTTCTACAGTTATGCTAGGATTTTCATGGTTTATGTATCGTTGGATAGCTGAAACAATACCCTTTCCAAAAATTCATAGTTTCACTGGTATATCTCAATTTTAAAAAATGCAAAGTTTGATAGGTCTACAACGCTCCGTTTAGCTGTAAATCGAGTTTAACGATAAGTTAACTTCAAATGGACATAACTTCTACAGTTATGCTCGGATTTTCATGGTTTATGTATCGTTGGATAGCTGAAACAATACCCTTTCCAAAAATGTATAGTTTCACTGGTATATCTCAATTTAAAAAAATGCAAAGTTTGATAGGTCTACAACGCTCCGTTTAGCTGTAAATCGAGTTTAAAGATAAGTTAACTTCAAATGGCCATAACTTCTACAGTTATGCTCGGATTTTCATGGTTTATGTATCGTTGGATAGCTGAAACAATACCCTTTCCAAAAATGTATAGTTTTACTGGTATATCTCAATTTTAAAAAATGCAAAGTTTGATAGGTCTACAACGCTCCGTTTAGCTGTAAATCGAGTTTAAAGATAAGCTAACTTCAAATGGCCATAACTTCTACAGTTATGCTCGGATTTTCATGGTTTATGTATCGTTGGATAGCTGAAACAATACCCTTTCCAAAAATGTATAGTTTCACTGGTATATCTCAATTTTAAAAAATGCAAAGTTTGATAGGTCTACAACGCTCCGTTTAGCTGTAAATCGAGTTTAAAGATAAGTTAACTTCAAATGGCCATAACTTGTACAGTTATGCTCGGATTTTCATGGTTCATGTATCGTTGGATAGCTGAAATAATACCCTTTCCAAAAATGTATAGTTTGACTGGTATATCTCAATTTTAAAAAATGCAAAGTTTGATAGATCTACAACGCTCCGTTTAGCTGTAAATCGAGTTTAAAGATAAGTTAACTTCAAATGGCCATAACTTCTACAGTTATGCTCGGATTTTCATGGTTTATGTATCGTTGGATAGCTGAAACAATACCCTTTCCAAAAATGTATAGTTTCATTGGTATATCTCAATTTTAAAAAATGCAAAGTTTGATAGATCTACAACGCTCCGTTTAGCTGTAAATCGAGTTTAAAGATAAGTTAACTTCAAATGGCCATAACTTCTACAGTTATGCTCGGATTTTCATGGTTTATGTATCGTTGGATAGCTGAAACAATACCCTTTTTAAAAATGTATAGTTTCACTGGTATATCTCAATTTTAAAAAATGCAAAGTTTGATAGATCTACAACGCTCCGTTTAGCTGTAAATCGAGTTTAAAGATAAGTTAACTTCAAAAGGCCATAACTTCTACAGTTTGGCTCGGATTTTCATGGTTTATGTATCGTTGGATAGCTGAAACAATACCCTTTCCAAAAATGTATAGTTTTACGGGTATATCTCAATTTTAAAAAATGCAAAGTTTGATAGATCTACAACGCTCCGTTTAGCTGTAAATCGAGTTTAAAGATAAGTTAACTTCAAATGGCCATAACTTCTACAGTTATGCTCGGATTTTCATGGTTTATGTATCGTTGGATAGCTGAAACAATACCCTTTCCAAAAATGTATAGTTTTACTGGTATATCTCAATTTTAAAAAATGCAAAGTTTGATAGATCTACAACGCTCCGTTTAGCTGTAAATCGAGTTTAAAGATAAGTTAATTTCAAATGGCCATAACTTCTACAGTTATGCTCGGATTTTCATGGTTTATGTATCGTTGGATAGCTGAAACAATACCCTTTCCAAAAATGTATAGTTTTACGGGTATATCTCAATTTTAAAAAATGCAAAGTTTGATAGGTATACAACGCTCCGTTTAGCTGTAAATCGAGTTTAAAGATAAGTTAACTTCAAATGGCCATAACTTCTACAGTTATGCTCGGATTTTCATGGTTTATGTATCGTTGGATAGCTGAAACAATACCCTTTCCAAAAATGTATAGTTTTACGGGTATATCTCAATTTTAAAAAATGCAAAGTTTGATAGATCTACAACGCTCCGTTTAGCTGTAAATCGAGTTTAAAGATAAGTTAACTTCAAATGGCCATAACTTCTACAGTTATGCTCGGATTTTCATGGTTTATGTATCGTTGGATAGCTGAAACAATACCCTTTCCAAAAATGTATAGTTTTACGGGTATATCTCAATTTTAAAAAATGCAAAGTTTGATAGGTATACAACGCTCCGTTTAGCTGTAAATCGAGTTTAAAGAAAAGTTAACTTCAAATGGCCATAACTTCTACAGTTATGCTCGGATTTTCATGGTTTATGTATCGTTGGATAGCTGAAACAATACCCTTTCCAAAAATGTATAGTTTTACTGGTATATCTCAATTTTAAAAAATGCAAAGTTTGATAGGTCTACAACGCTCCGTTTAGCTGTAAATCGAGTTTAAAGATAAGTTAACTTCAAATGGCCATAACTTCTACAGTTATGCTCGGATTTTCATGGTTTATGTATCGTTGGATAGCTGAAACAATACCCTTTCCAAAAATGTATAGTTTTACTGGTATATCTCAATTTTAAAAAATGCAAAGTTTGATAGATCTACAACGCTCCGTTTAGTTGTAAATCGAGTTTAAAGATAAGTTAACTTCAAATGGCCATAACTTCTACAGTTATGCTCGGATTTTCATGGTTTATGTATCGTTGGATAGCTGAAACAATACCCTTTCCAAAAATGTATAGTTTTACTGGTATATCTCAATTTTAAAAAATGCAAAGTTTGATAGGTCTACAACGCTCCGTTTAGCTGTAAATCGAGTTTAAAGAAAAGTTAACTTCAAATGGCCATAACTTCTACAGTTATGCTCGGATTTTCATGGTTTATGTATCGTTGGATAGCTGAAACAATACCCTTTCCAAAAATGTATAGTTTCACTGGTATATCTCAATTTTAAAAAATGCAAAGTTTGATAGATCTACAACGCTCCGTTTAGCTGTAAATCGAGTTTAAAGATAAGTTAACTTCAAAAGGCCATAACTTCTACAGTTATGCTCGGATTTTCATGGTTCATGTATCGTTGGATAGCTGAAATAATACCCTTTCCAAAAATGTATAGTTTCACTGGTATATCTCAATTTTCAAAAATGCAAAGTTTGATAGGTCTACAACGCTCCGTTTAGCTGTAAATCGAGTTTAAAGATAAGTTAACTTCAAAAGGCCATAACTTCTACAGTTTGGCTCGGATTTTCATGGTTTATGTATCGTTGGATAGCTGAAACAATACCCTTTCCAAAAATGTATAGTTTTACGGGTATATCTCAATTTTCAAAAATGCAAAGTTTGATAGGTCTACAACGCTCCGTTTAGCTGTAAATCGAGTTTAAAGATAAGTTAACTTCAAATGGCCATAACTTCTACAGTTATGCTCGGATTTTCATGGTTTATGTATCGTTGGATAGCTGAAACAATACCCTTTCCAAAAATGTATAGTTTCACTGGTATATCTCAATTTTAAAAAATGCAAAGTTTGATAGGTCTACAACGCTCCGTTTAGCTGTAAATCGAGTTTAAAGATAAGTTAACTTCAAATGGCCATAACTTGTACAGTTATGCTCGGATTTTCATGGTTTATGTATCGTTGGATAGCTGAAACAATACCCTTTCCAAAAATGTATAGTTTTACTGGTATATCTCAATTTTAAAAAATGCAAAGTTTGATAGGTCTACAACGCTCCGTTTAGCTGTAAATCGAGTTTAAAGATAAGTTAACTTCAAATGGCCATAACTTCTACAGTTATGCTCGGATTTTCATGGTTTATGTATCGTTGGATAGCTGAAACAATACCCTTTCCAAAAATGTATAGTTTTACTGGTATATTTCAATTTTAAAAAATGCAAGGTTTGATAGGTCTACAACGCTCCGTTTAGCGGCAAATCGAGTTTTAAGATAAGTTAACTTCAAATGGCCATAACTTCTACAGTTATGCTCGGATTTTCATGGTTTATGTATCGTTGGATAGCTGAAACAATACCCTTTCCAAAAATGTATAGTTTCACTGGTATATCTCAATTTTAAAAAATGCAAAGTTTGATAGGTCTACAACGCTCCGTTTAGCTGTAAATCGAGTTTAAAGATAAGTTAACTTCAAATGGCCATAACTTCTACAGTTATGCTCGGATTTTCATGGTTTATGTATCGTTGGATAGCTGAAACAATACCCTTTCCAAAAATGTATAGTTTTACTGGTATATCTCAATTTTAAAAAATGCAAAGTTTGATAGGTCTACAACGCTCCGTTTAGCTGTAAATCGAGTTTAAAGATAAGCTAACTTCAAATGGGCATAACTTCTACAGTTATGCTAGGATTTTCATGGTTTATGTATCGTTGGATAGCTGAAACAATACCCTTTCCAAAAATGTATAGTTTTACTGGTATATCTCAATTTTAAAAAATGCAAAGTTTGATAGGTCTACAACGCTCCGTTTAGCTGTAAATCGAGTTTAAAGATAAGTTAACTTCAAATGGCCATAACTTGTACAGTTATGCTCGGATTTTCATGGTTTATGTATCGTTGGATAGCTGAAACAATACCCTTTCCAAAAATGTATAGTTTTACTGGTATATCTCAATTTTAAAAAATGCAAAGTTTGATAGGTCTACAACGCTCCGTTTAGCTGTAAATCGAGTTTAAAGATAAGTTAACTTCAAATGGCCATAACTTCTACAGTTATGCTCGGATTTTCATGGTTTATGTATCGTTGGATAGCTGAAACAATACCCTTTCCAAAAATGTATAGTTTTACTGGTATATTTCAATTTTAAAAAATGCAAGGTTTGATAGGTCTACAACGCTCCGTTTAGCGGCAAATCGAGTTTTAAGATAAGTTAACTTCAAATGGCCATAACTTCTACAGTTATGCTCGGATTTTCATGGTTTATGTATCGTTGGATAGCTGAAACAATACCCTTTCCAAAAATGTATAGTTTCACTGGTATATCTCAATTTTAAAAAATGCAAAGTTTGATAGGTCTACAACGCTCCGTTTAGCTGTAAATCGAGTTTTAAGATAAGTTAACTTCAAATGGCCATAACTTCTACAGTTATGCTCGGATTTTCATGGTTTATGTATCGTTGGATAGCTGAAACAATACCCTTTCCAAAAATGTATAGTTTCACTGGTATATCTCAATTTTAAGAAATGCAAAGTTTGATAGGTCTACAACGCTCCGTTTAGCTGTAAATCGAGTTTAAAGATAAGTTAACTTCAAATGGCCATAACTTCTACAGTTATGCTCGGATTTTCATGGTTTATGTATCGTTGGATAGCTGAAACAATACCCTTTCCAAAAATGTATAGTTTCACTGGTATATCTCAATTTTAAAAAATGCAAAGTTTGATAGGTCTACAACGCTCCGTTTAGCTGTAAATCGAGTTTAAAGATAAGCTAACTTCAAATGGGCATAACTTCTACAGTTATGCTAGTATTTTCATGGTTTATGTATCGTTGGATAGCTGAAACAATACCCTTTCCAAAAATGTATAGTTTTACTGGTATATCTCAATTTTAAAAAATGCAAAGTTTGATAGGTCTACAACGCTCCGTTTAGCTGTAAATCGAGTTTAAAGATAAGTTAACTTCAAATGGCCATAACTTCTACAGTTATGCTCGGATTTTCATGGTTTATGTATCGTTGGATAGCTGAAACAATACCCTTTCCAAAAATGTATAGTTTCACTGGTATATCTCAATTTTAAAAAATGCAAAGTTTGATAGGTCTACAACGCTCCGTTTAGCTGTAAATCGAGTTTAAAGATAAGTTAACTTCAAATGGCCATAACTTGTACAGTTATGCTCGGATTTTCATGGTTTATGTATCGTTGGATAGCTGAAACAATACCCTTTCCAAAAATGTATAGTTTTACTGGTATATCTCAATTTTAAAAAATGCAAAGTTTGATAGGTCTACAACGCTCCGTTTAGCTGTAAATCGAGTTTAAAGATAAGTTAACTTCAAATGGCCATAACTTCTACAGTTATGCTCGGATTTTCATGGTTTATGTATCGTTGGATAGCTGAAACAATACCCTTTCCAAAAATGTATAGTTTCACTGGTATATCTCAATTTTAAAAAATGCAAAGTTTGATAGGTCTACAACGCTCCGTTTAGCTGTAAATCGAGTTTAAAGATAAGCTAACTTCAAATGGGCATAACTTCTACAGTTATGCTAGGATTTTCATGGTTTATGTATCGTTGGATAGCTGAAACAATACCCTTTCCAAAAATTCATAGTTTCACTGGTATATCTCAATTTTAAAAAATGCAAAGTTTGATAGGTCTACAACGCTCCGTTTAGCTGTAAATCGAGTTTAACGATAAGTTAACTTCAAATGGCCATAACTTCTACAGTTATGCTCGGATTTTCATGGTTTATGTATCGTTGGATAGCTGAAACAATACCCTTTCCAAAAATGTATAGTTTCACTGGTATATCTCAATTTAAAAAAATGCAAAGTTTGATAGGTCTACAACGCTCCGTTTAGCTGTAAATCGAGTTTAAAGATAAGTTAACTTCAAATGGCCATAACTTCTACAGTTATGCTCGGATTTTCATGGTTTATGTATCGTTGGATAGCTGAAACAATACCCTTTCCAAAAATGTATAGTTTTACTGGTATATCTCAATTTTAAAAAATGCAAAGTTTGATAGGTCTACAACGCTCCGTTTAGCTGTAAATCGAGTTTAAAGATAAGCTAACTTCAAATGGCCATAACTTCTACAGTTATGCTCGGATTTTCATGGTTTATGTATCGTTGGATAGCTGAAACAATACCCTTTCCAAAAATGTATAGTTTCACTGGTATATCTCAATTTTAAAAAATGCAAAGTTTGATAGGTCTACAACGCTCCGTTTAGCTGTAAATCGAGTTTAAAGATAAGTTAACTTCAAATGGCCATAACTTGTACAGTTATGCTCGGATTTTCATGGTTTATGTATCGTTGGATAGCTGAAACAATACCCTTTCCAAAAATGTATAGTTTTACTGGTATATCTCAATTTTAAAAAATGCAAAGTTTGATAGGTCTACAACGCTCCGTTTAGCTGTAAATCGAGTTTAAAGATAAGCTAACTTCAAATGGCCATAACTTCTACAGTTATGCTCGGATTTTCATGGTTTATGTATCGTTGGATAGCTGAAACAATACCCTTTCCAAAAATGTATAGTTTCACTGGTATATCTCAATTTTAAAAAATGCAAAGTTTGATAGGTCTACAACGCTCCGTTTAGCTGTAAATCGAGTTTAAAGATAAGTTAACTTCAAATGGCCATAACTTGTACAGTTATGCTCGGATTTTCATGGTTTATGTATCGTTGGATAGCTGAAACAATACCCTTTCCAAAAATGTATAGTTTTACTGGTATATCTCAATTTTAAAAAATGCAAAGTTTGATAGGTCTACAACGCTCCGTTTAGCTGTAAATCGAGTTTAAAGATAAGCTAACTTCAAATGGCCATAACTTCTACAGTTATGCTCGGATTTTCATGGTTTATGTATCGTTGGATAGCTGAAACAATACCCTTTCCAAAAATGTATAGTTTCACTGGTATATCTCAATTTTAAAAAATGCAAAGTTTGATAGGTCTACAAAGCTCCGTTTAGCTGCAAATCGAGTTTAAAGATAAGTTAACTTCAAATGGCCATAACTTCTACAGTTATGCTCGGATTTTCATGGTTTATGTATCGTTGGATAGCTGAAACAATACCCTTTCCAAAAATGTATAGTTTCACTGGTATATCTCAATTTTAAAAAATGCAAAGTTTGATAGGTCTACAACGCTCCGTTTAGCTGTAAATCGAGTTTAAAGATAAGCTAACTTCAAATGGCCATAACTTCTACAGTTATGCTAGGATTTTCATGGTTTATGTATCGTTGGATAGCTGAAACAATACCCTTTCCAAAAATGTATAGTTTCACTGGTATATCTCAATTTTAAAAAATGCAAAGTTTGATAGGTCTACAACGCTCCGTTTAGCTGTAAATCGAGTTTAAAGATAAGTTAACTTCAAATGGCCATAACTTCTACAGTTATGCTCGGATTTTCATGGTTTATGTATCGTGGGATAGCTGAAACAATACCCTTTCCAAAAATGTATAGTTTCACTGGTATATCTCAATTTTAAAAAATGCAAAGTTTGATAGGTCTACAACGCTCCGTTTAGCTGTAAATCGAGTTTAAAGATAAGTTAACTTCAAATGGCCATAACTTCTACAGTTATGCTCGGATTTTCATGGTTTATGTATCGTTGGATAGCTGAAACAATACCCTTTCCAAAAATGTATAGTTTCACTGGTATATCTCAATTTTAAAAAATGCAAAGTTTGATAGGTCTACAACGCTCCGTTTAGCTGTAAATCGAGTTTAAAGATAAGTTAACTTCAAATGGCCATAACTTCTACAGTTATGCTCGGATTTTCATGGTTTATGTATCGTTGGATAGCTGAAACAATACCCTTTCCAAAAATGTATAGTTTCACTGGTATATCTCAATTTTAAAAAATGCAAAGTTTGATAGGTCTACAACGCTCCGTTTAGCTGTAAATCGAGTTTAAAGATAAGCTAACTTCAAATGGCCATAACTTCTACAGTTATGCTCGGATTTTCATGGTTTATGTATCGTTGGATAGCTGAAACAATACCCTTTCCAAAAATGTATAGTTTCACTGGTATATCTCAATTTTAAAAAATGCAAAGTTTGATAGGTCTACAACGCTCCGTTTAGCTGTAAATCGAGTTTAAAGATAAGTTAACTTCAAATGGCCATAACTTCTACAGTTATGCTCGGATTTTCATGGTTTATGTATCGTTGGATAGCTGAAACAATACCCTTTCCAAAAATGTATAGTTTTACTGGTATATCTCAATTTTAAAAAATGCAAAGTTTGATAGGTCTACAACGCTCCGTTTAGCTGTAAATCGAGTTTAAAGATAAGTTAACTTCAAATGGCCATAACTTCTACAGTTATGCTCGGATTTTCATGGTTTATGTATCGTTGGATAGCTGAAACAATACCCTTTCCAAAAATGTATAGTTTCACTGGTATATCTCAATTTTAAGAAATGCAAAGTTTGATAGGTCTACAACGCTCCGTTTAGCTGTAAATCGAGTTTAAAGATAAGTTAACTTCAAATGGCCATAACTTCTACAGTTATGCTCGGATTTTCATGGTTTATGTATCGTTGGATAGCTGAAACAATACCCTTTCCAAAAATGTATAGTTTCACTGGTATATCTCAATTTTAAAAAATGCAAAGTTTGATAGGTCTACAACGCTCCGTTTAGCTGTAAATCGAGTTTAAAGATAAGCTAACTTCAAATGGCCATAACTTCTACAGTTATGCTAGGATTTTCATGGTTTATGTATCGTTGGATAGCTGAAACAATACCCTTTCCAAAAATGTATAGTTTCACTGGTATATCTCAATTTTAAAAAATGCAAAGTTTGATAGGTCTACAACGCTCCGTTTAGCTGTAAATCGAGTTTAAAGATAAGTTAACTTCAAATGGCCATAACTTCTACAGTTATGCTCGGATTTTCATGGTTTATGTATCGTGGGATAGCTGAAACAATACCCTTTCCAAAAATGTATAGTTTCACTGGTATATCTCAATTTTAAAAAATGCAAAGTTTGATAGGTCTACAACGCTCCGTTTAGCTGTAAATCGAGTTTAAAGATAAGTTAACTTCAAATGGCCATAACTTCTACAGTTACGCTCGGATTTTCATGGTTTATGTATCGTTGGATAGCTGAAACAATACCCTTTCCAAAAATGTATAGTTTCACTGGTATATCTCAATTTTAAAAAATGCAAAGTTTGATAGGTCTACAACGCTCCGTTTAGCTGTAAATCGAGTTTAAAGATAAGTTAACTTCTAATGGCCATAACTTCTACAGTTATGCTCGGATTTTCATGGTTTATGTATCGTTGGATAGCTGAAACAATACTCTTTCCAAAAATGTATAGTTTCACTGGTATATCTCAATTTTAAAAAATGCAAAGTTTGATAGGTCTACAACGCTCCGTTTAGCTGCAAATCGAGTTTAAAGATAAGCTAACTTCAAATGGCCATAACTTCTACAGTTATGCTCGGATTTTCATGGTTTATGTATCGTTGGATAGCTGAAACAATACTCTTTCCAAAAATGTATAGTTTCACTGGTATATCTCAATTTTAAAAAATGCAAAGTTTGATAGGTCTACAACGCTCCGTTTAGCTGTAAATCGAGTTTAAAGATAAGCTAACTTCAAATGGCCATAACTTCTACAGTTATGCTCGGATTTTCATGGTTTATGTATCGTTGGATAGCTGAAACAATACCCTTTCCAAAAATGTATAGTTTTACTGGTATATCTCAATTTTAAAAAATGCAAAGTTTGATAGGTCTACAACGCTCCGTTTAGCTGCAAATCGAGTTTAAAGATAAGCTAACTTCAAATGGCCATAACTTCTACAGTTATGCTCGGATTTTCATGGTTTATGTATCGTTGGATAGCTGAAACAATACTCTTTCCAAAAATGTATAGTTTCACTGGTATATCTCAATTTTAAAAAATGCAAAGTTTGATAGGTCTACAACGCTCCGTTTAGCTGTAAATCGAGTTTAAAGATAAGCTAACTTCAAATGGCCATAACTTCTACAGTTATGCTCGGATTTTCATGGTTTATGTATCGTTGGATAGCTGAAACAATACTCTTTCCAAAAATGTATAGTTTCACTGGTATATCTCAATTTTAAAAAATGCAAAGTTTGATAGGTCTACAACGCTCCGTTTAGCTGCAAATCGAGTTTAAAGATAAGCTAACTTCAAATGGCCATAACTTCTACAGTTATGCTCGGATTTTCATGGTTTATGTATCGTTGGATAGCTGAAACAATACTCTTTCCAAAAATGTATAGTTTCACTGGTATATCTCAATTTTAAAAAATGCAAAGTTTGATAGGTCTACAACGCTCCGTTTAGCTGTAAATCGAGTTTAAAGATAAGTTAACTTCTAATGGCCATAACTTCTACAGTTATGCTCGGATTTTCATGGTTTATGTATCGTTGGATAGCTGAAACAAAACCCTTTCCAAAAATGTATAGTTTCACTGGTATATCTCAATTTTAAAAAATGCAAAGTTTGATAGGTCTACAACGCTCCGTTTAGCTGTAAATCGAGTTGAACGATAAGTTAACTTCTAATGGCCATAACTTCTACAGTTATGCTCGGATTTTCATGGTTTATGTATCGTTGGATAGCTGAAACAATACCCTTTCCAAAAATGTATAGTTTTACTGGTATATCTCAATTTTAAAGTTTGATAGGTCTACAACGCTCCGTTTAGCTGTAAATCGAGTTTAAAGATAAGTTAACTTCAAATGGCCATAACTTCTACAGTTATGCTCGGATTTTCATGGTTTATGTATCGTTGGATAGCTGAAACAATACCCTTTCCAAAAATGTATAGTTTCACTGGTATATCTCAATTTTAAAAAATGCAAAGTTTGATAGGTCTACAACGCTCCGTTTAGCTGTAAATCGAGTTTTAAGATAAGTTAACTTCAAATGGCCATAACTTCTACAGTTATGCTCGGATTTTCATGGTTTATGTATCGTTGGATAGCTGAAACAATACCCTTTCCAAAAATGTATAGTTTTACTGGTATATCTCAATTTTAAAGTTTGATAGGTCTACAACGCTCCGTTTAGCTGTAAATCGAGTTTAAAGATAAGTTAACTTCAAATGGCCATAACTTCTACAGTTATGCTCGGATTTTCATGGTTTATGTATCGTTGGATAGCTGAAACAATACCCTTTCCAAAAATGTATAGTTTCACTGGTATATCTCAATTTTAAAAAATGCAAAGTTTGATAGGTCTACAACGCTCCGTTTAGCTGTAAATCGAGTTTAAAGATAAGTTAACTTCAAATGGCCATAACTTCTACAGTTATGCTCGGATTTTCATGGTTTATGTATCGTTGGATAGCTGAAACAATACCCTTTCCAAAAATGTATAGTTTCACTGGTATATCTCAATTTTAAAAAATGCAAAGTTTGATAGGTCTACAACGCTCCGTTTAGCTGTAAATCGAGTTTAAAGATAAGTTAACTTCAAATGGCCATAACTTCTACAGTTATGCTCGGATTTTCATGGTTTATGTATCGTTGGATAGCTGAAACAATACCCTTTCCAAAAATGTATAGTTTCACTGGTATATCTCAATTTTAAAAAATGCAAAGTTTGATAGGTCTACAACGCTCCGTTTAGCTGTAAATCGAGTTTAAAGATAAGTTAACTTCAAATGGCCATAACTTCTACAGTTATGCTCGGATTTTCATGGTTTATGTATCGTTGGATAGCTGAAACAATACCCTTTCCAAAAATGTATAGTTTCACTGGTATATCTCAATTTTAAAAAATGCAAAGTTTGATAGGTCTACAACGCTCCGTTTAGCTGTAAATCGAGTTTAACGATAAGTTAACTTCAAATGGCCATAACTTCTACAGTTATGCTCGGATTTTCATGGTTTATGTATCGTTGGATAGCTGAAACAATACCCTTTCCAAAAATGTATAGTTTCACTGGTATATCTCAATTTTAAAAAATGCAAAGTTTGATAGGTCTACAACGCTCCGTTTAGCTGTAAATCGAGTTTAAAGATAAGTTAACTTCAAATGGCCATAACTTCTACAGTTATGCTCGGATTTTCATGGTTTATGTATCGTTGGATAGCTGAAACAATACCCTTTCCAAAAATGTATAGTTTCACTGGTATATCTCAATTTTAAAAAATGCAAAGTTTGATAGGTCTACAACGCTCCGTTTAGCTGTAAATCGAGTTTTAAGATAAGTTAACTTCAAATGGCCATAACTTCTACAGTTATGCTCGGATTTTCATGGTTTATGTATCGTTGGATAGCTGAAACAATACCCTTTCCAAAAATGTATAGTTTCACTGGTATATCTCAATTTTAAAAAATGCAAAGTTTGATAGGTCTACAACGCTCCGTTTAGCTGTAAATCGAGTTTAAAGATAAGTTAACTTCAAATGGCCATAACTTCTACAGTTATGCTCGGATTTTCATGGTTTATGTATCGTTGGATAGCTGAAACAATACCCTTTCCAAAAATGTATAGTTTCACTGGTATATCTCAATTTTAAAAAATGCAAAGTTTGATAGGTCTACAACGCTCCGTTTAGCTGTAAATCGAGTTTAAAGATAAGTTAACTTCAAATGGCCATAACTTCTACAGTTATGCTCGGATTTTCATGGTTTATGTATCGTTGGATAGCTGAAACAATACCCTTTCCAAAAATGTATAGTTTCACTGGTATATCTCAATTTTAAAAAATGCAAAGTTTGATAGGTCTACAACGCTCCGTTTAGCTGTAAATCGAGTTTAAAGATAAGTTAACTTCAAATGGCCATAACTTCTACAGTTATGCTCGGATTTTCATGGTTTATGTATCGTTGGATAGCTGAAACAATACCCTTTCCAAAAATGTATAGTTTCACTGGTATATCTCAATTTTAAAAAATGCAAAGTTTGATAGGTCTACAACGCTCCGTTTAGCTGTAAATCGAGTTTAAAGATAAGTTAACTTCAAATGGCCATAACTTCTACAGTTATGCTCGGATTTTCATGGTTTATGTATCGTTGGATAGCTGAAACAATACCCTTTCCAAAAATGTATAGTTTCACTGGTATATCTCAATTTTAAAAAATGCAAAGTTTGATAGGTCTACAACGCTCCGTTTAGCTGTAAATCGAGTTTTAAGATAAGTTAACTTCAAATGGCCATAACTTCTACAGTTATGCTCGGATTTTCATGGTTTATGTATCGTTGGATAGCTGAAACAATACCCTTTCCAAAAATGTATAGTTTCACTGGTATATCTCAATTTTAAAAAATGCAAAGTTTGATAGGTCTACAACGCTCCGTTTAGCTGTAAATCGAGTTTAAAGATAAGTTAACTTCAAATGGCCATAACTTCTACAGTTATGCTCGGATTTTCATGGTTTATGTATCGTTGGATAGCTGAAACAATACCCTTTCCAAAAATGTATAGTTTCACTGGTATATCTCAATTTTAAAAAATGCAAAGTTTGATAGGTCTACAACGCTCCGTTTAGCTGTAAATCGAGTTTAAAGATAAGTTAACTTCAAATGGCCATAACTTCTACAGTTATGCTCGGATTTTCATGGTTTATGTATCGTTGGATAGCTGAAACAATACCCTTTCCAAAAATGTATAGTTTCACTGGTATATCTCAATTTTAAAAAATGCAAAGTTTGATAGGTCTACAACGCTCCGTTTAGCTGTAAATCGAGTTTAAAGATAAGTTAACTTCAAATGGCCATAACTTCTACAGTTATGCTCGGATTTTCATGGTTTATGTATCGTTGGATAGCTGAAACAATACCCTTTCCAAAAATGTATAGTTTCACTGGTATATCTCAATTTTAAAAAATGCAAAGTTTGATAGGTCTACAACGCTCCGTTTAGCTGTAAATCGAGTTTTAAGATAAGTTAACTTCAAATGGCCATAACTTCTACAGTTATGCTCGGATTTTCATGGTTTATGTATCGTTGGATAGCTGAAACAATACCCTTTCCAAAAATGTATAGTTTCACTGGTATATCTCAATTTTAAAAAATGCAAAGTTTGATAGGTCTACAACGCTCCGTTTAGCTGTAAATCGAGTTTAAAGATAAGTTAACTTCAAATGGCCATAACTTCTACAGTTATGCTCGGATTTTCATGGTTTATGTATCGTTGGATAGCTGAAACAATACCCTTTCCAAAAATGTATAGTTTCACTGGTATATCTCAATTTTAAAAAATGCAAAGTTTGATAGGTCTACAACGCTCCGTTTAGCTGTAAATCGAGTTTTAAGATAAGTTAACTTCAAATGGCCATAACTTCTACAGTTATGCTCGGATTTTCATGGTTTATGTATCGTTGGATAGCTGAAACAATACCCTTTCCAAAAATGTATAGTTTCACTGGTATATCTCAATTTTAAAAAATGCAAAGTTTGATAGGTCTACAACGCTCCGTTTAGCTGTAAATCGAGTTTTAAGATAAGTTAACTTCAAATGGCCATAACTTCTACAGTTATGCTCGGATTTTCATGGTTTATGTATCGTTGGATAGCTGAAACAATACCCTTTCCAAAAATGTATAGTTTCACTGGTATATCTCAATTTTAAAAAATGCAAAGTTTGATAGGTCTACAACGCTCCGTTTAGCTGTAAATCGAGTTTAAAGATAAGTTAACTTCAAATGGCCATAACTTCTACAGTTATGCTCGGATTTTCATGGTTTATGTATCGTTGGATAGCTGAAACAATACCCTTTCCAAAAATGTATAGTTTCACTGGTATATCTCAATTTTAAAAAATGCAAAGTTTGATAGGTCTACAACGCTCCGTTTAGCTGTAAATCGAGTTTAAAGATAAGTTAACTTCAAATGGCCATAACTTCTACAGTTATGCTCGGATTTTCATGGTTTATGTATCGTTGGATAGCTGAAACAATACCCTTTCCAAAAATGTATAGTTTCACTGGTATATCTCAATTTTAAAAAATGCAAAGTTTGATAGGTCTACAACGCTCCGTTTAGCTGTAAATCGAGTTTTAAGATAAGTTAACTTCAAATGGCCATAACTTCTACAGTTATGCTCGGATTTTCATGGTTTATGTATCGTTGGATAGCTGAAACAATACCCTTTCCAAAAATGTATAGTTTCACTGGTATATCTCAATTTTAAAAAATGCAAAGTTTGATAGGTCTACAACGCTCCGTTTAGCTGTAAATCGAGTTTAAAGATAAGTTAACTTCAAATGGCCATAACTTCTACAGTTATGCTCGGATTTTCATGGTTTATGTATCGTTGGATAGCTGAAACAATACCCTTTCCAAAAATGTATAGTTTCACTGGTATATCTCAATTTTAAAAAATGCAAAGTTTGATAGGTCTACAACGCTCCGTTTAGCTGTAAATCGAGTTTAAAGATAAGTTAACTTCAAATGGCCATAACTTCTACAGTTATGCTCGGATTTTCATGGTTTATGTATCGTTGGATAGCTGAAACAATACCCTTTCCAAAAATGTATAGTTTCACTGGTATATCTCAATTTTAAAAAATGCAAAGTTTGATAGGTCTACAACGCTCCGTTTAGCTGTAAATCGAGTTTTAAGATAAGTTAACTTCAAATGGCCATAACTTCTACAGTTATGCTCGGATTTTCATGGTTTATGTATCGTTGGATAGCTGAAACAATACCCTTTCCAAAAATGTATAGTTTCACTGGTATATCTCAATTTTAAAAAATGCAAAGTTTGATAGGTCTACAACGCTCCGTTTAGCTGTAAATCGAGTTTAAAGATAAGTTAACTTCAAATGGCCATAACTTCTACAGTTATGCTCGGATTTTCATGGTTTATGTATCGTTGGATAGCTGAAACAATACCCTTTCCAAAAATGTATAGTTTCACTGGTATATCTCAATTTTAAAAAATGCAAAGTTTGATAGGTCTACAACGCTCCGTTTAGCTGTAAATCGAGTTTAAAGATAAGTTAACTTCAAATGGCCATAACTTCTACAGTTATGCTCGGATTTTCATGGTTTATGTATCGTTGGATAGCTGAAACAATACCCTTTCCAAAAATGTATAGTTTCACTGGTATATCTCAATTTTAAAAAATGCAAAGTTTGATAGGTCTACAACGCTCCGTTTAGCTGTAAATCGAGTTTAAAGATAAGTTAACTTCAAATGGCCATAACTTCTACAGTTATGCTCGGATTTTCATGGTTTATGTATCGTTGGATAGCTGAAACAATACCCTTTCCAAAAATGTATAGTTTCACTGGTATATCTCAATTTTAAAAAATGCAAAGTTTGATAGGTCTACAACGCTCCGTTTAGCTGTAAATCGAGTTTTAAGATAAGTTAACTTCAAATGGCCATAACTTCTACAGTTATGCTCGGATTTTCATGGTTTATGTATCGTTGGATAGCTGAAACAATACCCTTTCCAAAAATGTATAGTTTCACTGGTATATCTCAATTTTAAAAAATGCAAAGTTTGATAGGTCTACAACGCTCCGTTTAGCTGTAAATCGAGTTTAAAGATAAGTTAACTTCAAATGGCCATAACTTCTACAGTTATGCTCGGATTTTCATGGTTTATGTATCGTTGGATAGCTGAAACAATACCCTTTCCAAAAATGTATAGTTTCACTGGTATATCTCAATTTTAAAAAATGCAAAGTTTGATAGGTCTACAACGCTCCGTTTAGCTGTGAATCGAGTTTAACGATAAGTTAACTTCAAATGGCCATAACTTCTACAGTTATGCTCGGATTTTCATGGTTTATGTATCGTTGGATAGCTGAAACAATACCCTTTCCAAAAATGTATAGTTTCACTGGTATATCTCAATTTTAAAAAATGCAAAGTTTGATAGGTCTACAACGCTCCGTTTAGCTGTAAATCGAGTTTAAAGATAAGTTAACTTCAAATGGCCATAACTTCTACAGTTATGCTCGGATTTTCATGGTTTATGTATCGTTGGATAGCTGAAACAATACCCTTTCCAAAAATGTATAGTTTCACTGGTATATCTCAATTTTAAAAAATGCAAAGTTTGATAGGTCTACAACGCTCCGTTTAGCTGTAAATCGAGTTTAAAGATAAGTTAACTTCAAATGGCCATAACTTCTACAGTTATGCTCGGATTTTCATGGTTTATGTATCGTTGGATAGCTGAAACAATACCCTTTCCAAAAATGTATAGTTTCACTGGTATATCTCAATTTTAAAAAATGCAAAGTTTGATAGGTCTACAACGCTCCGTTTAGCTGTAAATCGAGTTTAAAGATAAGTTAACTTCAAATGGCCATAACTTCTACAGTTATGCTCGGATTTTCATGGTTTATGTATCGTTGGATAGCTGAAACAATACCCTTTCCAAAAATGTATAGTTTTACTGGTATATCTCAATTTTAAAAAATGCAAAGTTTGATAGGTCTACAACGCTCCGTTTAGCTGTAAATCGAGTTTAAAGATAAGCTAACTTCAAATGGCCATAACTTCTACAGTTATTCTCGGATTTTCATGGTTTATGTATCGTTGGATAGCTGAAACAATGCCCTTTCCAAAAATGTATAGTTTCACTGGTATATCTCAATTTTAAAAAATGCAAAGTTTGATAGGTCTACAACGCTCCGTTTAGCTGTAAATCGAGTTTAAAGATAAGCTAACTTCAAATGGCCATAACTTCTACAGTTATTCTCGGATTTTCATGGTTTATGTATCGTTGGATAGCTGAAACAATGCCCTTTCCAAAAATGTATAGTTTCACTGGTATATCTCAATTTTAAAAAATGCAAAGTTTGATAGGTCTACAACGCTCCGTTTAGCTGTAAATCGAGTTTAAAGATAAGCTAACTTCAAATGGCCATAACTTCTACAGTTATTCTCGGATTTTCATGGTTTATGTATCGTTGGATAGCTGAAACAATACCCTTTCCAAAAATGTATAGTTTCACTGGTATATCTCAATTTTAAAAAATGCAAAGTTTGATAGGTCTACAACGCTCCGTTTAGCTGTAAATTGAGTTTAAAGATAAGCTAACTTCAAATGGCCATAACTTCTACAGTTATTCTCGGATTTTCATGGTTTATGTATCGTTGGATAGCTGAAACAATGCCCTTTCCAAAAATGTATAGTTTCACTGGTATATCTCAATTTTAAAAAATGCAAAGTTTGATAGGTCTACAACGCTCCGTTTAGCTGTAAATCGAGTTTAAAGATAAGTTAACTTCAAATGGCCATAACTTCTACAGTTATGCTCGGATTTTCATGGTTTATGTATCGTTGGATAGCTGAAACAATACCCTTTCCAAAAATGTATAGTTTTACTGGTATATCTCAATTTTAAAAAATGCAAAGTTTGATAGGTCTACAACGCTCCGTTTAGCTGTAAATCGAGTTTAAAGATAAGCTAACTTCAAACGGCCATAACTTCTACAGTTATGCTCGGATTTTCATGGTTTATGTATCGTTGGATAGCTGAAACAATACCCTTTCCAAAAATGTATAGTTTTACTGGTATATCTCAATTTTAAAAAATGCAAAGTTTGATAGGTCTACAACGCTCCGTTTAGCTGTAAATCGAGTTTAAAGATAAGCTAACTTCAAATGGCCATAACTTCTACAGTTATTCTCGGATTTTCATGGTTTATGTATCGTTGGATAGCTGAAACAATACCCTTTCCAAAAATGTATAGTTTTACTGGTATATCTCAATTTTAAAAAATGCAAAGTTTGATAGGTCTACAACGCTCCGTTTAGCTGTAAATCGAGTTTAAAGATAAGCTAACTTCAAATGGCCATAACTTCTACAGTTATTCTCGGATTTTCATGGTTTATGTATCGTTGGATAGCTGAAACAATACCCTTTCCAAAAATGTATAGTTTCACTGGTATATCTCAATTTTAAAAAATGCAAAGTTTGATAGGTCTACAACGCTCCGTTTAGCTGTAAATCGAGTTTAAAGATAAGCTAACTTCAAATGGCCATAACTTCTACAGTTATTCTCGGATTTTCATGGTTTATGTATCGTTGGATAGCTGAAACAATACCCTTTCCAAAAATGTATAGTTTTACTGGTATATCTCAATTTTAAAAAATGCAAAGTTTGATAGGTCTACAACGCTCCGTTTAGCTGTAAATCGAGTTTAAAGATAAGTTAACTTCAAATGACCATAACTTCTACAGTTATGCTCGGATTTTCATGGTTTATGTATCGTTGGATAGCTGAAACAATACCCTTTCCAAAAATGTATAGTTTTACTGGTATATCTCAATTTTAAAAAATGCAAAGTTTGATAGGTCTACAACGCTCCGTTTAGCTGTAAATCGAGTTTAAAGATAAGTTAACTTCAAATGGCCATAACTTCTACAGTTATGCTCGGATTTTCATGGTTTATGTATCGTTGGATAGCTGAAACAATACCCTTTCCAAAAATGTATAGTTTTACTGGTATATCTCAATTTTAAAAAATGCAAAGTTTGATAGGTCTACAACGCTCCGTTTAGCTGTAAATCGAGTTTAAAGATAAGCTAACTTCAAATGGCCATAACTTCTACAGTTATGCTCGGATTTTCATGGTTTATGTATCGTTGGATAGCTGAAACAATACCCTTTCCAAAAATGTATAGTTTCACTGGTATATCTCAATTTTAAAAAATGCAAAGTTTGATAGGTCTACAACGCTCCGTTTAGCTGTAAATCGAGTTTAAAGATAAGTTAACTTCAAATGGCCATAACTTCTACAGTTATGCTCGGATTTTCATGGTTTATGTATCGTTGGATAGCTGAAACAATACCCTTTCCAAAAATGTATAGTTTCACTGGTATATCTCAATTTTAAAAAATGCAAAGTTTGATAGGTCTACAACGCTCCGTTTAGCTGTAAATCGAGTTTAAAGATAAGTTAACTTCAAATGGCCATAACTTCTACAGTTATGCTCGGATTTTCATGGTTTATGTATCGTTGGATAGCTGAAACAATACCCTTTCCAAAAATGTATAGTTTTACTGGTATATCTCAATTTTAAAAAATGCAAAGTTTGATAGGTCTACAACGCTCCGTTTAGCTGTAAATCGAGTTTAAAGATAAGTTAACTTCAAATGACCATAACTTCTACAGTTATGCTCGGATTTTCATGGTTTATGTATCGTTGGATAGCTGAAACAATACCCTTTCCAAAAATGTATAGTTTCACTGGTATATCTCAATTTTAAAAAATGCAAAGTTTGATAGGTCTACAACGCTCCGTTTAGCTGTAAATCGAGTTTAAAGATAAGTTAACTTCAAATGGCCATAACTTCTACAGTTATGCTCGGATTTTCATGGTTTATGTATCGTTGGATAGCTGAAACAATACCCTTTCCAAAAATGTATAGTTTTACTGGTATATCTCAATTTTAAAAAATGCAAAGTTTGATAGGTCTACAACGCTCCGTTTAGCTGTAAATCGAGTTTAAAGATAAGTTAACTTCAAATGACCATAACTTCTACAGTTATGCTCGGATTTTCATGGTTTATGTATCGTTGGATAGCTGAAACAATACCCTTTCCAAAAATGTATAGTTTCACTGGTATATCTCAATTTTAAAAAATGCAAAGTTTGATAGGTCTACAACGCTCCGTTTAGCTGTAAATCGAGTTTAAAGATAAGTTAACTTCAAATGGCCATAACTTCTACAGTTATGCTCGGATTTTCATGGTTTATGTATCGTTGGATAGCTGAAACAATACCCTTTCCAAAAATGTATAGTTTTACTGGTATATCTCAATTTTAAAAAATGCAAAGTTTGATAGGTCTACAACGCTCCGTTTAGCTGTAAATCGAGTTTAAAGATAAGTTAACTTCAAATGACCATAACTTCTACAGTTATGCTCGGATTTTCATGGTTTATGTATCGTTGGATAGCTGAAACAATACCCTTTCCAAAAATGTATAGTTTTACTGGTATATCTCAATTTTAAAAAATGCAAAGTTTGATAGGTCTACAACGCTCCGTTTAGCTGTAAATCGAGTTTAAAGATAAGTTAACTTCAAATGGCCATAACTTCTACAGTTATGCTCGGATTTTCATGGTTTATGTATCGTTGGATAGCTGAAACAATACCCTTTCCAAAAATGTATAGTTTTACTGGTATATCTCAATTTTAAAAAATGCAAAGTTTGATAGGTCTACAACGCTCCGTTTAGCTGTAAATCGAGTTTAAAGATAAGTTAACTTCAAATGACCATAACTTCTACAGTTATGCTCGGATTTTCATGGTTTATGTATCGTTGGATAGCTGAAACAATACCCTTTCCAAAAATGTATAGTTTTACTGGTATATCTCAATTTTAAAAAATGCAAAGTTTGATAGGTCTACAACGCTCCGTTTAGCTGTAAATCGAGTTTAAAGATAAGTTAACTTCAAATGGCCATAACTTCTACAGTTATGCTCGGATTTTCATGGTTTATGTATCGTTGGATAGCTGAAACAATACCCTTTCCAAAAATGTATATTTTTACTGGTATATCTCAATTTTAAAAAATGCAAAGTTTGTTAGGTCTACAACGCTCCGTTTAGCTGTAAATCGAGTTTAAAGATAAGTTAACTTCAAATGACCATAACTTCTACAGTTATGCTCGGATTTTCATGGTTTATGTATCGTTGGATAGCTGAAACAATACCCTTTCCAAAAATGTATAGTTTTACTGGTATATCTCAATTTTAAAAAATGCAAAGTTTGATAGGTCTACAACGCTCCGTTTAGCTGTAAATCGAGTTTAAAGATAAGTTAACTTCAAATGGCCATAACTTCTACAGTTATGCTCGGATTTTCATGGTTTATGTATCGTTGGATAGCTGAAACAATACCCTTTCCAAAAATGTATAGTTTTACTGGTATATCTCAATTTTAAAAAATGCAAAGTTTGATAGGTCTACAACGCTCCGTTTAGCTGTAAATCGAGTTTAAAGATAAGCTAACTTCAAATGGCCATAACTTCTACAGTTATGCTCGGATTTTCATGGTTTATGTATCGTTGGATAGCTGAAACAATACCCTTTCCAAAAATGTATAGTTTCACTGGTATATCTCAATTTTAAAAAATGCAAAGTTTGATAGGTCTACAACGCTCCGTTTAGCTGTAAATCGAGTTTAAAGATAAGTTAACTTCAAATGGCCATAACTTCTACAGTTATGCTCGGATTTTCATGGTTTATGTATCGTTGGATAACTGAAAAATACCCTTTCCAAAAATGTATAGTTTCACTGGTATATCTCAATTTTCAAAAATGCAAAGTTTGATAGGTCTACAACGCTCCGTTTAGCGGCAAATCGAGTTTTAAGATAAGTTAACTTCAAATGCCCATAACTTCTACAGTTATGCTCGGATTTTCATGGTTTATGTATCGTTGGATAGCTGAAACAATACCCTTTCCAAAAATGTATAGTTTCACTGGTATATCTCAATTTTAAAAAATGCAAAGTTTGATAGGTCTACAACGCTCCGTTTAGCTGTAAATCGAGTTTAAAGATAAGCTAACTTCAAATGGCCATAACTTCTACAGTTATGCTCGGATTTTCATGGTTTATGTATCGTTGGATAGCTGAAACAATACCCTTTCCAAAAATGTATAGTTTCACTGGTATATCTCAATTTTCAAAAATGCAAAGTTTGATAGGTCTACAACGCTCCGTTTAGCGGCAAATCGAGTTTTAAGATAAGTTAACTTCAAATGGCCATAACTTCTACAGTTATGCTCGGATTTTCATGGTTTATGTATCGTTGGATAGCTGAAACAATACCCTTTCCAAAAATGTATAGTTTCACTGGTATATCTCAATTTTCAAAAATGCAAAGTTTGATAGGTCTACAACGCTCCGTTTAGCGGCAAATCGAGTTTTAAGATAAGTTAACTTCAAATGCCCATAACTTCTACAGTTATGCTCGGATTTTCATGGTTTATGTATCGTTGGATAGCTGAAACAATACCCTTTCCAAAAATGTATAGTTTCACTGGTATATCTCAATTTTCAAAAATGCAAAGTTTGATAGGTCTACAACGCTCCGTTTAGCGGCAAATCGAGTTTTAAGATAAGTTAACTTCAAATGCCCATAACTTCTACAGTTATGCTCGGATTTTCATGGTTTATGTATCGTTGGATAGCTGAAACAATACCCTTTCCAAAAATGTATAGTTTCACTGGTATATCTCAATTTTCAAAAATGCAAAGTTTGATAGGTCTACAACGCTCCGTTTAGCGGCAAATCGAGTTTTAAGATAAGTTAACTTCAAATGCCCATAACTTCTACAGTTATGCTCGGATTTTCATGGTTTATGTATCGTTGGATAGCTGAAACAATACCCTTTCCAAAAATGTATAGTTTCACTGGTATATCTCAATTTTCAAAAATGCAAAGTTTGATAGGTCTACAACGCTCCGTTTAGCGGCAAATCGAGTTTTAAGATAAGTTAACTTCAAATGCCCATAACTTCTACAGTTATGCTCGGATTTTCATGGTTTATGTATCGTTGGATAGCTGAAACAATACCCTTTCCAAAAATGTATAGTTTCACTGGTATATCTCAATTTTCAAAAATGCAAAGTTTGATAGGTCTACAACGCTCCGTTTAGCGGCAAATCGAGTTTTAAGATAAGTTAACTTCAAATGCCCATAACTTCTACAGTTATGCTCGGATTTTCATGGTTTATGTATCGTTGGATAGCTGAAACAATACCCTTTCCAAAAATGTATAGTTTCACTGGTATATCTCAATTTTCAAAAATGCAAAGTTTGATAGGTCTACAACGCTCCGTTTAGCGGCAAATCGAGTTTTAAGATAAGTTAACTTCAAATGCCCATAACTTCTACAGTTATGCTCGGATTTTCATGGTTTATGTATCGTTGGATAGCTGAAACAATACCCTTTCCAAAAATGTATAGTTTCACTGGTATATCTCAATTTTCAAAAATGCAAAGTTTGATAGGTCTACAACGCTCCGTTTAGCGGCAAATCGAGTTTTAAGATAAGTTAACTTCAAATGGCCATAACTTCTACAGTTATGCTCGGATTTTCATGGTTTATGTATCGTTGGATAGCTGAAACAATACCCTTTCCAAAAATGTATAGTTTCACTGGTATATCTCAATTTTCAAAAATGCAAAGTTTGATAGGTCTACAACGCTCCGTTTAGCGGCAAATCGAGTTTTAAGATAAGTTAACTTCAAATGCCCATAACTTCTACAGTTATGCTCGGATTTTCATGGTTTATGTATCGTTGGATAGCTGAAACAATACCCTTTCCAAAAATGTATAGTTTCACTGGTATATCTCAATTTTCAAAAATGCAAAGTTTGATAGGTCTACAACGCTCCGTTTAGCGGCAAATCGAGTTTTAAGATAAGTTAACTTCAAATGGCCATAACTTCTACAGTTATGCTCGGATTTTCATGGTTTATGTATCGTTGGATAGCTGAAACAATACCCTTTCCAAAAATGTATAGTTTCACTGGTATATCTCAATTTTCAAAAATGCAAAGTTTGATAGGTCTACAACGCTCCGTTTAGCGGCAAATCGAGTTTTAAGATAAGTTAACTTCAAATGCCCATAACTTCTACAGTTATGCTCGGATTTTCATGGTTTATGTATCGTTGGATAGCTGAAACAATACCCTTTCCAAAAATGTATAATTTCACTGGTATATCTCAATTTTCAAAAATGCAAAGTTTGATAGGTCTACAACGCTCCGTTTAGCTGGAAATCGAGTTTAAAGATAAGTTAACTTCAAATAGCCATAACTCCTACAGTTATGCTCGGATTTTCATGGTTTATGTATCGTTGGATAGCTGAAACAATACCCTTTCCAAAAATGTATAGTTTCACTGGTATATCTCAATTTTCAAAAATGCAAAGTTTGATAGGTCTACAACGCTCCGTTTAGCGGCAAATCGAGTTTTAAGATAAGTTAACTTCAAATGGCCATAACTTCTACAGTTATGCTCGGATTTTCATGGTTTATGTATCGTTGGATAGCTGAAACAATACCCTTTCCAAAAATGTATAGTTTCACTGGTATATCTCAATTTTCAAAAATGCAAAGTTTGATAGGTCTACAACGCTCCGTTTAGCGGCAAATCGAGTTTTAAGATAAGTTAACTTCAAATGCCCATAACTTCTACAGTTATGCTCGGATTTTCATGGTTTATGTATCGTTGGATAGCTGAAACAATACCCTTTCCAAAAATGTATAGTTTCACTGGTATATCTCAATTTTCAAAAATGCAAAGTTTGATAGGTCTACAACGCTCCGTTTAGCGGCAAATCGAGTTTTAAGATAAGTTAACTTCAAATGGCCATAACTTCTACAGTTATGCTCGGATTTTCATGGTTTATGTATCGTTGGATAGCTGAAACAATACCCTTTCCAAAAATGTATAGTTTCACTGGTATATCTCAATTTTCAAAAATGCAAAGTTTGATAGGTCTACAACGCTCCGTTTAGCGGCAAATCGAGTTTTAAGATAAGTTAACTTCAAATGGCCATAACTTCTACAGTTATGCTCGGATTTTCATGGTTTATGTATCGTTGGATAGCTGAAACAATACCCTTTCCAAAAATGTATAGTTTCACTGGTATATCTCAATTTTCAAAAATGCAAAGTTTGATAGGTCTACAACGCTCCGTTTAGCGGCAAATCGAGTTTTAAGATAAGTTAACTTCAAATGCCCATAACTTCTACAGTTATGCTCGGATTTTCATGGTTTATGTATCGTTGGATAGCTGAAACAATACCCTTTCCAAAAATGTATAGTTTTACTGGTATATCTCAATTTTAAAAAATGCAAAGTTTGATAGGTCTACAACGCTCCGTTTAGCGGCAAATCGAGTTTTAAGATAAGTTAACTTCAAATGCCCATAACTTCTACAGTTATGCTCGGATTTTCATGGTTTATGTATCGTTGGATAGCTGAAACAATACCCTTTCCAAAAATGTATAGTTTCACTGGTATATCTCAATTTTCAAAAATGCAAAGTTTGATAGGTCTACAACGCTCCGTTTAGCGGCAAATCGAGTTTTAAGATAAGTTAACTTCAAATGCCCATAACTTCTACAGTTATGCTCGGATTTTCATGGTTTATGTATCGTTGGATAGCTGAAACAATACCCTTTCCAAAAATGTATAGTTTTACTGGTATATCTCAATTTTAAAAAATGCAAAGTTTGATAGGTCTACAACGCTCCGTTTAGCTGTAAATCGAGTTTAAAGATAAGCTAACTTCAAATGGCCATAACTTCTACAGTTATGCTCGGATTTTCATGGTTTATGTATCGTTGGATAGCTGAAACAATACCCTTTCCAAAAATGTATAGTTTTACTGGTATATCTCAATTTTAAAAAATGCAAAGTTTGATAGGTCTACAACGCTCCGTTTAGCTGTAAATCGAGTTTAAAGATATGTTAACTTCAAATGGCCATAACTTCTACAGTTATGCTCGGATTTTCATGGTTTATGTATCGTTGGATAGCTGAAACAATACCCTTTCCAAAAATGTATAGTTTCACTGGTATATCTCAATTTTCAAAAATGCAAAGTTTGATAGGTCTACAACGCTCCGTTTAGCGGCAAATCGAGTTTTAAGATAAGTTAACTTCAAATGCCCATAACTTCTACAGTTATGCTCGGATTTTCATGGTTTATGTATCGTTGGATAGCTGAAACAATACCCTTTCCAAAAATGTATAGTTTCACTGGTATATCTCAATTTTAAAAAATGCAAAGTTTGATAGGTCTACAACGCTCCGTTTAGCTGTAAATCGAGTTTAAAGATAAGTTAACTTCAAATGGCCATAACTTCTACAGTTATGCTCGGATTTTCATGGTTTATGTATCGTTGGATAGCTGAAACAATACCCTTTCCAAAAATGTATAGTTTCACTGGTATATCTCAATTTTCAAAAATGCAAAGTTTGATAGGTCTACAACGCTCCGTTTAGCGGCAAATCGAGTTTTAAGATAAGTTAACTTCAAATGCCCATAACTTCTACAGTTATGCTCGGATTTTCATGGTTTATGTATCGTTGGATAGCTGAAACAATACCCTTTCCAAAAATGTATAGTTTCACTGGTATATCTCAATTTTAAAAAATGCAAAGTTTGATAGGTCTACAACGCTCCGTTTAGCTGTAAATCGAGTTTAAAGATAAGTTAACTTCAAATGGCCATAACTTCTACAGTTATGCTCGGATTTTCATGTATCGTTGGATAGCTGAAACAATACCCTTTCCAAAAATGTATAGTTTTACTGGTATATCTCAATTCTCAAAAATGCAAAGTTTGATAGGTCTACAACGCTCCGTTTAGCTGGAAATCGAGTTTAAAGATAAGTTAACTTCAAATAGCCATAACTCCTACAGTTTTGCTCGGATTTTCATGGTTTATGTATCGTTGGATAGCTGAAACAATACCCTTTCCAAAAATGTATAGTTTCACTGGTATATCTCAATTTTCAAAAATGCAAAGTTTGATAGGTCTACAACGCTCCGTTTAGCGGCAAATCGAGTTTTAAGATAAGTTAACTTCAAATGCCCATAACTTCTACAGTTATGCTCGGATTTTCATGGTTTATGTATCGTTGGATAGCTGAAACAATACCCTTTCCAAAAATGTATAGTTTCACTGGTATATCTCAATTCTCAAAAATGCAAAGTTTGATAGGTCTACAAGGCTCCGTTTAGCTGGAAATCGAGTTTAAAGATAAGTTAGCTTCAAATGCCCATAACTTCCACAGTTTTGTTCGGATTTTCATGGTTTATGTATCGTTGGATAGCTGAAACAATACCCTTTCCAAAAATGTATAATTTCACTGGTATATCTCAATTCTCAAAAATGCAAAGTTTGATAGGTCTACAACGCTCCGTTTAGCTGGAAATCGAGTTTAAAGATAAGTTAACTTCAAATAGCCATAACTCCTACAGTTTTGCTCGGATTTTCATGGTTTATGTATCGTTGGATAGCTGAAACAATACCCTTTCAAAAAATGTATAGTTTCACTGGTATATCTCAATTTTAAAAAATGCAAAGTTTGATAGGTCTACAACGCTCCGTTTAGCTGTAAATCGAGTTTAAAGATAAGTTAACTTCAAATGGCCATAACTTCTACAGTTATGCTCGGATTTTCATGTATCGTTGGATAGCTGAAACAATACCCTTTCCAAAAATGTATAGTTTTACTGGTATATCTCAATTCTCAAAAATGCAAAGTTTGATAGGTCTACAACGCTCCGTTTAGCTGGAAATCGAGTTTAAAGATAAGTTAACTTCAAATAGCCATAACTCCTACAGTTTTGCTCGGATTTTCATGGTTTATGTATCGTTGGATAGCTGAAACAATACCCTTTCCAAAAATGTATAGTTTCACTGGTATATCTCAATTTTCAAAAATGCAAAGTTTGATAGGTCTACAACGCTCCGTTTAGCGGCAAATCGAGTTTTAAGATAAGTTAACTTCAAATGCCCATAACTTCTACAGTTATGCTCGGATTTTCATGGTTTATGTATCGTTGGATAGCTGAAACAATACCCTTTCCAAAAATGTATAATTTCACTGGTATATCTCAATTTTCAAAAATGCAAAGTTTGATAGGTGTACAACGCTCCGTTCAGCTGGAAATCGAGTTTAAAGATAAGTTAACTTCAAATAGCCATAACTCCTACAGTTTTGCTCGGATTTTCATGGTTTATGTATCGTTGGATAGCTGAAACAATACCCTTTCCAAAAATGTATAATTTCACTGGTATATCTCAATTTTCAAAAATGCAAAGTTTGATAGGTCTACAACGCTCCGTTTAGCTGGAAATCGAGTTTAAAGATAAGTTAGCTTCAAATGCCCATAACTTCCACAGTTTTGTTCGGATTTTCATGGTTTATGTATCGTTGGATAGCTGAAACAATACCCTTTCCAAAAATGTATAATTTCACTGGTATATCTCAATTTTCAAAAATGCAAAGTTTGATAGGTCTACAACGCTCCGTTTAGCGGCAAATCGAGTTTTAAGATAAGTTAACTTCAAATGCCCATAACTTCTACAGTTTTGCTCGGATTTTCATGGTTTATGCATCGTTGGATAGCTGAAACAATACCCTTTCCAAAAATGTATAATTTCATTGGTATATCTCAATTTTCAAAAATGCAAAGTTTGATAGGTCTACAACGCTCCGTTTAGCTGGAAATCGAGTTTAAAGATAAGTTAGCTTCAAATGCCCATAACTTCCACAGTTTTGTTCGGATTTTCATGGTTCATGTATCGTTGGATAGCTTTCCAAAAATGTATAATTTCACTGGTATATCTCAATTTTCAAAAATGCAAAGTTTGATAGGTGTACAACGCTCCGTTCAGCTGGAAATCGAGTTTAAAGATAAGTTAACTTCAAATAGCCATAACTCCTACAGTTTTGCTCGGATTTTCATGGTTTATGTATCGTTGGATAGCTGAAACAATACCCTTTCCAAAAATGTATAATTTCACTGGTGTATCTCAATTTTAAAAAATGCAAAGTTTGATAGGTCTACAACGCTCCGTTTAGCTGGCAATCGAGTTTAAAGATAAGTTAACTTCAAATGGCCATAACTTCTACAGTTTTGCTCGGATTTTTATGGTTTATGTATCGTTGGATAGCTGAAACAATACCCTTTCCAAAAATGTATAGTTTCACTGGTATATCTCAATTTTCAAAAATGCAAAGTTTGATAGGTCTACAACGCTCCGTTTAGCTGGAAATCGAGTTTAAAGATAAGTTAGCTTCAAATGCCCATAACTTCCACAGTTTTGTTCGGATTTTCATGGTTCATGTATCGTTGGATAGCTTTCCAAAAATGTATAATTTCACTGGTATATCTCAATTTTCAAAAATGCAAAGTTTGATAGGTGTACAACGCTCCGTTCAGCTGGAAATCGAGTTTAAAGATAAGTTAACTTCAAATAGCCATAACTCCTACAGTTTTGCTCGGATTTTCATGGTTTATGTATCGTTGGATAGCTGAAACAATACCCTTTCCAAAAATGTATAATTTCACTGGTGTATCTCAATTTTAAAAAATGCAAAGTTTGATAGGTCTACAACGCTCCGTTTAGCTGGCAATCGAGTTTAAAGATAGGTTAACTTCAAATGGCCATAACTTCTACAGTTATGCTCGGATTTTCATGGTTTATGTATCGTTGGATAGCTGAAACAATACCCTTTCCAAAAATGTATAGTTTTACTGGTATATCTCAATTTTCAAAAATGCAAAGTTTGATAGGTCTACAACGCTCCGTTTAGCGGCAAATCGAGTTTTAAGATAAGTTAACTTCAAATGCCCATAACTTCTACAGTTATGCTCGGATTTTCATGGTTTATGTATCGTTGGATAGCTGAAACAATACCCTTTCCAAAAATGTATAGTTTCACTGGTATATCTCAATTCTCAAAAATGCAAAGTTTGATAGGTGTACAACGCTCCGTTCAGCTGGAAATCGAGTTTAAAGATAAGTTAACTTCAAATAGCCATAACTCCTACAGTTTTGCTCGGATTTTCATGGTTTATGTATCGTTGGATAGCTGAAACAATACCCTTTCCAAAAATGTATAATTTCACTGGTGTATCTCAATTTTAAAAAATGCAAAGTTTGATAGGTCTACAACGCTCCGTTTAGCTGGCAATCGAGTTTAAAGATAATTTAACTTCAAATGGCCATAACTTCTACAGTTTTGCTCAAATTTTTATGGTTTATGTATCGTTGGATAGCTGAAACAATACCCTTTCCAAAAATGTATAATTTCATTGGTATATCTCAATTTTCAAAAATGCAAAGTTTGATAGGTCTACAACGCTCCGTTTAGCTGGAAATCGAGTTTAAAGATAAGTTAGCTTCAAATGCCCATAACTTCCACAGTTTTGTTCGAATTTTCATGGTTCATGTATCGTTGGATAGCTTTCCAAAAATGTATAATTTCACTGGTATATCTCAATTTTCAAAAATGCAAAGTTTGATAGGTGTACAACGCTCCGTTCAGCTGGAAATCGAGTTTAAAGATAAGTTAACTTCAAATAGCCATAACTCCTACAGTTTTGCTCGGATTTTCATGGTTTATGTATCGTTGGATAGCTGAAACAATACCCTTTCCAAAAATGTATAATTTCACTGGTGTATCTCAATTTTAAAAAATGCAAAGTTTGATAGGTCTACAACGCTCCGTTTAGCTGGCAATCGAGTTTAAAGATAAGTTAACTTCAAATGGCCATAACTTCTACAGTTATGCTCGGATTTTCATGGTTTATGTATCGTTGGATAGCTGAAACAATACCCTTTCCAAAAATGTATAGTTTTACTGGTATATCTCAATTTTCAAAAATGCAAAGTTTGATAGGTCTACAACGCTCCGTTTAGCGGCAAATCGAGTTTTAAGATAAGTTAACTTCAAATGCCCATAACTTCTACAGTTATGCTCGGATTTTCATGGTTTATGTATCGTTGGATAGCTGAAACAATACCCTTTCCAAAAATGTATAGTTTCACTGGTATATCTCAATTCTCAAAAATGCAAAGTTTGATAGGTGTACAACGCTCCGTTCAGCTGGAAATCGAGTTTAAAGATAAGTTAACTTCAAATAGCCATAACTCCTACAGTTTTGCTCGGATTTTCATGGTTTATGTATCGTTGGATAGCTGAAACAATACCCTTTCCAAAAATGTATAATTTCACTGGTATATCTCAATTTTCAAAAATGCAAAGTTTGATAGGTCTACAACGCTCCGTTTAGCTGGAAATCGAGTTTAAAGATAAGTTAGCTTCAAATGCCCATAACTTCCACAGTTTTGTTCGGATTTTCATGGTTTATGTATCGTTGGATAGCTGAAACAATACCCTTTCCAAAAATGTATAGTTTCACTGGTATATCTCAATTTTCAAAAATGCAAAGTTTGATAGGTCTACAACGCTCCGTTTAGCGGCAAATCGAGTTTTAAGATAAGTTAACTTCAAATGCCCATAACTTCTACAGTTTTGCTCGGATTTTCATGGTTTATGCATCGTTGGATAGCTGAAACAATACCCTTTCCAAAAATGTATAGTTTCACTGGTATATCTCAATTCTCAAAAATGCAAAGTTTGATAGGTGTACAACGCTCCGTTCAGCTGGAAATCGAGTTTAAAGATAAGTTAACTTCAAATAGCCATAACTCCTACAGTTTTGCTCGGATTTTCATGGTTTATGTATCGTTGGATAGCTGAAACAATACCCTTTCCAAAAATGTATAATTTCACTGGTATATCTCAATTTTCAAAAATGCAAAGTTTGATAGGTCTACAACGCTCCGTTTAGCTGGAAATCGAGTTTAAAGATAAGTTAGCTTCAAATGCCCATAACTTCCACAGTTTTGTTCGGATTTTCATGGTTCATGTATCGTTGGATAGCTTTCCAAAAATGTATAATTTCACTGGTATATCTCAATTTTCAAAAATGCAAAGTTTGATAGGTGTACAACGCTCCGTTCAGCTGGAAATCGAGTTTAAAGATAAGTTAACTTCAAATAGCCATAACTCCTACAGTTTTGCTCGGATTTTCATGGTTTATGTATCGTTGGATAGCTGAAACAATACCCTTTCCAAAAATGTATAATTTCACTGGTGTATCTCAATTTTAAAAAATGCAAAGTTTGATAGGTCTACAACGCTCCGTTTAGCTGGCAATCGAGTTTAAAGATAAGTTAACTTCAAATGGCCATAACTTCTACAGTTTTGCTCGGATTTTTATGGTTTATGTATCGTTGGATAGCTGAAACAATACCCTTTCCAAAAATGTATAATTTCACTGGTGTATCTCAATTTTAAAAAATGCAAAGTTTGATAGGTCTACAACGCTCCGTTTAGCTGTAAATCGAGTTTAAAGATAAGCTAACTTCAAATGGCCATAACTTCTACAGTTTTGCTCGGATTTTTATGGTTTATGTATCGTTGGATAGCTGAAACAATACCCTTTCCAAAAATGTATAATTTCACTGGTGTATCTCAATTTTAAAAAATGCAAAGTTTGATAGGTCTACAACGCTCCGTTTAGCTGTAAATCGAGTTTAAAGATAAGTTAACTTCAAATGGCCATAACTTCTACAGTTTTGCTCGGATTTTTATGGTTTATGTATCGTTGGATAGCTGAAACAATACCCTTTCCAAAAATGTATAATTTCACTGGTGTATCTCAATTTTAAAAAATGCAAAGTTTGATAGGTCTACAACGCTCCGTTTAGCTGGCAATCGAGTTTAAAGATAAGTTAACTTCAAATGGCCATAACTTCTACAGTTTTGCTCGGATTTTTATGGTTTATGTATCGTTGGATAGCTGAAACAATACCCTTTCCAAAAATGTATAATTTCACTGGTGTATCTCAATTTTAAAAAATGCAAAGTTTGATAGGTCTACAACGCTCCGTTTAGCTGTAAATCGAGTTTAAAGATAAGCTAACTTCAAATGGCCATAACTTCTACAGTTTTGCTCGGATTTTTATGGTTTATGTATCGTTGGATAGCTGAAACAATACCCTTTCCAAAAATGTATAATTTCACTGGTGTATCTCAATTTTAAAAAATGCAAAGTTTGATAGGTCTACAACGCTCCGTTTAGCTGTAAATCGAGTTTAAAGATAAGCTAACTTCAAATGGCCATAACTTCTACAGTTTTGCTCGGATTTTTATGGTTTATGTATCGTTGGATAGCTGAAACAATACCCTTTCCAAAAATGTATAATTTCACTGGTGTATCTCAATTTTAAAAAATGCAAAGTTTGATAGGTCTACAACGCTCCGTTTAGCTGTAAATCGAGTTTAAAGATAAGCTAACTTCAAATGGCCATAACTTCTACAGTTTTGCTCGGATTTTTATGGTTTATGTATCGTTGGATAGCTGAAACAATACCCTTTCCAAAAATGTATAATTTCACTGGTGTATCTCAATTTTAAAAAATGCAAAGTTTGATAGGTCTACAACGCTCCGTTTAGCTGTAAATCGAGTTTAAAGATAAGTTAACTTCAAATGGCCATAACTTCTACAGTTTTGCTCGGATTTTTATGGTTTATGTATCGTTGGATAGCTGAAACAATACCCTTTCCAAAAATGTATAATTTCACTGGTGTATCTCAATTTTAAAAAATGCAAAGTTTGATAGGTCTACAACGCTCCGTTTAGCTGGCAATCGAGTTTAAAGATAAGTTAACTTCAAATGGCCATAACTTCTACAGTTTTGCTCGGATTTTTATGGTTTATGTATCGTTGGATAGCTGAAACAATACCCTTTCCAAAAATGTATAATTTCACTGGTGTATCTCAATTTTAAAAAATGCAAAGTTTGATAGGTCTACAACGCTCCGTTTAGCTGTAAATCGAGTTTAAAGATAAGCTAACTTCAAATGGCCATAACTTCTACAGTTTTGCTCGGATTTTCATGGTTTATGTATCGTTGGATAGCTGAAACAATACCCTTTCCAAAAATGTATAATTTCACTGGTGTATCTCAATTTTAAAAAATGCAAAGTTTGATAGGTCTACAACGCTCCGTTTAGCTGGCAATCGAGTTTAAAGATAAGTTAACTTCAAATGGCCATAACTTCTACAGTTTTGCTCGGATTTTTATGGTTTATGTATCGTTGGATAGCTGAAACAATACCCTTTCCAAAAATGTATAATTTCACTGGTGTATCTCAATTTTAAAAAATGCAAAGTTTGATAGGTCTACAACGCTCCGTTTAGCTGTAAATCGAGTTTAAAGATAAGTTAACTTCAAATGGCCATAACTTCTACAGTTTTGCTCGGATTTTTATGGTTTATGTATCGTTGGATAGCTGAAACAATACCCTTTCCAAAAATGTATAATTTCACTGGTGTATCTCAATTTTAAAAAATGCAAAGTTTGATAGGTCTACAACGCTCCGTTTAGCTGTAAATCGAGTTTAAAGATAAGCTAACTTCAAATGGCCATAACTTCCACAGTTTTGTTCGGATTTTCATGGTTCATGTATCGTTGGATAGCTTTCCAAAAATGTATAATTTCACTGGTGTATCTCAATTTTAAAAAATGCAAAGTTTGATAGGTCTACAACGCTCCGTTTAGCTGTAAATCGAGTTTAAAGATAAGTTAACTTCAAATGGCCATAACTTCTACAGTTTTGCTCGGATTTTCATGGTTTATGTATCGTTGGATAGCTGAAACAATACCCTTTCCAAAAATGTATAATTTCACTGGTATATCTCAATTTTCAAAAATGCAAAGTTTGATAGGTCTACAAGGCTCCGTTTAGCTGGAAATCGAGTTTAAAGATAAGTAAGCTTCAAATGCCCATAACTTCCACAGTTTTGTTCGGATTTTCATGGTTCATGTATCGTTGGATAGCTGAAACAATACCCTTTCCAAAAATGTATAGTTTCACCGGTATATCTCAATTTTCAAAAATGCAAAGTTTGATAGGTCTACAAAGCTCCGTTTAGCTGGAAATCGAGTTTAAAGATAAGTTAGCTTCAAATGCCCATAACTTCCACAGTTTTGCTCGGATTTTCATGGTTTATGTATCGTTGGATAGCTGAAACAATACCCTTTCCAAAAATGTATAATTTCACTGGTATATCTCAATTTTCAAAAATGCAAAGTTTGATAGGTCTACAAGGCTCCGTTTAGCTGGAAATCGAGTTTAAAGATAAGTTAGCTTCAAATGCCCATAACTTCCACAGTTTTGTTCGGATTTTCATGGTTCATGTATCGTTGGATAGCTGAAACAATACCCTTTCCAAAAATGTATAGTTTCACCGGTATATCTCAATTTTAAAAAATGCAAAGTTTGATAGGTCTACAACGCTCCGTTCAGCTGGTAATCGAGTTTAAAGATAAGTTAACTTCAAATAGCCATAACTCCTACAGTTTTGCTCGGATTTTCATGGTTTATGTATCGTTGGATAGCTGAAACAATACCCTTTCCAAAAATGTATAATTTCACTGGTATATCTCAATTTTCAAAAATGCAAAGTTTGATAGGTCTACAAGGCTCCGTTTAGCTGGAAATCGAGTTTAAAGATAAGTAAGCTTCAAATGCCCATAACTTCCACAGTTTTGTTCGGATTTTCATGGTTCATGTATCGTTGGATAGCTGAAACAATACCCTTTCCAAAAATGTATAGTTTCACCGGTATATCTCAATTTTAAAAAATGCAAAGTTTGATAGGTCTACAACGCTCCGTTTAGCTGGAAATCGAGTTTAAAGATAAGTTAACTTCAAATAGCCATAACTCCTACAGTTTTGTTCGGATTTTCATGGTTCATGTATCGTTGGATAGCTGAAACAATACCCTTTCCAAAAATGTATAGTTTCACCGGTATATCTCAATTTTAAAAAATGCAAAGTTTGATAGGTCTACAACGCTCCGTTTAGCTGGAAATCGAGTTTAAAGATAAGTTAACTTCAAATAGCCATAACTCCTACAGTTTTGTTCGGATTTTCATGGTTTATGTATCGTTGGATAGCTGAAACAATACTCTTTCCAAAAATGTATAATTTCACTGGTATATCTCAATTTTCAAAAATGCAAAGTTTGATAGGTCTACAACGCTCCGGTTAGCTGGAAATCGAGTTTAAAGATAAGTAAGCTTCAAATGCCCATAACTTCCACAGTTTTGTTCGGATTTTCATGGTTCATGTATCGTTGGATAGCTGAAACAATACCCTTTCCAAAAATGTATAGTTTCACCGGTATATCTCAATTTTAAAAAATGCAAAGTTTGATAGGTCTACAACGCTCCGTTTAGCTGGAAATCGAGTTTAAAGATAAGTTAACTTCAAATAGCCATAACTCCTACAGTTTTGTTCGGATTTTCATGGTTCATGTATCGTTGGATAGCTGAAACAATACCCTTTCCAAAAATGTATAGTTTCACCGGTATATCTCAATTTTAAAAAATGCAAAGTTTGATAGGTCTACAACGCTCCGTTTAGCTGGTAATCGAGTTTAAAGATAAGTTAACTTCAAATGGCCATAACTTCTACAGTTTTGCTCGGATTTTCATGGTTTATGTATCGTTGGATAGCTGAAACAATACCCTTTCCAAAAATGTATAATTTCACTGGTATATCTCAATTTTCAAAAATGCAAAGTTTGATAGGTCTACAAGGCTCCGTTTAGCTGGAAATCGAGTTTAAAGATAAGTAAGCTTCAAATGCCCATAACTTCCACAGTTTTGTTCGGATTTTCATGGTTCATGTATCGTTGGATAGCTGAAACAATACCCTTTCCAAAAATGTATAGTTTCACCGGTATATCTCAATTTTAAAAAATGCAAAGTTTGATAGGTCTACAACGCTCCGTTTAGCTGGAAATCGAGTTTAAAGATAAGTTAACTTCAAATAGCCATAACTCCTACAGTTTTGTTCGGATTTTCATGGTTCATGTATCGTTGGATAGCTGAAACAATACCCTTTCCAAAAATGTATAGTTTCACCGGTATATCTCAATTTTAAAAAATGCAAAGTTTGATAGGTCTACAACGCTCCGTTCAGCTGGTAATCGAGTTTAAAGATAAGTTAACTTCAAATAGCCATAACTCCTACAGTTTTGCTCGGATTTTCATGGTTTATGTATCGTTGGATAGCTGAAACAATACCCTTTCCAAAAATGTATAATTTCACTGGTATATCTCAATTTTCAAAAATGCAAAGTTTGATAGGTCTACAAGGCTCCGTTTAGCTGGAAATCGAGTTTAAAGATAAGTTAGCTTCAAATGCCCATAACTTCCACAGTTTTGTTCGGATTTTCATGGTTCATGTATCGTTGGATAGCTGAAACAATACCCTTTCCAAAAATGTATAGTTTCACCGGTATATCTCAATTTTAAAAAATGCAAAGTTTGATAGGTCTACAACGCTCCGTTTAGCTGTAAATCGAGTTTAAAGATAAGTTAACTTCAAATGGCCATAACTTCTACAGTTTTGCTCGGATTTTCATGGTTTATGTATCGTTGGATAGCTGAAACAATACCCTTTCCAAAAATGTATAATTTCACTGGTATATCTCAATTTTCAAAAATGCAAAGATTGATAGGTCTACAAGGCTCCGTTTAGCTGGAAATCGAGTTTAAAGATAAGTTAGCTTCAAATGCCCATAACTTCCACAGTTTTGTTCGGATTTTCATGGTTCATGTATCGTTGGATAGCTGAAACAATACCCTTTCCAAAAATGTATAGTTTCACCGGTATATCTCAATTTTCAAAAATGCAAAGTTTGATAGGTCTACAAGGCTCCGTTTAGCTGGAAATCGAGTTTAAAGATAAGTTAGCTTCAAATGCCCATAACTTCCACAGTTTTGCTCGGATTTTCATGGTTTATGTATCGTTGGATAGCTGAAACAATACCCTTTCCAAAAATGTATAATTTCACTGGTATATCTCAATTTTCAAAAATGCAAAGTTTGATAGGTCTACAAGGCTCCGTTTAGCTGGAAATCGAGTTTAAAGATAAGTTAGCTTCAAATGCCCATAACTTCCACAGTTTTGTTCGGATTTTCATGGTTCATGTATCGTTGGATAGCTGAAACAATACCCTTTCCAAAAATGTATAGTTTCACCGGTATATCTCAATTTTAAAAAATGCAAAGTTTGATAGGTCTACAACGCTCCGTTCAGCTGGTAATCGAGTTTAAAGATAAGTTAACTTCAAATAGCCATAACTCCTACAGTTTTGCTCGGATTTTCATGGTTTATGTATCGTTGGATAGCTGAAACAATACCCTTTCCAAAAATGTATAATTTCACTGGTATATCTCAATTTTCAAAAATGCAAAGTTTGATAGGTCTACAACGCTCCGTTTAGCTGGAAATCGAGTTTAAAGATAAGTTAGCTTCAAATGCCCATAACTTCCACAGTTTTGTTCGGATTTTCATGGTTCATGTATCGTTGGATAGCTGAAACAATACCCTTTCCAAAAATGTATAATTTCACTGGTATATCTCAATTTTCAAAAATGCAAAGTTTGATAGGTGTACAACGCTCCGTTCAGCTGGAAATCGAGTTTAAAGATAAGTTAACTTCAAATAGCCATAACTCCTACAGTTTTGCTCGGATTTTCATGGTTTATGTATCGTTGGATAGCTGAAACAATACCCTTTCCAAAAATGTATAATTTCACTGGTATATCTCAATTTTCAAAAATGCAAAGTTTGATAGGTCTACAACGCTCCGTTTAGCTGGAAATCGAGTTTAAAGATAAGTTAGCTTCAAATGCCCATAACTTCCACAGTTTTGTTCGGATTTTCATGGTTTATGTATCGTTGGATAGCTGAAACAATACCCTTTCCAAAAATGTATAATTTCACTGGTATATCTCAATTTTCAAAAATGCAAAGTTTGATAGGTCTACAACGCTCCGTTTAGCTGGAAATCGAGTTTAAAGATAAGTTAGCTTCAAATGCCCATAACTTCCACAGTTTTCTTCGGATTTTCATGGTTCATGTATCGTTGGATAGCTGAAACAATACCCTTTCCAAAAATGTATAATTTCACTGGTATATCTCAATTTTCAAAAATGCAAAGTTTGATAGGTCTACAACGCTCCGTTTAGCGGCAAATCGAGTTTTAAGATAAGTTAACTTCAAATGCCCATAACTTCTACAGTTTTTCTCGGATTTTCATGGTTTATGCATCGTTGGATAGCTGAAACAATACCCTTTCCAAAAATGTATAATTTCATTGGTATATCTCAATTTTCAAAAATGCAAAGTTTGATAGGTCTACAACGCTCCGTTTAGCTGGAAATCGAGTTTAAAGATAAGTTAACTTCAAATAGCCATAACTCCTACAGTTTTGCTCGGATTTTCATGGTTTATGTATCGTTGGATAGCTGAAACAATACCCTTTCCAAAAATGTATAATTTCACTGGTGTATCTCAATTTTAAAAAATGCAAAGTTTGATAGGTCTACAACGCTCCGTTCAGCTGGAAATCGAGTTTAAAGATAAGTTAACTTCAAATAGCCATAACTCCTACAGTTTTGCTCGGATTTTCATGGTTTATGTATCGTTGGATAGCTGAAACAATACCCTTTCCAAAAATGTATAATTTCACTGGTGTATCTCAATTTTAAAAAATGCAAAGTTTGATAGGTCTACAACGCTCCGTTCAGCTGGAAATCGAGTTTAAAGATAAGTTAACTTCAAATAGCCATAACTCCTACAGTTTTGCTCGGATTTTCATGGTTTATGTATCGTTGGATAGCTGAAACAATACCCTTTCCAAAAATGTATAATTTCACTGGTGTATCTCAATTTTAAAAAATGCAAAGTTTGATAGGTCTACAACGCTCCGTTTAGCTGGAAATCGAGTTTTAAGATAAGTTAACTTCAAATGCCCATAACTTCTACAGTTATGCTCGGATTTTCATGGTTTATGTATCGTTGGATAGCTGAAACAATACCCTTTCCAAAAATGTATAGTTTCACTGGTATATCTCAATTCTCAAAAATGCAAAGTTTGATAGGTGTACAACGCTCCGTTCAGCTGGAAATCGAGTTTAAAGATAAGTTAACTTCAAATAGCCATAACTCCTACAGTTTTGCTCGGATTTTCATGGTTTATGTATCGTTGGATAGCTGAAACAATACCCTTTCCAAAAATGTATAATTTCACTGGTATATCTCAATTTTCAAAAATGCAAAGTTTGATAGGTCTACAACGCTCCGTTTAGCTGGAAATCGAGTTTAAAGATAAGTTAGCTTCAAATGCCCATAACTTCCACAGTTTTGTTCGGATTTTCATGGTTTATGTATCGTTGGATAGCTGAAACAATACCCTTTCCAAAAATGTATAATTTCACTGGTATATCTCAATTTTCAAAAATGCAAAGTTTGATAGGTCTACAACGCTCCGTTTAGCTGGAAATCGAGTTTAAAGATAAGTTAGCTTCAAATGCCCATAACTTCCACAGTTTTGTTCGGATTTTCATGGTTCATGTATCGTTGGATAGCTGAAACAATACCCTTTCCAAAAATGTATAGTTTCACCGGTATATCTCAATTTTAAAAAATGCAAAGTTTGATAGGTCTACAACGCTCCGTTCAGCTGGAAATCGAGTTTAAAGATAAGTTAACTTCAAATAGCCATAACTCCTACAGTTTTGCTCGGATTTTCATGGTTTATGTATCGTTGGATAGCTGAAACAATACCCTTTCCAAAAATGTATAGTTTCACTGGTATATCTCAATTCTCAAAAATGCAAAGTTTGATAGGTGTACAACGCTCCGTTCAGCTGGAAATCGAGTTTAAAGATAAGTTAACTTCAAATAGCCATAACTTCTACAGTTATGCTCGGATTTTCATGGTTTATGTATCGTTGGATAGCTGAAACAATACCCTTTCCAAAAATGTATAGTTTCACTGGTATATCTCAATTCTCAAAAATGCAAAGTTTGATAGGTGTACAACGCTCCGTTCAGCTGGAAATCGAGTTTAAAGATAAGTTAACTTCAAATAGCCATAACTTCTACAGTTATGCTCGGATTTTCATGGTTTATGTATCGTTGGATAGCTGAAACAATACCCTTTCCAAAAATGTATAGTTTCACTGGTATATCTCAATTCTCAAAAATGCAAAGTTTGATAGGTGTACAACGCTCCGTTCAGCTGGAAATCGAGTTTAAAGATAAGTTAACTTCAAATAGCCATAACTCCTACAGTTTTGCTCGGATTTTCATGGTTTATGTATCGTTGGATAGCTGAAACAATACCCTTTCCAAAAATGTATAATTTCACTGGTGTATCTCAATTTTAAAAAATGCAAAGTTTGATAGGTCTACAACGCTCCGTTCAGCTGGAAATCGAGTTTAAAGATAAGTTAACTTCAAATAGCCATAACTCCTACAGTTTTGCTCGGATTTTCATGGTTTATGTATCGTTGGATAGCTGAAACAATACCCTTTCCAAAAATGTATAATTTCACTGGTGTATCTCAATTTTAAAAAATGCAAAGTTTGATAGGTCTACAACGCTCCGTTTAGCTGGAAATCGAGTTTTAAGATAAGTTAACTTCAAATGCCCATAACTTCTACAGTTATGCTCGGATTTTCATGGTTTATGTATCGTTGGATAGCTGAAACAATACCCTTTCCAAAAATGTATAATTTCACTGGTATATCTCAATTTTCAAAAATGCAAAGTTTGATAGGTCTACAACGCTCCGTTTAGCGGCAAATCGAGTTTTAAGATAAGTTAACTTCAAATGCCCATAACTTCTACAGTTTTGCTCGGATTTTCATGGTTTATGTATCGTTGGATAGCTGAAACAATACCCTTTCCAAAAATGTATAATTTCACTGATATATCTCAATTTTCAAAAATGCAAAGTTTGATAGGTCTACAACGCTCCGTTTAGCGGCAAATCGAGTTTTAAGATAAGTTAACTTCAAATGCCCATAACTTCTACAGTTTTGCTCGGATTTTCATGGTTTATGTATCGTTGGATAGCTGAAACAATACCCTTTCCAAAAATGTATAATTTCACTGGTATATCTCAATTTTCAAAAATGCAAAGTTTGATAGGTCTACAACGCTCCGTTTAGCGGCAAATCGAGTTTTAAGATAAGTTAACTTCAAATGCCCATAACTTCTACAGTTTTGCTCGGATTTTCATGGTTTATGCATCGTTGGATAGCTGAAACAATACCCTTTCCAAAAATGTATAATTTCACTGGTATATCTCAATTTTCAAAAATGCAAAGTTTGATAGGTCTACAACGCTCCGTTTAGCGGCAAATCGAGTTTTAAGATAAGTTAACTTCAAATGCCCATAACTTCTACAGTTTTGCTCGGATTTTCATGGTTTATGTATCGTTGGATAGCTGAAACAATACCCTTTCCAAAAATGTATAATTTCACTGGTATATCTCAATTCTCAAAAATGCAAAGTTTGATAGGTGTACAACGCTCCGTTCAGCTGGAAATCGAGTTTAAAGATAAGTTAACTTCAAATAGCCATAACTCCTACAGTTTTGCTCGGATTTTCATGGTTTATGTATCGTTGGATAGCTGAAACAATACCCTTTCCAAAAATGTATAATTTCACTGGTATATCTCAATTTTCAAAAATGCAAAGTTTGATAGGTCTACAACGCTCCGTTTAGCGGCAAATCGAGTTTTAAGATAAGTTAACTTCAAATGCCCATAACTTCTACAGTTTTGCTCGGATTTTCATGGTTTATGCATCGTTGGATAGCTGAAACAATACCCTTTCCAAAAATGTATAATTTCATTGGTATATCTCAATTTTCAAAAATGCAAAGTTTGATAGGTGTACAACGCTCCGTTTAGCTGGAAATCGAGTTTAAAGATAAGTTAGCTTCAAATGCCCATAACTTCCACAGTTTTGTTCGGATTTTCATGGTTCATGTATCGTTGGATAGCTTTCCAAAAATGTATAATTTCACTGGTATATCTCAATTTTCAAAAATGCAAAGTTTGATAGGTGTACAACGCTCCGTTCAGCTGGAAATCGAGTTTAAAGATAAGTTAACTTCAAATAGCCATAACTCCTACAGTTTTGCTCGGATTTTCATGGTTTATGTATCGTTGGATAGCTGAAACAATACCCTTTCCAAAAATGTATAATTTCACTGGTGTATCTCAATTTTAAAAAATGCAAAGTTTGATAGGTCTACAACGCTCCGTTTAGCTGGAAATCGAGTTTAAAGATAAGTTAACTTCAAATGGCCATAACTTCTACAGTTTTGCTCGGATTTTTATGGTTTATGTATCGTTGGATAGCTGAAACAATACCCTTTCCAAAAATGTATAGTTTCACTGGTATATCTCAATTTTCAAAAATGCAAAGTTTGATAGGTCTACAAGGCTCCGTTTAGCTGGAAATCGAGTTTAAAGATAAGTTAGCTTCAAATGCCCATAACTTCCACAGTTTTGTTCGGATTTTCATGGTTCATGTATCGTTGGATAGCTGAAACAATACCCTTTCCAAAAATGTATAGTTTCACCGGTATATCTCAATTTTAAAAAATGCAAAGTTTGATAGGTCTACAACGCTCCGTTCAGCTGGTAATCGAGTTTAAAGATAAGTTAACTTCAAATAGCCATAACTCCTACAGTTTTGCTCGGATTTTCATGGTTTATGTATCGTTGGATAGCTGAAACAATACCCTTTCCAAAAATGTATAATTTCACTGGTATATCTCAATTTTCAAAAATGCAAAGTGTGATAGGTCTACAACGCTCCGTTTAGCTGGAAATCGAGTTTAAAGATAAGTTAGCTTCAAATGCCCATAACTTCCACAGTTTTGTTCGGATTTTCATGGTTCATGTATCGTTGGATAGCTGAAACAATACCCTTTCCAAAAATGTATAGTTTCACCGGTATATCTCAATTTTAAAAAATGCAAAGTTTGATAGGTCTACAACGCTCCGTTCAGCTGGTAATCGAGTTTAAAGATAAGTTAACTTCAAATAGCCATAACTCCTACAGTTTTGCTCGGATTTTCATGGTTTATGTATCGTTGGATAGCTGAAACAATACCCTTTCCAAAAATGTATAATTTCACTGGTATATCTCAATTTTCAAAAATGCAAAGTTTGATAGGTCTACAACGCTCCGTTTAGCTGGAAATCGAGTTTAAAGATAAGTTAGCTTCAAATGCCCATAACTTCCACAGTTTTGTTCGGATTTTCATGGTTCATGTATCGTTGGATAGCTGAAACAATACCCTTTCCAAAAATGTATAGTTTCACCGGTATATCTCAATTTTAAAAAATGCAAAGTTTGATAGGTCTACAACGCTCCGTTCAGCTGGTAATCGAGTTTAAAGATAAGTTAACTTCAAATAGCCATAACTCCTACAGTTTTGCTCGGATTTTCATGGTTTATGTATCGTTGGATAGCTGAAACAATACCCTTTCCAAAAATGTATAATTTCACTGGTATATCTCAATTTTCAAAAATGCAAAGTTTGATAGGTCTACAACGCTCCGTTTAGCTGGAAATCGAGTTTAAAGATAAGTTAGCTTCAAATGCCCATAACTTCCACAGTTTTGTTCGGATTTTCATGGTTCATGTATCGTTGGATAGCTGAAACAATACCCTTTCCAAAAATGTATAGTTTCACCGGTATATCTCAATTTTAAAAAATGCAAAGTTTGATAGGTCTACAACGCTCCGTTCAGCTGGTAATCGAGTTTAAAGATAAGTTAACTTCAAATAGCCATAACTCCTACAGTTTTGCTCGGATTTTCATGGTTTATGTATCGTTGGATAGCTGAAACAATACCCTTTCCAAAAATGTATAATTTCACTGGTGTATCTCAATTTTAAAAAATGCAAAGTTTGATAGGTCTACAACGCTCCGTTTAGCTGTAAATCGAGTTTAAAGATAAGTTAACTTCAAATGGCCATAACTTCTACAGTTTTGCTCGGATTTTCATGGTTTATGTATCGTTGGATAGCTGAAACAATACCCTTTCCAAAAATGTATAATTTCACTGGTGTATCTCAATTTTAAAAAATGCAAAGTTTGATAGGTCTACAACGCTCCGTTTAGCTGTAAATCGAGTTTAAAGATAAGTTAACTTCAAATGGCCATAACTTCTACAGTTTTGCTCGGATTTTCATGGTTTATGTATCGTTGGATAGCTGAAACAATACCCTTTCCAAAAATGTATAATTTCACTGGTGTATCTCAATTTTAAAAAATGCAAAGTTTGATAGGTCTACAACGCTCCGTTCAGCTGGTAATCGAGTTTAAAGATAAGTTAACTTCAAATAGCCATAACTCCTACAGTTTTGCTCGGATTTTCATGGTTTATGTATCGTTGGATAGCTGAAACAATACCCTTTCCAAAAATGTATAATTTCACTGGTGTATCTCAATTTTAAAAAATGCAAAGTTTGATAGGTCTACAACGCTCCGTTTAGCTGTAAATCGAGTTTAAAGATAAGTTAACTTCAAATGGCCATAACTTCTACAGTTTTGCTCGGATTTTCATGGTTTATGTATCGTTGGATAGCTGAAACAATACCCTTTCCAAAAATGTATAATTTCACTGGTGTATCTCAATTTTAAAAAATGCAAAGTTTGATAGGTCTACAACGCTCCGTTCAGCTGGTAATCGAGTTTAAAGATAAGTTAACTTCAAATAGCCATAACTCCTACAGTTTTGCTCGGATTTTCATGGTTTATGTATCGTTGGATAGCTGAAACAATACCCTTTCCAAAAATGTATAATTTCACTGGTGTATCTCAATTTTAAAAAATGCAAAGTTTGATAGGTCTACAACGCTCCGTTTAGCTGTAAATCGAGTTTAAAGATAAGTTAACTTCAAATGGCCATAACTTCTACAGTTTTGCTCGGATTTTCATGGTTTATGTATCGTTGGATAGCTGAAACAATACCCTTTCCAAAAATGTATAATTTCACTGGTGTATCTCAATTTTAAAAAATGCAAAGTTTGATAGGTCTACAACGCTCCGTTCAGCTGGTAATCGAGTTTAAAGATAAGTTAACTTCAAATAGCCATAACTCCTACAGTTTTGCTCGGATTTTCATGGTTTATGTATCGTTGGATAGCTGAAACAATACCCTTTCCAAAAATGTATAATTTCACTGGTGTATCTCAATTTTAAAAAATGCAAAGTTTGATAGGTCTACAACGCTCCGTTCAGCTGGTAATCGAGTTTAAAGATAAGTTAACTTCAAATAGCCATAACTCCTACAGTTTTGCTCGGATTTTCATGGTTTATGTATCGTTGGATAGCTGAAACAATACCCTTTCCAAAAATGTATAATTTCACTGGTGTATCTCAATTTTAAAAAATGCAAAGTTTGATAGGTCTACAACGCTCCGTTTAGCTGTAAATCGAGTTTAAAGATAAGTTAACTTCAAATGGCCATAACTTCTACAGTTTTGCTCGGATTTTCATGGTTTATGTATCGTTGGATAGCTGAAACAATACCCTTTCCAAAAATGTATAATTTCACTGGTGTATCTCAATTTTAAAAAATGCAAAGTTTGATAGGTCTACAACGCTCCGTTCAGCTGGTAATCGAGTTTAAAGATAAGTTAACTTCAAATAGCCATAACTCCTACAGTTTTGCTCGGATTTTCATGGTTTATGTATCGTTGGATAGCTGAAACAATACCCTTTCCAAAAATGTATAATTTCACTGGTGTATCTCAATTTTAAAAAATGCAAAGTTTGATAGGTCTACAACGCTCCGTTTAGCTGTAAATCGAGTTTAAAGATAAGTTAACTTCAAATGGCCATAACTTCTACAGTTTTGCTCGGATTTTCATGGTTTATGTATCGTTGGATAGCTGAAACAATACCCTTTCCAAAAATGTATAATTTCACTGGTGTATCTCAATTTTAAAAAATGCAAAGTTTGATAGGTCTACAACGCTCCGTTCAGCTGGTAATCGAGTTTAAAGATAAGTTAACTTCAAATAGCCATAACTCCTACAGTTTTGCTCGGATTTTCATGGTTTATGTATCGTTGGATAGCTGAAACAATACCCTTTCCAAAAATGTATAATTTCACTGGTGTATCTCAATTTTAAAAAATGCAAAGTTTGATAGGTCTACAACGCTCCGTTTAGCTGTAAATCGAGTTTAAAGATAAGTTAACTTCAAATGGCCATAACTTCTACAGTTTTGCTCGGATTTTCATGGTTTATGTATCGTTGGATAGCTGAAACAATACCCTTTCCAAAAATGTATAATTTCACTGGTGTATCTCAATTTTAAAAAATGCAAAGTTTGATAGGTCTACAACGCTCCGTTCAGCTGGTAATCGAGTTTAAAGATAAGTTAACTTCAAATAGCCATAACTCCTACAGTTTTGCTCGGATTTTCATGGTTTATGTATCGTTGGATAGCTGAAACAATACCCTTTCCAAAAATGTATAATTTCACTGGTGTATCTCAATTTTAAAAAATGCAAAGTTTGATAGGTCTACAACGCTCCGTTTAGCTGTAAATCGAGTTTAAAGATAAGTTAACTTCAAATGGCCATAACTTCTACAGTTTTGCTCGGATTTTCATGGTTTATGTATCGTTGGATAGCTGAAACAATACCCTTTCCAAAAATGTATAATTTCACTGGTATATCTCAATTTTCAAAAATGCAAAGTTTGATAGGTCTACAACGCTCCGTTTAGCTGGAAATCGAGTTTAAAGATAAGTTAGCTTCAAATGCCCATAACTTCCACAGTTTTGTTCGGATTTTCATGGTTCATGTATCGTTGGATAGCTGAAACAATACCCTTTCCAAAAATGTATAGTTTCACCGGTATATCTCAATTTTAAAAAATGCAAAGTTTGATAGGTCTACAACGCTCCGTTCAGCTGGTAATCGAGTTTAAAGATAAGTTAACTTCAAATAGCCATAACTCCTACAGTTTTGCTCGGATTTTCATGGTTTATGTATCGTTGGATAGCTGAAACAATACCCTTTCCAAAAATGTATAATTTCACTGGTATATCTCAATTTTCAAAAATGCAAAGTTTGATAGGTCTACAAGGCTCCGTTTAGCTGGAAATCGAGTTTAAAGATAAGTTAGCTTCAAATGCCCATAACTTCCACAGTTTTGTTCGGATTTTCATGGTTAATGTATCGTTGGATAGCTGAAACAATACCCTTTCCAAAAATGTATAGTTTCACCGGTATATCTCAATTTTAAAAAATGCAAAGTTTGATAGGTCTACAACGCTCCGTTCAGCTGGTAATCGAGTTTAAAGATAAGTTAACTTCAAATAGCCATAACTCCTACAGTTTTGCTCGGATTTTCATGGTTTATGTATCGTTGGATAGCTGAAACAATACCCTTTCCAAAAATGTATAATTTCACTGGTGTGTCTCAATTTTAAAAAATGCAAAGTTTGATAGGTCTACAACGCTCCGTTTAGCTGTAAATCGAGTTTAAAGATAAGTTAACTTCAAATGGCCATAACTTCTACAGTTTTGCTCGGATTTTCATGGTTTATGTATCGTTGGATAGCTGAAACAATACCCTTTCCAAAAATGTATAATTTCACTGGTATATCTCAATTTTCAAAAATGCAAAGTTTGATAGGTCTACAACGCTCCGTTTAGCTGGAAATCGAGTTTAAAGATAAGTTAGCTTCAAATGGCCATAACTTCTACAGTTTTGCTCGGATTTTCATGGTTTATGTATCGTTGGATAGCTGAAACAATACCCTTTCCAAAAATGTATAATTTCACTGGTATATCTCAATTTTCAAAAATGCAAAGTTTGATAGGTCTACAAGGCTCCGTTTAGCTGGAAATCGAGTTTAAAGATAAGTTAGCTTCAAATGCCCATAACTTCCACAGTTTTGTTCGGATTTTCATGGTTCATGTATCGTTGGATAGCTGAAACAATACCCTTTCCAAAAATGTATAGTTTCACCGGTATATCTCAATTTTAAAAAATGCAAAGTTTGATAGGTCTACAACGCTCCGTTCAGCTGGTAATCGAGTTTAAAGATAAGTTAACTTCAAATAGCCATAACTCCTACAGTTTTGCTCGGATTTTCATGGTTTATGTATCGTTGGATAGCTGAAACAATACCCTTTCCAAAAATGTATAATTTCACTGGTATATCTCAATTTTCAAAAATGCAAAGTTTGATAGGTCTACAACGCTCCGTTTAGCTGGAAATCGAGTTTAAAGATAAGTTAGCTTCAAATGCCCATAACTTCCACAGTTTTGTTCGGATTTTCATGGTTCATGTATCGTTGGATAGCTGAAACAATACCCTTTCCAAAAATGTATAGTTTCACCGGTATATCTCAATTTTAAAAAATGCAAAGTTTGATAGGTCTACAACGCTCCGTTCAGCTGGAAATCGAGTTTAAAGATAAGTTAACTTCAAATAGCCATAACTCCTACAGTTTTGCTCGGATTTTCATGGTTTATGTATCGTTGGATAGCTGAAACAATACCCTTTCCAAAAATGTATAATTTCACTGGTATATCTCAATTTTCAAAAATGCAAAGTTTGATAGGTCTACAACGCTCCGTTTAGCTGGAAATCGAGTTTAAAGATAAGTTAGCTTCAAATGCCCATAACTTCCACAGTTTTGTTCGGATTTTCATGGTTTATGTATCGTTGGATAGCTGAAACAATACCCTTTCCAAAAATGTATAATTTCACTGGTATATCTCAATTTTCAAAAATGCAAAGTTTGATAGGTCTACAACGCTCCGTTTAGCTGGAAATCGAGTTTAAAGATAAGTTAGCTTCAAATAGCCATAACTCCTACAGTTTTGCTCGGATTTTCATGGTTTATGTATCGTTGGATAGCTGAAACAATACCCTTTCCAAAAATGTATAATTTCACTGGTATATCTCAATTTTAAAAAATGCAAAGTTTGATAGGTCTACAACGCTCCGTTCAGCTGGTAATCGAGTTTAAAGATAAGTTAACTTCAAATAGCCATAACTCCTACAGTTTTGCTCGGATTTTCATGGTTTATGTATCGTTGGATAGCTGAAACAATACCCTTTCCAAAAATGTATAATTTCACTGGTATATCTCAATTTTCAAAAATGCAAAGTTTGATAGGTCTACAACGCTCCGTTTAGCTGGAAATCGAGTTTAAAGATAAGTTAGCTTCAAATGCCCATAACTTCCACAGTTTTGTTCGGATTTTCATGGTTTATGTATCGTTGGATAGCTGAAACAATACCCTTTCCAAAAATGTATAGTTTCACCGGTATATCTCAATTTTAAAAAATGCAAAGTTTGATAGGTCTACAACGCTCCGTTCAGCTGGTAATCGAGTTTAAAGATAAGTTAACTTCAAATAGCCATAACTCCTACAGTTTTGCTCGGATTTTCATGGTTTATGTATCGTTGGATAGCTGAAACAATACCCTTTCCAAAAATGTATAATTTCACTGGTATATCTCAATTTTCAAAAATGCAAAGTTTGATAGGTCCACAACGCTCCGTTTAGCTGGAAATCGAGTTTAAAGATAAGTTAGCTTCAAATGCCCATAACTTCCACAGTTTTGTTCGGATTTTCATGGTTTATGTATCGTTGGATAGCTGAAACAATACCCTTTCCAAAAATGTATAATTTCACTGGTATATCTCAATTTTCAAAAATGCAAAGTTTGATAGGTCTACAACGCTCCGTTTAGCTGGAAATCGAGTTTAAAGATAAGTTAGCTTCAAATAGCCATAACTCCTACAGTTTTGCTCGGATTTTCATGGTTTATGTATCGTTGGATAGCTGAAACAATACCCTTTCCAAAAATGTATAATTTCACTGGTATATCTCAATTTTAAAAAATGCAAAGTTTGATAGGTCTACAACGCTCCGTTCAGCTGGTAATCGAGTTTAAAGATAAGTTAACTTCAAATAGCCATAACTCCTACAGTTTTGCTCGGATTTTCATGGTTTATGTATCGTTGGATAGCTGAAACAATACCCTTTCCAAAAATGTATAATTTCACTGGTATATCTCAATTTTCAAAAATGCAAAGTTTGATAGGTCTGCAACGCTCCGTTTAGCTGGAAATCGAGTTTAAAGATAAGTTAGCTTCAAATGCCCATAACTTCCACAGTTTTGTTCGGATTTTCATGGTTTATGTATCGTTGGATAGCTGAAACAATACCCTTTCCAAAAATGTATAATTTCACTGGTATATCTCAATTTTCAAAAATGCAAAGTTTGATAGGTCTACAACGCTCCGTTTAGCTGGAAATCGAGTTTAAAGATAAGTTAGCTTCAAATAGCCATAACTCCTACAGTTTTGCTCGGATTTTCATGGTTTATGTATCGTTGGATAGCTGAAACAATACCCTTTCCAAAAATGTATAGTTTCACCGGTATATCTCAATTTTAAAAAATGCAAAGTTTGATAGGTCTACAACGCTCCGTTCAGCTGGTAATCGAGTTTAAAGATAAGTTAACTTCAAATAGCCATAACTCCTACAGTTTTGCTCGGATTTTCATGGTTTATGTATCGTTGGATAGCTGAAACAATACCCTTTCCAAAAATGTATAATTTCACTGGTATATCTCAATTTTCAAAAATGCAAAGTTTGATAGGTCTACAACGCTCCGTTTAGCTGGAAATCGAGTTTAAAGATAAGTTAGCTTCAAATGCCCATAACTTCCACAGTTTTGTTCGGATTTTCATGGTTTATGTATCGTTGGATAGCTGAAACAATACCCTTTCCAAAAATGTATAATTTCACTGGTATATCTCAATTTTCAAAAATGCAAAGTTTGATAGGTCTACAACGCTCCGTTTAGCTGGAAATCGAGTTTAAAGATAAGTTAGCTTCAAATGCCCATAACTTCCACAGTTTTGTTCGGATTTTCATGGTTTATGTATCGTTGGATAGCTGAAACAATACCCTTTCCAAAAATGTATAATTTCACTGGTATATCTCAATTTTCAAAAATGCAAAGTTTGATAGGTCTACAACGCTCCGTTTAGCTGGAAATCGAGTTTAAAGATAAGTTAGCTTCAAATGCCCATAACTTCCACAGTTTTGTTCGGATTTTCATGGTTTATGTATCGTTGGATAGCTGAAACAATACCCTTTCCAAAAATGTATAATTTCACTGGTATATCTCAATTTTCAAAAATGCAAAGTTTGATAGGTCTACAACGCTCCGTTTAGCTGGAAATCGAGTTTAAAGATAAGTTAGCTTCAAATGGCCATAACTTCTACAGTTTTGCTCGGATTTTCATGGTTTATGTATCGTTGGATAGCTGAAACAATACCCTTTCCAAAAATGTATAATTTCACTGGTATATCTCAATTTTCAAAAATGCAAAGTTTGATAGGTCTACAAGGCTCCGTTTAGCTGGAAATCGAGTTTAAAGATAAGTTAGCTTCAAATGCCCATAACTTCCACAGTTTTGTTCGGATTTTCATGGTTCATGTATCGTTGGATAGCTGAAACAATACCCTTTCCAAAAATGTATAATTTCACTGGTATATCTCAATTTTCAAAAATGCAAAGTTTGATAGGTCTACAACGCTCCGTTTAGCTGGAAATCGAGTTTAAAGATAAGTTAGCTTCAAATGGCCATAACTTCTACAGTTTTGCTCGGATTTTCATGGTTTATGTATCGTTGGATAGCTGAAACAATACCCTTTCCAAAAATGTATAATTTCACTGGTATATCTCAATTTTCAAAAATGCAAAGTTTGATAGGTCTACAAGGCTTCGTTTAGCTGGAAATCGAGTTTAAAGATAAGTTAGCTTCAAATGCCCATAACTTCCACAGTTTTGTTCGGATTTTCATGGTTTATGTATCGTTGGATAGCTGAAACAATACCCTTTCCAAAAATGTATAATTTCACTGGTATATCTCAATTTTCAAAAATGCAAAGTTTGATAGGTCTACAACGCTCCGTTTAGCTGGAAATCGAGTTTAAAGATAAGTTAGCTTCAAATGGCCATAACTTCTACAGTTTTGCTCGGATTTTCATGGTTTATGTATCGTTGGATAGCTGAAACAATACCCTTTCCAAAAATGTATAATTTCACTGGTATATCTCAATTTTCAAAAATGCAAAGTTTGATAGGTCTACAAGGCTCCGTTTAGCTGGAAATCGAGTTTAAAGATAAGTTAGCTTCAAATGCCCATAACTTCCACAGTTTTGTTCGGATTTTCATGGTTCATGTATCGTTGGATAGCTGAAACAATACCCTTTCCAAAAATGTATAATTTCACTGGTATATCTCAATTTTCAAAAATGCAAAGTTTGATAGGTCTACAACGCTCCGTTTAGCTGGAAATCGAGTTTAAAGATAAGTTAGCTTCAAATGGCCATAACTTCTACAGTTTTGCTCGGATTTTCATGGTTTATGTATCGTTGGATAGCTGAAACAATACCCTTTCCAAAAATGTATAATTTCACTGGTATATCTCAATTTTCAAAAATGCAAAGTTTGATAGGTCTACAAGGCTCCGTTTAGCTGGAAATCGAGTTTAAAGATAAGTTAGCTTCAAATGCCCATAACTTCCACAGTTTTGTTCGGATTTTCATGGTTCATGTATCGTTGGATAGCTGAAACAATACCCTTTCCAAAAATGTATAGTTTCACCGGTATATCTCAATTTTAAAAAATGCAAAGTTTGATAGGTCTACAACGCTCCGTTCAGCTGGTAATCGAGTTTAAAGATAAGTTAACTTCAAATAGCCATAACTACTACAGTTTTGCTCGGATTTTCATGGTTTATGTATCGTTGGATAGCTGAAACAATACCCTTTCCAAAAATGTATAATTTCACTGGTGTATCTCAATTTTAAAAAATGCAAAGTTTGATAGGTCTACAACGCTCCGTTTAGCTGTAAATCGAGTTTAAAGATAAGTTAACTTCAAATGGCCATAACTTCTACAGTTTTGCTCGGATTTTCATGGTTTATGTATCGTTGGATAGCTGAAACAATACCCTTTCCAAAAATGTATAATTTCACTGGTATATCTCAATTTTCAAAAATGCAAAGTTTGATAGGTCTACAACGCTCCGTTTAGCTGGAAATCGAGTTTAAAGATAAGTTAGCTTCAAATGGCCATAACTTCTACAGTTTTGCTCGGATTTTCATGGTTTATGTATCGTTGGATAGCTGAAACAATACCCTTTCCAAAAATGTATAATTTCACTGGTATATCTCAATTTTCAAAAATGCAAAGTTTGATAGGTCTACAAGGCTCCGTTTAGCTGGAAATCGAGTTTAAAGATAAGTTAGCTTCAAATGCCCATAACTTCCACAGTTTTGTTCGGATTTTCATGGTTCATGTATCGTTGGATAGCTGAAACAATACCCTTTCCAAAAATGTATAGTTTCACCGGTATATCTCAATTTTAAAAAATGCAAAGTTTGATAGGTCTACAACGCTCCGTTCAGCTGGAAATCGAGTTTAAAGATAAGTTAACTTCAAATAGCCATAACTCCTACAGTTTTGCTCGGATTTTCATGGTTTATGTATCGTTGGATAGCTGAAACAATACCCTTTCCAAAAATGTATAATTTCACTGGTATATCTCAATTTTCAAAAATGCAAAGTTTGATAGGTCTACAACGCTCCGTTTAGCTGGAAATCGAGTTTAAAGATAAGTTAGCTTCAAATGCCCATAACTTCCACAGTTTTGTTCGGATTTTCATGGTTTATGTATCGTTGGATAGCTGAAACAATACCCTTTCCAAAAATGTATAATTTCACTGGTATATCTCAATTTTCAAAAATGCAAAGTTTGATAGGTCTACAACGCTCCGTTTAGCTGGAAATCGAGTTTAAAGATAAGTTAGCTTCAAATAGCCATAACTCCTACAGTTTTGCTCGGATTTTCATGGTTTATGTATCGTTGGATAGCTGAAACAATACCCTTTCCAAAAATGTATAATTTCACTGGTATATCTCAATTTTAAAAAATGCAAAGTTTGATAGGTCTACAACGCTCCGTTTAGCTGGAAATCGAGTTTAAAGATAAGTTAGCTTCAAATGCCCATAACTTCCACAGTTTTGTTCGGATTTTCATGGTTTATGTATCGTTGGATAGCTGAAACAATACCCTTTCCAAAAATGTATAATTTCACTGGTATATCTCAATTTTCAAAAATGCAAAGTTTGATAGGTCTACAACGCTCCGTTTAGCTGGAAATCGAGTTTAAAGATAAGTTAGCTTCAAATAGCCATAACTCCTACAGTTTTGCTCGGATTTTCATGGTTTATGTATCGTTGGATAGCTGAAACAATACCCTTTCCAAAAATGTATAATTTCACTGGTATATCTCAATTTTCAAAAATGCAAAGTTTGATAGGTCTACAACGCTCCGTTTAGCTGGAAATCGAGTTTAAAGATAAGTTAGCTTCAAATAGCCATAACTCCTACAGTTTTGCTCGGATTTTCATGGTTTATGTATCGTTGGATAGCTGAAACAATACCCTTTCCAAAAATGTATAATTTCACTGGTATATCTCAATTTTAAAAAATGCAAAGTTTGATAGGTCTACAACGCTCCGTTCAGCTGGTAATCGAGTTTAAAGATAAGTTAACTTCAAATAGCCATAACTCCTACAGTTTTGCTCGGATTTTCATGGTTTATGTATCGTTGGATAGCTGAAACAATACCCTTTCCAAAAATGTATAATTTCACTGGTATATCTCAATTTTCAAAAATGCAAAGTTTGATAGGTCTACAACGCTCCGTTTAGCTGGAAATCGAGTTTAAAGATAAGTTAGCTTCAAATGCCCATAACTTCCACAGTTTTGTTCGGATTTTCATGGTTTATGTATCGTTGGATAGCTGAAACAATACCCTTTCCAAAAATGTATAATTTCACTGGTATATCTCAATTTTCAAAAATGCAAAGTTTGATAGGTCTACAACGCTCCGTTTAGCTGGAAATCGAGTTTAAAGATAAGTTAGCTTCAAATAGCCATAACTCCTACAGTTTTGCTCGGATTTTCATGGTTTATGTATCGTTGGATAGCTGAAACAATACCCTTTCCAAAAATGTATAATTTCACTGGTATATCTCAATTTTAAAAAATGCAAAGTTTGATAGGTCTACAACGCTCCGTTCAGCTGGTAATCGAGTTTAAAGATAAGTTAACTTCAAATAGCCATAACTCCTACAGTTTTGCTCGGATTTTCATGGTTTATGTATCGTTGGATAGCTGAAACAATACCCTTTCCAAAAATGTATAATTTCACTGGTATATCTCAATTTTCAAAAATGCAAAGTTTGATAGGTCTACAACGCTCCGTTTAGCTGGAAATCGAGTTTAAAGATAAGTTAGCTTCAAATGCCCATAACTTCCACAGTTTTGTTCGGATTTTCATGGTTTATGTATCGTTGGATAGCTGAAACAATACCCTTTCCAAAAATGTATAATTTCACTGGTATATCTCAATTTTCAAAAATGCAAAGTTTGATAGGTCTACAACGCTCCGTTTAGCTGGAAATCGAGTTTAAAGATAAGTTAGCTTCAAATAGCCATAACTCCTACAGTTTTGCTCGGATTTTCATGGTTTATGTATCGTTGGATAGCTGAAACAATACCCTTTCCAAAAATGTATAATTTCACTGGTATATCTCAATTTTAAAAAATGCAAAGTTTGATAGGTCTACAACGCTCCGTTCAGCTGGTAATCGAGTTTAAAGATAAGTTAACTTCAAATAGCCATAACTCCTACAGTTTTGCTCGGATTTTCATGGTTTATGTATCGTTGGATAGCTGAAACAATACCCTTTCCAAAAATGTATAATTTCACTGGTATATCTCAATTTTCAAAAATGCAAAGTTTGATAGGTCTACAACGCTCCGTTTAGCTGGAAATCGAGTTTAAAGATAAGTTAGCTTCAAATGCCCATAACTTCCACAGTTTTGTTCGGATTTTCATGGTTTATGTATCGTTGGATAGCTGAAACAATACCCTTTCCAAAAATGTATAATTTCACTGGTATATCTCAATTTTCAAAAATGCAAAGTTTGATAGGTCTACAACGCTCCGTTTAGCTGGAAATCGAGTTTAAAGATAAGTTAGCTTCAAATAGCCATAACTCCTACAGTTTTGCTCGGATTTTCATGGTTTATGTATCGTTGGATAGCTGAAACAATACCCTTTCCAAAAATGTATAGTTTCACCGGTATATCTCAATTTTAAAAAATGCAAAGTTTGATAGGTCTACAACGCTCCGTTCAGCTGGTAATCGAGTTTAAAGATAAGTTAACTTCAAATAGCCATAACTCCTACAGTTTTGCTCGGATTTTCATGGTTTATGTATCGTTGGATAGCTGAAACAATACCCTTTCCAAAAATGTATAATTTCACTGGTATATCTCAATTTTCAAAAATGCAAAGTTTGATAGGTCTACAACGCTCCGTTTAGCTGGAAATCGAGTTTAAAGATAAGTTAGCTTCAAATGCCCATAACTTCCACAGTTTTGTTCGGATTTTCATGGTTTATGTATCGTTGGATAGCTGAAACAATACCCTTTCCAAAAATGTATAATTTCACTGGTATATCTCAATTTTCAAAAATGCAAAGTTTGATAGGTCTACAACGCTCCGTTTAGCTGGAAATCGAGTTTAAAGATAAGTTAGCTTCAAATGCCCATAACTTCCACAGTTTTGTTCGGATTTTCATGGTTTATGTATCGTTGGATAGCTGAAACAATACCCTTTCCAAAAATGTATAATTTCACTGGTATATCTCAATTTTCAAAAATGCAAAGTTTGATAGGTCTACAACGCTCCGTTTAGCTGGAAATCGAGTTTAAAGATAAGTTAGCTTCAAATGCCCATAACTTCCACAGTTTTGTTCGGATTTTCATGGTTTATGTATCGTTGGATAGCTGAAACAATACCCTTTCCAAAAATGTATAATTTCACTGGTATATCTCAATTTTCAAAAATGCAAAGTTTGATAGGTCTACAACGCTCCGTTTAGCTGGAAATCGAGTTTAAAGATAAGTTAGCTTCAAATTGCCATAACTTCTACAGTTTTGCTCGGATTTTCATGGTTTATGTATCGTTGGATAGCTGAAACAATACCCTTTCCAAAAATGTATAATTTCACTGGTATATCTCAATTTTCAAAAATGCAAAGTTTGATAGGTCTACAAGGCTCCGTTTAGCTGGAAATCGAGTTTAAAGATAAGTTAGCTTCAAATGCCCATAACTTCCACAGTTTTGTTCGGATTTTCATGGTTCATGTATCGTTGGATAGCTGAAACAATACCCTTTCCAAAAATGTATAGTTTCACCGGTATATCTCAATTTTAAAAAATGCAAAGTTTGATAGGTCTACAACGCTCCGTTCAGCTGGTAATCGAGTTTAAAGATAAGTTAACTTCAAATAGCCATAACTCCTACAGTTTTGCTCGGATTTTCATGGTTTATGTATCGTTGGATAGCTGAAACAATACCCTTTCCAAAAATGTATAATTTCACTGGTATATCTCAATTTTCAAAAATGCAAAGTTTGATAGGTCTACAACGCTCCGTTTAGCTGGAAATCGAGTTTAAAGATAAGTTAGCTTCAAATGCCCATAACTTCCACAGTTTTGTTCGGATTTTCATGGTTCATGTATCGTTGGATAGCTGAAACAATACCCTTTCCAAAAATGTATAGTTTCACCGGTATATCTCAATTTTAAAAAATGCAAAGTTTGATAGGTCTACAACGCTCCGTTCAGCTGGTAATCGAGTTTAAAGATAAGTTAACTTCAAATAGCCATAACTCCTACAGTTTTGCTCGGATTTTCATGGTTTATGTATCGTTGGATAGCTGAAACAATACCCTTTCCAAAAATGTATAATTTCACTGGTATATCTCAATTTTCAAAAATGCAAAGTTTGATAGGTCTACAACGCTCCGTTTAGCTGGAAATCGAGTTTAAAGATAAGTTAGCTTCAAATGCCCATAACTTCCACAGTTTTGTTCGGATTTTCATGGTTTATGTATCGTTGGATAGCTGAAACAATACCCTTTCCAAAAATGTATAATTTCACTGGTATATCTCAATTTTCAAAAATGCAAAGTTTGATAGGTCTACAACGCTCCGTTTAGCTGGAAATCGAGTTTAAAGATAAGTTAGCTTCAAATGCCCATAACTTCCACAGTTTTGTTCGGATTTTCATGGTTTATGTATCGTTGGATAGCTGAAACAATACCCTTTCCAAAAATGTATAATTTCACTGGTATATCTCAATTTTCAAAAATGCAAAGTTTGATAGGTCTACAACGCTCCGTTTAGCTGGAAATCGAGTTTAAAGATAAGTTAACTTCAAATAGCCATAACTCCTACAGTTTTGCTCGGATTTTCATGGTTTATGTATCGTTGGATAGCTGAAACAATACCCTTTCCAAAAATGTATAATTTCACTGGTATATCTCAATTTTCAAAAATGCAAAGTTTGATAGGTCTACAACGCTCCGTTTAGCTGGAAATCGAGTTTAAAGATAAGTTAGCTTCAAATGCCCATAACTTCCACAGTTTTGTTCGGATTTTCATGGTTTATGTATCGTTGGATAGCTGAAACAATACCCTTTCCAAAAATGTATAATTTCACTGGTATATCTCAATTTTCAAAAATGCAAAGTTTGATAGGTCTACAACGCTCCGTTTAGCTGGAAATCGAGTTTAAAGATAAGTTAGCTTCAAATGCCCATAACTTCCACAGTTTTGTTCGGATTTTCATGGTTTATGTATCGTTGGATAGCTGAAACAATACCCTTTCCAAAAATGTATAATTTCACTGGTATATCTCAATTTTCAAAAATGCAAAGTTTGATAGGTGTACAACGCTCCGTTCAGCTGGAAATCGAGTTTAAAGATAAGTTAACTTCAAATAGCCATAACTCCTACAGTTTTGCTCGGATTTTCATGGTTTATGTATCGTTGGATAGCTGAAACAATACCCTTTCCAAAAATGTATAATTTCACTGGTATATCTCAATTTTCAAAAATGCAAAGTTTGATAGGTCTACAACGCTCCGTTTAGCTGGAAATCGAGTTTAAAGATAAGTTAGCTTCAAATGCCCATAACTTCCACAGTTTTGTTCGGATTTTCATGGTTCATGTATCGTTGGATAGCTGAAACAATACCCTTTCCAAAAATGTATAATTTCACTGGTATATCTCAATTTTCAAAAATGCAAAGTTTGATAGGTGTACAACGCTCCGTTCAGCTGGAAATCGAGTTTAAAGATAAGTTTACTTCAAATAGCCATAACTCCTACAGTTTTGCTCGGATTTTCATGGCTTATGTATCGTTGGATAGCTGAAACAATACCCTTTCCAAAAATGTATAATTTCACTGGTATATCTCAATTTTCAAAAATGCAAAGTTTGATAGGTCTACAACGCTCCGTTTAGCTGGAAATCGAGTTTAAAGATAAGTTAGCTTCAAATGCCCATAACTTCCACAGTTTTCTTCGGATTTTCATGGTTCATGTATCGTTGGATAGCTGAAACAATACCCTTTCCAAAAATGTATAATTTCATTGGTATATCTCAATTTTCAAAAATGCAAAGTTTGATAGGTCTACAACGCTCCGTTTAGCTGGAAATCGAGTTTAAAGATAAGTTAGCTTCAAATGCCCATAACTTCCACAGTTTTCTTCGGATTTTCATGGTTCATGTATCGTTGGATAGCTGAAACAATACCCTTTCCAAAAATGTATAATTTCACTGGTATATCTCAATTTTCAAAAATGCAAAGTTTGATAGGTGTACAACGCTCCGTTCAGCTGGAAATCGAGTTTAAAGATAAGTTAGCTTCAAATGCCCATAACTTCCACAGTTTTCTTCGGATTTTCATGGTTCATGTATCGTTGGATAGCTGAAACAATACCCTTTCCAAAAATGTATAATTTCACTGGTATATCTCAATTTTCAAAAATGCAAAGTTTGATAGGTCTACAACGCTCCGTTTAGCTGGAAATCGAGTTTAAAGATAAGTTAGCTTCAAATGCCCATAACTTCCACAGTTTTGTTCGGATTTTCATGGTTCATGTATCGTTGGATAGCTGAAACAATACCCTTTCCAAAAATGTATAATTTCACTGGTATATCTCAATTTTCAAAAATGCAAAGTTTGATAGGTGTACAACGCTCCGTTCAGCTGGAAATCGAGTTTAAAGATAAGTTAGCTTCAAATGCCCATAACTTCCACAGTTTTCTTCGGATTTTCATGGTTCATGTATCGTTGGATAGCTGAAACAATACCCTTTCCAAAAATGTATAATTTCACTGGTATATCTCAATTTTCAAAAATGCAAAGTTTGATAGGTCTACAACGCTCCGTTTAGCTGGAAATCGAGTTTAAAGATAAGTTAGCTTCAAATGCCCATAACTTCCACAGTTTTCTTCGGATTTTCATGGTTCATGTATCGTTGGATAGCTGAAACAATACCCTTTCCAAAAATGTATAATTTCACTGGTATATCTCAATTTTCAAAAATGCAAAGTTTGATAGGTCTACAACGCTCCGTTTAGCTGGAAATCGAGTTTAAAGATAAGTTAGCTTCAAATGCCCATAACTTCCACAGTTTTCTTCGGATTTTCATGGTTCATGTATCGTTGGATAGCTGAAACAATACCCTTTCCAAAAATGTATAATTTCACTGGTATATCTCAATTTTCAAAAATGCAAAGTTTGATAGGTCTACAACGCTCCGTTTAGCTGGAAATCGAGTTTAAAGATAAGTTAACTTCAAATAGCCATAACTCCTACAGTTTTGCTCGGATTTTCATGGTTCATGTATCGTTGGATAGCTGAAACAATACCCTTTCCAAAAATGTATAATTTCACTGGTATATCTCAATTTTCAAAAATGCAAAGTTTGATAGGTGTACAACGCTCCGTTCAGCTGGAAATCGAGTTTAAAGATAAGTTAACTTCAAATAGCCATAACTCCTACAGTTTTGCTCGGATTTTCATGGTTTATGTATCGTTGGATAGCTGAAACAATACCCTTTCCAAAAATGTATAATTTCACTGGTATATCTCAATTTTCAAAAATGCAAAGTTTGATAGGTCTACAACGCTCCGTTTAGCTGGAAATCGAGTTTAAAGATAAGTTAACTTCAAATAGCCATAACTCCTACAGTTTTGCTCGGATTTTCATGGTTCATGTATCGTTGGATAGCTGAAACAATACCCTTTCCAAAAATGTATAATTTCACTGGTATATCTCAATTTTCAAAAATGCAAAGTTTGATAGGTGTACAACGCTCCGTTCAGCTGGAAATCGAGTTTAAAGATAAGTTAACTTCAAAAAGCCATAACTCCTACAGTTTTGCTCGGATTTTCATGGTTCATGTATCGTTGGATAGCTGAAACAATACCCTTTCCAAAAATGTATAATTTCACTGGTATATCTCAATTTTCAAAAATGCAAAGTTTGATAGGTCTACAACGCTCCGTTTAGCTGGAAATCGAGTTTAAAGATAAGTTAACTTCAAATAGCCATAACTCCTACAGCTTTGCTCGGATTTTCATGGTTTATGTATCGTTGGATAGCTGAAACAATACCCTTTCCAAAAATGTATAGTTTCACTGGTATATCTCAATTCTCAAAAATGCAAAGTTTGATAGGTCTACAAGGCTCCGTTTAGCTGGAAATCGAGTTTAAAGATAAGTTAGCTTCAAATGCCCATAACTTCCACAGTTTTGTTCGGATTTTCATGGTTTATGTATCGTTGGATAGCTGAAACAATACCCTTTCCAAAAATGTATAGTTTCACTGGTATATCTCAATTCTCAAAAATGCAAAGTTTGATAGGTCTACAAGGCTCCGTTTAGCTGGAAATCGAGTTTAAAGATAAGTTAGCTTCAAATGCCCATAACTTCCACAGTTTTGTTCGGATTTTCATGGTTTATGTATCGTTGGATAGCTGAAACAATACCCTTTCCAAAAATGTATAGTTTCACTGGTATATCTCAATTTTCAAAAATGCAAAGTTTGATAGGTCTACAACGCTCCGTTTAGCTGGAAATCGAGTTTAAAGATAAGTTAGCTTCAAATGCCCATAACTTCCACAGTTTTGTTCGGATTTTCATGGTTTATGTATCGTTGGATAGCTGAAACAATACCCTTTCCAAAAATGTATAATTTCACTGGTATATCTCAATTTTCAAAAATGCAAAGTTTGATAGGTCTACAACGCTCCGTTTAGCTGGAAATCGAGTTTAAAGATAAGTTAACTTCAAATAGCCATAACTCCTACAGTTTTGCTCGGATTTTCATGGTTCATGTATCGTTGGATAGCTGAAACAATACCCTTTCCAAAAATGTATAATTTCACTGGTATATCTCAATTTTCAAAAATGCAAAGTTTGATAGGTGTACAACGCTCCGTTCAGCTGGAAATCGAGTTTAAAGATAAGTTAACTTCAAAAAGCCATAACTCCTACAGTTTTGCTCGGATTTTCATGGTTCATGTATCGTTGGATAGCTGAAACAATACCCTTTCCAAAAATGTATAGTTTCACTGGTATATCTCAATTCTCAAAAATGCAAAGTTTGATAGGTCTACAAGGCTCCGTTTAGCTGGAAATCGAGTTTAAAGATAAGTTAGCTTCAAATGCCCATAACTTCCACAGTTTTGTTCGGATTTTCATGGTTTATGTATCGTTGGATAGCTGAAACAATACCCTTTCCAAAAATGTATAGTTTCACTGGTATATCTCAATTCTCAAAAATGCAAAGTTTGATAGGTCTACAAGGCTCCGTTTAGCTGGAAATCGAGTTTAAAGATAAGTTAGCTTCAAATGCCCATAACTTCCACAGTTTTGTTCGGATTTTCATGGTTTATGTATCGTTGGATAGCTGAAACAATACCCTTTCCAAAAATGTATAGTTTCACCGGTATATCTCAATTTTAAAAAATGCAAAGTTTGATAGGTCTACAACGCTCCGTTCAGCTGGAAATCGAGTTTAAAGATAAGTTAACTTCAAATAGCCATAACTCCTACAGTTTTGCTCGGATTTTCATGGTTTATGTATCGTTGGATAGCTGAAACAATACCCTTTCCAAAAATGTATAATTTCGCTGGTGTATCTCAATTTTAAAAAATGCAAAGTTTGATAGGTCTACAACGCTCCGTTCAGCTGGAAATCGAGTTTAAAGATAAGTTAACTTCAAATAGCCATAACTCCTACAGTTTTCCTCGGATTTTCATGGTTTATGTATCGTTGGATAGCTGAAACAATACCCTTTCCAAAAATGTATAATTTCACTGGTATATCTCAATTTTAAAAAATGCAAAGTTTGATAGGTCTACAACGCTCCGTTTAGCTGGAAATCGAGTTTAAAGATAAGTTAGCTTCAAATGCCCATAACTTCCACAGTTTTCTTCGGATTTTCATGGTTCATGTATCGTTGGATAGCTGAAACAATACCCTTTCCAAAAATGTATAATTTCGCTGGTGTATCTCAATTTTAAAAAATGCAAAGTTTGATAGGTCTACAACGCTCCGTTCAGCTGGAAATCGAGTTTAAAGATAAGTTAACTTCAAATAGCCATAACTCCTACAGTTTTGCTCGGATTTTCATGGTTTATGTATCGTTGGATAGCTGAAACAATACCCTTTCCAAAAATGTATAGTTTCACCGGTATATCTCAATTTTAAAAAATGCAAAGTTTGATAGGTCTACAACGCTCCGTTCAGCTGGAAATCGAGTTTAAAGATAAGTTAACTTCAAATAGCCATAACTCCTACAGTTTTGCTCGGATTTTCATGGTTTATGTATCGTTGGATAGCTGAAACAATACCCTTTCCAAAAATGTATAATTTCACTGGTGTATCTCAATTTTAAAAAATGCAAAGTTTGATAGGTCTACAACGCTCCGTTTAGCTGGAAATCGAGTTTAAAGATAAGTTAGCTTCAAATGCCCATAACTTCCACAGTTTTCTTCGGATTTTCATGGTTCATGTATCGTTGGATAGCTGAAACAATACCCTTTCCAAAAATGTATAGTTTCACTGGTATATCTCAATTTTAAAAAATGCAAAGTTTGATAGGTCTACAACGCTCCGTTTAGCTGGAAATCGAGTTTAAAGATAAGTTAGCTTCAAATGCCCATAACTTCCACAGTTTTCTTCGGATTTTCATGGTTCATGTATCGTTGGATAGCTGAAACAATACCCTTTCCAAAAATGTATAATTTCACTGGTATATCTCAATTTTAAAAAATGCAAAGTTTGATAGGTCTACAACGCTCCGTTCAGCTGGAAATCGAGTTTAAAGATAAGTTAACTTCAAATAGCCATAACTCCTACAGTTTTGCTCGGATTTTCATGGTTTATGTATCGTTGGATAGCTGAAACAATACCCTTTCCAAAAATGTATAGTTTCACCGGTATATCTCAATTTTAAAAAATGCAAAGTTTGATAGGTCTACAACGCTCCGTTCAGCTGGAAATCGAGTTTAAAGATAAGTTAACTTCAAATAGCCATAACTCCTACAGTTTTGCTCGGATTTTCATGGTTTATGTATCGTTGGATAGCTGAAACAATACCCTTTCCAAAAATGTATAATTTCACTGGTGTATCTCAATTTTAAAAAATGCAAAGTTTGATAGGTCTACAACGCTCCGTTTAGCTGGAAATCGAGTTTAAAGATAAGTTAGCTTCAAATGCCCATAACTTCCACAGTTTTCTTCGGATTTTCATGGTTCATGTATCGTTGGATAGCTGAAACAATACCCTTTCCAAAAATGTATAGTTTCACTGGTATATCTCAATTTTAAAAAATGCAAAGTTTGATAGGTCTACAACGCTCCGTTCAGCTGGAAATCGGGTTTAAAGATAAGTTAACTTCAAATAGCCATAACTCCTACAGTTTTGCTCGGATTTTCATGGTTTATGTATCGTTGGATAGCTGAAACAATACCCTTTCCAAAAATGTATAATTTCACTGGTGTATCTCAATTTTAAAAAATGCAAAGTTTGATAGGTCTACAACGCTCCGTTCAGCTGGAAATCGAGTTTAAAGATAAGTTAACTTCAAATAGCCATAACTCCTACAGTTTTGCTCGGATTTTCATGGTTTATGTATCGTTGGATAGCTGAAACAATACCCTTTCCAAAAATGTATAATTTCACTGGTGTATCTCAATTTTAAAAAATGCAAAGTTTGATAGGTCTACAACGCTCCGTTCAGCTGGAAATCGAGTTTAAAGATAAGTTAACTTCAAATAGCCATAACTCCTACAGTTTTGCTCGGATTTTCATGGTTTATGTATCGTTGGATAGCTGAAACAATACCCTTTCCAAAAATGTATAATTTCACTGGTGTATCTCAATTTTAAAAAATGCAAAGTTTGATAGGTCTACAACGCTCCGTTCAGCTGGAAATCGAGTTTAAAGATAAGTTAACTTCAAATAGCCATAACTCCTACAGTTTTGCTCGGATTTTCATGGTTTATGTATCGTTGGATAGCTGAAACAATACCCTTTCCAAAAATGTATAATTTCACTGGTGTATCTCAATTTTAAAAAATGCAAAGTTTGATAGGTCTACAACGCTCCGTTTAGCTGGAAATCGAGTTTAAAGATAAGTTAACTTTAAATGGCCATAACTTCTACAGTTTTGCTCGGATTTTTATAGTTTATGTATCGTTGGATAGCTGAAACAATACCCTTTCCAAAAATGTATAATTTCACTGGTGTATCTCAATTTTAAAAAATGCAAAGTTTGATAGATCTACAACGCTCCGTTTAGCTGTAAATCGAGTTTAAAGATAAGTTAACTTCAAATGGCCATAACTTCTACAGTTTTGCTCGGATTTTCATGGTTTATGTATCGTTGGATAGCTGAAATAATACCCTTTCCAAAAATGTATAGTTTCACTGGTATATCTCAATTTTCAAAAATGCAAAGTTTGATAGGTCTACAAGGCTCCGTTTAGCTGGAAATCGAGTTTAAAGATAAGTTAGCTTCAAATGCCCATAACTTCCACAGTTTTGTTCGGATTTTCATGGTTCATGTATCGTTGGATAGCTGAAACAATACCCTTTCCAAAAATGTATAGTTTCACCGGTATATCTCAATTTTAAAAAATGCAAAGTTTGATAGGTCTACAACGCTCCGTTCAGCTGGAAATCGAGTTTAAAGATAAGTTAACTTCAAATAGCCATAACTCCTACAGTTTTGCTCGGATTTTCATGGTTTATGTATCGTTGGATAGCTGAAACAATACCCTCTCCAAAAATGTATAGTTTCACTGGTATATCTCAATTTTCAAAAATGCAAAGTTTGATAGGTCTACAAGGCTCCGTTTAGCTGGAAATCGAGTTTAAAGATAAGTTAGCTTCAAATGCCCATAACTTCCACAGTTTTCTTCGGATTTTCATGGTTCATGTATCGTTGGATAGCTGAAACAATACCCTTTCCAAAAATGTATAGTTTCACTGGTATATCTCAATTTTCAAAAATGCAAAGTTTGATAGGTCTACAAGGCTCCGTTTACTGGAAATCGAGTTTAAAGATAAGTTGGATAGCTGAAACAATACCCTTTCCAAAAATGTATAGTTTCACTGGTATATCTCAATTTTCAAAAATGCAAAGTTTGATAGGTCTACAAGGCTCCGTTTAGCTGGAAATCGAGTTTAAAGATAAGTTAGCTTCAAATGCCCATAACTTCCACAGTTTTCTTCGGATTTTCATGGTTCATGTATCGTTGGATAGCTGAAACAATACCCTTTTCAAAAATGTATAGTTTCACTGGTATATCTCAATTTTCAAAAATGCAAAGTTTGATAGGTCTACAAGGCTCCGTTTAGCTGGAAATCGAGTTTAAAGATAAGTTAGCTTCAAATGCCCATAACTTCCACAGTTTTCTTCGGATTTTCATGGTTCATGTATCGTTGGATAGCTGAAACAATACCCTTTCCAAAAATGTATAGTTTCACTGGTATATCTCAATTTTCAAAAATGCAAAGTTTGATAGGTCTACAAGGCTCCGTTTAGCTGGAAATCGAGTTTAAAGATAAGTTAGCTTCAAATGCCCATAACTTCCACAGTTTTCTTCGGATTTTCATGGTTCATGTATCGTTGGATAGCTGAAACAATACCCTTTCCAAAAATGTATAGTTTCACTGGTATATCTCAATTTTCAAAAATGCAAAGTTTGATAGGTCTACAAGGCTCCGTTTAGCTGGAAATCGAGTTTAAAGATAAGTTAGCTTCAAATGCCCATAACTTCCACAGTTTTCTTCGGATTTTCATGGTTCATGTATCGTTGGATAGCTGAAACAATACCCTTTCCAAAAATGTATAATTTCACTGGTGTATCTCAATTTTCAAAAATGCAAAGTTTGATAGGTCTACAAGGCTCCGTTTAGCTGGAAATCGAGTTTAAAGATAAGTTAGCTTCAAATGCCCATAACTTCCACAGTTTTCTTCGGATTTTCATGGTTCATGTATCGTTGGATAGCTGAAACAATACCCTTTCCAAAAATGTATAGTTTCACTGGTATATCTCAATTTTCAAAAATGCAAAGTTTGATAGGTCTACAAGGCTCCGTTTAGCTGGAAATCGAGTTTAAAGATAAGTTAGCTTCAAATGCCCATAACTTCCACAGTTTTCTTCGGATTTTCATGGTTCATGTATCGTTGGATAGCTGAAACAATACCCTTTCCAAAAATGTATAGTTTCACTGGTATATCTCAATTTTAAAAAATGCAAAGTTTGATAGGTCTACAACACTCCGTTTAGCTGTAAATCGAGTTTAAAGATAAGTTAACTTCAAATAGCCATAACTCCTACAGTTTTGCTCGGATTTTCATGGTTTATCTATCGTTGGATAGCTGAAACAATACCCTTTCCAAAAATGTATAGTTTCACTGGTATATCTCAATTTTAAAAAATGCAAAGTTTGATAGGTCTACAACGCTCCGTTTAGCTGTAAATCGAGTTTAAAGATAAGTTAACTTCAAATAGCCATAACTCCTACAGTTTTGCTCGGATTTTCATGGTTTATGTATCGTTGGATAGCTGAAACAATACCCTTTCCAAAAATGTATAATTTCACTGGTATATCTCAATTTTCAAAAATGCAAAGTTTGATAGGTCTACAACGCTCCGTTTAGCTGGAAATCGAGTTTAAAGATAAGTTAACTTCAAATGGCCATAACTTCTACAGTTTTGCTCGGATTTTTATGGTTTATGTATCGTTGGATAGCTGAAACAATACCCTTTCCAAAAATGTATAGTTTCACCGGTATATCTCAATTTTAAAAAATGCAAAGTTTGATAGGTCTACAACGCTCCGTTTAGCTGGAAATCGAGTTTAAAGATAAGTTAGGTTCAAATGCCCATAACTTCCACAGTTTTGTTCGGATTTTCATAGTTTATGTATCGTTGGATAGCTGAAACAATACCTTTTCCAAAAATGTAGGGGAGGGGGCCCAGTTGTGACGCGGGTTTTGAAAAAAATTAAAATTTTTTCCTCAGTGCCGCAAAATGAAAAATTAAGAACTTGAACATTTAACTATTAACCAAACGCAACTTTTCTCCAAAGAAAGTATGTTTATTTGAGTTACTCAAAAAATTTTGGAACAAATTTTTTCAGGATAACTTTTTTAGGCCGACGTGACGCACCTCAAGAAATTCACTGGAAATGAGAAAATATGAAAGGAATGTCACACCAATTGTTGTGGTTTAATGATTTATTTATTATCAAGGCTTTCAATGGCAAAAATAATGAAAAATACAGAAGAAACTGGCCTTCAATGGCCATAAATGACAACGATTTTTATTCATTATCGTCATCGAAATATTCCTCGTCGTCGTTCACGTCACTTTCGCAGTGTTTGCAAGTGAAATAACTTGCCTGCATGTTGGCGCACTTCAAATGAACTGGACGCTTGCATACATTGCAATCGATCGAGTTGGCAGCGGTCAATTTCTGCGGCAACAGCTGTAAGCAAATGTAAGTTTGGCCGCTCGTGATGGTGTTGCACGCTTCGTTGTTGCCTTCTTCGGTGTTGGCTTCTGCGGTGTTGGCTTCTTCGCCCCTTTGGCTGCTTTTGCTGCTGCCTTTTCCTTCAAAACAGCACGATTTTCAGGAGAGGTCAGTTCAGCACTTTGCATCGGCTTTCGTCCACGATTCGAAGGTTTTTTGGAGCAGCGGCCTGAAGAGGACCAATCTCATCCAAAGTCGATGAACTGCTGGTCACCAATGACATTAGAGATAGGGATCGTGAGGTAGAGGGTTCGGATGTTAGCACCTCTTCTCCGCGTGCTATATCCATGGTATTGTTCAAAACGATACGTCGCTGGTCATCTTCGGTGATTCCTTCATCAAAAGCAACTTGTTCCTCATTTTGTGCAACAGCTTGAACAAAATCGGCGTCTGTGAAGTGGTCGGAATTGAATGGAGCAATGCCCGTCGCAGCGAAGCCCGCCTTAATTATTGTTGGCGTTAAAGCCAAATCCAATGTAGCGCACACAAGCCCAGCAATGTGTCGAATTTCCAAAACCTGTTGAAAAAAAAACACGAAAACTAGAACAACAATCATAGCACAAATCATATTTTGTTTTCTTACCTTATTTGCATGGTTCTTTTGCCAAGCGGAACATTGTAACTTATAATAAGCCTTAACCGGGCCAAATACGGGCACATCCAGTGGCTGTAGACGGTGGCTGTAGTGCGGTGGGAAAGACAAGATATGGACACCGTTTGCAGCTGCAATGTCGAGAGGTTCCACCGACATGTGCAAAACGTGGTTGTCCATCAACAGCAGCACCGGATGATCCGCTGATGGTTTCACGAACATGATGAAATGACGAATGTATCGGACAAACTCTGTCTGGCACATCCAGCCAGATTCATTCGCAAATCCAGTAGTACCAGGAGAAATATTGTCCAAAAAAGTTGATTGCATTTTCTTTCTTGGAAATAAAAATAACGGCGGGACTGAATTGCCATTCGCACCAACAGTGAGAGCCATTGTCACCATGGTTCCTTGCTCGGCAGCTTCTAGTTGTCCCACACGCCGCACACCTTTCAAAGCTATGACTTTTCCAATTTTTGTTGGCACAGTCGAGAACCCACTTTCATCCATATTATAGATGAAACAACTGTCAAAGTTGTGTACATCGATCAACCGAGACAAATTTGCGAAAAACTTGTCTACATTGGGTTTGCAGAAAGCTTTGACTCGGTTCATGGATGTTTGCTCCGGTGTTCTGAGCGTCAGTTCGCTATGCCATTGCATGAAGAGTCTGTACCACTTACGATGCGTTTTACAATCGTTACCCCATTCAGATGGGTACCTGGGAGACAGCTTCCTTGCAAACTGGTACGCCAGCTCTTTCAATTCATTGATGCTCAAACCATAGTTGTGACTAACACACTTCAGGATGTATCCTACGAGATCTTTCTCTTGAGCGGGAGAGAAAACCATGTTTGATGGAGTTCTTCTACCAACACCACGAATGAATTCCAACAAATCCTCATCTTTCACTTTCGAAATATCTTCAAAATTATCTTTCGTTTCGTACGTATCGCGATAAGGTCCTGTCGTTTATACCATGCTCTCTCGCACTTTAACGGATTGCATTTTCATCGATAATGCAAGATTTGATGGCTTTTAGCACCACATTATTATCGGTTTTCTTAGCCGCGGGAGATTCCTTTGGAAGTGGCATGGCTGAAATCGCAAAAAAAGCAAAACACGAATTAAATTGCAATTAAAATGCGTTTCGACAACTGTTTCATGAAGAAACGCCGGGTGCGTCATAACTGGGCTACCCGCTGTGTCACAACCGGGTCACGACGCTATTTTGTGTATGACAAGCAAATTTTTTATAGACACCACATAATCACATAAATCCATATAGAATCACAAAATATACGGCAAATACAATATTTTGATGCATTACACTCACCTTTTCACTGTTAATTTCACAAAATTTTGGTACTTTGAAAAAAAAAACAAAATAACTTTTTCGCACGATTTTCAACACGATGTTTGGTGCGCGTTGGCACAATGCGACCACTAACGTTGGTGTCTGTCCAAAAACTGCGGAACGTCAAACGAACATGATTGGCAGGGCTCAAACTGTCATTCTCATACCGCATGTCAAAAATATTTAGCTGCGTCACAACAACCTTTAATTCCCACACAATCTTACTAAATATTCATCTTTTCACGAAAAAAAGGTGCGAGAAGAGACAATTTGCTTCGCCTGAAAGACTCCGAAACCCATCAACAAACTTTCAATTTTATTTGTCAAAATTGGCCTAAAGCAATTAAAATGATCTCTCAAATTCGCTACACCAACAATAAATTAAAGTTTTATAGTTTCATTTACCTGCATTAATATGTTTACAAAATATGAACCCAAACCTTAATATACCTACATACTTACTTAGCACACAAATTCATAAACACAAGTTGAAAAGTTGAGCGGCTTGATAAATAACTTGCCTTCAAAACCATGATTTCGGTTTGACTTACTTAAGTAAATTTGTTTATTACAGAAAGTTAGGCATTTTTCGAAGAGAAAAAGAGAAAAAAATGTTTCATTTTGTTTATATGAAATTATAACTGTAACCCATTAACATGTTTCAACTTTTTGTTAAGTAATAAATTGAATTTTTGCAAAAGTTAGAAACTTTCTTATTTATGTACACGAGTATTAGTATATTATAAACATAAGTATTGTTTTTAGGCAACCTTTTAAGACAAACAATTAAAAACTTAAGAGACAATTATGTATCTTACTTTACACTTATGTAGGTCTTTGAATATAAAACCGTATCACTATATGAATGAAAAAAGCCGTAGTTCCAAGCAGTCAAAGAGTTTGATGAGTAAACATGTGTATTGTGTAAACAAATTTACCCCCTTCTTGGCCCTCTTTCCCTTATCTTCTATGCTGTTTCTTTACTTTAATATATTTTTATTTTTTTTGCTGTTCTCTTCTTTCAACAGTCTCTATTTTTAACTTATTTAATTGTATAATAGTTTATTGTTTCTTTTTTTTCTTGCTTCCTTTCCTTTCCTTTCGTTTCCTTTCATACTTCCTTTTAATTAATTTCATTTCATTTATTTTAATTTTGCTTAACTTATTTTATTTAATTTTATTTTATTTTATTTTATTTCATTTTATTATATTATATTATATTATATTATATTATATTATATTATATTATATTATATTATATTATATTATATTATATTATATTATATTATATTATATTATATTATATTATATTATATTATATTATATTATATTATATTATATTATATTATATTCTATTATATTATATTATATTATCTTATATTATATTATATTATATTATATTATATTATATTATATTATATTATATTATATTATATTATATTATATTATATTATATTATATTATATTATATTATATTATATTATATTATATTATATTATATTATATTATATTATATTATATTATATTATATTATATTATATTATATTATATTATATTATATTATATTATATTATATTATATTATATTATATTATATTATATTATATTATATTATATTATATTATATTATATTATATTATATTATATTATATTATATTATATTATATTATATTATATTATATTATATTATATTATATTATATTATATTATATTATATTATATTATATTATATTATATTATATTATATTATATTATATTATATTATATTATATTATATTATATTATATTATATTATATTATATTATATTATATTATATTATATTATATTATATTATAATATATTATATTATATTATATTATATTATATTATATTATATTATATTATATTATTTTACATTGTATTATATTATATTAAATTAATATAATAATACAATATAATATTTTTTTTATTTTTTTTTTATGTTATATTAGTTTATTTTTTTAATTTCATTCCATAAGTATAACCAGAAAGATTACACAAACAAAACAAGTTAACTACCGCCTGGAGTATTCTGAGCTAAAACAAATTTAACATGAATAATCAGTTATTTTGTTTTTGTGTATATTTTGTATACCAACAATTCAATTGAATTGAGTTATTGTTTTTACGGCCTGTACATTTGCAAAGTACCATGACTATAAACGAATTCAAGGCCATTTATAATAATTTTTATTTTTATCTATGAAAATTATTATTGTTTTTATTTTTTTAATAATAGAATAGAATAGGAAAATTTTAGATTTTTAAATTTATTTTTTAAATTTCATTTGTTAACTTTTTTAATTTAGAATAGGAAAATTTTAGATTTTTAGATTTATTCTATTTCAATAAAAACTTTTAATAATTGAAAATAATTATTAAAAAAATAAAAACAATAATAGTTTTCATAAATAAAACGAAAAATTATTATTATTGGCTTTGAGCTCGTTTATAGTCATGGTACTTTACGCTGTGTATATTTATGATAAACGCAGTTGCCTTCGTTTTTTGTCGATTGATTCATCGGGTTTAGGCACGATTACCGAATAATAATAATCAGCAAAGCACTTGCATACACACACCTACATAAGCAGAGCTTCACATACATATCGGCAATGCAGTCAAACAAGATTTCTTTACATAAGGCACAGGCAGAAGCACGGTTCTGGACAGCTTCTACCGGGCCCCCAAAAATGTTTACATGTCAAAAAAATTTGGCGTGTGTCCCTTTATTCAAAAGTTCATGTCCAAAGCAAAATTTTGAACTACCAGCAACCAAATGCAAAGCATCAAAAAATGTGTGATAGCCTTCTGGATTCCTTCGCCAAATCCATAAATGGGTGTAACATAGCCAATATGTTTCGAGTCCGGCTTTTTTATTGTTAGCTTCTTTAATGTCAACTCCTTTTTTCCAATCAGAAATATATATTCTAACAAAGTAGCATGCTTTGCCACTGCTTTTGCTTGGTGTCGAAATGTAGTGCCGTAATGTGGCGGTAGCGTTGCTGGCGTACCACACCGAAGGTCCAAGGTTCAAGCCCTGGTACAGGTAACATGAAAAGTGATTTGAAAAAGTTCTTTCAAAACGGGGCCGCCCTTTGGCAGTGGTTTGGTAAACTCTCCGAGTGTATTTCTCAGCAAAAATTCATCTGCTTTGCAGATGCCGTTCGAAATCGGCAAAAAACTGTAGGTCCCGCCAATTTGCAGCAAAAGTTAGAAGCAGCACACCACACCTTAATCTTCGCCGGAGGTATATATAGCGCCAATTATTTATTTTTTTAATTTATAAAAAAATATTATTCTTATCGTTAACAATGTCATTTTTCTAAGTTTAAAACTAAGTATCAAAGTTTCTTTTTTAACGATTACTGTGCGATGTATTTTTTAATATCATTCAGTTGAAGCACAGTTTTGAAAACTAGCCTCTGTTGCTTTAAAAGCGTTTGGAAGGGGTGCTGATTGTTTGTCTAGTTGATAGTTAGTTTGCCTAGTTTTTTAAATCGCAATTTCGCATAGTTCAGGATTTTAGTCGAACAATAATAATACGAGTATATTATGGCAGCTTTGCGAAGAAAATTCAGATAAAGTTTTCTAAGTTGTTGATGTCAAACATTCAACGAAAATAAGAAGATTTGGAAGAAGTGTTGTAAGATGAATGAATTGGTTGTTGGATATTAAAACAATTTTCCGGCTTTGCTTGCCAAATTTTGCTTGGAGACGTCATTCGTTATTATCGGCCTATATCCATGGACTTATATTTATAGTTTGCAGTTAGCGCTGGTTTTGTCAAAATTCAAAATTAGTGTATGCTTGCTTATATGTGTGTACTTCTTGAGTATGATCAAACAGCCTGTCTTTGTATCTCTCCTATTGTCTTTCTTTTTCTCTCATCAGCTTCCTTTAACCAAAATTTTACTAAATGGTGTATTTTAGTGTTGGTTATATGATCGGCATACAAAATAGAGGCACGTAATTGCGACTTATTTTAGTAATATTTAATAACAAAGCTGAAATTACTTTTTTATCCTAAAACATTCAGTTCGCCTGCGATGTAAAAAAATATATAAAAGAAATTGACTGTGCACCTAATAGGCAAGTAAATTAATACGAATTTATAAATGACTTTGGGGTGGAAAAGTAATTTGATCTTTATATGAAAAATATGTTATACATGTTAGCTTATGGTTGAGCCTACGCACGACAATTTGTACAAAGGATAAAGGTGTTATGTTTCAAAACTTAAGTTTCGAGTTAATAGTTTGAAATTTTCATAAAAATTTATTGAAACTTTAATTTAAGTTTCATATTCGATCTTTCCTAAATTTCATAAGGTATTTTTTATATATGTGTAGATATTAGATTATTTTTCCGAATGGCGAAAAATATAGTTATAGTAAAATTTACTTGTTTTTTATGCAAAGTGTTATTTTAACAATTTTATTTGAATATTACATTATCAATAGAAAATGTGGAAAAGTTCCTACATTTCAAATTCTCTTTGAGCTATAGTCTTAAAGTTTTCTATTGCTCAGATGGCGATGGCAATGCAATATAATAAAAAATCCGGATCAGGTATTACAAGCATCAAAAGAAATATTTTCTTGAAAAATAAATCGCACTAAAAATAATTTTATACAATTTTGTTTACAATTGTTTGTATATTGAATGTGCAAAATATCGACCACTATAAATATATATATAGTAGAAAAGAAAGCTCTAAATTTGCCTTTTAAATATGCAAGTCCTTAAGCTCGAATTTAAGAAAAACAGATATCAAAAACAATATAAAAAAATGATCACGTCATGGCGCTGAGATCGGGACAGTGAAAATTTAAAATCGTATTTATCGACCGATTTGGCTTCTATTTAGAATGTGTATTACTTAATTAAATTTAAAAGTTACAAAACATGGACCGGCTAGGGGGCCTCGGAGTCGCTCTACTCGTATATACAAAATGCGAATGCCTGTTTTCGGTGTCGTTGCTTGGTTTTTCAACCAACTTCTCATTGAGCTATGATCTTGCAGTTTTTATTATAGCACGAAAAAAATCTCTCCGCTAGCTGAATTTGGAATATAATATGACATTAAATAAAAAAAAAATATTTTTAATTTAATATGTTTTAAAACGGACTAAAAACTATTTTTTTCTGGTTGTAAAAATTGGAAAATCATTAAAGGTCGATTTGGCCGGAAAGCTCTATCTAACAAATATTTTCCAGGAGCTGAAAGTATTTGAAATTTTTTTATTGACCAAAAATGTTAGACAAAAATGGCCTTTTTACTATTTTAGGAATTTTTAACCATTATCTTCAGAAATATTTTTTTTTGGTCGCCTTAACTAATATAAATGAGACATATTTTTTTTTTTGTGCTTAAGAATAACCATTAGCGAAATTTTTTTTTTGTCATTTTATATTCATATATATCAGATATATTATTTTGATCATCTTTTTGTATACAAACAATGGTTTTCAGGAAAAAATTATCATTTAATGTATGTTGGCATATAAAGTACACAGAAATCTTCTTAAAAAGAGTTCATTACTAACCAAAATAATCCTATTTATCTGGTCACAAATGACCAAACCAATATTTCTTATGATAATGATTAATTCTAAGCAATATTTGCATTAATCAATGTTAAGGGTTAACTAAGACCTTTACTTCATTTTTATAATAACCATTAAGTCCCTGAAATTTTCTTTCCGCAACTTTTGTGAAGAACTTTAATTCCTTAAAGTGTTCATAACTATCAATGAGCTCAAGTCCAAGAATAATTGTTTTTTATATGAAAATCATTATTGTTTTTATATTTTTTATATAGTTTTTTAAATTAATTGTTGAAAGTTTTCATTAGAAGAATAGATAAGGAAAATTTAAAGACATAGCTTTTCTTATATGTTAAGCATTCCATCCATTAGGCTGGTTTTTTGTCAGCTAAACTCCTATTTCTCTTCATTTCGCCATTCTATGTGAAGGAACGCCATCGGCGGAAGTTAACTTGGCTCATGATTGATTTTTATTTTTGTGGACCATTTTTGACACCCCGACTGTGCTCTTCGGTTTTGTTTATTTTGTATACCAACAATTCAATTCAATTGTTGCTTTTATTGCTTGATATGTTATTAAAAAAATAAAAACCATAATAAGTTTGTTTTTTTAGAGCTCACTGTTGTTATAGAAAATTAAGTTGAATTCCTACCAAATTATATGCAACTAAATTTTTTTGCATCAATAGTGTAGCAGTTTTAAAGCAAAAATTAAATCATCCCTAGATCTAAACTAAAAATTAAATATGGAGAGGAAATTATTATTTAAGTCTGCAAGTTTTACAGTACGTTTTTAAATATGCTGAAAACTAATATCATTTGAATTAAAAAAAAAAAAGAACTATATTTTTTCTGACCCAGTCTAGTGAATATAGACATATCTTCCTAGACTTCGCGTAAAAAACAGTGCAAAACCAAAAAATTTGACATAACTCCTTCATTCATGCAAGCCTTCATATAAAAATAATTTTGCTGCTCTCAGCGGGTGACATTTAATTGCACGTACGCGTATTATATTTACAAATTTGACTAATTTAAAAAAAAAAAATGTGCACACAATTTCATTACACTTGTTTTCAACTCCCAAGACATGCTGCTTACCAACATCGCTCGCACCATCGCAAATGCCAGCAGCACAATGCCTCAAGCTTGCAATATAAACATCGGCTTCACCACCATTACCATCACCATTAAAATCAAAAGCGCTATATGGTGCAGTTTGCATAGCTAAACCAACAAAATGAGCTTAAAAAAGCTATAGAATATATTGTTGAATTTCCAGTAAAAAGGGAGAATTCAGTAGTAAAAAACGAAAAACAAAAACGGTTAACGCCTGAAGCGTCAAAAGTCGAGACTTTGCTATCACATGTTTTTGCCGCTTTAAAACATGATTACCCGAGTTAGGGGACCAGGCAATGGAGTGGTTACCCACAGCAGCGGCGCCGCCAGTAGCAGTTGCATAACCAAGTGCGCCGTTCAAAGCAAACAACTTAAAGAACAAAGAATTTCCGCATTCAAAATAACTTTATTCTCTTGAGCAAACGACGAAGAAGCATGTACTTAGATGAGTATGAGGGGCAATTGATAAGTACAAAGTTCTGAAGATCAAATATTAGTGCGCTTTCACAAAAGATTTCCCCTGCTAATCCAGACAGAGTGTTCAAAGTTAAAGAAAAAGGGAGGATTATATATGCGCCCAAAAAGAAAGAGAGATAGCAAATGTGAAGGAAAATAGAACGATATTCGTGTAGAAGGGATAAAAATAGATGGTAGAACAGAAGAATGGATAAAAGATATCATAACTCCTTTGACCGAAGTGTCAATCTCACCCATACAAGGTGAATACGAAGATGCGACGTGCTTAAGGGCAATCCGAGACCTAAAAATCCAACGACGACTTACTTTTGCAAACAAATGCTACTTCGGACTGAATAGGCAATTAAGAAATAAAGTCCACTCTCAACGCACGAAAATAATTGCTCTATAAGTCACTTATCGTACCCGTGCTACTCTATGGTGCAGAAGCTTATACACTGTCAATATCGGATGAGGCGGCTTTGCTAATATTCGAGAGAAAGTTTCTCCAAAAATGTATAGATCCCTAAGCGTAGATGACGGCGAACATCTAAGAAGATTTCGGGATGAGCTGTATTGGCTTCACTGGCTAGGCCATGTTCTGCTACTACGCAGAAAGTATTGATACGACATCTCGTAAATTAAAGAACGAAAAATATTTTAATAAGGCTGACATAATCTCAAGGACCATGGTGAGACCCGTTTCGCACTATATCCATGCCGTTAAGTTTAAATATGTCAGAAGTTAATGGGGCTTAATAACATTCCTAGAAATTTCATTCTCTCTTCCGCCCTAGGAAAGTTGCAGCTGAGGTGCAATATTTTGCGTTCCAGACACATCCGAACTCCATGCTTCCCAGTAGTCCAATGTCCACTGAGCCCTGCAGCTAATCTAAAAACGGCCCTTCTATTCACCTTCAGATAGACCGAATATCATTGTACGAGGGCCATAGGGACACTTTCATCGATTATAAGCCTAGCTAAGCCAGTACGGTGAAATATCGCCCTTGATAAGTCCCAGGGGTGTCGGGGAATCGAACATCCATTGAAACGAATATCAAGGGTCATATTTCTCAATACTGGTTTGTTGGCAAAGCGAAATCCGAGCAAGGAAAATTCAAAGGTGTGAAAAGGGAGGGCAAGGCTTAAATGTCTACCACTAAAACTGACCAACACACTTAATTCGCAATAAGACCAGGGGGTCAATTCTGGTTGGGTATTATCATGAAGCGAAAAAAATATTTTCACTTTAGTTATCACTTGGCGTTTTATTTTTTTCAATTCACTGAGCTCTGACATCCGATTCTGACCAGCTATGCGGCTCCAAGCTAAATATTTCTGATAATTTAATCTCACGAAACAAAATGCAGATGCTCGTAATCCCATTTCATGACTCACGAACTTAACCACCGTTCCCTGTATAAACTACTAATATATTCTTATATAACTGCGATGCGGGAAAAAACAAACACATTTTCGAAAAGAGCAGAATATCTCAAGAAATTCTATTTAATGTGAAAAATAGAAGAGAATGCAATTTGGCACGCAGATGCCGCTGTCGAAGCAATTGCGGCTTGTTTAACTTTATTTAAGGAAATGTCACACGCTCGATGAGCTCGTCGCCATGACACTACATATGTACATACAAGGTGGCGCAAAAGTAATCCTCCTATCAGAAAATGCTATAAATTTTGCGATTGGCCCCTAAAGTCAGTTCTGTTTTGACATTTGTGTAGTAAACACATGCGAAATACACGTTAATAAACAATGTTACGCTACACTGCTCCAGAACGCGGAATATTGCTGACTATTTATTTGACCAATAATCGGTCGGGGCCAAACGGTTACTGTGAATGGTGAGCGCTACAGAGCAATGATCAACGAGTTCTTTTTGCCGCAACTTGATGAATTGGGATTGGAAAACATGTGGTTCCAACAAGACGGTGCAACAGCACAGACTGCACGTGCCACAACCGATACGCTGAACATCGGAAGCTTACTTTTGCGCCACCTTGTACATATGCAAATACTTACGAGTACAGAGCGTGAGCAACCATTACACAATCAACAAAGCCACAATAACGACGAAACAAAAGAAAACCACACAAAAATAAAGAACAAAACACAAGTACAGAGCCCAAAGGAGCAAAGAGTGACTAAAGCAAAAAGCACCAAAAAGCACCAAAAAGCAAACAAATGCAAGAAAATGTCAAAGGGCATACTCATATGCATACGTTTGGAAGCAAAATTTTAGATGCAAAACATGCGCATACATGTACAAATTACATATCTACAGACATATGTAGGAGTATTTAAATGCGGCAAAGCAACCAAGATGCCACCAAGCGCTGAGCTGCAAAACAACTCAATTGAATGCGAACGCCATGTGCAGTCCAGTGATGTGGAGGAGCAAAAAGCTACGTATGTATGTCTCTATCTATGTACATATGATGTTGGGCGTCAAAGATAGCACTTTTTGAAAAGCAAGAAAGGGACGACTGAAATTATTATCTGAATTTTTTGGTCTAACTACTCATATACAAGGGCGTTATGGTCTGCCAGTAATGAGTATGTCAAATTTGAAAAATGTTGTAATTCAAATCTTTTTATACAAAGCTGTACTAAAAAGCCGTTATTATAATTAAGTAAGGGCATAAAGGAATCGAGGTATCAAAGTTCTTAAAATGTATAGAGAAACTAACTGTCCATGGATGAAAGAGATAAGGCTTATCCGTCACGGTGACCTATCAAAGATGATTTAATACGAGACTCTCTCCCGCTCTCCCATCTGGGTCCTCGATTATGCAGTGTGGCATTACATCGAACATTGTTGGTCAGTGCAGAGAGTGGACCATGAACCTGGCAAGTCGACATACCGTTTCTATAATATGGGTACCGGGGCATTGCAACATACAGGGAAACGAGATTGCCGATGAGCTGGCGCGGCATAGGTCGACTTTTGACGTCTCAGAAAAATGTCCTTGCACCCCTGGGACTCCTCAAGGGTTGGATCTCGCAGCACTGGCTTAGTGAGTATACGGAGAGGTGGAAGCGATTGCAATCCTGCAGCGTGGCAAGGAGTTTATGGCCCTCCTACAACGAAGCACGATCTTCGACCCTTCTGAGGGCGAATAGAAAGGACCTTTTCAGATTAGTTGCGGTCCTCACTGGGAACTGGACTATCGGGGCGCACGCGGCATGGATGGATCTGGAGCACAATACCACGTGCCGCAGTTGTAACTTTCCTTGGACGGAAGAGACGGTAGAGCACCTGGTGTGCGTTTCTAAGGAAACCCTTGTTCGGGAGCTTTTCCGAGCTAAGCGATATGAAGCCCGAGCTTCTAAAATTATTCGACTCAACGGCATGGATATAGAGGAATTGCAGTCCCACCTAGCCAGCTTTCTGCAATAGTTTTTATTGATTAGTTCACGAGATGTGGCATCAAAACGGCGTATTTGCGCTAATTGGAGTCACATGGGACTCGCCAGTCCAACCAACCAACCAACCGCGCAGTGTTGCCAACTAAAAACACATGAAATAGATGGCTACACTACCCAATCGAGGACCATCTGATACATATACAATGAGGAGCCAGAAGCAAAAAACGAACCAAAACAATTTGCATAAATCAGTGATATTTCAATTGTTGCGATTGCGGATGTGAAAAAACAGTGGGCTGAAAAAACAGTCGTTAATCTGAACAAATTATAGTATACTCGTATGTATATGAACTTTAAGTAAGAGCGGCAAGAACATTATTAATAAGTGATTAAAATGGAGAAAGTAAAGAAGTGTATCGTGGGGTGTGCTGGTGGCCAGCATTTTCATAAATTCCCTAGCTAACAGAAGGATAAATCTAGGTAATTATAATTATAGAGTTCGCCCAGTGGTTGAAATTCAACCAATAAACTTAATTTAATTTAATTTTTTTGCTGTGGGTATGTTTTATCCGCCTTTTTTTCTTCCTTTCTATGTCGTTTCTTTCCTCTAACATATTTTTATTTTCCTTGATTTCTTTTTTTACTCTCTTATTTTATTTTTTACTTTCCTCAAACTTCCTTCACTTTCCCTTCCCTTTCTTTTATTTTCTTTCTTTCCCCTTCGTTTTCTTACCTTTCCTTTAATTCCCTTTCCCTTCCTTTAATTTCCTTACCATTCCTTCCCTTTCCTTCCTTTCCTTTCCTTTTCCTTTTCTTTCCTTTAATTTTCCTTCCTTTCAATTCTTTTCCTTTCCTCTATTTTCCTTTAATTTTCTTCGGTGTTTAATACTCTTAATGAGTAATCATTTATTTTATTTTTGTAAACCCTGTTTGTAGGTATCAGCAATGAATACATATTTCCTCATATTTTACATTGCTTGTTTAATGTATCCAACAAAGCAACTTTTCGTGCTCTCAGGAGAGCAGGTGACACTGGGCATCGTAGCCAGTAATCAATACAATAACAACAACTAAAGCAAAATACATGACACAACAGAGTATCTATAGTGCGAATACCTATTTTTCATTGGTCCACTACCAACTCTTCGCACTCACAGTGAGAGCCGACCACACGAATAACACAAAAACATATATAACGAAATCCTTTTAAAATTGTGCACGTATGTCGATGACAAATTGAGTAATTACTTCAAAATAAAATATGTTAATCGGTTAAAATTTACCTAAACGTTGAAAGCTTTATTTTGGGATTTCTTCCTAAGTTTAAAGATTTTTTTTTAAATGAATACATTTTTAACTTATATATTTCGTATAGTTATCAGATTTTTTTGGAAGTAAACTTCGATAAACTTAAAAAACAGTATAATTAAGAAAGAAAATGTAAAATGTAGAATAGTATGACTTATAATAGGCGTGTATTTCCTACACTTTTTGGTGATACAACCCTTTTTATATTGCTGATTTTTGTTGGAACGATTTTCCGTCATCCCTTGTCAAGTTTGGTTTTGTGACAAACCGGTTTCGGCGTTCTGCCATTTTCAATGCCTAGTTTCGTTCTGGTCTGTGTCTATCCGCTGCGTTGTTTTTATAGTCCGTGGGTGCTGTGGCAGGTAATGTCAATCTATGTGTTCGTGGTAGGTAACGTTAATATGCGTGTGTGTGTGCGCGGTATTGATACGTCCGAATTGTTATCTGTCCCAAGGGTTGTTTTTGTAGGTATGTAGACATACCGCTTGTTAGCTAAGCGGTAGGTTGAGGTAGGTAGAAATCGGTGATTTTTGCAGTTTGGTTCATATTTCGTTTTTGCTTGTTCATTGTTACGTGTTTGGTTGCTGTACCTGCTGGCTTGTGCTGTTTTTTGTAAACTAGTTTTAAGGGTTCAAATATTTCGTCAGAGATAGTGTTGGTTTGTTCGTTTATGATCCTGCCGTCAAATGTTTTTAACTTGTATATCTCCATGTTCTCAAGTACATTAAGCCGCCGGCCTTTTCCTTGTACGTGAAGTATTCGAGCCGTTGTTTTTATGTTAGCTGGGGTGCAGTTGTTCTCGAACATGTGGTTCGCGAAATTAGATTCTGGTATTATGGTGGGTTTTCGTGTTTTTTTGTTGTAGTCCCTGATATGCTCTCGGAATCGTGTGCTTATTTTTCTTCCTGTTTGTCCTATGTAGCTGTATTGACATTCACAAGTAAGCCTATACACTCCGTGTCTGTTGAATGGGTCATCATTCAATGAAGAATGGATTATCATTGAAAATAAAAATATTTGCTGTAGTTTTTAATTTCAATTTTTATTTTATGAATAAATGTGTATTACTTATTATTTTGTTTTATTTTATAATTTCTAATTAGTTAAATCCATATTATGCATTATTTATTACTGTATGTTTCAATTATTTTATAATTTTAATTTATTAAAATTTTTACTTTTATTTTAAATACATATATCTTGGCTTTTTTTATACGTAACATGGGTGATATAGGCCTACTGAGGAACAGAGCACCCAAAAATAAATTCGGTAAAGCGCCTTCTGCATACCTCATGGTGGTGTGGAACTGCAAAATACCCAAAAATATACTCAAAATGCCCCAATTTTGTTTTCCGTCATACTCGCACCGTTTGAAAATGGTTTAAAAAATTATCACTTTTAGAGCTCTCTCAGAGAGCGCGAAGTTTCGCATCTAATCATCTTTGGTGACGTATACGATCGCCCTGTTAGTGCTGTCAAACACCATACATTTCAAAAAAAGAAACATAAACAAACTAACGAGAGTTGTAAAATAATTATTTTGAGTGCGGTAGTCGTGAAAAATAACATCAATACGGGCGTAATTGTTTTTGATAAATTATATTAAATGTATAGAAACGTTACTACATTGAATTCCTTAAGGAAATTCAAATAAAAAGTTTCAGTCCTCAAATTAGTGCACCAGCGAGATTGCTTATGCAAACATAAATACTTTTATGTATAAGACTATGCAAAATTTGTATTGGCTTGAAAAAAAGAAAACTAAACATGAATAATCTAATGTTTACTTTATGAGAATAATTGCATTGAAGAAGTTCCGGCAAAGTAGTTAAGAAATATTGACGCATTTCAATTAAGGTTCTCATAGCCGTGTACCAGTGCCATTGTTTATGTAAACGTTGGTACAAAAAATGCATTATTTCATATATGAATATATTGGTTTCGAATATATTTTAAAATATCAAAGATTTCGATTATTATCGATTTTATGAGAATATTTTTATGCTACTATACTGCCTACATTGATTGTATCAAAGGTCGGGCTATGCAGTGAAGACCAAGAAGTATTGCAATATCGTCTATTGGAGAGTGTACAAAAATACTTGATGAAAATTGGAAATTAAAAAATCAACAGATTAAAAATTCAACAACTGGGCCCTCACTCTGTAGTTCTATTCGAAACAAAATTTGTTCGCTTTCGAGTGATTCGTACTCTGTAAGAAATTTTCGAGTAGAACGCACTCGTTGTTCGAGTTCGATTCTGTTCCCTTTTCTATTGTAGAAAATTTGGTACTCACTACTTCGAAAACATATGCCACAATGGTCGAAAGTTAGAAAATTCTGTTCGACAACAATTTACCAAACGAAAATCCACAAAAAGGTATTTTCTTACGATTATAATAAAACAATTCGTTTTTTTTTCATCAAGAAGTAATTGACAGAAAATAATTAAAGAATTCTAGGTAAAAATTTAGAAAAATTTAACCAAAGAAAATTTTTGGATTAGATTATTTAAAAAACTAAAATTTTATTTAATAAAAATAAAATAAAAATTACTTGTACAAGGACTTACGTTCGAACCAGCAACCACACGTGTGGTAGTCGAGATTCTTATCACCTACGCCACCGCAACATGTAAAACTGCACTGCGTAATACAGCACTTGAGACTTATGCAAAGTGTTTTTGTATTTTGCTTTACGCTTGAAATTTGTGAAACAGCGATGCCATAGTAGGATTATTTTCTAAATTTTACAATATGTATAAAATGAGATAATTAAAGAGAGAAGGGGCTAAACTGGTAAAGTTTGGTATTTATATTAATTTAAAAACGGTATTTGGAACTGCCCACATTTTGAAACTTCGACTGTCAATAACTTTACGTTTACGCTTAGAAATAATGAAACTTAGTTCGAGGCATACTGTTGTTGTGAAACTTGGACATAATACTGGCCCAAATAAAAAATTATTTTTTTTGTTTTTTAATTATATTATTACCTACTCACTAGTCTTCAAAATTGTGAAAAAAATTTTGTAAAATTTGGAGACCTTGATATTAATTTTTAGAGTTCTATCTAGACTGGTGTTTTCTCTGCGAAAACAGTTTTACAATCTTCAAATAAATCAGCCACAAAAAAAAAAAAATTTTGAAAGCGCTGTATTCGCCTGTGCCGAAGCCTTTATATCTTTAATGAACATGCATCAACATTTTCACTTTCCAATCTGAGAGCATTCACAATGGCCAAAAGTATGGGATATACCTTGCGCCCTCTTAACCTTACCTAACCTAAGTTGTTAATTGAAACATACATATAGCTCAAGCCTCGTTTACCGCAACATTCGATTGTATGGGGCTATGTGTTGTATTTGTCCCATCTTTTTGGTTCCGACAAATGATTTCAATATTCCGAAATGGCACCTCCATTCTAAATTTTTGCCAAATATCTCTAAAACTGAGGGCCTAGTCTGCGTTAAAACAGAAATAGTGGTGGACAGAATTGCTTCATCTTTATGTTTTCATCTTACCTCCTGGGCGATTTTGTCTATCCAACATAGCTTGCCAGTCGTTTCTTCGTTACGTCAGTTAGACACACCACGGGATTCCATACAGGTCTCGAATTGGTCGGTTTGATAACCACGACCACTTCTGAGTATAGTGTGCAAGAATGAGTGAAAGCAGGAGAATTGTGTTATGGAAATTTCGTCTAAAAAATAACCAGGTGACTATTATCGAAGTTTTTTGTTCATTAATTTTACATACATTTTTCAGAATTCATTAAATCGTTTAAAAGTAAGTATATTGGCTTGATAAGCAGTCTCATATTCCATATAAAACTATAGTAATACAGCTCTGAAAGCTGAACAGCTGGACCAAATTAAAGTAGGTATCAAAGGTTTCAGTACTGACTAACAAATTGTATATGGCCATGTCTTATATTTAGGAGAAAATAATAAAACCTTAGTACTCAGGCTCACAGCTTAGTATAACAAGTTCGGTTACACACAAACTTTGCACCCCCTTACTTGCTTTAATTGCATTTTTAGCTTCACTTGTTTTTGTGGTATTTTCAATATTGAATATTGTATGAATGCACGAATATTTCTAATTTGAATTTGACAGCAGACAGTTGAACAAATGACATTCGCTAACATTTTTAATATTATTCGATTTGTTGACACTGACATTTCGTTTGGTAAATTAAATTTAATTTTAGCATACCATTGCAATCGCAGTAAAAGCAGCTAAGTTCAAAATCATAAACAGATCATACATACACATATCAGTTGGGATTTGAAATCATGCCCGTATTCCCAAAAACTTGAGTTGAAAATCGGTATAAATTTTAAGAACTTTTTTCCTGCAGCCATCATGGGTTTTTATAACAATAACAAATAATTTGCTCATTCCATGAATTTCTAAAATTTGTGGTAATTTTTATGATTTAAATTTAATACTACAAAACTATAATTTCGGTTTTTTAAACGAATACATTTGGTTAGGTCCAACATAGCTAACGCATGAATACCCTTCTGCAGGGTGTTGTTACAACAACAACATGTGAATGAACGACAAATCGACTATGAAAATTAGGCTGTGTATCGTCTTGAAAAAGGAAATATATCGATATCCCCAAAGCTGAGTACAAAATTTAAAAGTCAAAACTGTTTGGGACCGGTTCCGGCTTTAAAACAGGTTCAATTCCGTTCTTTTTAAATTAAAATAACAGTAATCTTTTCGGTTTTGATAAAATAGCAGATTTGACGAGATTACTGTTCGGGTTTCGAAAAAATTGGAAATGGTTACATTTACCGTTTTGAAAAATAACTGGCTTCCAATGAATTGGGTTTCAAACTCAAGCGAATTTGGTTCCGATTTCGGTTTCGAAAAATTGTTGGCTTTAAAGGTTTATGATCACTCGGTTTTGAAAAAGTACTTAGTTTTAAACAGTTACGAGGCTGGTTCCTGTTTCGAAAAATGAATTAGTTCTAAAAGGTTACGGTTCCGGGCATGAAAACTGAACTGGATATAAATGGTTACATTTACCGTTTTGAATAATTGGTTTCCAATTAAGTGGGTTTAAATGGTTACGGTTTCGAATTCAAGCTATTTCGGTTTCGAAAAATTTTTGTTTTTAAAAGGTAAGGATCTTTCGGTTTCGAAAAAGTACTTAGTTTTAAACGGTTACATTTACGGTTCAGGTTTCGGAAAATTATTCGATAATAAATATTTATATTATCGGTTTCGTAAAATAAATGGTTTTAAACCTTGACGTTTCTGGCGAAAAAATAATTGGGGTTGAAGCAGCTACGGTTTCGGTTTTGGTTCAAGTAAATTTTCAGGACTTGTAACAATGGTTTCTATGATCGCTGAATACTACGGTAAACCTGAATTTAATTCAAACTTTGTATACGAGATCTAGTTTTGGTGTGTATAATTTTCTCTGATACCACAACTCATAAATTAAACAGTGGAAAGTATTCTAATGAGACTTATGTGTATTTCAAAGGATCCATCCCGTCGAGTTTGAATATTTTAAAAGCCCACTTGCTTTATTATCGTTGAGTTCTACTCCGGCGGTGCGTGGAATAGCCAGCTCTACTACCCGACATCAGGTATTATAATACAGTCGATTATGCGACCCTAATTTTCCAATTATTATCCGAAGGCAATAGGTAGAACATGGGTAGAACCAAAAAGTCTCAAATATCTGCGAAGTATAGTTGGTATTATTTACTATTTTATTAGAACTAAAAATCATTCAAAAAAGTGCACATTCGATTTGCAAAGTTTATCTCAATGACGATATATTTTTTTGATTTAGCTTAACCTTCGAGTAGACGAGCTGGCATACATTCTCAATTCCAAAATTAGATTGCAAATATGAATGGTAGGTATGAAAAATTTGGCCTATGAAATAAGTACGATTGTTGAAAAAAATCAATGCCGGTTTCTCAGAAATAAATCTTATTATTACTTTTTACCGACTCACCATCATCAGCTTCCCATTTCGAACATTAATAACGCGTTAACAAAACCAAGAAAACATGTTTCAAACCACTTTTCAATTTGCCGCATATATTCCGCTAAGCCATAAGCTTAAAATGCCTAGATGGATAAGAAAAGTCATTAAATCTCATGCATATCAGTCTATAAAAATCTCATTTATGAATCGAGTTCGCACAACTTTGAATAAACATTTCAGCAAACGTACGAATCCATTCGAATCTGTGAATGTATACATACACAAGAAAAAATTAAGTAACCTTTCGGTTTAAACTACGGAATCAGCTTTAATGGGTCACGGCTTCGGTTTGAGTCCTTTGTAATCATTCGGTTCATGCTTTCGTAGAAGAGCCTTGGAACGGGTTTCGAGTTTTGAAACGGTTTAGGTTTCGTTATTTTTCAGATCAAATAACGGTTAAAGTCTCGGTTTCGAAAAATTAATCGGTTTTAGTAGGTTAGGGTTTCGTTCCTTTGCTTCTAAAGAACAGACTTTTTGCAATATTAATAAAGCTGATTCCGCGGTAATCGGCACAGTTTTTACTATCTCCTTGTTATGGGTTGCACTCGCCCTAACATATTTAAGCTAACATATGCGCTTTACCAACTTCTCGCCTTTGTACTTGAATAGCTCTGTGGGGAAACCATCAGTACCCGTGTTTCTATTGGTTTTTATTGCAGATAATGATACACCTACCTATGCCAGTGGGAACATTAATTCCATCATCTTGGGCTGTGGTCTCGGGCTGGTCATATTCTCCGGGTCGACTGCCTCTTTAAAGAGACATGGACGGTTTGTGGCGCCTGCAGCTTGTTATCCTCCAGATTTCTTTGTGGTTTAAGACGCATTGAGATGGCCAGAAAGGTCTAAGGAAAAAGGATGAGCATTATTTTAATACAACGAAGTCTCAAGGTCCATATGGCTATTTTCAGACCGAAAAAGAACTAACTTCCTTCTCAAACTAAACAAATCTGCGCTAAGGGTACTTGCAGGTGTCATCACAGGATATTTTACTATCTCACCAATGCTTCGACGATGGCGTATACCAACACTATCCCTATGCAGAGGCTGTCAGGATGAAAGGGAAGAGGAGTCAATTGAGCACTTTCTTTGTAGATGTCCAGAAATACAGTCAAGGCGTTTCAAACTTCTGGGAGCACGCTTTTTCGACAGTCTGGCAGATGTGAGGGAAGTTTATCTCTCGTTTCTTCTCAAATTCATATGGGAGAGTAAATGGTTTGAAAAGAATTAAGTGAGCATTCACAATAGACATAAGTATTTTCGAGTGGCTTAACCTAACCTAAGACGCGTTGTTTGTGAAACGCTGACCAGGTAGTGGTCCGAATATCCGTTAGGTCCTAACATTGTGAGTGTATCTAACACGTCAAAAGCATTCCGTCTGTCTATCGCAACGTGGTCGATTTGGGTGTGAGTTTTTGAAATAGGTTATGGACATGAAGCTTCTGGGATCTGGTTATGTTGCAATTTGGTGCTGGAACTATGTTTTGAGTAGCAGTGAGTCGATCAAACTAAATCCATAAGCTGAAGTATCTTCGTCCATTTTGAAATTCCGTACTGCAAGGCTAAACAAGATTTGGAATTATGGCGAGGGCGGACCTCGGAGGTTTTTTCCTAGAGCTCTCAGAACTCGTCGTTATGCCCATATTCCTGTTCGTCCATCGACGAATCGGAAGTCATATCGAGATGTTCGTCCATTGGCGTGAAGTACTTTCAGCAACCCATTGAAAGTCTCCGTCCTATTGTTAGGAGAAATACCATGTCTCGCATAAATGAAATAAGCATTATATAAGGTGAAAATTTGTTGGCTTGGGGTAGCCCACACACTTCCACTTATGCATTGATAATCTGCGATGGTGCCACAAAAGTACATCACACACTCAACGTATGAATATCCAGTGGACGTATCGAAGGCAATGGAAACAAAATGCGAGGCTGGCGTACAGCATACATTAAAAACAACACCAACAACAAAACTAGCAACATAACTGTTAACCAGCAATATGAGAAAAACCTGCATACAGGAACCCAACAAAAAAAATCGCAACAAGAGTGGACGACCGTTTGACCAAACTGCAACAACCACAACCTTCATTTCACAACGACAAGCTACAATCCACAGCCATACACAGCGAAACAAAAAAAGGTAGAATTTCCGGATCGAACGAGTGTGGCAAACGATTGCGAGTGGAGCAAAGGTAAAATGCGTATAGGCTCAAATTAGACACAATTACAAAATCCGGGGAGCGCGATGGGAGCAACGTTGATAGCATTTCAACGAATGAAAGTTGTTAGGCTGAACCAAAAAGTGTGGATTGCTATGCATGATTGTTTTGGTGAGCCTGTGTAAGTATGTGTGAGTGTGTCTGATTGAGTTTTGTGCTTGTCGGCCTTGCTTAACAAACACCGGATTTCCGCTAGTCATAAACGGATGTACCCGCTCAAATGCACAGGACATGGGGCCATAGTCTGTAGGAATGTAGGTGTGTAGTCTCATGACGATAATCACTATATGAGGGAATGTAGAGGTTTATGTTTTATTGTTGCTGTAGTGTGTGTGTATGTGTGTGTGTGTGTGTGCGTGAGCAATGCACAATGTGGTTGCAGTGGGACCATATCGATTTCAGTAGCAAATGACAAAAGGCAAAGTAAAGGTGACAATGGACCAAAGGCAATTCATTTAATGTAAGGACTACGTAATGTATTTGTGTGTGTGTATGTGTGTATAAAAGTGTATGTGTTTTTGCATTCAAATGTGAAGCATGTGTTGGTAACACTCGCTAATTGGGTCACCATTTTTGCAGCTCATATTGGGCGACACAGAACTCACTATGAAAGGACAGTGGAATTGGATGGAGTAAGTGAATTGTTGGGTTGAATTGATTGTAGTGGTTTTTAAACTGACGTTTTCAACGGGAGTGATATTATGGGTTTAGCAGTTTTTTCGGTAATCACACAAATTTATGTAGATTCGATGATTGATGAAAGTGTTGGAACGGATAATGAACGGTTATGAAAATCGCCTTTGTGACCTTTGACAACGGTCTCACCCTCACTAATCATACCACAGCAATAGCCTCAAAGGTGCAGATCCGCAACAAGATCCTCAAGTGGCTTTCCGGCCGCACGTGTGAGTAAAGATAAACAAACTTTTCTTTCTACATATAATGCTATCGGCCGACCGGTTACTGATTACGCTACGCCGACATGGTTGCCCAATCTTGGTAACACCAACTGGGGGAAGTTACAAGTCTGCCAAAATAATGTCATCAGAACTGTCACGGGATGTCTGCTTATGTCATCGAAATATCACCTTCATCAGGAGGCCAAAATGCTCAATACACGCTAGCATGCGGAACTGTTGAGCAGACAGTTTTTATTAAACTGCCATAAACCCAATCATTTAAACCGATATCTATTGAATGAAGTTCCGCCTCCTAGTGACATAAGGAAGCATCGCCATAAACACTTTAATGAGATCCGGCATCACATTACTCAGCCGTTTGCTCTGCCCAACCATAGACGGCCTTTAAGTGACCTCCACACTAAGTCGGTAGACAAATTCCTCACATCCCGTAATTGACATCCAACCACCTAAAATAGCTGCTTCCGAGGTAGAGACTATAATCATGTTAGCACAACTTTGTTATGGATCTTGTAATAGTTTAAACTCTTACTTATCCAGACTCAACCCCACCATACCAAGTACTTGCCCGGCATGTGGTATGTCCCCTCATTTTACTAAACATCTCTTTACTTGTTCAATTGTATCTACTCTTCTAACACCAATATCACTCTCGTCCAACCCTGTTGAAACTGCGCGTTTCCTTGGAGTTCCGTTTGAAGAGTTTGATGAAGATTTTTAGAGTGATCGTTGGGAGGGACGATGGTAGTTGACAATGAACTTGGTTCAGTTTTCATTTATGCCAAGTCTGCTGTGTAAACTCCAGTGCCCACCTCGCATTAGCCTTTTCTGTAAACACCAAGAGCACCATCACAAAGTATTTGCGAAGCAAGGTGGTGTCCAAATTCCGAACACGAGAATTATCCAATTGGCTGCAGCTTCTTCCGTCTAAGGGCTCGTAAAAAAACTAAGTACCATGTAGTATGTAGTACTGTCTTGTAAAAGGAGGAAGCTTTCAGGTGTGTGGAAATAAAGTTGTTTTTGTTGGAACTGACTTTCGGTTCCTAGTTCATATAGAGTTCATTGGAGTAGATAAATACGTAGACTAAAATAAAGCAAGTATAGCAATATGAAGGCTAAACGAAAAGATACAGGAGCAGAAAACTAGAATTTTTTATTGAAACTTGTAGAAAATATTTGTTCGATAAGGGTGCTTATATACTTGTTAGAAACTTCAAACCTTCAAACTCTTCCCGAAATTATAGTACCAGCCAAATCGTCCGCATTCTACTTCCGAAATTGCCTTGCCTACATTTTTAAAATTGTACTGTGTCTCTCGCTCTCCTCTCGCCTCCTCTTCATTAACCCCTCGTCGTCCCTTATTCTTCTGTTTCTCCTTCTTTTTTTTTTTCTATCACAAACCTTTCCTCTACAATTACTTCGACATCTCCATCATTCTTCTAATCCAATTATTCTTACTGCATCTCCGCTACCCTCATCTTTCTCCCTCTCGCCCACTCACTGCATTTATCAAACCTTTTTCTACTATCCCATTTTTAATATCGCTTTACCAAATATTAGGTAGATCGTACATAGCGAATTCCTAGTAAAGAGTTTCACACTTTCCAATTTTCTCAAATTTGTATCCACATTGTGTCCATCTAAATATCTGAACGAAATATATCTTAATTATAGCGAGATGAAAAGTCACGGGGTGTGATCTGACAAAGGCTTCTACCGACTCGTCGCAGATCAAACGGCTTTCTAAGATGAAAAGTCTGACGCTTTGGCCAAGAAAGGGGCGGCCCTGGACGAGTATACGGTAGCTGTCCCGATCAGACTGGGAGAGTTAAACCGCAGGCAAGAGTTGCAAATCATCGACCAGGCAAAGAGGCGTGGAATCAAAGCTCGGGGCTGCAAAGTCTCCAAGATCACGTGCAAAGCATTTGACATGAGGTCAACTAAACTGCTCTTATCCTTGAAAAGGGAGGAATGTAGGCTCATGATGGGCGTACATACTGGGCACTGCCTTTTAGCCTCGTCTCGTCGGTGACAACAGATGCAGTAAGTGCGGGTTGCAGGAGGAGACGGTTGAGCATGTTTTGTGATCCTGTCCTGTGCTCGCTAGATCCAGACTCCGACAACATTTCGGTTTAAATGTTTCCGACCATTTAGTCCACATTTTTAAACCAGCTGGAAGCTGTGATCTCTGAGCTTTTTAAAGCTTTTTCATACACCTGCCCTTTACTTTCTTTTTATTTATAAGACAAAATAATAGCTCGCTTGAAATTATGAGCCCAATGCTTCAAACATTATTTAAAATTTAAAATCGCCTTTCAATTAATATTGAGGCAAATATCTTAAGACGCTCATACTTTGTACCAAATGAGGCAAATACATAATCACATAAATACATTAGAGTGATACTTATTTAACAGCCAAAATTTTCTCAACAAATTTTTGGGACAGAAAGTTTTAAAGTATTAAAATAATAATTGGCCGACCCTTTTATGAGCATTCTTTAACCCTCCAACCGGCAGGACCCCTTTAGGTAGGGTTATGGTAACCAGATATAACCGGCATACCTCTACTTTCCTTCTATAATTATTGACACATAATCGTCGCCAAATATTTTATCTATGTCGTAACTGTGACTTTATAGTTTTAAGTGTAGCCAGAGTTCCGTTATAATCATTCTCCTTGAAAAATTTAGTGAAATTTAAAAAAAAATAGTTTTAAGAGAAGTGTTTTTGGTAGCTACAAAAAAGTGATAAAAAATATTTCTGTAGTAAAAAACAAAATTGTTACTAAGTGAAATAATTGCTAAGGATTAGAAATTATAAAGAAGATGTGGATTTATAATTAAATTTATAGAATTATTGGCCAAAATCATACCCCGCCTAAAGGCAAGTACGGCTAGAGGCGGGGTGGGGGTTTCAGCCACAGAAGCCAAATTATGAGCTCTTTTGGATATATAACTTAAAATTAGAGTTCATCGCACTAGAATTACAAAATATGAGTTTTTTCATTTTCAACAAAAATTTTTCCTGTTAGAGGGTTAAGCTTTTGTGTCAAAACTGGAAAAGTGTAAAAAAAAACCAGTAACGAAGTCTAAGTTCGGGTGGAACGTAACATTACATATATAGCTAGTAGTGATCTATTATATCATCCCAATCTACGCAGGTCTATTTTAATACTTTTCTTTTCGTATTATAAAGCCAGCTGATTGTTTTCAATAAAATCACTTCTGTTATGAGTTTTGAGTGGTAAATGAATTTAACTAAAAATATAAATGTATGCCGCGATATACAACATGTATATCATCATAAACCTCCTGAGAGATTTTTGCGCCGAGCTTCCCTTCCAATTTGAGATTTTTTCTACAAATTGGCGGGACCTACAGATTTTTGCCGACTTCGAACGGCATCTACAAAGGAGATGCATTTTTGCTGAGAGGCCTTACATGTCAGAAACACACTTGGAGAGTTTGCCAAACCACTGCCGAGGCGCGACACCGTTTTGAAAACTTTTTTAAACCACTTTTGATGTTACCTGTCCCAGGACTCGAACCTTGGACCTTCGATGGGGTAGGCCGGCAACACTACCGCCACACCACGGCGGCCGCCATTAATTTATTTGTATATAAATAGCTTCCCTACAACAACTTCTAACCACATTTTTTCAAAATACCAATATATGCACATTTAATTTTTTGAAAAATTTGTGTTCAAATAGACAGACAGACAAACAGACGGACGGAGAGACGGACATGGCTAAATCTACTCAGCTCATCGTCTTGATAATTTCAGTATACTTATTGATTGGACCATCTTTTCTGCTTCTCATACTTACAAACATTTCATGGATGGTATCAAATTAAAAAAGAGATATAACTTTCCTCTTGCACTGGAGTATTAACTACTTGCCTGGCGCAACGCCTACTTCCACAAAATCCACAAGTTGTTCTTGCGGTCGAGTTTTGCTTAAAAAGCTTTTTATGTGTGCAATATCTTATTGATGTAGCGTATACACTTATAGAAATTTCGCGTTTTAAATTTTACAAACAAATTTTTCAAAGCTATATTGAAAAACTAGGCGTGGACTTTAACCGATTTCGCCCATTTTGACGACAAACAATTGCCTTCATATATTCAACATTTTCGCTAAATTTTGTTTCAAAAAATTAGTTTTTGGCAGAGTTATGGCATAAAAATTTTTGTAGAATCATCCACTATAAAAAGGGCGGGGCCACGCCCATTTTCGAAATTATATATATTTCGAATTTTTTCCTTCAACACTTTGATTACTCCACTTTGAAAGTGAAATAGAAATAATATAAAGCCATTTTATGTAAAGTTAACTTCAAATGGCCTATTAAATATATCTATGATCCTTTTCAAAATCTTTCGTATAAAAGTGGGCGTGGAACTCAACCGATTTCGTCCATTTTTTCCAGAACATTCCTTGTATTAATTTAAATCTGTGTGCTGAACTTCTTTTGCGATTTCTAGAACGGTTTTGATTTATGATTAATAATATTTCTAAATTGGACTTAATCAAAAGTTGGCGGTGACATAGCCATATTTAGAAAAATGTATTTTCTGCCTTAATGTTAATGTACACACCAAATTTTATCCTTAGAGGTGTATTATGTACTGAATAATCACTTTTTTTGTATTTTCCAAAATATCCAATGTATCCAAAGTGGGCGTAGCTTTCATCCGATTTCGCCCATTTTAAATAGCGCTCGGAGATCCCAAATTCCATTAAGATATCTTAAAATTTGCTCATGTTATCGTGTTCACAAACGAACGGACGGATGGAATAACGGACGGACATGGCTTAATCAATTTCTCTTTTCGTCCTGAACATTTTTATATACATAAGTCAATATCTATATCGATTCTAAAGTTAGGCGAATTAAGTTAATATGTCTTCTGTGCGTAGCACTACTGGGTATAAAAAGAATTTCTACCCCGGTTTGAGGGGCAACGTGCACGCTTGATTATAATACCCGAAAACACCCTAATAGACGTACCCAAATATATCACACAACGTTATTTGTATTTAAATGCTAATCTGCAATGACCTCCTTTAATAATATTGCGTATACGCTCGTTTGAACAAATAACCGAAAGTGTTAATATCCCGCAGCGATGTGTCACATAAACAACAAAAATAACAACAAAAAGGAGTACATAATTTCGCTTCATTGTTTAACAACTAAGCTGGTATCATAGCCCTGCAGTCAAAATGTGTTCTTAATGTATTTATGTATGCTTTGGAAAATTTACGCAATTGAAAGATATCTCTGAACATGAGAGATTGAGAGATCGGTAGGGAAAATGTCATGTGATATCAACCCCTTTGATGAGCTGTTCTCCAGAAAAATCTATCTCCCGACTCTTTCCGATTTTTCGCAGCACGGAACCTGAAATTGTCACCTACTAAATCCTCAACAGTCACCCTGAGCCAAATTCGAACTTGATACTGTAGTAGGTTAACCTTGACCAAACTTTCCGCAGGTATGCTAGTCATGCAGCTTGTCTCCTCATGATAACAATAACCTGATGGACGGAGCAGAGTACTCTAACACCAATATCACTCGAATTCAATGCATTTTTACTTTTGATAATATCTGCCGGGAATCTAAATTGGAAATTATCGATTGGAAGGCTCATACACTATTCCATCTATTATTGACCACCATCTCATCATCAAAATTACAAAATTATGGAATAAAACACTGGCGTTTATCACCTACATTTTTTTTTTAAACTATCGTAAGGGGCATTTATTCAAAAACACTCATAAAACATTGAGAGCGAAATTATCGTAAGGGACAAATTAGTGATTTCTTAGCAAACTGGGAATTTTTTAAAAAGAAAAGGCGTTCAATGTATTAATTAACTATCTAACCGCGTGTTAAATTTCATTTTAATAACTCAATAAAAAGTGGTAAAAAACAAAAAAAAATGCTCTCCTGTAAAATTTGCTTTTTGTCCCTTACGATAAAAACGCGCAAAGGGGTCGATATGATCGACAGTTTGAAATTTATAATAATTTATTACAGTTAACAACTCCACGTAGAACAGGGAGGACGTGTTAAACAATTTAACTCTGAGGACGGTTATCGTGTATAGCCGAGATATATTGGTTCAAAATTAAAAACACCGTGTTTCTTAATTTTGTATGAAAAACATCGGACCTCAAGCCGGCACAATAAATTATTGAAAATTTTAAAGTTTTTCGAATATAGGCTTATGTATTATTTATACACGCATGTCCTGAAGCTAACAGCCCCACAAGATTAAGAAATATTATAAAAATATTTTTCTAAGGATTTTCTGTGCGTTCCACATGAACTTAGATTGCATTGCCGCTTTTTATTCATCATTTCGATGCTAGCTAAATTTTTTCTGCTTGCCTAAAAAAAATTTTAATTGAAAGCAAGCAAAAAAAACTATAAACTATCATAATTTTGGTTGCTAACCTTTAAGCGAAAAGTTCACTTTAGATTTTCATGGAAAATTTCATATTTTTACAAAAATTAATTAAATTTGTTATTTTATTCACAAGTTGCTGAGTGCTTACGAAAAAAATTTCTATTGTTTACCTTTAAAAAGTGGTTTACATCCATTCAAATGTCTACCAACACTTGAGGTACTGTTATCTCGTTTCCTACAGGTCAAATTTTGGCTCGAAGCGTTTGTTTAGCTTATACGCACACATACATACATATATGTATGTATGTACATATGGTTTTATGTATGTATGTGAAAGAAATTATGGCTACAAGCAATTGTTGACACCCAATTTCCATGGAAGTGCTTGTGAAATTTGTGAGCTTTTGCAAAAAAAAACAAAAATGCGCGTTAGGGTGAGTTGCGAAAAAAATGTGTAAAGTGGGGTTAGAATTTCTATTTTATAAAAGAAGGATATTTTAGTTTGATCTTAAACATTTTAAGCCTGACGACGCTCTAAAATAAATAATTTTTGGACTGACTGTCAACCAATTGTTATGAAATATGTTCTATAATCTATAAGACGACCAACTAAAAGTCGATATGGTCACAAGTTAAACGAATTTTTTAGTATTATTTTGGTAATGTAAGTAAGAAATCAAAAAATGAATGCACTTTCTTTTGCACTGGAACGAAAGAAAATTAAAAACGAACTAATTTGCCAATGGTTGGGTGTTTGTTTACGATTTTAGACCAAATAAAATTGTTCCCTTGGAGCCATTATTTACTATCGAGTCGGCCGCTGTAAAATGTTGAGTAAAAAAAAATTTTTTTTTTTTAATTTCAATTTCCTTATAATGTACAAATTGTTACCCCATGCTAAGCAAACATGTTTCTCCCACCCAACCTAATGCATGTACATATAAATTTGGGCAAAAAGCTCACAAATTTTAGGAGTACCTCCACTGAAATTTGGTCTCAACAATATATTGTAGTCATAATTTCTTTCACATGCAAACATCCATTTATGAATCCAAATTTATATTCGTTCGAGTGAAAAAAAAATTTTACCGACCCTAATGTGCATACATTACATAAGTGTTTTGCTTGTTTTATATGTATTTTAGATGCGAAATTAAATTTTCTTTTCAAATGAAGAGCCAAACTGGAATATTTTTCCTTACTTTTTATTTTAACAAAACAAAGAGATAATATTATTAAACAAACGAAATTAATGCAATTATCTCTTTTTGGCAAGAGTGGAGCAGACGTAGTTCAGGGCAACACATAATTAAACTATGGAGCAGTTTTATATTTTAAATTGCTAAGAGGAAAGCATTAAATGCATACTTCCAACATTTCCTGTTGCGGATTGCTTAAACGACAACTGAAAGTAAGTTAATATTTTCAAGCAAGCAATGATAATAATAAATCTCTTCGGAGATTATGGCCGTGCTTCTCTTTAAATTTGTGTGTTCAACATTTTGAACCAAACAGACCTTTTCATTCGTTCCTACAATGGTCGCTTTTATATTTCCTGCCTGGCTTGGATTTTTTTAAAGAGAAAGCATTGAAGATCTCTAATAGTTTTACCTGCTCAGTTCTAAGCAATTTTTCAAAATTTTCAAAAAGCTTTTCTGGAGTGTTTTTTTATTCATGCGTTGTTAAGTGCTTACGAATAAAAGAGGCCTTATTAAATGACGTGTTCTTATATTTGTTCTAGCATATCCGATAGGTTATAGTTGTAGCTTGCTGGTCTACGATTACGAAGGTCAGAGGTTCAAGTAAATGCACCTGTGGCAGATTCCGTTCGTCGTCGGCATAAAACTTGTAAGTCCCACTTGTTTGACTGAAAACATTTCAACAGAACAGCACTAATTTAAAAAGAAAACTTTCAATTCTCTTTCTCTTCGTATTATTTTTTTATTTCGAATACGGATAGTAAGTATTTCTCTTCGTCTTTATGTTTGTGTTCCTCTCAAAAAAATAAAAAATAATGATTGGCGCTATGTATAACTCCTGAGGAGATTAAGGGCGAGCTTCTCCACCAATTTGTTGTGTGCTGCTTTCAATTTTTCCCACAGACTAGCGTTGAGTTTGAGTGACCTTTTCCTTTAACTCGTTGAAGTGTTTAGTTACCTCTTATGACAGTCCTACCTTACCTTTGATATATTTTTCAAACCCTTAACCCTCTGTATCCTTGTCTCTCCCTCTACTTGCGCTACTTGCTGTTAGCCATTCCTGTCTACTCCTTCATAAAAAGCCCCTCTTCACCTAAAATTAGATAGCTTGTACACATAGTTCCTGTGAGATATCGATTTTAACGTTTTCCCAGTAGAGGCATGGCACCGCCAATTTTTAAAGAAATATTGCACATATTGATATATAAGAAACATTCATCTTAATATTAGCTTGTGGTTCACTACACGTCTCTATAAAAATATTTCCGATACATTTATGATTAATCAACAGGTCCACTTTTTTGTTTTCGCAAGGTTGCCACCTTTTGGAAATAGTTTTAACGACAAGTGAGAAATGCCAATATGGTTTGAGATATGCCAATATGGTTATAAAACGAAAAGTATTTTACATCGTATTGGAGAAAAATGTTTCTAGGTAGAGCTGCCACCCAGCATTTCATTTGGATGAACTTTATTTCTACATCTCATACTTAAGTGTTGCCACTTGCAATGTATTTTATTGATAAGAATCTAGCACCACCAAATTATACCAAACCTCGAAAAATGCCGATCAAACTTACTACGTCCCGATACTAGATCATTACCCGAAAAAAATTAGGGATTGAGTGCTCCAATTTCGATTTTACCCAGGTTTTATCACTGCAAATTTTTTTAATTCATTTAAAAATTTTTATTTTTATTTATTTTATTGTATAAAAGCTTATATAATAACACATATTATTATACAAACTAAAAATAAAAAATATGCGAATATGAATATCAAAAGAAAAATAATTTCCATTTTTTTTTAATTAAAAATATTTTGAAAGAGAGTTGCCATTAATGTTAATATTAGGTTCTATATTAGTTGATTGGAACGATTTTCCGTCATCCCTTGTCAATTCGAATCGATTTGTTCCTTTCTGATTTTGTACCTATGTAATTTTCACTGGGAGTGTACGTACATATTCTTCCGTTGGCATGGCATTGGTCCCAAGTGAAAGGTATTTTTTTTCAACAATGTTTCTCTTAGGTAACGTTTCCACCTGTTCTTGTTATAAAACCCTTTAACCTTAAGCTCATATACATGCAATACAAGTTATTTATAAGCAAGCTTAGATATAAGTACAAGTAGATCCTATCTATCACAACGAGTATTACATTAAATCTTGCACACAGATCACTAAATCCTAACAATTTTCCAAAATTTATTTTCACAAAAATGTCACACTTTTTTGCTATTTGTTATGTCCAAATATTTTTAGCGCACATATCGTTCTCTTACAAGTAAATACTAACACACACAAAGGTGGTAAGACCATGTAGAGAAAAGCTCTATTTTTGACTGGGGAGCTTCTAGTACATTTGGAACCACTTCTAAATCGTCCTAAATCTCTTAGAATACAATCAACTGGCGAATTTAACATGGTGATGTTAAAGGCGATGGAAATGTTCCAAGAGAAATTACCTTTTCTGTAGCAAACTTGTGATATATTCTGGAGTGTAGATTTAGTTCGTTTATTTTTACCATTTCGTTGGTTCCAGGCGCCAGTTCGGGACCACTCTATAAACCTAATCTATTGCAGAGATTTCCTAACATATAAATATCAGAGAAAATGCATACGCAGATCTGTGTTTTCTGGATGTTTGTACTCGCATCACTTAAATTCCGCATTACAAAATTTAATGAAATTTTCACGGACATATTGCTAGATGTCTGACTTAAACTCCGCTGCATATATTGGAATCTGAGCCTGTTTCCACACTACCACAGGCATGGAATTGAATTCGTTATTTGAAATATGATAATATTAACTTTAATTACTGTTCCTCCTCCTTTCTTTCTTGTTCCTCTTCTTTAATATATTTTCCTTTCTTTTGCTTTTATTTTTGACTTTTTCTTTTTTCCTTTCGTTTCTACGCCCTTTAATAATGCAGTTTTATTCATTTTATTTTATTTAATTGTATTATATTTTATCGTTCCCTTCCTTTCGCGTTTGTCCTTTCCTCTAATTAATTTTGTGTTATTTTATTTTTTGAATTTTATTTTATTTTGTTTTATTTTATTTTATTTATTTTTATAATATACGAGTATATATTTTATATTTTATTTATAATGTTATTTTTTTTTGTTTTTTTTTTATTTTTTTAGTATTATTATTATTATTAATTTTATTCTATTTTTTTTGTTATTTTATTTTATTTTTTTTTTTTATTATTATTTTATTCAACTTTATTTTATTTCATTTTATTCCATTTTATTTTAGTTTGTTTTATTGCTTTTTTTCTGTACCACCAATTTTTGTTAATTTTACGGCCTGTACATTTTCAAGTATTCATAAAACGAGCTCAAGGCCAATAATAATGATTCTTCTGGCACTGTTGTTTGGTTTTGCATTTCGTATTATGATGTAAAAAATAAAATAAAATAAAATAAAAAAAAATAATATAAAATATAATATAAAATAAAATAAACTAAAATAAAATAAAATAAAATAAAATAAAATAAAATAAAATAAAATAAAATAACTATTCATGAAGCGAGCCAAGAATAATAATTTTTCACTTTTTGAATTTTTATGAAAATATTTATTGTTCTTTTTTTTTTGTTTTATTAATTTTTTAATTGAATAGAGTATGACATCAAACCCAACTTTTTGAATTTTTATGAAATTTATAATTTTTCTTTTTTTAATAATCATTTTTAATTCATTATTAAAAGCTTTTTAATTGAATAGAGTATGACATCAAAACCAGCGTATTGTTAGCTTAATGGTTAGCAATGCGTGCCAAAATTTCTCTGATGAAGAAGCTTCCGAAATGAATCTTTAAGAAAAGCTAAGGCGATTGTCTCTAAACATTTTTCCTACTCTGTTCAATTAAAAAACTTTTAATAATGAATTAAAAATGATTATTAAAAAAAAAAACAATAATAATTTTCATAAAAATTCAAAAAGTGAAAAATGATTATTCTTGGCCTTGAGCTCGTTTCATGAATACTTATTTTATTTTATTTTATTTTATTTTATTTTTTTTATTTTATTTTAGTTTATTTTATATTATATTTTATTTTATTTTATTTTATTTTTTACATCATAATACGAAATGCAAAACCAAACAACAGTGCCAGAAGAATCATTTTTTTCAAATACAATTCAAAATAATGAACTAATAAAGACCTAATTTCCATCTAACTATTTCTTATTATTCACTTTGGACTTAGCTTTGTACCAGAATTTTGTCTACTGAGTTGCCTGTAGGGCACATATACACCCATATATCCACACAACCATTTAATTGGCATTCACTGCTGGCAGTACTAACGTTAAGTGTCTGTGTGTATTAAATTGTGATTGTCATTGTGTATGAGTGTTAATAAAATTTATGTGTGTCAACTGATTGGACAAGACAAATCTGCAGCGATAAAAGTAGAAATATATTTATTTAGTGCAAATGTATGTGCATACATAAATATTAATAAGATACGAGGAAATAAGTATTGTGAAAGCGTGAGGCAATAAAATTCCACTTAACCGAGAGTCTAATAGGTTTTTCTAATCCTCTTATCTGCAAACAATCGAAGAAGCAGACAACTTAACAAGAAAACATAAACAAGAAAGGACAAAAGAAATTACAACAGTACTGAACCTATATACATATAGCTAATTTTCATTTTTACTTTTTTTATAGTTCTACTTTGCAAATGATAGGAGCAAAGATATAAATGGCAGATATTTTAGTATTGTTCAAATGTACGAAAGAATACATGCTAATGGATGTACACGCCAAAATATATGTGCAAACTTCATCGATGCCATTTTAATAAGATATCTTTAGTGACAATAGACATAGGAAGTGCGGGTAAGGCTCTGACTATGAGGACTTCTATCAAATTCCGATCCCGAAGCAGCTAGTAGATTTGGTTCTAAAAAGCTTCTAGTGCTTGCCAGAGTAGAGAGTTATTCTATAATATAGTTCTTGATAGGTTCTTTTTTGTCAATATAGTCGAAGAAATTTCTGGTAATACTATAGACATATACCGACCAGCCCAACCTAACCTATCAAAGCACCGTAAATCCTCTCTCGACGAACAAAGATCTTTCATTATAAACGTGCAAATGTATAGCTCGGAATCATGGAAGAAGTTGAAAGAAGATCTTGCGGTTCTTGCAGAATTCGATAGAAAAGTATTTCGGAAAAAGTGTCGAAGAAAAAGTCAGAACAAGCTGTACGAGCTTCGACACCTATTGCAAATATTCGGAATTGTTTTTGCAAACTTTTTCAGGGCCATTTCGGGACATAGTCGGGACTTAAGACTTTAAAAAAATCAGAGAAAATGCCCGAAAAAGTCCTCAAAATGGTACCGAAAACAATCCCTTAGTGATTTTGAAAACAGATGAAGTTCGAAATCAGCAGAAAACTGTAGGTCTAGCCAATTTGTAGAAGAAATTAGAATCAGCAAACCACAAATTGGTAGAGAAGCTAGACCTAAATCTGCTTTATGGTATACATATATCGTGCCAATTATTTATGTATCCCCAAAAACCAACCCGAAATTATCCGAGCTCTGCCTAATTCTGCTACAATTAGGTATTTCCTAAATTCTACTACAATATTCCCTTACAGTTTTTTATTTCCGTTGCGTCAATAAAAGATGTCGATCTACTCAAAAAAACTTTAAATTTCACTCTAAATCAAAACTTTGCTTCGCCGCCTATCAAAAATGTGTGTGACAAAAAAACTAAAAGACACTTTTTACGAGCTTCTCATATCGTCCCATTTCTGCGTTAACCTCGTAACTATGCTTTTTGAGAAATCAAAGAAACTCTCGGGCCGTTTGTTTAAATTTCTTGGAATCTTTAGAACTTTGGCATAAGCTTGGAAACACTGATACAAACGAAAAACGATGAAAATAAATTACCAAACGACTTTAAGCTGAAAAAGTTTTCGTAATATATTATAAGAATCGACTGTCGCATTTTCTCTGTGTTCCACTGTTTATTCATTAGCCAATAGCATCAACAATATTGTTGGTGTAGTGTTTCATACTGCACTCATAGCCAACTCTGGTGTCAAATGCGGTTTAAATCACAGCACGTGATGCGGTTACAACTTCCAAAAATCAGACAACTTCGCTTGCTTCACTGTGAATGTAGATTAGGTTGGAAGAAATAATTTCGTTTAAAGCCGTGAAAGGCAATTTATTTCTAATAAAGGTTATACAGCCAAGAGAAGGATATATATGCAACCACTGAAAGTATGGCAAATTGTTATAATAGTATATATATATAGTTGACTATATACAAACAAACACATATATTTAATTATATATATATTTAAATTATCATTAAAGTTAAACCTTATGTATTTCCAAAAAAAAAAAAATGTATATGTATATGAATTTATATGGCTACCACAGTACATGCCTTCAAATACCGATAAGTATACTCACTTAATAATAAAAGCAATTAATATTTATAATTAATTTATATGCAAATTTATTACTTTTAAAATACCATTTAAATATTTGTCCCATTTGTTGTTATTGCATGTTTTCATAAAATGTTTGTTGTTGGCTTGTGCATTCTGGTACAAACAATTAACATTGAATTATAAAACAGGAAAATCATTAATTAAATCAACAACATGAAATACAACCAAGAATGAAAGCAATACCAAGTACAACAACAGCACCAACATCTGACAGCTGTGCCAATAATCCAGTTAAGGGAATAAGAACAACACACACAAAATTAATGAAACAAACAACAACAAAGAGCAACAACAACGCCAGAAAGCGCCTAGAAAAGAGAACAACAAAATGGACAAGTGCTAAATGTTGTTGACACAAAATCAATATTAGTTTACAGACATACATACATATCTACGTTTGTAAATGGCATATGGTTGGACTACAAATTACGGACCACGCATAAGTTGCTATGATATGGGCATATGTACATATGTAAAGGGTGTTTTTTTTAGGGGTATAGAACTTCGAATTGAAATAAAACACAAGAAAATCGTTGTAAGGTCCATCAATTTAGCTTTATTGGAAGGATAATTTTATGCCATTAATGTTTAAATATGATTTCGGGCATGTGGCCGCCGCGGCTGGCTCGAATAAAGCCAATTCTACAGGTCCAATTTTCAACCACTTTTTCGAGCATATGGGGCCGTATGTCGGCAATAACGCCACGAATGTTGGCTTCCAATTCCCCTAACGTTTCTGGTTTGTTGGTGTAGACGAGCGACTTCACATATCCCCAAAGAAAATAATCCAATGGTGTCAAATCACACGACCTTGGTGGCCAATTGACAGGTCCATTCCGCGAAATTATGCGCTCATCGAATGTTTCCTTCAATAAATCGATTGTGACGTGCGCTGTGTGGCATGTAGCGCCGTCTTGTTGGAACCACAACTCATCCACATTCATGCCATCCAATTCGGGAACAAAATAGTCGGTTATCATGGCTCTATACCGGTCTCCATTAACGGTAGCTGCCTCTCCAGCATTATTGCGGAAGAAGTATGGCCCAATGACTCCACCAGCCCATAGAGCACACCAAACAGTCAGTTTTTGTGGATGTAATGGCGTTTCAAGGGTCTCATGTGGATTCTCTTCACTCCAAATGCGGCAATTTTGCTTGTTGACGTAGCCATTCAACCAAAAATGAGCCTCATCACTGAACAAAATTTTGCGATGAAAATCAGCATCGAAATCAATCTTATTTTCGGCCCATACACCAAAATCACGACGCATTGCATGGTCTCGCGGCTTTAATTCTTGCACAAGCTGGATCTTGTAAGGTCGCAAGCCAAGATCTTTGCGCAAAATCTTCCATAAAGTTGATGGACAAAGCTCCAATTGCTGTGCACGGTGGCGAATCGATTCATTCGGGTCCTCTTCAACACTTTGCTCTACAGCGGCAATTGTTTCTTCGGTGCGCACTGTTCGACGTCTCTGCGGATGCGTATTATCACATAGAGTAAACGTAGTGCGAAAACGATCCATGGTTAACCGAATTAATTGCTCTGATGGACGATTATGTCGACCATAAAATGGACGGAGCTCACGGTAAACTTCGCGAACTGAACCATTATTTTCGAAATAAATTTGCACGATTTGCAAGCGTTGTTCTTTTGTCAACCTGTTCATGATGAAATGGCAAACCAAACTGAACATAAATGACATTAGAGTTGCCAGATTTGACCACAAAATGGCAGTTTTATCTCTATTCGAAAAACAAACCTGTAAAAAAAACACCCTGTACATTAGTGTTGGACCGAAGGTTCAGCGCGGCTGCGATATCCGGTTGGAAAAATGTCCATAAGAAATTTGTTGAAAATGATAATATAGTAGTTAAAAGTTCATTTTAGGCTACTTTCTCATAATTTAAGCCTGATATCTCTACTAAAATTCAAAAACACTATAGATGTTAATACAGATTCTGAAATGTACGTAAAATACCTTTAAAGTAAGCCAAATCCTATAATTCTATCAGAAGCTATGAAGGTTTTTTGGCCAAACCCTACATTCATATGGCAAAATATCTATTTTGCAAAAGTGGGGGACTCGAAATCGGACTTAGAGCTATGGTGTCTTCAGCAATTGTTCTTAAAATCACCTGTAGATTACGTTTTTGCTATACTTCTGATCAAAAAAAATCTATCCATACAATTTGACCCGCTCTAACATACATATATGTATCATCGATTAATACATAGTTTGCGAAATATTTTTGGGGTAGCTTTTCTTGAAGATAGTTTTGGTAATCGGTAAACAAAATTTCAAACAAATGTTTAGCTCAAATTATTGGGTAAGAGCTTTAGAAATTCAAGCTCAGATATTACCTTATCAAATAGTTTATAAAATTTTCGTATGTGAACATGGGTCATAAATTGTTCTCGACCAGCCATTTTAGCTTTCATGTTCCTTGGCATAGTCTTTCGATTTTCTCAGACCATGTCTGTGTTTTAACTATTAGACTTTTGTTTCCTCTTTTTCGAACCTTTTAGGAACGATTTTGGATATATATCTGTATTTATATTTACATACTTTTGAGCCAATCTGTGTTTCCCTCAATTGTTTTTTGAACCAAATTTATGTTCATTTTAACACTTTTGTATTTTTTCCACATCATTTTATTCTTCAAAGCGCCCGTATGTTTTTTGCTAATTTTTGTTCAATTAAGCTTGAGTACACTTGTATTGAGGAATCAGTTCTGAATATCTCTAAGTGCCTCAAAATTTAGAAAAATTTTTTCAATGCCAGTTTGCTAGAGTAAATTTGTATATCAGTGCCTGCGCTTCATAACGAAAGGTTTTTGCTTTGCACTTTCATAGAAACTTAGGCACTTTCTTATGAGTTGTGTTTATATGTGAGTGCCATGGAATATTTTTGTAATATTGTAAGTAGACATGTTAAATAATGATTATTAATCGTAATGATTACCGGGTTGATTAATTATTTTCTTGAGAATCCATTTAATGATTGTTTTCCAATTAATTAAATAAAAAAAAAACAAAATAATTCATGATTTTTTACGATTATTAAACAACGTATAAGAAAAATAAAAAATAATCAAAACAGTTGTTTTGATTACTTTTGATTATTTTTGACTTTTGTTTGATTTTTTTTTATTATTTTTGATAATTTTTGATTTTCTTCAGTATTGTTGCACATAAATATACCTATCCACAATAGTGAAAAAAATCCAATCTAATAAAAAAATGAAAAAAATTACAAAAAAAAATCAAAAGTAATCAAAACAACTTTTTTGATTATTTAGATTTTTTTTTTTTTTTTGTTTTTTCTAATAGTAGTCAATCAATAATTGCATTTTCTTGAAAAACAATTAAAATAATTTATTTTGTTGTGTTGATCTTCCGACAGGGTAGTAAGATGATTTTTGTTGGAATGATTTTCCGTCATCCCTTGTCAAGTTTGGTTTTGTGACAAACCGGCTTCGGCGTTCTGCCATTTTTTTGTCAGAAAACCAAACTTGACAAGAGATGACAGAAAATCGTTCCAACGAAAATCAAATAAAATAATCTTCAACAATTAAAAAAGCCGTCTAATTAATTGATTACTAGTTACTAATCAAATTTAACAGGTGTGATTGTAAGTTACAAATATTGGTTCGGTCTAACATAAATGTACTAAATATATAGGTATTGCAAGCACAGCAAACACCATTAACGATTGGCTAATAAAATGTGGTTTTTGAATGGTATGGGTATAAATTTACTTGAAAAGTGACCTTAAATAAATTGGAAAATTAAAGAAAATTCTTTTTCCTGCTACCCAAAGTGCGTAAAGTTTAAGTATGTAAGCGAATATTACACACCCAACAGTGGCTACCAACCGACTATGGCGAAGGAAGAATGCCAATATCATGTGCAAGTAGGGTGTAGGGTTAACAAACATAGTGAATCAACTTTTATGCATAATATATTAGATGAATTTCCAAAAAAGGCGATACAGTATCAACCTCATTAGTATCGCAGAAAAGGTTCCAACAAGCGTATTGTGCATAAAACTAAACCTCACAACGAACTACTTTTTTCTCGATTTCAAAGCAGCTTTTTAAATATTTCCTTATCTCACTCTAACAAGTTAAGCTTTGTATTATGTAGGAGGAGTAAAGTGCTCTCTAGGCAAACAAAAATATGATACTCTATAAGACGCGGGACGATGATAACTCTTGGGTGAGGTGACCATTGAAGTACTCAAGAAAAAGTGTTCATGATCAGATGTAATCACCGAGCTCTGCGTGGCTTACGAAGAAATATTCATAGATCAGCAAATAAAAATGAATCGAAAAGTTCTTTGTGGCACCGAATTTACCGCTGCGCTCCGAAGATCATATTAAGAAAAGCTGGCATGACAAGCAAGGTTTAGTTAGCAAGAAATTAGTTATGATTGTATCCCCTCGATTTACTTTACTTTAACTACCTACGTTGTTCTGCTCTAAAAATATTCTGGCACATGTATAAGTCACTCTACTGTCTCTCCATCTCAAATCTCGCTTCTTATTTTTCTGGCCCTCCATCCTCCAAATACATTTTCTTCTTCCATATCCATTATCCTCTCCCACGGTCCCTCCTGTTGCAAGAACGAGCGTACCTCAAGCGGCAGTAAGGAGTATTGATCAACCAAAGAATCTATAGGACGCAGATATTATTACATCAATTAACACGTCGATGAGAGTCCTAATAGACGCACCACTCAATGGCTATGTGTATGGTGGCTTAGTAAGACGGTCCCTTTAATCATCCGGCAGATATATATAAGGATCGAATGGATGGTGAGCGCTCCAATTGGAAATTAGTTTATTTGTATTTTTTTAATCAAGTCCAACTACTTCCTGGTATAAAGGATAGGAACTCAGTAAATAAAAAGGACGTTTGAAATCTTTCTTTCTAGCTAACAAAAATTTTAAATATAAACAAAAACAATCTTGAGTACTCTTTGAAGTAAACTTTACTCACTTTGGATTACAAATGTGTGTGTTTGGAGTTCATTTGACCGAGTAAAATTGGGTACTTTATACATCTGCATTATCCACGTAAGGCTTCCTACATAAATTTTTATATGCAGGGCGGTACACATGGTTCGGGTGAAGTGGCGTTAGAAAGTTATGCTGAGGAGTTGTAGTTAAAATTTTAATTTTTTTTCGTTAGTTTTCAAAGTTCTGGAAAATCTTTAGAATTCAGCAAAAAATCATGCCGTGATTATATTTCCTCCTCTCAATAAATTAAAATTGTATGATATTTAGAAGAACTTGCACAGCCCAGACGTTCATTTAACAACTTTTGTCAAGGTCTTCTAAATATAGTTCTAAAAAATTTAGTTTTTCAACATTTCCAGGTAAGCCAATATGCAGCCATGACGTCACTATTGCTTTCAAATGCCTTTTAATTGCACAGTTCTATCTCAGGAAGAGAGTGCTTATTCTTATATTTCTAGTTGGAGCCAATACCTGCTCATAACAATCGATTTTCTTGTTTGTTGTAGTATTGTTGACCACAACTGAAAAGGCAGACTCCCTGGACGGTGACTACAGCCTTTTGATTTAGATAGTTTACCGACCAAAGACCATGGAAAATATTGCTTACTACTAGCTACTTAATAAACAATTTCCAAGCCTTTGTTAAGTAAATTCCAGCTGGATACCTCACACCTCAAACATAGTCAAACCCCAATGACAATGGACCGAGGTATCTAGAGAAGTTGATCGAAATTATCTTGCATTCGATTTTATTGAGACTTGAAACGTGGTTTAAACTAGAATCCTAGTCACATTTAAAGATACTGCTTCCCGTGAATTAGGAACTTAAACCTTGGAACATAGTTCAAAACCCGTTTTGAGCGTACCGAGATATCTAAAGAATTCGGTGAAAGTTTTCGACTGTTTTTATGTTATTTCCGGTTGAGCCAGAGAACTAAGACTCTAAACACTACCCTATTGAAAATGTATGCCTCCTAGGATGAAAAACATGTAGGTCCCACCAATTTGTGGGGACAGTTAGAAGCATCACACCAGAAGTTGGAAGAGAAGTTCAGCGGTAATATATCGCGCCAAATTATTAAATTATTACACCTTTCATGAACATGAAATGGTATTATAACTTTGGTCCCATGTTTGTAAGAATATGAAGAAGAGATAGACCCACCAATAAGTATACCGAAATTATCAGGTCATCGCCCGTCTGACTCTGTCCGTCCGCCTGTCTGTCTGTTTGAGCGCAAACTAGTATCTTAGTTTTAAAGTTATATGGCTGAAATTTGGTATAGGGATGCCATTTTGTAAAATGTTAATCATTTGTAGGAACCAACAAGATAGGACCAATCCAACGCGAAGTAAGCTCTTTCCTTACTTGTTATATCTACATTTAATAAAATAGTAATAGGTCGAAGTCTGTACATACCAGATATTCTAGAAAAAGTAATAGGAAGGATCATTATTAAGCCAATATCAGCCAAATCAACGGTTTTTAGAATTTTTGTCTGTTTGTCTGTATGTTTGGGCGCGTATCATTCAAAAACTCGTGAATATTATTGAGTTCTACTTTCACCGTTACATTACTATACTTTCACCTTAAAATTTAAGATATCCATTATTTCGATAACTTAAACAGTTTCGGAGTTATCGGCCAATATGTGGACCAGACCTATTGAATTTGATTATTAATTATTAATCAATTAATTAGACGGCTTTTTAATTGGTAATGATTATTTTAATTGTTTTCAAGAATAGGCAATTATTAATTGATTACGTTTAGAAGCAAATAAAAAAAAAAAATTTTATTATCAAAAACTACAAAAAAAATTGTTTTGATTACTTTTGATTATTTTTGATTTTTTTTTTCAATATTGTTGATGTGAGTATTTATGTGCTTCTACAATAATACCTAAAAATCAAAAAAAATCACAAAGAATCAAAAGTAATCAAAACTATTTTTTTTATTATTTTTGATTTTTTAATAGCCGTAAAACTCATGATTTCTTTATTATTTTTTTAATTAATTGGAAAATAATAATTAAAAATTAAAAGTAATTGACAAAGGGTAGAGTCAGGTGCCGCGCTTTGTTGTAAGGTCAAAATCGTTTAGACGGTTGAACAAGCAGCTATTAAGGGATGTTGACCTATATATGTATGTAATTGGTAATCAATCATTAAATGGATTCTCAAGAAAGTATTAAATCAAACTGGTAATCATTATGATTAGTAATCATTATTTTACAGGTCTGATGTGGACCAAGGTGACCCAAAATATGTTAGTACAATATGGGTATCAAAATAAAGGTACTAGTGAGTGCTGCAATAAGTGCAGTGATTAAGTTCCATAACTCAAGTGGTTTCGGAGACACAATGATTAAAATCGGACTCAGTCCTTTTTAATGTGTGAGACACTGCGAAGTGTGGTCCGATCTATAACAAAAACAAACAATGCGACAATAGAAATCATAACTTATCTTACCTGTTCTTTGAATCTAGAGTTGTGCAGTGACCCCTCTCGCCCCTGCCTTCTCTACAACCATGTCCATAGTTACGTTCCCAAGTATGTTTATACAAATACATATTTATGACTCTAAGTTCAAACAACTTTGGTCATAACAACGCCAGTTTACTTACTTCGTTGCACAAACTTATTGAATTGCAAATCAGCAAGATAAACTAGCAAATCCGTTAATACTTACTGCCCTATCACATACTCCACCCAATGGAGCTTAAGTAAACATTGACAATATACAATAATGGCAAAACATTAGTTAACTGTAAATATATCTACTTCGTAGTTGTTAGTGCTATATACGAGTACATATATAGTTACCTAAGTAGTTGTTTTTGTTGTCGTTGGTCAACAACACCATTCGGTCGCAACAAACTGTTCAAGCTTAAACTTTTGACCAAGTTGTGTATTTCTTATTTCGTTCGACATGGTTATTGATGCTGTGCGTTTCTTTTCTTTTTTTCTTGTTGTTGTTCTTATACTTGGTTGGTTGCAGCATGTGCTGTTTGCAATGTGTTGGGAGTATATTTTCGCAAAGCTTTTTGGTTCACACTTCCAAAGTTCTTGTGGTGTCATATACATGACAAATATCGAGGTCTGTGATCCAATTCGTGATTTTCTATAGCAAATGTTGTTAATAGCAGCTATAGTAATCTTGAAGGGCTAACGCTACAATAATTCACATTTACGCTGCATAAACTACAAACAACGACAACGGCACTGCCACTGTATTACCGCACTTGTGTTTAAAATTGTAGTTCGTTTGAAATCTGTTAGGCTACAATATACGCATTGATTGCAAAATGAAAGTTTTTAACCACAAATTTTAAACTCTCGAAAGTTCGTTACAAAATGTCTTACTTATCTGAGCATATCACAAATTTATAATTATATATACTACATTTGGTCATTATTGAGCCAATAGAATCAAAAAAAAAAAGCTTTTCAGAATGTATATCTGTCTGTATGTAAGTTTGGACGTGCATCACTCAAAAGCTGCTTAATAAAATTTAGGACAATTTCAATTGCTGCATTACTGGACGTCTAACTTCAAGTTTAAGGTATCCTCTATTTCAACAGCTCAACCAGTTTCGGAGTTATAAGCCAATATGTGGTTCAGGGTGGCCCAAAATATGTTAGTACTATTAGGGTATCAAACGAAAGCTGCTAATTATTGTTGCAATAAGCGATATGATTAAGTTCCATGTCTCAACTAGTTTTGGAGATATAATGATTAAAATTAGACCCAGTTTGTTATAACTTCGGAGGCGCAGCGAAGCGTGATCGGGTTTTCTAGTCAGACGTATAAGCATTGACACAGCAATAATTAATCTACATCAACTAAGCACTAAGTACAAACACGAATTTGAATATACCCGATATATACGAGTATTAAATAGACAAATTTTATTATGCAGTGCTGTGATCGATCATAGAGCTAACCTTTCTAAACCTTGGAAATTAACTACAACGGCTCGTCACGTTTTTCAACTTTTAATCCTCGAATTCATTTAAAATTAGGTACTTAATTCCAACTTAGCGCATTGTGTATCAAATCTACAAGATGAATATATTTGATGGATTGGCTTGAATTGTCGTATTTCTCCACTCGGCTCTATCACCTACTCTGTAAGAGTATATTTCTCACTCAATACGTACCACCACTGAGGACACTAAAGAGTTCCTGTAAACCAAAAAGAAATGATAGTGCGATGTTGCTTCATCTCGGAAAAGAAGATCACGTTGCTAACGGTCGCAATACGCTGTTTAACTGAGCGCTGTCATAAGGCGAATCAGGAGGAGAGACGCCTTATTAGAAAAAAAAACGCGAGGCCGAAAAACTTTAATGTGAGCAGCTTGAGCAAGTGGCAGACAGAAACAATGCCCGCCTGATGCCAAAAGTCTCCTTATCGATTTCCGATCCGCTTTTTACAGTGCAAAATTGAGTTGGCTGTATGCATCAGGATACATAACTAAAGAACCAAAAGCACTATTTTTTTATCGTGATCGAGAACAACGCAAAGTATTTTCTGTTAGTGTCAAAATAAGAAGAGATGGTCTTTGTAGTATTCGAGAGAAAGGTTCTTCGGAAGATTTATGGTGTCTTCCATGATGCCACAGGCCAGATGTGCTAGCGCTGTGAGCTGTACTAACGTTACGAATAGACCAAAGACTCCGCTGTCTGGATCATGCTATGCCAATGGACAAAGAAACTCCTCCCAAAAGGTTTTCCTTTTGACACCGGAATTTGGCAAGTAGAGGAAGGCGAAGCCTCCACTGAGATAGAGAAAACAAGTCGAAACTGACTTTAGGTACCTCCCTTGAAGGTCATCGGAGTCAGTTCTCGCATATATGGCTATTAAGTGCCAATAAATTATAATGATGATTTGCATGCTTAAATTTCGGAAACTTAAAATCTCAACTAGGATTCTTCGCTCTCAAGCTCGATGTGCTAAGCCTAAAGGATTGTCTTGTGGAGATTATGGCTAAGCTTCTATACCAATTTGTTGTATGCTGCTTTTTAATTTGTCCAACGAATTGGCGACTCCGAGCGGAATTTGCATCTGCAGATGAATTTTTGCTGCGAAATTTTTTCATGGCCGAAATACACTCGGAGGCTTTCCGGTCACTCTCGATGGGCGACCCAATCTTTAAAAAAACTTTTTCTATATTTCTTCAGATTGGGAAACAGGAAATATCAAATCTGCACAAAAGCTCTGTGGTTATAAACTTGTTGGCGGACAGACCCTCATTAGTTTTCTTTGGTGCTCACACTCCCGAAGAAACCAATTGTCGCAGAGGTTTAGAAGATCTCATTTGACTGTTCTGTTTGGGTGATGACTCCGAGCGAGGTTCTCAAAACCACATTTATTGCCCGCTTCAACAATTTTTTTAAGGCATAAGCGCAGCTGAAACCTCCTTTAGCTATTCTTACGGCGTTACCCTTTCACAGTACGTTGCTCTCACTACGCTCAATGGACAGACAGGGATCTTCTGACCATGCTTAGATAAAGTAAGAGGTGAACAAATTGTGAGATTTATAGTGGATTTAGTTAAGCCGCCAATTGACTCTCTTTTAACTATTATTCCTGTAAATCCATTTAAATTTTACACGTCTACCATACAATACGTGCTGATCTATGTAGACTTGTATGTAATATGTGCCTGTAATGTCCGCTACTTGCTTACTCTGCGTTATGTGCAAAGTTCCTACTGTCAGATCTTTATATGAAGACGCATACTTAGTTTGTCTATATGTATAAACATATATTAGAGTGGTATCTTGCAAGCATTAAAATTAAAAAAAAAAAGTATTTGTTATATTGGTCCGATGTGGCTGATTATCACCATCCATATTACGTATATAATATGTACCAAATCTGCAAAATTTTAAGTTCCCAGCTCTTTAATTGCCAAATTTATAGCCCAAAACCCATTTCTCGGAACTATCGATTGTATGGGAACTATATGTTATATTGGTCCGATCTGGCTGATTTTCACTAGCTTTATGTACCAAATCTGCAAAAGCTTTACGTTCCTAGCTTTTTAATTGCAAGAGTTATAGGTCAAACCCGTTAATCGGAACAATCGATTGTATGGTAGCTATGTGTTTTATTGGTCCGATCTTGTTGGTTCCGACAAATGATTAATATATTATAAAAATTTCATCGAGGTATCTCAAAAACTGAGGGACTAGTTTGCGTTCAAACAGACAGACGGACGGGCGGACAGACGGACATTACTAAATCGACTCAATTCTTCGCCCTGATCCTTTCGGTATACTTATTGGTGGGTCTATCTCTTCTTTTCATACCTACAAACATGGGACCAAAGTCATAATACGATTTCATGTCGTGAAAGGTATAAAAGAATAAGGGAATGCAGCAGAGCTTATACTGGAAATCACGATATAAGATTCATATATATAAAAAATTCATAATTCGCAGACCCTATAGCCTTTTTCATGAAGGCAATTTAAATAAAAAATATTTTTCTTATTTGGATTTTGTAAGAAAAAAAATTTTTTCTTACAACTCCACCCTAATGTGTAGCTACACATACTTAACACTACTTGTGGCAACTAAGCTGTTGCCAACACTCAACTTGCTGCTCTTATTGCCCACTTGCTTATCCCTCCGGATAGGCGACAATACATGTAATAGTTGTTATTGTTGTTTTGCGTGTTGTTGTTTTTGTTGCTGTTCAAGTTGTTGCAAAGTTAACCTTTTAACACGATTTATTTCTGCACACAAGTCACTTCCGATTATGCTTACAACATTGAAGGGCAACATTTACCCACAGCATGCAATAAAGGTTTTACCCGTAGGTGAGGAACAAATGTAATGTGAAAGAAAGTGTAAGAGTGTGTCAGTAACAGCAGGAAGTCTGTTAAGGAAATGAAGCGCTACATCCCAGTAGCAAAAGGTAGTGAGTAGCAAATTAAATGGTAATGTCAAAGGTGAGGTTCCCAATTTATTGCTAAATTTTAACACAGCGAAGTCCTGGGAAATACATGTATGCACAGATCGCTAACCCAGGGCTATTTACCGACATTTTATATACTTCACAGAATTTCGTCCTTGGGTATATAAATACATTGGTTGTACGCCTTACCTAATGATATATATCGAAATATGAAAAACGTCTTACCGAATAGAAGAAATCCAATATAAATATTTAGTAGTTGTAAGTTTTTTAAAATATTAATTTGTAAAAATAAACATAAGAGAAATAATAAATAAAATGAACTTTTACATACTAAACAAAGGCATGTCCAACGCCGATAAGTCTACTATCGACCACATTTGCACTGTACGCCAAATCAAGTAAATTTTCAGATTTCGGACAGAAATGCACTTCGAAAACAGACCAAGACCCCTTTTTTTTTGTTACGACAAAAACACTTCTCAAAAGTTTTGGGGAGTGTTGTCGTAAGTGACAGTCCTTTTGCCGGATGTGAACCCGGTATGCTTCGGTACTCCCTTTGGGGTCGTGGTAGCGATTTGGTATGACCAGTGCAGCCTTCTAAGTCATGTCATCCCGGCCTACCTCGGGCATATTCTAAGCCCTTAACCCGCAGGGTTTAATTCTAGTGGAAACTTTTTATTCAACATAATTAAAATGTCTCCGTGCGAGATGGATAAGTACTTGGCCCACATGGGTGAGGTCACAGATTCTAGTTCTGTGAGGGGAAACTCTTCTAACTTACTACTTTTAGGGATTGTTTTCGAAAATAGTCCCCAAATGATCTCAAAAAAGTCTCTAAAGCAATTTCGAAAGGATCTTGTAAAAGTCCCGAAATTGTCCAAAAAAATTAAGAAAATAATCTCTAAATACTCCCGAAATTTCCCGAAAAAGCCCCGAAATTATCATACAAAAGTCCGAAAGCAATTTGAAATGATTTTGAGAAAGTCAAGAAATGGACCTAAAAACGTCAAGAAAACAATTCAACAAAAGAAAAATTCTCGAAATTACCACGAAAAGATCCCGAAATTATCCCGAAAAGTTTCCGAAATAATTTCAAAAAGTCTCGAAAACCATAACGAAATGATAGGAACTCTGATCCAATTTTTTATTTCCGTTGTATCCCAAAAAACTGCCGATCTACTGCAAAAAATCTTCAAATTTCATTCTCAATAAAAACTTTTGCATCGCCGCCTAAAAAGTTATCCTCGAAAATGATTTCTACTACGTGGCCTTATAAAAATTTAGGCAAATACATTTTTTTGTCTGTACTGAGATGTGGCTTTTACCAACTAGTTTGAAGTGACTTTGAAAGCACTAGTTGTAAACTAGTATGTTTTCTGACTAATTTGGTGTTTCACTGCATGGAAATGCTGGATAAGAAGATGCAAGTTTAAGCATATGTATTGCTATGTTTTTACCAGGGACTTGTAACGCCTTTCTGTTTCGTTATTGTTCCACAGCTAAGTAACAAAACAAAACTGTATTGTTACATGCTATACCGAAACGTGTAACGAAACTCTGAGAACCGATACGCCTTTGTAACAAAGCTAGTAGCGATTTCCTTAAAACGGTTCCAGCAGAAACAAAACATGTACCGAAACTGCCTACAAATTTGATCACAATAACAGAACTGTAACAGAAATGCTAGATATAGCAGGGATGTTCAACTAGCGAAACGATTCTATTTCGTATTACTAGTTCACAAAAAAAACTTTACGAAATAGTTTCGTTCCGTTGATTCCCGAAATAGAATTACCAAAATAATTTCGTTTCGGTAATTCACAAAACTAAATTATCAAAACGTAACCGATAACGTTGCAACGAAATAAATCAACGAAAATTTCTCGGTTAAAAGGTTAGAATGTAATGAAAAACGTACCTAAACTCACGCATTCCAACAATGTAATGTTTACGTTTCTTTCGTAAGTCAATTTTGTGTGTATGTCATTCTGCCGACTGTTCGTGACGGCATTGCCAGCAGAATAACAACAAAAAATTTAGAGTTTCAACGTTATCAACCACGTTTCGTTTACGTCAATTAACGAAATATAATTATTTCGATAATTTCTTTTCGTTAATCAACGAAATTTTATTATTTTCATAATTTCATTATCATTTTTAGCGAAAATAAATTATTTTGATAGTTGCCTAAACGATAAAAAACTGAATCGTTTCAACAGAAACGATTGGTTTTTTTCAATAAATAATATTATCGTTACGATGCATCCTTGAAATATAGAAACAAAACTAGTAACGCTTCCTTAGTAGCCAAACTGTAACGAAACATTCAGATATAGAAACAAAACGAAACCTCAGGAACGTAATCAAAATACTATACTGCATGAAGTACATGTACGAGCATAGTCTTTCAATAGAGTACAGAGTGGGGAATAGAGAGTACAAATTGCGATTCGTATAAATAAAAACAAGCGATGTAGATAGGAAATAAAAATTTTAATACATATATATGGATCACCGGCTTGTGACACAGTTTTTTTTTTTTCAAAATGTCTCATAAAACTTTACGGGAATAAAAAATGTAATCTTCCTTATAGTTCAAAATTATTAGAATTTGTGATTAAATAAAAATTGTATATGTACTCGTATACATAATTATAAACAACAACTTACTAGCAGAAATCGCATTGAGCTTTGTTACAATTTCGTTACAGTTTCGGTACGGAAGAAACGCTACTAGTTTTGTTTCTATACCTGTGGTTCCTATACAGTTTGGATCACGAGAAGAATTTCTAGTTTTGTTTGTATACAGAAATGTTCCGTTACAGTTTTGTTACAGAGGTATCATTTCAGGTTTCGTTTCTGTGTTCAACGTTGCGTGCCAGCTTAAGGTAGAGTTTCGTTACACTCGTAGTTATGTTTCTATATCTATGTGTTTCTTGGAGCAATAACAGCAGAAAAGAAGTTTCGTTTCTATACAATGTTTTGTTACTAGTCTCGGGTTTTTACATGTGTACCTGAATTGACTACGATACGATCCAGCTAACCAAAAGTGCGAAAAAAGACTCCCTTCGGAGCCATAAAACGCATATTTCTCGGAGCTTTACCCTCCGAACTGAGCTTCTTTCGGAGCCGAAATGAAGCGAAAAATCGTTCTACGCGGGCACCCCAAAAGGAGTCATAAAAACGAGTCCGAAATGAGTCCGAATCCGATGAATTTGGAGCGTTTTCTGGCTCTTTTTTAATGAACTTCGGAGCCTTTTTGGACTCTGTTTGGAGCCTTTTATTGACGCTTTTCTGAAGCTTTTCCGGAGCCTTTTTCGAGTCTTTTTAGGCACCTTTTTTCCTCCATTCTGATGGGTTTTGGATCCTTTTTGGACTCTTTTTGGAGCCTTTTATTGACGCTTTTTGAAGCTTTTTCTGAGCCTTTTTCTACTCTTTTTAGGCACATTTTTTCAGTTTTTTTACTCTTGTGTTAAGATTTTTATAGGGTTTAAGTAATCAGAAGAAAATTGTCTTTTTTTGTTTTATACAGTATTATTTATTTAATATTAAAAATTTATTAAATTCAATTAGTTCTTTATTGAAAACAAGTTTTATGTAAAAGTATTTGTATAACTAAATATATAGGTACAACTAAGCGTATACATTTTTCATTAGAAACTTATTACTTCATAAAAACAAAAATTATATTATTTTCATTGAAATGTTATATAGAATAAACATACAATAGTGGCGGGAATAATAGAACTAAATTGGAGCCTGTTTTACTCGTAAAATATATTTATTTATGTGTTTTTAATAATTTTTTTTTAAAACAAGGCAAAATCTTTTACAGAAACCACATAAATCAAATTTTCAAAGTTAACACAAAGTTCAGGAAAATTTATCAAATTTTGATGGCAATTTTTAAAACGTTAAATTAACGATAAACTTTCCTGAACTTTGTGTTAACTTTGAAAATTTGATTTATGTGCTTTCTGTAAAAGATTTTGCTTTGTTTTAAAAAAACAATAATTATTAAAAACACATAAATAAATATATTATAAAAGTATATAAATTGGTTTATACTAAATAATTTTAATTTGTTTTATTTTAAATGCACTTCAGTTGGCTTCCAACTTTCATCTATTGATAAACATTCAGAAAAAAATACTACTTTACGTTCCGATAGGTAGTTAGGTAAAATAAAAAAACCTCAGAAAATGCTCTAAAACATTCACTTAATTGAACGTTGCCGTTCATCCGCTCTCCAAAGTTTATTTTCTCACAATTCTCTTTACGCCTACAACAAAAAGGATCAGAAAACGCTCCACATCGCTCATATAAGTGAGCCTTGTCATTTATCCGCTCTACAATATTCATTTCTTCTCCCAAGGCTCCGTGAATCTTCATAAAAAAATGGGTTTTTTGATGTTTACTAAATAACACTCCAAAAAAGCTCAAATTAAGGACTCATTTTGGATCATTATTTTGGAGCGCTCCGAATTTGGTAAGCTGGGGAGTTGTTCAGTTCTATCCCTTAACATCTTTGCCTATGTATGGATGCATATAGATTGCCACTTGCCAGCCAGTCAACCATGTTCCACAGCTACACATTTCCCCAATTTTTTTTATTTTGCTACCCTTCTTCCATTCGCAATCATTGTTTACTACTATTAATTTTATTTTATCGTTCATTCTTTGTCGTCTTTTGTACTTTCATACATATTTATATTTTGTTGTTTTCTTGGTAAACATTCAATTTGCATTGGTAATGAGCATTGCAGCACAGCGTGGCATTGAATTGCATCCAAATGCAATCGCATTTACTTTGCCAATTTACTTAAACCATGTTCAGAGGGGGATGGAGGATACAACGAAAAGGCGATTTAATTTAATTGCTATTTAATAGATGGATTACTTATGTTTTGTATGTTAAAGAAAAAAAGGCGTGAGTATCAAGTATTCGTGGAGTTTGATGTGTAAACATGTGTATGTTGTACAAAAATTTAATTAAATTAGACCTAGCCCAATGGTTTGATTTCAACCACAAAACTTTATTTTAATTTAGTTATTAGTTATTTCTTTCATTCGCCCTCTTTACCTTCTTTCCCCTACTTTAATATAATTTCCTTTTATTTGCTTTTCTCTCCTTTAAAGAATCTCTATTTTCAATTTATTTTATTATATCATACGCTATTGTTTCCTCACATTCTTAGAATTTTCATATTGGTGTTGCCATATAGGATGTTTTTTTTAATTAAATGAAATATTCCATTATGGGTATCACACATTTCTAAGTATTCTAAGTAATTTTGTTCGACAACAAAATCCGGCAAAAAAGTACATATACCGAGAATCATACCCATCCAAGGTGCCGCTAGGGTGCACCATGCAACGCCACCAATTTCCAATAAGGCCAAGATTTGCCATGACTGCGCATAAAGCGCAGGGACAAACTTTTGAGTTTGTCGGAGTGGAGTTGAATTCATCGGTGTTCATGCATGGTATGTTATATGTGGCATTTTCAAGAGTTAAGCCACCAAATCCGTCGAAAGTAATGCGTCCGGAAGAAAATCAGAGACGTAATCGGAACTTGGTATGGATGGAAGTGTTGGCTTAGATTTTATATGTATTAAATAAAAAAAGTTATGGATAGTTGAAAAATAAAAAAGAAATCAAAGAATGTTGACCTATATATGTAGCACTAGCCGAAAAATATACCCATGTGACCCTATTCTTTCTCGATTATTTCATAACAATCGACAGCCTTTAACCATACAATTCACCAAGAAATCTTGTAAAGACTTGTCGAAAATATGGGGAAAACTTCTTTGAGCAGCCACCAGGGAGTAATTATGTGTATTCAAACTTTGTTACCAATAAAAAAAAAATATTTAACATCTTTCTATTATCAAGATATATTTTTAAAATCTCTTTTTGAAAGGCTCGGCTGCTGGTAAGTAAAATGATACATAAAACCAAACGGTATATCTTTACTGATGAGTATCTAAGAGCAAACTAGATTGTATGACAACCTATGAAATGCCGAGAAAAGCTCGGTCGCCCAGGTACTTTATATTAAACGGAGTTCGGGGGGCTCTTTTTGTCGATTCATAGCATTCATCGTGTTTAGGCACGATTACCAAAAAATAACAATCAGCGAAGCACATCCATACACGCATACACATAAGCAGAGCGTCGCATCCATATGAGCAAAGCAATCAAACAAGATTTCAATATACAAGGCATAGGTTACAAGAAGCGGCAAAGGCACGCTTACAGGCAGGGAAGGAGCTTAAAGATGTTTACACATCAAAAGTATTTGCATAGAATTTATTTGTATGGATACAAAACTAGGCAGAGAAATAGCACTGTTTTGCTGAAATGAAGAATTTTATTTTATTGTTATTAGAGAAAAATACACGGTTAAAAATGTGTGACTATGTTTTAAACAAAGTGTTCAGGAGGAAAAGAGAAGTATCTATTATGCCATGTCCGTGCGCCCGCCCGTCTGTGAACACAATAGCCTGAGCAAATTTCTTATTGAGATATCTTATTGAGATTTCGTATGCACTAATCCGTCTTTAGCACTCATATCCCATCACTAATTAAAATGCCCGAAATCGAATGAAAGCAGCCGCGTCCAATTTTTATGTATCAAATATTTACCTAATATACCTGTAAGAACCAAATTTTGGTGTATCAAGGCATCCAAGTGAATTTTTAAAAGTGGGCGTGGCACCACCACCACTTTTGATTATGCAAATTTGACGTTTATTATAAATGATAAATCAAAATATTTTTAATTTATCATAACAAACTTTGAACTGCAGATAACCTTTGTTACAAGGGATGTCGCTGAGAATCTTGTGAATGAAATCAGATAAGGACCACGCCCACTTTTATATAAAAGATTTCAAAAATCAAAATCAAGGACGACAATAATAGGCATTATCTTTGGGTCTTTCTATGTGAAATCGTCACATTGTTGGAATCCATCGCTTCCCTTTTAAATAAAATTTGGTGAGGAGTTTCATTTTATCATAAAACAAAGTTCTACCAAAGAAAAAAGATTTAAAATAATCTTTTTTTTTCAAGTTATGCAAAATTTCTCTTTTTTCCTGTTTTCTAGTTTTTTTTTTTTTTCAATATTTCTGAACCTACTATTGGTAAAAAAATTAACTGTGCACTTTCGAAGGAGTTATATAAAAAAATATTTTGAAAAACATATTTTAAAATTTTTAATTATAGAAAATTTTCGACTTATCAAAATCGAAAAAATCATAGTTCGCCATTAATATTTGGACTAAAATTAAAAGGCATAATAATGCCTTCAATATATCTTAAGATATGCCGAAATTTTCAGAACGATGTTTTTTTGTTTTTTTCAAAAATATAAATTTTTTTTTAATTTTTAACAAAAAACTTTTCTTACTTTTTATAACTTTTTTTCGACTAGAAAGAGTTCAATTAGTTAAACAGAAAATTACTCAATTTTGATTTTGAAAACAATAATATGCCGAAAATTTTTATTGAATTTTTGTTTTTATATCCCACTACCAGGAAAACAATTTTAAGCTTTATTTTCAAAATATTATTTTTAATACCCCTTTAAAACGGCCAAAGTTTATTTTTTCAACTGCAGTAGTTTCCGAAATATTGAAAAAATAAACTTTACAAAACAGGAAATAAAGGAAAAAAGTGAAATTTTAGAATTGCATAACTTTTGAAAAAAAACCTTTAAATCTTAAAAAAAAAATTTTTTTTTTTCAAAGTTTAAAAAAGTTTTTTTTTCAAAAGTTATGCAAATCCAATATTTATTCATTTTTTACTTTTTTTGACACTTTTAAATGTGCCCGCATGAAACGAATTTTTGCTAATTTTGAGCTCTGAAAAGAGCTCAGTTTTGAGCCTTAGACTTTGAATCAAATTCATCGCTGCATATACGATTTCTAAGAATATTAAATTCCTGTGCAAAATCTGTTTTCTAGCCTATTAACTACATAAAAGTACTTAAAACCAACATATATTAAACAATTTAATGTTGTGTTTGGAAACATATTAAACATGCATACGCTTGGTTGCCTTGAACCGCCAAGCGGAAAATTAACAAATCCCTTTCAAAACACCCAAGCCATTATAATTTTATCAAAACAAAATCATTCAATAATGTTGCACAACATTTGTGGAGTTATCAGATACATTATGCAAAACATTCTAAAATCTACTTACAAAACCACACATACGTAAATAAAAATCAATGCATAAAATTCGATCAACCTAGGTTGCATCCGGGATGATTCGCAACGGTGGATGTTACTAATGCCAGTTCTGATCACTTTGTATGAGTTGAACTATTCACATTTGCCGCTGACACTGGGCATCGTAGCCAGTGATCAATACAATAACAACAACTAAAAATAAAATGCATGACACGTTTACTCACATAACAGTAGCTCTTAAACGCGAACCAATACCAACTCTTCGCAATCACGGTGAGAGCTGATCACACGAGCAATGCAATAACATGCATGACATGTCTACTCACACAACTACGCCTCTATAGTGTGAATGCATGTTTGGCATTTGTGTTGGTATAATTTTTAAACTATTTTTTTTTATATTTTAATAAATTTTTTTGTTAAGTTTTTTTGATTGATAGCACTACAGTGGCCATACCTATCCATACATATGGAATTGTTAATACCTTAACTATATAGTTTGGCCATAAAGTGGGACAATTTCCCTCAACTTGCGCATTTATATTATAGATAGATAAGTATGCCACAAATTTAAAAATTTACTTATGTATTTTGAATTATAGCCAACTGTAGACCAAAGGGACTAATCGCGGGTCGCATTCTTAGAGATTAGTAACCCGATTTTTGGCAGGGATGCCATCAGCAGTAATTTTTCATTTTGTGTTAAGTTAGTGTGTGTGGCCAATATGCGCCGATTATCCAGCTGAGTTTTCCTACATACCTGTATCGTATTTCACTAGTTTTCAATGAAATTCATAAATGATATAAATGAAAATATTTGTTGGAAATTACCTACCTATAAACAATAGTAGCCGCGCGGATTTGTGGAAAATGGGAAAACCATTGAAATGCATCCTAACGATTGAAGTGAAACGCAATTTCAATACTTTGCGCAAAGCTAAAACAAATTCAAATACCTAGATACCTGCGAATTTCAATTCCACGTTGGCTTTTTGGCGGCTGGAGTTCGAATTCAGCAAAGGATAAAATTTACCACGAAAATTCAATCTCATCACTTGCATGCTGTTCAGAAGCATATCATTTTCCATAAACAGATATTTATGTACGGACTTTTTTGTGTGTGTGCGTGTCGTGAATATTGCAATTTATGAAAGTCACATAAGTGAGAGATACTTTCATGCAAACAAAACAAACCACATTTCGGTGGATACATTATCAATTTCGGCCGGAAGCCATAGCTGAATTAAGCCTTATCTAGTGCTCATCATTTTTGCAAACACTCGCTGCGAGGAGTATTGAAATGAATGTACAGGGTTGCGCAAAAGTAATCCTCCTATCAGAAAATGCTATAAATTTTGCGATTGGCCCCTAAAGTCAGTTCTGTTTTGACATTTGTGTAGTAAACACATGCGAAATACACGTTAATAAACAATGTTACGCTACACTGCTCCAGAACGCGGAATATTGCTGACTATTTATTTGACCAATAATCGGTCGGGGCCAAACGGTTACTGTGAATGGTGAGCGTTACAGAGCAATGATCAACGAGTTCTTTTTGCCGCAACTTGATGAATTGGGATTGGAAAACATGTGGTTCCAACAAGACGGTGCAACAGCACACACTGCACGTGCCACAACCGATATGCTGAACATCGGAAGCCTACTTTTGCGTCACCTTGTATAACAAAAACACCAAATCGACTTAATAAATCGCGTCGTGTCAACTAGATTTAAAAATTGTCTTTTAAATCGGATTCAAGAACTGTTTAGGTAAAGCCAATTTTGCATCGCTGGGAAATACCACCCCCCAAGAAACATAAAGATTTATTTGAGATTACTGACAGCCAACTTTTTTCGCAAAAATTTAGCGACTTTTATATGAATAATACAACAATACTGAATTTTTTTCATTTTGAAATCTCCTTTGAAGATCAAATATGAAATTGTTAGAAGTCTATATGAAAAAAGATAACTATAAAAATTTGCTGCTGAATGTGAATTCTCAACCCCCGCCCCCTTCTTTCCTTCTGAGGATGGTCATGGGCTAAAAATCACTTCGATATGTTAAGGGGAATGAAGGAAAAGGGGGTGGCTTTTTCTATACCAAAGGGCTTTTTCGTACAGCATATCTCTGGAAATACTCATGCTACACTACTGAAATTCGACAAAACTTATACGAAACTTCTTTCCAAAAACTGCATAAATCGAGTGTCAAATAAAAGGGGCGAGGCACCTCCTATACAAATCGAAGTTTTAATAGTAGATATTTGTAGAAATGTACACGTAAGAGCACCGAAGTTATCTAGGAGTTATGTCAAGCTAATTTCCAACAACTCCAGTAAACGAGGGATAATTTAAAAGTGGGCGTGGTATATCCCTACAAGTTTAACTGCTCATTCGGCATATCTCTTGACGTATTAATGCTAGTCTACTGAAAGTCGGTAAAGATCTATATGAGAGTGACTGCCAACGCCACCAGAAAAATCAATAAAACTCAAGGACAATACTTAGCTTTATCAGGAGTCGATTACGCCAGCTCTAAAAGTGAAAACTAAAGCGAAGAAAACTGGGAAAAGAACCTTTAAAGGAAGAGCAAGTGATAAATGAATATTAAAAGAAATATAGTAGAGAAGAGAGACAGCAGAAGGAAATATTTCAACTAGAGGGGGAAGAATAGAAAAAAAAGTAAATTGGAAGGTTATATAATAGAATTCCTTTTGAAGAATGCAATAAGTTTTATTAACTCCCCACCTGAACGCAAATAAAATAAATTTTCAGCAATGTGTTGAAATATCCCTTATTTATTGTAGCCAAAACTTTACCCAATCCGTCCTAAAAGATCAGGTTTTAATCTTCAGACATGAGATCGCTGGCACGGAAGGACAAAATTGCAGGACTCCCTTGGGAAACTTGTTTCCAAATCGTGGGCAGAACCACTAGTTAGCTTGACAAGAAATGATATATATCTATTCAATGGATCACACTTTTCTATAGAATTTTCCGTATAATTTTTCTAATCGAGAAACTTTGAAGGTTTGATTGGAGGTATACTTTCGGAGATGCTCAGATCCGATGAATGATGCTACCTCAATAGGTCGGGTATAAATACCGTGAACTTACTTTCAGTGCATCGTGGACAAAGGTGTGTCATTACATAGAGTGATATTATATGTTTTAATCCTTTGATTATATATAAGAATTTGACCAAACCAATTGAAGTGAGTTGTCGCAAAAAGTGTGCCCGGTTATAAGAGCCTTACTTCATCTATCCCAGCAACTATAGCTGTGGTAAAATCATATTAACTGGTTATATGTAATGTGGAGTTGAATATGAGTTTTGGCTTAGGGCTTTTGCGAGATCGTTTTCTTAGACAGATTTTAGATAGGAAGACTTTTTCAGGGAGATGGATTGTAGAAAACGACGACGATACGATTGCAGTTGGCTTTAACCACGATACCCCAACTCATAAAAAGCTTTAAAAATGTGACTAATTTCCAAAGCTTTTAATAGGAGTAATATTTCTTATTTAAAAGATACGGTCAGGGTTTGGATGAATATCACTAATTTAGGACTGGAAAGCTCATATTGTAATAAACGTTAGAATTTCAGATTTGTTACTCTTCTCTGGTACAAAGTTGTATGGTTAATATATGGCAAATTATACCCAATTCCAGCAAGGAAAATGGTAATACACGTTTTGTTTGGTTCGCCCTCCAGTAGTCTTGATGAGGCGATTAAACCCTAGCTTCTTTTGTGAAATTCTTATCCAGATTTTTTCTTGTGATAACAAAGCCTCTCCGAAGTATTCACTTGCACAGAGTACCAAAGCGCGCCGTTGTGTTGATAACGTGCTAGAGCTCTCGCCAAAAAGTTATTCAGTTTGATAATAAATCCTCAGCTAACCGAGTTGCCAACTACATCTCAGAAATTCTTGGACATCCAACAATTTCCTACAAAAAAAAAAATTTTGTTCCCTTCCATGAAAACCACCTTTAATCACTATCAACAACGTCACAAAATGTTCTCTCACAATTTTGGTACGACATCAGCAAAATATTTATTCATCTTAAAAATCTAACTACCAAAATCCGAAACTAATTCAAAGTGTAAAATGTGATTGCGAAACAAATTAAACTAAATCAAATGAGATTAACGACATATCAGCATACGTAGCCGTTTAGAGACATCCAAATGAGTATTTAATGCCCGGCCGAGCCACCAGCACCGCCAGATCCACCAGCAGGTCCAGCACCGCCGCCGCCACCACCACCACCAGCGCTACCAGCGCCACCACCACCGCCACCGCCGCCAGAAGCACCACCAGCCGCGCCACCGCCACCGCCGCCACCACCACCAGCAGCACCACCACCACCACCGCCTCCACCACCAGTACTAGCGGGCACACCAGGTGCACCACCGGCACCACCACCACCACCGCCTGCAGCACCTGATCCGCCAGCGCCACCTGCACCACCAGTCGGCACAGGTACTATCTTAATCACCGGTACGGTTGGCACTGACACCACAATAGGTCCATGTGGTGAAAGGACATAAGGGAAAGTGCTAGCATTACCCTGCGTTACGCAGACTAAAGTAATCACAGCTAATGCTAAAACCTGTAGGAAGAGGAAAAAGAAAAGAAAAACACTTTGTTAGCTAGTAAAAAATTCTTGATATAATCCAAAGATTGCCTTACCAGTGAGTGCTTCATTGTAGTGCCTTTGTTTCTCCCAGCGGCTGTTTGTGACTGTTCAACCCAGCCGTTAGAAAGCTTTGTGCTTAGACTGTGCATGGTCGACCTCTTTTATAGGTACAGCTCACCTTCTCAAGCATTTCACATTGCAGTAACGGATGAGTAGGTGTTACAATAAATGTGAGCAAGTACCTTTGATTAATTAGTTCTAAAGATCTAAATAACAAGAAAAAATTAAAAGATAAAAGCAAACGAATATTCAAATAAGGTGATCATAACTTTGCCACAAGCTTCCACATCAATATTCATTGTAATTCAATCGCCACCGCGCAATCAAACTCTCGTAAGTACAAATATCAAAAATCCCCTTTAGGTGCTACCTTATAAGCACCCAATATTATTTTATGCTGTTCTATTTTGAATTACAAAGTATTTTGCATAGGAATCCAGCATCCACCGAGCACGTGCTAGGGAAATCAGCTTCAATGCCCAGCTCAACTTCTTTCCTTCATGCCCATTTATCCATTTCTATCCGGTTGATTAATTTGCTCTATATTTATAATTTATGTGCAGAAACAAGATCATGTCTGTTGTTCTTATTACTGACACTTGATTTGCTTATGGTGCGATAAGTTTTAATTACATCACATATAAAGCGCATGCGCGAACGTTGATTAGTTGATTAGGCGCGTGTGGGGCTTTGTGCATATTAAATCTGTAGCGACATGCTGTATGTATATAGCTAAATTGCATAGAATTTTTTTTTTTGTTTTACCAACACATTTTCGCGCTAATTTTTTTTATTCTTTGATGAACTAGTTTGACTACTTGTAACTATTTGGTAGATAATCTGATCGTTACCGCATATTTGTACCCAAGTTTGGAAATACTTATACATACAAGCTAGAAGGCCTGTCATATGGTGCCTACCATTTCTCCTCATATGTCGTCTACTCTGGCTTAACTCTCCGTCTCCAGGCTTTTCTTCATATTTCCTACTTCTTTGATTTTCCCTATTCCTCTTCCACCTTTTCTTCCCATTCGTATTCCTATTAATATTACTATTTTTATTCTTTTACCCTCACCTCTATCTCAACTTCTACCTCCATCTCTACTTTTACCTCTACCACTACCCCTACCTCATTCTTCGACTCTTCCCTTAATTTTACATATACCTCTTCCTGTGACTCCACCTCCCTGTCGCCCTTTCGCTTCCTCTGCCACTACATCTAACTTTACCTCTACCTCTACCTCTACATCTATGTTGTTGTTTTTGTGGTAACGAAAAAAACACTCCCCGAAGGTTAAGGGGAGTGTTGCCGAATTAACAGTCCTTGGCCGGATTTGAACCCGGTATGCTCCGGTACTCCCTTACGGTACTTCCCGACTGTCGTGGTAGCGATTTATGACCATTCAAACCTTCTAGGTCATGTCAGCCCTCCTTCCGTAAGGAAGGATAAGATGGGTAATGAGAGGTGAGAGGTATCATATCCGTAGATCAACCATCGAGTTGCACGTCATTACCTTTGTGCATATTAGTCGCCTCTTACGACCGATATGCCTACCTCGGGCATATTCTATACCCCTAACCCGCAGGGGCGACCTCTACATATGTCGTTACCTCTACCTCCACTTCTATCTTTACTGCTGCCTGCACCTCTAACTCTACCCCTACCCTTTACCTCTATCTCTACCTCTACCTCGGTAGCGGGTTACCCAATTCTGACCCAAATTCAGACATAGCGGTATACGGCAGCTCATTTTCGTGATATCGAAAGCGGCTTTTAAATCAACAAAGAGGTGATGTGTCGTTGTCTTCACGGCAAGATATAAGATTCCTGAATTCAGACTGACTTCGATTGGCGAAGAACTGCTAGTACTGTCTGATAGGGTTAGATATCCCGAAATCATATTTGATATGAGGATGTCGTGTAAACCTAATTTGATATTGATTTTTTCCTTTTTTTATTAACCCGAATAGGCCATCGCCAAGAGCTGAAGTCTGTCGATAGTAGACGTATACTTGTTTAAAGAAATACTGTTCTATAGACAGCCTGTCTGGTGGAAAGTCTACCACCGTTAAAAGGCTAGTATCTTTACAGCTGACTTCTTCTTTAAGGAGTGACAGCGACTCAACCTAACCTAATTTAATGCTCATTACCATACCCAAGCAGTCATTTATGATGATCATGGAATTCCTAACAGATCAACCAGAAGAGTTCAACTTCCAAATAAATTATAATAACTAGGCACTTCCATAACTTTCTTTGCCAAATCTCTATATCTGGATACTATAATAAGTTAAATTCTTACATATGTAGTATAAAAACTGAAACTGAAAAAAGTGAACACATATTTTTTTCACTCTCTGGCAGGTTTAGGGAAGTTTAGCAGATAATACCAGCCTCATGCCGTCCACTACCATCTTCTGGTAATATCCTCACTGTTGTACGAACTATGAGTTTTTTCGGTAGAAAATACATGGAACACATCTTTTTAAAACACCATTACGAATTTTAAACCTTAAAGTCCCCCACTCCCCTTTAATTAATTATTGCAATCGAAGTGCTGAAATTCATGGAACTGAATACCTATCATCCTTTCCCTCTCTTCCTTCAATCACCTTAGACTTTAAGGGAAAATAATATTGCATTTTCGGAATGCAATTAAATGCCTTTGGTGCAGATTTGCAAACTCCAACACAAAGGAATGCTAATTTTCCCAAAATCAATAATTTCAGTAGCTATAGCAGCAGGAACAGGAGCAACAACAAAAGCATCGGCATGTAGTCGAATTCTGGCAGGAGGCAGTTCACTGATATGATGGAATTTCACTTTGATAAGCTCATGAAAAATTCTTATATCTACATACATTCAGGGATATTGCTATAGTTGTGGCCAAACTGTATATTAAACCCACCAAAAAATTTGTACCATATATAAGAATTTTCAATTCAACTTTCCACTTGTTGTATTAATTATATTTCTCAGTACGTTCTTTACCTAGTATTTTTTTATTCTCTTCTAATGCCAGTACTAGCTTCCTGTCAGTTTCAATAGGGTTTCACCAAAATGAATTTGATGTTAGGAGAGTCTGCTCGCAATTGGAAACAACAAGTTAAGCCAAGTCATCATCCAAATGTTTTATTTTTGAAGTTAACTTATTGGGTGGCGCAGCAAAGTTTTGATTGCGAATGAAAAATTATTTTTTTTCGACATTTTTATTGATGCAACGGAAATAGGAAATTGTACCACAGTATTGTAGTAGAATTTATGTTAAAGATAATTATAGCAGAATCCGGCAGGGTTTGGATCATATCAGGATAATTTCAGGACTTTATGCGAATAATTTTGTGACCCTTTCGTGATCTTTTTGGGAATAATTTCAGGACTTTTTCGAGATAATTTTTAAAACGTTTTCTGACTTTGTCAGTACCATATCAAGACTTTTTCGGTATAATTTCGGAATAGTTACAGCATTATTTCGATATTTTTTTGGGGAGTTTTTCTTAACCAAATGATTCCTCGAATGATCCCGAAAAAGTAAGAATTAAACCTTTATCACTTGTACGGTACTGCATGCAATTAACACAACTAAAGCCTTCTGCCTTTTATTTTCGCTTACAGCATTTTGTTGGTGGGTAAATATAGGGCACTGAAAAACATTTTATTTCCTATAATACCTATATATCCATGTTCATACCCTAGGGCAGATAAGTACTACAGAAAAAAATGGAGTTGCTTTGGCAGTGATTAGCAAAACCTCCGAGGGTATTTTTGCCATTTAAAGCTTGTCAGCAAACATATATGTATTTATTTAGCAGATTCCGTTCCAAATCGGTACAGACGGCTTTCTGTATGTGTGTTGGCACGGTTTCAAAAGGTTGCCAGAAATTGTAAACTTGAAAAAAGAGCCCCAAGAGTTGCCACCTAACCCTATTATATTAATTTTCTTTTTTGTATATTGGCTATCATTTCGAAAACGAGTTGCAATTTTAGATCAGCTTTTGAATGTAGGTAATATGCTAAATTTCAAGTTCTGCTACTTAGGTATTTGCCAGAACGTTTTTCCAAGGTTGCCACTTTTCTGTTTTAATATAGTTCAATATATTAATATGGGATTCAGAGATATGAAATTAAGAGTAGTTTACACTTCAAGAAAAATATTCCTAATATTAGTTAACAGTCAGAGATGCCACTTAATTTTTTTTTGTTTCCTATCCGCTAATTACTCGGAAATGACTTCGGGCAGTTATATTATATAGAGATTATCTGCTAAAAAACTTCGCTTACTTAAGTGTTGCTACTTTACATGTTTTGACGGGGTTGTCAGCTATCTAAAATTGCTTAATAAATCAAATGAGATTTGCAAATGTATCAAGCGAAATACACTTTAAACCTAATTTCAAAAACAATATTTTCAGAACAAACTTAATTATACTGCTATCTCGAAAAATGACGATCAAAGCTTTGTTGGCGACATGAGAGGTATTCTGGCCCAAGATATTTTATCTAAGCCCAAGATATTCGATCCGATAATTCCCAACGCCAATGACTTCGCCATATAAAAGTGTACAGTTGAGAGCAATGCTGGCTATTGAGTTAGAACTAGTTACTTACTTGAATGGCGGTTAGAACTAGTACTGTCCTCAAATGCCTGAACTTTTCGTAACTCAACGGTATTAGAATGATTTTATGATTTCTCTACACAGTGTGCATACTCGTACATATGTATATACACTTATAAATACCACGCACTTCTGAGCAAAATTTATTTTTTGACTTCACTTGTTAAAAAATACAGAAAACTAATTTGAACACAAAGTAAAAGTTTCCTTTCAAATTTTATGACCTTTGCACTCCTTGAATTTTAATAGGCATTTTTTCAGCTATGTACATTAGGGTGTTTCATTTTCATATGCCTCCTTTTTGTTGGTACTGTTTAATATTTGCTGGGTTAGAACCTACACTCAGGTTGAGCAAAGAATAAACTTTCGCTTGAAAGCGGCACACCCTAATAACCTACTGTTTTAACACTAACTCTATCCGTTTGCGTGCAGACATTTCTACTGTTGCTAGATAAGCAGCCCCAGCAAGCCTTAATCGAACTCAAATTTATGTGCTTCCTGCTGCCTAAGCCAAAAATTTAAACAACTCAAATACCCAGCTGCGCTTGTTTAACACAAACATTTTGAGAATCATAGGCATTTGTTCAAATTTTTTTTTAAAATAAAAATTAAAGTATCGTTTTTTTTACTTAAACTTTCAAAAATAGCTTAGGGTAGATAACTTTTAAAGGTAGCAAGAAAAATTTAAACTAACCAACAAAAAATTTAAGTAAATACTTCATTTAACCTTGAGCGAGTGCAAAAATACACCACAACTATCATTCATATAAAAAATGTAAAACAACAGTTTTAGAATTTTTTCTTGTCTGTATGTTTGCATGCGAAACAAAAAATTACATGTACAAAGCTTTGTCACCGAAGGCTTTTTATATTTAAAAAAAAAAAGAAAAAATTTGGCGCGATATATACCTCCGAGGAGATTAAGGCCGAGCTTCTCTTCTAATTTGTGGTGTGCCGATTTGAATTTTTTCATACAAAATTGCGCGACCTACAGTTTTTTGCCGATACCGAACGGCATCTGTAAAGCAGATGAATTTTTACGGAGAGGCCTTCCATGGCAGAAATACACTCAGAGAGTTTGCCAAACCATGTCGGGGGGCGACCCCGTTTTGAAACAACTTTTTCAAACCAGTTTTGATGTTACCTGTCCCAGGACTCGAACCACGGACCTTCAGTGTGGTAGGCCAGCAACGCTACCGCCACATCACGGTGGCTATACTATACTATATGTGCCTTAAACCAGACCTATTAAATATAATTAGTAATTAGTGATAAATTAATAAGACGGATTTTTGAATTGGTAATTATTATTTTAATTGTTTTTCACGAAAAGGCAATTATTAATTGATTACGTTTAGAAAAAATCAAAAAGAAATCAAAAAAAATCTAAATTAATCAAAAAAAAAGTTGCTTCATTACTCTTGATTTTTTTTTTATTATTTTTGATTTTCTTCAGTATTTTTGATATGTATATTTATATGCTTCACATTACTGAAAAAAATAAAAAAATAATCAACAAAAAAAAAAATCCAAATTAATCAAAACAACTTTTTTCTATTACTTTTGATTTTCTTAATAATCGTAAAGAATCATAATTTTATTGGATTATTTTTTTAATTTGTATGCCAGCAATTCAATTAAATGGAATTGTTGTTTTTTTTAATTAATCAAAAAATAATCATTAAAAATGGAAAGTAATAGTAAGCAATCATTAAATGGATTCTTAAGAAAATATCTAGAATATATACATGCAATTAGTAATCATTATTTAACAGGTCTGCCTTGAACGCTAAACATGGAAGGTAAGGCAAAATTTCCATTAAAAGAGAAAAAGCGCTTAGAAAGGAGGGCTATCTACCGAACTGGTAAAACTTCACGCTTCAGCAAAGCTTCTTTGAACTAAGTAAGCAATAGAGAAGTAAGTTCCTCTCTCCAAGAACAAAGATCGCCCTCTATCTCCCAGTCTATCATCCTTCTGTTGTAATGTACTAGAAAACAATGTCGGTATCGAAGGAAGATGCCATTGTCCTAGGATTATTAGAGAGTAAGGTTTTTCGGTGAATTCTTCCCTTGCTGGAGAGGATAAGGGGAAACTTAGACAGAGAAGGAAAAACAATTGAAGAATACCTTGACATGTCCTGATGTTTCTAATTGTAGCTAAATTTCACTACGAAAGCTTTACCTACGCTGTTCAGCGCCAATTAGTGATAAGGTTGTTCATAGTCACAACTCGGTATAATCCTCTCAGTTCCGTAAAAATTTATACTTGCATGCTCTTGTCATTTTTCATGTTTATTTTATCCCAATTGTTTCACTCTGCTCGGCAATTTCTTGCTTGGCCTCAGGCATATACAAACGTTCTCATTGGGTTGGACCAAAAATAAAATTTTTTTTTTCAATTACGTTGATATTATTTGCTAGGATACTGAAAGCACTTAGCGATTATGAATAAAATAAATATTTCTTTAAAAGTTTAAATTCTCTCTGCAAATCAAAAGTGAACTTGTTGCTTTCGAGATCGCTATCAAAATTTGATAATTATTATACCTTCCATGAACTGGTACTATAACTTTGGTCCGATGTTTGTAAGTATGAGAAGAAGAAGAGATAGACCCACCAATAAATATACCGAAATAATCAGGGCGATGAGGTGAGTCGCTTTAGCCATGTCCGTCTGTCCGTCTGTCTGTTTGTACGCAAACTAGTCCCTCAGATTTTTAAACATCTTGATAAAATTTGGTATGGAGCCGCCATTTTGTATGCGATTAATCACTTGTCGGAATCAGCAAGAGTTTAGTTCCTATTACATACGCAATGTGACTAGTGAAAATCAGCTAGATCGGACCAACATAACATATAGCTCCCATATAATCGATTTTTCCAATAAATGGGGTTTGGAATTTGTATCTTTAAATTAACAGTTTTGCAGAGTTTGTACTAATTGTTAATAAGGATCGGACACTTAGAACCGTGATGCTTATTCATGAAAGGTATAAAGCCTTCTTACTTGCTTTTTTTTCTAATTATTCCACATTTTCGATTCATAATGATAGTTTTTTAGTCGTCCTTTCTGTACTAATGCAATTTTGGTTGTTGTCTCCCAAGCGGCTCATATAACATTGAAATACAATTATAAAAATAAAAAAACCGATCTCGAACTTTAACTGAATTTAATTAATTTGAAGTAATTGAATAACGTAACATTCACAGACAAATAAATTTCAATGTAACTGTAAAAAACCTACATGAAGCTAAATGTTTTATTTTTATTTTTAAGGTCAATCCAATAAAATCCTCCCTATCAATGATAAAACTAAAAAAATTATCAAATTAATACTAATATTTTTTTCTCAAGTACTTAGCGACTTGCGAATAAAATATAAAAACAATTTTTTTTTTTTTTCAATATTTGAAGTTTACCATGCTACTGCTGTGATCGCTTAGATTTTTTCTGCTTGCTTATTTTTTTCTTGCTTTCAATTCAAAAACTTTTTGAGCAAGCAGAAAAATATTAATCTAGCACTGAAATGAAGAATATAAAAGGGCCAGTATTTGTTTTGCCACTCTCCAAAAATAATATACAGCAATATAATTTAAAAAAATATATTATACCGGTCTAATGTCCATATATATTCCATAAGAATATAAATGTATTTCTAATCGCAAAAGCGCAAAAACCCAAAAATTTTAATACAAAAGCGCCAACGATAGCAATATAAACCGCACATGCCTTGTCTATCATATCCGATTAAAATTTTTATTACATACACCTACAAAAAACAGGCATTTGTATTTCTTCTTGGTTTGTGGCATTTCTATTCCCATGCTCCAACAACGGGAAAATGTGGGAGAGCGTGCTTGTGCGGAATAAATCGCAAGTTTAAGGGGTCAACTAAAAAAAAATTTGCTGGCAAAGTATTAAAATGTGTTTTGGGATTTGGGGGTTTGGGTGTGAATGTTGCATAACCGACACTACGCATTGCTGAAAATGTCTAAATTTCAAAATATGCTGAATACAGAAGCATCCTTTTTGTGTTTGACTAGAATTTACAATGTGGGCTTACACGCTTTTTTATCTACATGGAAGCTTTTTTTCTCGTGATATGATAAACGCATTATATCAAACCCATGTACACTGAAATACTTACACACACACACTGACGTACCCACATATTTAGGCCAGCTCAGCATTTATATCAGTCTTTTGTATGTTTGTATGCGAATGACATTATCTCATTTGCTATTTTGAACTATGCGTTTCGCATATATGCGTAAACGTAGTGAAATGGAAGAACCATAAAATTTATGAATTTATCTTTTTTGCAGGTTTTTGTAATACCCAAATGAGTTTAAGAAATATAAATTTTCGTTGCTCTTTAGAATGCCAATCCAGTATTGCTAGTGTACAATTTTTGCATATCTTGACACATGATAAGGGTCGCTACACTGCACACTAGCTTAGTAAAAGTGGCAAGAGCGCAGGCAGCTTTTCACTTGGACACCAACTCTTCTCGTGTCACTTTTCTGGACAAAACGTGTAAAGAATAATCCTTAAGGAGTATAGGAGTAATCCAAAACTAATCTAAATGTGGTTCAATTTACCTTCTGCTCTTGCTTTGCTCACTATTTCCAAAAGTACTCCCAACTTGTTTCGCCCAACTGTGCCCTAAACATTACCCTGTAGTTCCGGCCGGAATTGCCATTATATAATTTTGCTGATAGTGATGTTGTTAGAAGCTTATATTTTAAGCAGCTATAGCTGAAAAGCTTCTATATAGTCAAAATTGAAAACCAAAAGCAACAAGTCTAACACAGTTTATTTTAATAGTTCTCAAAAAATCTAATTTGGCTTCTAATTTCATTTTTTATTTTCCTGGACACTCAGTCCAATATCCATTACAAAGGATCACTATAGGAGTACTCTAATATTCCAACATGTACCACATGATCCACCTATGCAATTTAGTATGTGCATAGTTTAAATATGCACCACAACTGGTGTCAAATATCCATGGACAGCTTATCAAAAAAAATTCCAACTTGCAACTTTCAGGTAATTTTTCTCAGTTTTTTTCGTGAGATAGTTATGCATGTAAACCCTGCTGGAATATCAAAACCGAGTGCTTGTAATTTTCCGTACATAACTAGGGCACGAGTAACTACTTGTTGGAACGTAAATCATTCACTAAAACGCTTTTTACTTTATTTTATTTTGTTTTATTTTACTTTATTTTATTTTATTTTATTTTATTTTATTTTACTTTATTTTATTTTATTTTACTTTATTTTATTTTATTTTATTTTATTTTATTTTATTTTATTTTATTTTGTTGTATTTTATTTTATTTTATTTTATTTCATTCTATTTTATTTGATTTTATTTTATTTGGTTTCATTTTGTTTTATTTTACTTTACTTTATTTGACTTTATTTTATTTTATTTTATTTTAATTTTTTTTTATTTTATTTTATTTTACTTCATTTTTTTTATTTTATTTTATTTTATTTTATTTTACTTTATTTTATTTTATTTTATTTTATTTTATTTTATTTTATTTTATTTTATTTTATTTTATTTCTTTTAACTTAATTTAATTTTATCTTATTGTATTTTATTTTATTCTATTTTATTTTATTTTATTTGGTTTTATTTTGTTTTATTTTACTTTACTTTCTTTTATTTTATTTTATTTTATTTTATTTTATTTTATTTTACTTCATATTATTTTATTTTATCTTATTTTATTTTATTTTATTTTACTTTATTTTATTTTATTTTATTTTATTTTATTTTATTTTATTTTATTTTATTTTATTTTATTTTATCTTATTTTATTTTATTTTATTTTTATTTTATTTTGTTTTATTACACCTTTCATGAACATGAAATGGTATTATAACTTTGGTCCGATGTTTGTAAGTATGAGAAGAAGAAGAGATAGACCCACCATAAGTCTACCGAAATAGTCAGGGCGATGAGATGAGTAGCTTTAGCCAAGTCCGTCTGTCCGTATGTCTGTTTGTACGCAAACTAGTCCCTCAGATTTTGAAATATCTTGATAAAATTTGGTATGGAGCCGCCATTTTGTATGCGATTAATCATTTGTCGGAATCAGCAAGATCGGAGCAATACAACGCATAGCTCCCATACAATCGATTGTTCCGATTAAAGGAGTTTGACCTATAAATATGGAAATTTAAGAGCTAGGAACTTTCAATTTGGCGAGTTTAGTTCCTATTACAAATGCAATGTGACTAGTGAAACTCAGTCAAATCGGACCAACATAACATATAGCTCCCATATAATCGATTTTTCCGATAAATAGGGTTTGGTCTATGTATCTTTAAATTAACAGTTTTGCAGAGTTTGTACTAATTGTGAGTGAGGATCGGACACTTAAAGCCATGACGCGTATTCATGAAAGGTATACAGTCTTCGGCAAAGTCGAAGACATCCCTTTCCTTACTTGTTTTATTTTGTTTTTGTAATCAACGGAGATTACTTGTTGTTCATGTTTTCCATTGCTTGCCCTATGTGTCCAACAAAGCAACTTTTCGTGGAGCTTGAGGAGACCTATCGGTACATATATAATTTGTTATGCCCCAGATGTTAGGTTTGGCCGTAAAAGCGGCGAAACGCTTTCCACATCCTCATTTATTATATTGATTAGTAGATGCTCTGAAACCACTAGAATGCACACCAGTTTTGCAGTTTAAATTTTCCCTAGGAGGTATGGATTATATTTCAGTACATATAAATGTGTATGTAGGTGTGTGCTTGTATGATTTTTGATTGGCATTTATCCTTGTTACAAGCTAGCCATCAATTGTGCGATAACATCAGAATTTCAACGCCTTTTATATGGATCATCGATGGTATTTTTTATCGACAAATTGGCAGGCCGCCAGTTTTACTGTTTATAATAGTGTAAAGTATAACTGCATTACATACAAATACATACTGTAATCAAGTATTTGTGTACGATTGTAATGAATTTACAAAAAACTGTAAACGGTAAAAGATTACCAATAACTTCAAAGGATTATCAAGTGGAAAATTTATGAAGACAAAAGTGTGAACAGGCATTTATCATGCGGCTTATTTAGTACAAATGAACTACGATTCGACAGCTTGAACTGCTTAAATGTTCTTGCCGATGTTAAATATTTGGACTTATGGTTGATTTAATCCAATTAACCGACAATATTTTATGATGATATGATATGATTTGAAGTCGTATTCATATTACATTGATTACCAATATTCCATTTTTTTCTTTACAATGCCTTAGAGAAATCCATATGGATCGTATCAACTTGTCAACTTTAACGCAGAAACAATGAACTAAGAAAAGACAGCTAGATTTGTATTGGCCTATAGTTTTTTCTTTATTTTTATTGCCCGATTTGATAGCCGCCAAATTCCAGCAATGCAATAAAAAGTCCAAAAGAAAGCGCCACATTGAAAATATTGAAAGAGAAATACCATATTTCTTAAACAGAAATCATAGTGGAGACACAAAGTGAAGTAAGCAGTTGTTGTTGTATTAGCGACTATTTAACCTGCCTAAAGTATCACCTCTTATCCAACATCGTCATCAGGCTCTTCTAATGAAAGTATCAGAAACCTCTTTGCTTCAACAGGGGTGGACCAGAGTGAAATTTCTGTTAGAAGCGTAGGCTCGGTTGAGCAGATGAGTATTAGTATCGTGGGGAGACACGCCGCATGCCGGGTAGTTATTTGGCATGTCAGGCTTCAGTCTGGATAGGTAAGAGTTTAGTCTGTTACAGTATCCACAACAAAGTCTACCTAGGCAGTTCGCGTTCCTCATCGGCAACAGGTGGAGCTTGTACCTTTAGGACTGCATTCACTGGACGAGAACTGACAAAGGAGTTTACCGACTCCGTGTAGATGAGATTGAGGGCCTGCCGATACACCTTTGCATCAAACGGCGAGAAAATGTTATGCCGGATCGTGTCATAGTGCTTACGGACATGACTGCTTATTCTCCTGGGAGGCGGATTTTCGTTGAGCAGGTTCCTCTTTGGATGCTGCCGTTTATAGCAGTTGAACAGGAATTGCCTGGTCAACATCTCGCTATGCTATTTTACACTGAGCATTTTAGCCTGAAGGTGATGATCAGGAGACATCAGGAGGCACCCCGTGGCAGTTCTGAGTGCGGTGTTTTAGCAGGCCTGCAACCTCCTCCAGTGTGTATCTGCTAGCCCCGGTGACCATATAGGCGTCGCGTAGCTCAGAACCGGCTGGCAGATTGTCTTGTACGTTGCCAGTAACATTTATTTATCTTTCCCTCAAGTGCTGCCAGCTAGTGACTTGAGGATTCTGTTGCGGCTTTGTACGTGGATCGTGAAGTAAGCTGTGAAATGTCTTGCTGTAATTTCTTCTTTGTTCTGTCATTCGGCTATCTGAAAATGTAGACCAAATATTGCATCTGTTTTTTGATATAAAATTTTAATGCACTTTTCCAATTAGTGGTGGTATGCTCTTTAGGTTCCCCCACAGATTCCAGCTAACTACAGCGATGTAATTAAGTTTCATATCTCAACGGGTTTCGAAATGATTACAATACAACTCAGTCTATAGTTACTTCCGAGACACAGCGAATCATGGGCATGAAAATGTAAAAAGAACTGTTTTACAAAAATATCACTACAAACCACTGGTAATAAGATTCTAATAGCGAATATTCTTATCGGCATATCTAATAGGCTATCGCTCAAAGCATCGCTACAACAAATTGTGCTATTAATCTCTACAGAAAATTTTAATTTGTGTAGCCCACTTAAAGGTGCTGAAGGTAGACTTATACGACTGTACCCGTTGGAGAAAAAAAGATATCTATCTAACACTATCTGCTCAGGCTTAAAAGGAACTAATTAGTCTCTTTATAGGACATGCTCAAACAAAATTGATCACTTTAACTAATATAAAGGCATTTAAACTAAGTCGCATGCTTCTTTGCGACCCATCCTGGATCCTAATCACAAGTTCAAGTTCAACAAAGCAAAAAACAAGGGAAGCGATAACTAAGGCCACTTTATGACCGGGACGCAATATTCAGGACCATTAACATTTTTATAGGGGAACTCAACATGGGTATATTTTGGAAAATTTTATCAAATGTTTTGTGGAATTGACAAAGCAAAGAAGGCAAGAAGCAATAACCAGCGTGCGAGTTCGATACTGAGCTCACGTATGTACTGGATATCTGTAATTGTACTGGTACGAGGTAATCGACTGTATACTCGTCGTTACTCTTATCGGAACATCACTAGCTTTACATGATTACATTTTAAATGAGAGAGCGAAAACCTAATTACAAACGAATGTTTTTCCTTTTCTTTTTATTATCAGAATCGAAGGTGGGATGCTCTAGCTATCAGTAGCAAGCAGAAAAAAAGTTGACGCTTATCGCAAAATATTTTCTTTTTGTTACTGTTTGTACTGGTGCGAGGTAATCGACTTCAAAAATAATCGGCCCTTAAAAAAAAAGTACTCGACTATATACTAGTCCCTTGCGGGTTAGGAGTTTGGAATATGCCCGAGGTAGGCATACCGGTCTTAAGGCGACTAATATGCACAAAGGTAATGACGTGCAACTCGATGGTTGATCTACGGATATGATGCCTCTCACCTCTCATTACTCATCTACTCTGCCTAGAAGAAAAAGGTGTGTCATGACCTAGAAGGTTCCACTGGTCATACCAAATCGCTACCACGACAGTCGGGCAGCACCGGAAGGGAGTACGGGGCGTACCGGATTCATATCCGGCCAAGGACTGTCAGTTAGACAGCACTCCCCAAAACTTTCGGGGAGTGTTTTTGTCGTTGCAACAACAACTATATACTAGTAGTTATTTTTCGGAACATCGCCAGCTTTCGCTCCTATGTATATGTTTATCTACCCCAATAAACATTTTTGTCCGAAATTGATTTAAGGTAAAATAGAAATCCAACTCGTTTTCCAATTTCCAAAGTTTAATTTCAATTTTACCTCTATTGGAGAACCAACCCATTATACGTAAATAATCATAGATCTCCACTTGAGAAGCTCTTCGATATCAATTTGAATTCGAACATCAATTTCCAATTAGAATCAAATGAAAAAAAATCAGCAAAGTCACCGCCTGCCTAACATCACTTTTAAGTTTTTGTTTTTACGCAATTTAATAGTATCACAATTGACAAAATTATTTTTTAATTAAGTGCATAAAAGCATCCACTTATATTAAATAAAATTTTATTATAAAAATGTATACTTCCCAGAAATTCTTTGACAATTCACTTTTTCACAGCTCTTAACTTCGTGTGCTTTGCAATTTTTTAGCAGCATTACCATACACGTTAAAGCTCTATGAAATGTTTAACAGCGTTACCATTTGAAAAAATTGTAAGTTATACCTCAAAGTGACCTCTATTGATACTCAATTTGAAAAGGAACTTTGAAAAAATTGTTTGATCTCAAATTGATATATAAGTTAGAAAAGCATTTGAGAACTGCGAAATTTCTCAAGGGTTCGAAAAAAGTTTTACTTGTACAGAGCGAACGCTTAATTACAAATGAATGTTTTTCTCTTCTTAGCCTCAGACTCGAAGGCGGGATGCTCTAGCTATCAGTAGCTAGCAGAAAAAAATGTTAACGCTTATCGCAAAATATTTTCGTTTTGTTATTTATTTGATTTGCAAATTGTATTTACATAATCAAGATTATTACTCGTATAGCGTTGTACGAGTTAAGTTTGTAAACACTTTTCTAAGCGCAACTTAGCAGTTTAACCACGCTTAAAGTTATGAAGGAAATCTGTTATTTATGTTTGATATTCGTTTTCATTTATTTTGATATGGCGGATATGGCGGATATGACATTTCAACAACCAGTGCCTATAAATATGGATTATATATCGTTGGATACCAGAGCGCGTCCGGATTGCCAACAAGTCGATCATCGCGGAAACTGTATTAGTAGAGGAGTACGACCAAATATTTTTACAATGAGATTTTAATTATACGATTTCAGTAAATTTGTGATGCATCCTTATTATTACTTTAATGTTAATGACAATAAAATAAAAAGTATTGTGTACTTATATATCAATCAGACATTTTGATTTAATGCTCAACTGAGTTAGAGCTTATCAACTATAGTAAATTAAATATACATACACATTTGTGTATCTACTTCGATAATGGATTTAAGTATCCTTTTTAAAAAGGATATGGGTCGATTCTGGCCCAAAAAAAAATCCAAAAAATTAAGAAACCTAAACCAAATGAAAAATCGAAAACCTCACTTAGCAATTCCTTCCCAAAGAATACATTAATAAAATTCACATTTATATAAATTGTATTTGGAAATACTTGACATACAATAACACTTAAGCTTAACCAGATTTTAAGAAATCCTTCCATTAATCAAGCACGCACACAACTTTTATTTACCCAAACAGAAAAGAAATTCGATACAACTTTGGTTCTTTTTTTTTTTTTTTGGCAGCCCTTAACGTGTTAAAATGGATAACCAAAGCTAAGTAGAAGGTCCACTTCACGCCACTCATTCCGTTGAATGCGTGGCGTAGCTTTCTGTAGCAGATTTTAGGCCAGAAGTGTTCGCCTTTTTAATAAAATATTCATTGACTTTTGACAAAAGAACTATTAACCCGCAAAAGAATGGGTTTTTTCGGAGAATGAAAGGATGTGGAAATAAAATATTTATGCTATGTTCTATATAGTACACATTTGTACATGCAATACTTCATACTCACTGGAGTGCTTTTCTATATTCTTTAAACTCAGTTGGTGATTGGCGATACTAACAATCGGGTTTCGAGTAACGGGCAATTTAAAATCAGAAATACAAAAAACGTAATGCAAATGTACCCAGAAGGAAAGTTGCTTGGATACTAAGCAGCTTGTAGATGGTTGAGAGTTTCACAATTTTAATGTTTAATATAAATTAATGATATACTTGCTACCAAAGGTTGAGAGATTTTTGTTTAGCCTTCATGCGTTAGGACTGCATGCAAAAGTCCAAGTTTCTGGTCGTAATTCACTATGAAATAACCAAGCGATCGAACCTCTTGCAAACGGGTCAAGCTGCTTACTTCTTCTAGAAGCTTGGGTTATCTGGGTAGCCACTTAACAACCCTCTGGTGCTGTACGAAAGTGAGATGGCGGCAAACCTGATGATAATGCCACTCAGACATAATTGGTTTGAGCACTTGCTTCAGGGGTATCATCAGTTAACTCATATACAACCATGTTATATACTTTTAAATAAAATAAAACCTTATTTTTGATTGTTTTAACTGTTTTTCAAGAAAAGGCAATTATTAATTGATTACCATTACAAAGAATCCAAAAAAATAAAAAAATAAAAAATGTTGTTTTGATAACTTTTAATTTTTTTATTGATTATATTTGATTTGTTTCAGCATTGTTGATGCATATATTTATGTGCTTCTACAGCAATACTGAACAAAATTAAAAATAATAAAAAAAAAATTTCAAAACAATAAAAAAAATCAAAAGTAATCAAAAAAACTTTTTTTGATTTTTTATTAATCGTAAAAAATCATGATTACTTTTAATTATTGTTTTTAATTATTTAGAAAATAATCATTAAAAATTTAAAATAATGGTAATCAATCATTAAATGGATTCTCAAGAAAATAATTAATCAAACCGGTAATCATTACTATTGGTAATAATTATTTAACAGGTCTGATTAAAACCCGGAAACAATGAGTAATCAATCATTAGTAAGTTTTTCCAAAAAGTAATCAATCAAGCCAGTAAGCATTACGATTAGTAATCATTACTTAACAGCTCTGGTTGCATTCAGTTAAAAGGAAAAAAGCTAATCTAGCAATGAACGAGAGAACTAGTTGTGTTGGGCTTGGGATACGCCCATAAAAACACACTTAAAAGAAAAGGTGTATAAAGGAGATCCCGTTTTTGTATGAAGACCGCGGTAAGCTTTGAAATGACTACAATTTGAACAATGCTCCATGTACAAGGCCCGGTCTCTCAATGGGTAGGATTTTGTTGCTATTGTTTTTGCTGTGCTTCTCTTGACAATTGCTCTAAGTAATGCTACGTCGAAACGAGGAGGCGATTGAGAAATAAGGTTCTCTTGCGGATAACAAAAGGCATGATTTAAAAGCCTCATGAAACCAGGCCTGCTCTATGAGGTAGAGGTTGGAGTATTCTAGTTATAAGTTCTGCGAAAGTAGTTAAGCTTTTAAACATACTCGCCCCCTAGACGGCTCAGTCGTCTAGTGATATTTCGAGATTAAGCCGGTCATGTTCGTCGAAGGGCCATATCTAAGCTTTGGGGTTATGGGAGGCGACTAGTTTCTTTAAGAAGATTTTTGTATATCATATTATTATTTTTTCAGAGAGTAGAATAGGAGGTGTGGAGCACATGTTGCATAGGGACAACCTTTGATTAATAATAAATTGTTATTGTTTATTTAAAAAAAAAATTTTTTTTTTAATTATTTGTGCTACGTAGAGCGGGGGTTGCAGGGCACTTGTAACAACTTTTATTTTTGGGAACGAGCACTTATGGCTCTGAAGCATTAGCGTGGGGTTGACTTCCTCATTTTCGCTGTGAGAACTATCTCTTTAAAATATTTTATAAGCTGGTTGCGAATTACAATAGCATGCAAGGCGAATGAAAAAAAATTACCTCAGCTAACGTTGTTTAAATAGAAAGATGCATGGACCTCTACATCGACATAGTTCAAAGAAATGTAAGGCAACTGTGTCGGCTATGTTTACTAGGCCACCCTATGCGAATGTATGATGATGATTCGGCCCAGAAGTTATTCTCATCGGTAGAAGCAGAAACAGTGGAAGAAGACTCGGTTGCAAGGGACAGTTGCAGATTAATTTCTAGAATTGGCACTATCTGGTGTATTTTATTAGATGGATAAAGTCCTTTAAACGGTTAAGCGCCAATTAAGTAAGAAAGGAAGGAACGCTTGCTCTTTTTTGATGACATTCATTAATGTATTACAAAGCTAATGGATCCCCGGTATAGGTAAAACGTGGAACATCTGTTTCAATATTTTCGCTAAGCAATTCTAGACTCTGCGATCTGAGCTTTATATAGTCTGAAATTCAATAAAGTCTTGTTGATTTCACGAAGAAATTTGTATTTTGCATTTGCTTCTATACACTGTAAAGTAATTTTTAAAACTTAAGCTGGTGGAGCCGTCGACAAAAGCCCATGGCAATCATTAACTGATTCATCCTTAACATTTTCCTACAGGATATGTTGTCAAACGTCAGCCAAGCATTACACAGAATAGATTCACTGACGGAAGCACAAACAAGCATGTTTATTTTCACAATGTCACACTTGGTCACACACGAATTGTTGGAGGGGGGTTTAAGATACTCCAGCACTTCACTTTATTTGATTTTAAAACATTTCAAGGGTGGGGCATTTGCAAACAAACTAACACAAAATTCGGATACCCTTAACAGAATGAACTTTAAAACGTTTTCAGCTACTCGAAAGCCGTATTTGATTCACCTCCTCATAGTTCACCTAAACACAAGTCATGCGGTTGATCGTCAGAAAAAAATAAAACGCTGTGAACGAAGTCACAAATCTGTCGGAACAAGACTTACCACCAGATGCCTCTATACGACGGCTGAACATTGCCTTCTTAGCTAGCCTCAGATCTTAACCATTTATTGACGCTAGACGCCTTAATGATTTCGACCATTGTGTATCAAAGCCTGATATAGGGTTAGGTTAGGTTACGGTGGCTGCCTCTCTGCATTGCCGAATGGCCCATTATGATACCACTGAATAAGAGCTGAGTCCCATACCCTTTGAAACGCTTAGGAAGTAGAACCATCTTTTCCGCTTAGTAAATCGCAGAATGTCTCCGACTTCGGCAGAGCCCAGCTCCCCTAAACTAGTGAAAAGCACCAGTTAGGCACTCTAATCGAATCCTAGCCAGTGCGGGACAGCTACAGAGGAAGTGTTCAACACTTTCTATTTCTCCACGTCCCTACAGCTATAGAAGAGCTTTTATCGCTTCTTGGCTGTCGCAGTATATTGATACTGATGTGCAGTTTTTCGAGAGTAGCCAGCACGCAGCCTCCTCTATGGTTGTAAGTTCAGCCTGGAATACGCTGCAGTGGCTTGGTAGTCTTATGCCTAAGGAGAGCGATATATCCTCCTAGTAGGTGCCGCTGCCCACCTTGCCGTTGAGCCATCCGGGAAAACGGAGGTTGACTAAGGGTTTAGAATATGCACGTCCTCCCATTCGTGCCTTTTAGGGATTCTGGTGGAGAACTTGGCGTTTGGCTCGTAGCCAGTAGCGCTGTCAGATTTCTGGGTATGGTCTCCAAATCTGGTGTCGCTCCAGAGCTGAACAGCATTCAGTCAGACTGCGTTATAGCTTGCTTGGAGTTTTCCATACAGGTCAACCAGAAGTTGATTGAGCAAGCTTTCGTGGGCGTTGATGCAATGCCCCTGTTATAAGCACCGCCGCCGATCACTGTACTCTACTCATCCTACCTACGTTGTTGCTTCGCTCGAGCCCTGGCCACCACAAGCAATACCATTGAAGAAGATGGGTATTACCACAGCGGTGTACAGCCAGTGCATAACTCGGGGGTTCAAGCCCCATCTTTCCCTACGGCTGCTTTGGATGCATATAGTGATTGCCTTCTTGGATCTGTCCCTAACATGCTTCTTCCAGTTGAGGGAGTTATCCTTTCTAGCTAACTGACGCCAATGACTACATCGAAGGGAGGTCAAGTCATTCTCTATCTCTTTTTGAAGACTCTCCCTTCTGTTGTTGACGAATTTGTGATTATCTGTATTCATTCCTCTACCAAATTGAAGTGAATGTCGTCCCACTACACCAACCAACCATCGAACAAGAGCTATTTCACAGCGTTTTAAGTCAAAAGAACGGAATCTGGTCTGTGGGTCCCGTATTACCTTCTCAAACTTTCTTGTCAATACTCTCTTAAAGAGAAATCACTAACACGTTTCTTACTATTTGGTCAAATTATGTATATATATATATATATATATATGGGTTCAGCTGAGTTGACTGCTGCTACAACAACAGCAATTGCTTTCCACTATAGTGGGTAACCTAAACAAGGGGGTGATAAAATGCTAGAACTACACCAGCCTCCGTACGAATTCCATTAATTTATCAATCGGCAACACTCTTCATATTGGATGCCTATAAGGGTATAAATCAGCTAAGCAAAAAAAGTCACCCCTTGGCTTTAAAATCACCTTCAGCGATATTCCCACCTACTGTTGAACCGTGGCACTTCAGCAGGCAAAATTCACACACCAAAGTATGTGTGTTTGTTTGCGAGAGTGTTTTTGTTTATCTTCATGCAAGTGAATTGTGAATTTTGCAATCAACCAAGCGACTAACCGTGCAAACGGTCAAGCATGCAGCCAACTGATAGACCACACACACTACGTGCATATAATCAAATACGCTGCAGTGAAGCAACTAGTCAGAAAACTTACTAGTTCACAACTAGAATTTGCTAGCTCATCTCAAACTACGACGAAAACCCCTTATCTATACCAATGAATTTTTTTAAGTTTTAGGAATACTTGAGTGTCCAGAGTTGAAAAAGCCTTAGGGAAAATATATTTGAGGTTAACTTTTTAGGCGGCGTTGTAGCGCAGTATTGTAGTAGAATTTAGGTAATAAAAAATTTGGGAAATAGCCAACTTTAGCAGTAAAAGGGAGGCTTCGGATCATTTCAGGATGGTTTCCCGGACTTTTCGGAAACCATTGCGGTATAGTATCGGAACCTTTCGGGACTATTTTGGGATAATTTCATGATAATTTTATGACTGTTTTCGGCACCAGTTCGGGACTTTTTGGGTTTAGAGATTTTTCGATAACATTTTTAAGTATTTTTCGGGATAAATTGGGGTTTTTTTTTTCGGGGCTAATGTGGAACTTTTTCGGGATGATATCGGGTTTGTTGTCGAAACATTTCGGAATTGTTTCTGAGGCCATTTTCGGAACTATTTCGGCACCATTTCGGAATCATTTTTGGAGGATTTCGGGCTGTCTTCTTGACTTTTTCAGACTATTTCGGGACTTTTTCACTATCATTTCGAAACTAGTTTCGCAACGTTTTTGGGATCGTTTCGGACAGTTTTTGGTATCATTTATTGATTCTTCTCGTGACAGTTTTCGTTATCATAACCGCAAGTCATGGTTATTTTAGAGGTTTTTTTCTTATTATTAGGAAATTTAGTTTAATTTTAAAAATATTTTTGAAAACCCTCTACTTTAGAAATATTTCCGAAAAGGCTCTATTTTAAAATCTATTTTAAAAAACGCTCTATCTCAGCTAAATTTTTATTTTGCATTAGCAGACCTGTGTAATGATGATTACTAATCGTAATGATTACCGGTTTGATTGATTATTTTTTTATAAAAGCTAACTAATGATTGATTACCCATTGTTTTCGGTTTTTGAAGATTATTTTAATCATTATTTAAAAAAAAAAAAAACAAGCAAAGTTCAACATATTTTTTTTTTTTATTATTTTTAATTGATTAATTTTCATTATTTATGATTGTGTTTTTTTACTTTTTGGTATTGCTGCAGACCAACATAAACACATACAGCAAAACAATCCAAAAAAGTAAAAAATAATAAAAAAAAAAAATTTTATATAATCAAACCTGATCAAAAACAAAATTTTATTTTTTAATTTTATGATTTTTTCTGATTATTTTAAATTTTTTTGATTTTTTTCCAACTCAAATCAATTATTATTCGCAGATGATCTAGTACTGTCTCCGAATGTAATAAAAGCTCACCAGTTCAGGACTAGAGACTTTTTCTACAGGGATGTTAGCATATACGTACATATGTAGGTATCTACTCAAGTGCAGGATAAACGTGTAAATGGATGCGACATCGAAGACGAATGGAATGCAATTCATTTTCAAGTGGTTTTTAACGAAAGCGCAAACCGTTGTACATCTGCTTGACTAGCTGCGGACAGAGCGCGTATATCGTATGTGTGTTTATGTTTAGCATCATCAACGCCACCTGGCTATTTAAGCAACTAACGTGAGAAGGATAGTAAGAGCGGCAAATAAATGAACCCAATATGTATGGTCCGGTAATGGAATTGGTTGACGATGCTGTGAATATGGCTAAAAGCAGTCAAATGGTAGCATATAAATGTATCGAAAGTGTGTGTGTGCTTGAAAATATGTGTAGATATGCTGCAATAAATGCGTTAAGGCTAGGTTGAATACAGGATGAGGTGAAAAGGAACATGAGACTAATGCTAGTTCGGATCCCTGTTAATGGGGCAGCTCTTCTTTCTAAGCACCATGTCCTTCTAACCTAAAAGTATGCTACACAAATTAAAATTGACTTATCCCAACTCTGCCCTTTTGTTATTTCAACAATGTTAATAAGACACTAGTTCTCAATAAGACACTAGGATCAAATGAAGCCCACTGTAGACGGAAGGGCTTCATCGTGGATCACTCACTTTGGAGTTTAGTCCCACAATTTTTTTGCCATGTATTTAGAGAGAATAATACACTGAGGTGCAGAGTAAAGTATGTAGCTCTTTAGTAGAAAAGTGAATTGGCTGCCGCATTTCATTAAAAGTGGCATTTTAACTGCGTTGTTCTATGATGTTTCTCGGGTTAAATTGCTGATAAATGTGGTATATTGCTTAAGAGCACATGCATGATTAACGTAAGCAAGTGTGTAGGGATGTGACATACATCTGTTAACAACCCAGCAGAGAAAAAGACATCGATTGCTTAAAAAAACTTAACCAGAAATTTACTGTTTAACGTAATTCTGAAATATAGCTTCATTTTAGCTATAAAAAGCTAGCTATTAACTGGTTGGAAAACCACTTATCGCTGCCTCAACAACTTACTTAATCAGGGCTTTACCATTTAAACATTTTTGGCCTTCCAACACAACGTGGTAGTCGCTTCTTGGAAATACCACTCGATCTCAAACCGGTTTCTATTAGAACTTTTCATTGCTCTCCATTGTCCCAGGTGCTTCTTCGATTTCCTCTGAAGTCCTTTAGTTTGACGTCTGCTCTCAGAGAGCAGAAACATTGGCGGCCTGCTGGAATTGCTGTTCTTCAACGTCCGTGTTTTCTGGCATTTTTTAATGCACCGTTTCTATCGCACAGAGACTGCCGCGTATTTTGGTTGCAACAAGGTCTGATTCGGTGTCAGGTCCTCTAAAAGTGAGACAATTTAAACCACAGGAAGCGTGCCGTCCCTGCAACATGGTCGATCTGTTTTCGTACCTTTTGGTAGCGGGGCAGCCATGTCGTTTGGTGGATCTCTTTATATTGAAGCCTGGTACAGTGTATGAAGGACCGTACATGGTGGCGAAGTCTGACTCCCACCACAAATCTCCCTTATTTATTTCCTTGTTCTACCCATTGCATTTCTTGTATGGCTGTGGTGGCTGCCTTTGCTTTCTCAAGGGACATCAATCAGATAGGCAAACGCAACTGCCCTCTTAAGAGGCCTGACATCCCAGTTTCAATGGGCCGTTATTAAATCAAAGTGTTTCTTTATCTGAACCTTTTGTACTTCGATTTGAGTACAAGGATATCAAGTCCAATTCAAGGCAGTTGATGGAACCGTGATCACCTTATGGTAATAGGGTCTCAAAGAAAATGCAATGCTGAATAAGGTCGTTGTTGCAAAAAATTCGGTTTTTGGGTTCTTCACCTACATTCTGAGATAGGGCATTTTTGAGCAAAAAGTTTGATATGGAGTTCTTCAGAAATCTTTTGAAACTTCATGTTCTTCCATTCAGCCGTCGTTATTTGTATATTTTTTAGTTGGATCCCTTGCAAAGTCCTTCATGACTGTTATTATAACAGTTTCATATAGCAATTACTAGTCAGCTAACCATTTTTTGATTGGATCCGGTTGACCTATAATGATCGCTTGGTAAGTTATGCAGTGATATCCCTCAAAAACTTGTATTCTCTCATTGGCTTGTAAAAGTAGTGAGGATTTTCTGATAAAAAGAAGTAATACTAAACCTAAGTTTATTACAAAGCAATTTATTTATACCTACATATGTACATGTTGTATATGTTTCTAGTTACCTAGTATTGAACTTCTTTTTCCTACTGGGAACATGAACACATAACTTAAAACTGTATATAGCAGAGATAATGTAATTTAATATTTGCTTTTGCAAACAAGTGCAATATTGCTAAGAGCACTTTAAGCAACAATTTCATCTCAACACATTTACTCATATACATAGATGCCAGTACATAAACCTGTATAAAAGGTGTTCTCTTTAGAGACCTTACAAGTTCTAGATTCTCTCAAATGTGAATTGGTGAAGAAAATGAAAAGGTCGCGGAGATAGCTGTTTATCTTTCTACAAAGTGCATCGATGGAGGGGCTTTATCCAGTAGCCACAAAAGTGCAGTCATCGTCATAGGAGACTATGGAAACTCCCTCCGGAAAGTAAGAATGAAACAACTTTCAACAAAACGGGGTATAGGACAACACCCGCCCGCTTAGGTAGTTATCAGTCCACCTTTTTAATCCAGCTGGAAGCGGTAATGCCTATAGATCTTGAAGGAGTGTGGCGTGGTTGACAGTATCAAATGTTTTGATAGCTCAACTGAAAAGATAAAGGACAATCTGACTCTCCCTTATTTAACTGTTTCCATATCTCTTGAATGAGGAAGGGGGGCATGTCTTCAGCAGCCAAAATATTTCTTATTATATTCCTGTATCGGCATACCTTGTTTATCCATTCCACAAAAGAATCTTGGAGTTAGTATTGCTACCTAAAGTTCAGGAAAGCAGAAGATGAACATTGAGGAAGGAAGGCATCTTATGTGAAAATCAGAAATAGAGTTGATTTTGAATTTTTTGATAGCGCCAAGATAACAATGCTATGATGAGGTCTTGCTTTGTGGAAATTGCCATCTGGCGGTGCTAAGCATTTTACGGTTTGTGATGTTTTAGCTACTATCGCTCAAGCTTAGGTTAGTCTTAATTAGAGTAGGCAAATGAACCATTCTTCTTATTTCCGATTGTCGGTTTGTATTTATGTTTGTACGCACATCACTTAATAACTTATGCATAAAATTGAATAGTTTTTTCACCAATGTATTGTTAAAGGTATACACAAACCTATAGAAGAGACATAATAAGTTTGATTAGTAATTAGTCCTCAATTAATTTGATGGATTTTTTAATTAGTAGTGATTATTTTAATGGTTTTTCAAAAGGCTATTATTAGTTGAATACGATTAGAAAAAATTTAGAATAATCAAAATAAAATATAAAAAAATCAAAAAAAAATTTGAAATAATCAAAAGCAATCACAACTTTCTTTGATTATTTTTTTATATATTTTTTTTTTGTTTTTTGTAAAAAATCTTAATCAAAAGATAATTATTAATTGATTACGATTAGAAAGAACCAAAAAAAATAAAATAAAATATAAAAAACCAAAAAAAATTTTAAATAATTAAAAGTAGTCACAACAAGTTTTTTTGATTGTTTTAGATTTTTTTTTTGGTTTTTTTTTTTAATAATCGTAAAGAATCATGATCAAAAGCCAAATATTATTTGATTACGATTAGAAATCATAAAAAAAAATTTTAATAATCAAAATTAATCACAACAACTTTTTTCTGATTATTTTTGATTTTTTTTTTAATAATCGTAAAAACTGTGATATTTTTGATTATTCTTTTAATTAATTGGAAAATAATCATTACAACTTGAAAGTAATGGTAATCAGTCATAAAATGGATTCTCAAGGAAGTAATTAATGAAACCGGGAATCATTACGATTAGTAATCATTATTTAACAGGTCTGTATTCTATATGTTTTCTTTGCTGGTGAATATACTATTTTTATTTGTCTGATCAAAGCAAGAAAAGCTGCCAAACTTAAGTAATGTAGACTGCTCTCTTTCGTTATCTAAACTTCAATTCCCTTTACCACCAAACTAAACACCCTTTATCTCACACATGCAGGGATATGTATAAATAAATGTATGTTTTTGTTTAATATGCGCTTCAACAGTATTATAATGTTGTCTTACGCTCTGTTGACCAACCAAACTTAGGTCACTCTTTGCCTTCCATTGTAAATTGCCCGGAGATGTTGCATTATTTATAAGCTTAAAATTTAAGTCTTCAAATTAATGGGCAACTTTTGTGGTGTAACACATGATTGTAATACTTACTTAGTTGATGTTGGCTATGTTTCGAAGCTCAAAGTGATGTAAATGATCCTGACAAGACACATGCTCACACACACACACACACATACAAAGTCGCTCACTCAAATTGTATGCATATTTTAAGTTGAAAATTGCCAATCCGCTTTCGCATGCCCAACTTTGCTCACCAAACATGAATTTATCTTTCGAATTCCATTTGTTTAGAATGTTGTAAATTTGCGAATTATCTACTGCATAAGTAAATCTTGTACATATGTAAGTACATGGATATACGGGTATGTATAAATATATTTTGTAGGGGAGTTACCTATAAATTGGCGAACATATTTATCATAACTACCTAAAAATTTGAATTGGAAATGCTTTGCTTTTATCTTACATACATACATATGTAATGGTTCACTCTGTATTTGCAAATATTTCAAAGCTATGACAAGAACACAAATATAATCAAGTGAGCTTAGGGACAAATTGAAATGATTAGTACTGATTAACTGTTACGAGTGACGGAGTGTAGTGTAACACTTTGCGGTTTGCTTAAGAATAATTTCATGGAAGTGCACGAAAAGGAATCGCTTTTTGATGTACTAAAAGCTTTGCGTAATTGATTTATTGTTCTTAAAGATATAAACTGGGCAATGTTAAGAATTTTTATATTAATATTAAAGGATATCTAAGGATATGCATGGTTATAAGAATTTATTATAAATCGTATGAACATCTATATATATTAAAATGAATCGTGGGTTCCTCAAGCTAAAACTTGAAGACGACTGAATAAAATGTATTACTTTCTTTTGGGGGTCTGTTTGTAATTAATACGAGAAATTTCAGGAAAAAAAAGACCAAAATATTAAGGGGTTATCGGAATGGGAGTTATCGGAAAAGGAGGCATGACATTCCCTATACAAACTGCACTTTTCCATGTTTCTAGAGGTATTTGTCGCAGAATATCAAAGCTTGGTGGAGGATATACAAAATATTTTTTCTTGACTCTTCATTAATATTGACAATTTATCAATAACACAGAATCGGGAATTTAATTTATACACAATTGAAATTATGAACAATTGGGAAATTTTCGATTAAAAAAAGGCCGGGTGTAATCAAGAACTTTTGAAATAAACGCAATAAAAAATTTATTTTGGGCACAACGAAGTTTGCTCGGTCAGCTAGTATTCTATAAATGTCAAAGTGGAAATGTTCAATAATTTTTGGTATATACGTGCCATAGATTTAGGGTTAAGCAATTTTAGAAATTTATGCATTGTGGTATATGGCAGTCTGCGTACTGAGAATATCGGATTTTTTCCCCTCATAACAAACAATTAACGAGAAACTTCTAAACATAAATTTTGTCACAAAATCTGAGAGGTTCCGTTTCAAAATATGCCTTTTTTATAGGTTATATTATGAAATTCATCATATTACAAATATTTATTTCTCTACAAACAATAGCAACAAACAAAACCATTAAACAACAACTTGTATTACAATATCCAAAATGCATATGTACACATATACATATGTATCTAGATATATATACACTTTACACCACTGTTGCTTAAAATATTTAATTACACAAATATTCTCTATGAAATATTTGCTAAGATCAACCAAATGGAAAAATATTATTAATATGCGAAATTGAGCAAAAATAAAGGCTTGAAGCAATATGCTACTTCGGTACTAAATAATGTTTTATAGCGAATGCAATTTTAATAAGCATTGAAATTGAGATTGTAATACTTTATTGAATATATAGTAAATTGTACAATTAACATAACAAGTTACAACTGTTGCTCGGCGTATTTTTTTATATTTGTTATTTGCGTATTTAGAATATTATGATTTTATTGAACTTAATTATGATTGCAATCTGATTTGTTGTCTATATCTTGGACATGTCAAAATGTAGTCGTTGAAGTTGTTAATAATGCTGCCTAAATTAATTATAAGTGTGTAAGTCCAACTTATTGGCTTAACTGATTGTTGTAATCGAGTGGAAGTTTGACACAAAATTCTCGTGAAAGGTAATAATGATAACGAAGCTCGTGGAGTTTTGTTGGTTTTCGAAAGGGGAAAAACGACCATTGAAAAAGGAAATAAATCCTATGACCAATATTTCACTACGTCCGAATAAAAACTCTCCTGAGAAATATTAAAATGTAATGGTCAGGATTCAGCTCGTTTTTCGTAGTCGTGCTAAGTGTCAATGCAAACAAAAAGTCGGATAGTTATTGGAAGCTTTTTAGGGTCAAATAGAAGCTTCGGTGGCTGTCATAGTAATTAGCTGATCGGCAATGTAAACATATAAATGAAATTGTTGGAAAACACAAAACTACAAATTTTGTAAGATATCCCGACCATAGTCGTCAATTGTAGCTAAAAAATGTGGAAAATTTTATTATTTGGTAATAATAGCAGTAGATATCGTTGTTGTTGTATTAGCGACTATTTAACCTGCCTAAAGTATCACCTCTTATCCAGTAGATATCGTCGAAAATATCAGCAGCGATGGGACAAATTGAAGTGTGAAAAGTAATATCGAAGTCTATAAGCGGCTGCCAAATAAAGACTTCGGCTATTCAAAACTTTAAAGCGCTTCAAGCGATAAAGTAAGGCTATCACTTGGCCAGCTTTCATACAATTTAGTAGAGTAAAAAGAAATTTTGAAAGTTCTCGATAAAAAACCAGCAAAGCAATTGCATTGGGCTAAAACCTTAATATTAAATACCAATTTTACAAAATACGAAAGTTTTTAAAACAGAAGAAGCCCATCATGCTCTTTATAGAACACGAATGACTATCCAAAATTTCAAACAAATTTGATTACTAATTAGTGATCAATTAGTTAGACGGCTTTTTTAATTGGTAGTAATTATTTAAAGTGTTTTTCAAGAAAAGGCAAAACTTAATTGATTACGATCAGAAAAAATCAAAAAATGATCATGATTTTTTACGATTATTAAAAAAAATAATAAAAAATAGTCAAAATAATTTTTTTTGATTACTTTTGATTATTTTTACTTTTTCTAATTTTTTGGTGATTATTTTTTCAGTATTGTTGATGTGCTTCTATCAAAAAAAAATCTAAAGTAATCCAAACCATTTTTTTTGATTATTTTTGACTGAAAAAAAAAGAAACAGAAAATATGAAAAAGTAATCAAAACAACTTTTTTTATTATTTTTTATTTTTTTGGATAATCGTAAAAAATCATGATTTTTTTTATTTAAAAATGTAAAGTAATGGTAATCAATCATTAAATGGATTCTCAAGAAACGAATCAATCAAATTGGTAATCATTACGATTAGTAATCATTATTTAACAGGTCAAATATAATAGATAGGATGTGTACCAAGCTATAAAACAACTATTAACAAGCCAGTCGTAGACTAAGCAAGAGTTAAGTAAGCGCTGCATATTCCCTAAAAGAAAAGTGGAGTTTAAGGCTTCTTAGGTATATATGCAATACAATTAAAATATCTAGTCAACACCCAGGAACATCCACGAAGTCATAGAATTAACTGCTATAGTAAGGTTGACACACTTGCTCCACAAAAATAGCATTATAAAACTATCGAGTAGGAAATAACGGAATCCAGGCGAAAAAGTATCAACACACGATAGCACATAGCGAAACTCGTGTTCCTAGTTATGGATTAAGAATACGATGGTTATTGGTTTATCTTTAAAACGTGGACTACAAACGACCATTATCGAGAGATGTCCCATGTTGGGCCGAGAAGAACAGCCAATGATAACGAAAATGGCGGATGCAACGTTTTTCCCATAATTTTTTATTTTATGAGAAAAAGGCTTTAAGGCGTTGTAAGATTTTAAAAAAACGTTCAAAAACTCCTAGGACTACCGTCAAGTACTCCATCGGGAGGTGCAAGGTTGGACGTCTTTTGGGTTCACATTACTGAACATCAACAAATTCAACCCTTGGCTAGGCCATGTTATGCCAATAAATGAAGATGTTCATGTCGAGTAGGTATTTATATCGGTGGCTGTGGAACTAGAGATGGGAGGAATGGAGATTGCTAACGATTTAAGATTCCTTGCTATTTAAAATTGGAGCCATTTAACAAAACTAAAAAACCGTCGCCCATTCAAACGGCTAACCGCCCTGTAAGTACAACTCAAAAGTTTGCTTTAATTCAATTCGAACGAGACTTAAATTAAATCAGCTTTCAGTGGACCCAACAGACTTTTTTTCACAAAGAATTGTACTATATCTCTCCCTCACCTCTAAATCTTCATCATCCTCTATATCTTTTTTTAATTCACTCTTCCTCGACCTTTTAATCCTCCTATTAACTTTTATTTTCCGTTCCCTTTGTATTTGAGCTTAGAGCTTCTCAAGTGTTATGCTTGGCACCGTTCACTTTTCTAGCTACTCATAAAAAGAGAAAATTAAAAGGGTAATGTGTGGTTTTCCGCCACTCACTTGGTACAAAATCTTGAATTCTTTTTGAAAGTTGAACTTCAGAAATTCGTCTACATATCTCTTTACTTATGGTACACCATGTTTATAAGTATGATATGCGCTTAAGCTCGATTTGTACTCGTATATACATACGAACATTCATCTGCATGTGTGGTGAAAACCAGCAACTATAATAAATCGTTGCCGATAGCAAATTTCGACTTAAGCCTATTATTAATGCCCCACATCCCATCAATACATCATAATATTTCACTGACTGCTTTGCTGAGTGGAAGTGGGGGGAATAGCTAAGTGAAAGTAAGCTGCGTTTAAGGGCAGCCAAATATTCGAAGTAAGTGCATAGGTGTGTATTTGGCATAGTGCTTTTGCCGTTGAAAGGTTACTTATGACTTATATTTTCAAATATTTTGCCAAATGTGCCACAAACACATTTTGTAGTAATATAAAGCAAAGATACCAGAGGCGAGTGCTGCAAACACGCAGTACAGACGAGATTTTACATCTGGCGGTAAGCACAACTTCGGGAATGTTTGACGAAACAGAATGAAAGTCTGTTTTTACTATATTAGTTACCTTTAACTTTGTTTGAAGTTTTGAGACTGAGCTTTGTTCTATACAAAGAGACGACAAAGAAAAATGTTTACGCTATGGAACATAAGAATCATTCAAAACTAGCGCGGTTGCTGCTGGAGCGTTTCTCCCCCCCCTAGTATACCGTTCGAATCCCGTATTTTAGTAGCCTTTTATGGCAAGCACTACAGGGAATACGATATTGTGTAACGTTTATGGTCCCTCGGTCATCTCTAATACATACCAAAACTAAAGCACCAAAAGTCCCTCTACTAAACATCATTAAATAAAGTTCTATATGCAGGTTTTACATTTTTTATTTGTTTTTATTGATAAAGGCCACATATTATTTATTTAAAATATGAAACAAGAACGCTGTTTTCATGGTCGCTGTAAACATGAGCCACAATAACCACGCCGTGTATTTCGAAACATTTCAAACAACGGTTCCCGTTCTTTTATTCAGCCGCTAAACGAGGTTGGATTTTCTGTAGAAGTCTAAAAGATATGCTGGAAATAATTACTTCGTAGTACTTCGCGAAAAAATTTTACTCAAATTTGGTCAAAGGAAATCAGGAAATACTTTTTCTAAATGTCTCAACATTTTTCCTGGCCTAATTTAGCGTACTAGAAATTTTGTATACCTTTCATGAACATGAAATGGTATTATAACTTTGGTCCGATGTTTGTAAGTATGAGAAGAAGAATAGATATACCCACCAATAAGTATAGCGAAATGATCAGGGCGATGAGATGAGTCGCTTTAGCTATGTCCGTCTGTCCGTCTGTCTGTTTGAACACAAAGGAGTCCCTCTGTTTTAGAGACAGTCGATGAAATTTGTATGGATCTCCCATTTTGTAAAACATTGACCATTTGTCGGAACCAGCAAGATCGGACCAATATTAGCTATGTCCGTCTGTCCGTCTGTCTGTTTGAACACAAAGGAGTCCCTCTGTTTTAGAGACAGTCGATGAAATTTGTATGGATCTCCCATTTTGTAAAACATTGACCATTTGTCGGAACCAGCAAGATCGGACCAATACAAAGCATAGCTCCCATGTAATAGCTCCCATATAATCGATAGTTTCGATAAATGGGTTTTGGGCTATAAATTTTGCAATTCAAAAGCTAGGAACGTAACATTTTGCAGGTCTTGTAATGAAACGTATAGCGATATGCTTCAAAAAGTTGTTCAGGGCTAATAATGTTGACGCATTGTCATGGCCCGTGCTATTTAACCGTATAGAGAATCTATAAAAAATTATGAATCCTAAAAATCTGGAGGAAAATTTCAGCAACAAAGACTCTCTATTCGGGTGTTGAGCATAAGTGGAAAGTTGTTTCTCAGGATATTTTACTTAAATAATAAACTTAATGCCAACACGACGTGAACCTGTCATAAAGAGACACGAATTTATCACGAAATAACTAAAAATAAATCGATTCATCCCATAGATGGTGCTTTAGTTTTGTCGCTCCACTTTTTGAGTTCATCGGATTCTTTAAACAAATTTTTTGGATGTGCTGGTAAACGGCTTTTATTTATTCAACTTAATAATACCTAATATGTATTCTTCCTGAATATAAAGGGCCAAACGTTATAAAACTTGTACTTATGATTTTTTAGAGTAAAATGTTTTCAATTTCGGTGCTTAAGTTTTGCCGCACACTGTATGTATACGCTCACATCGGTGATGCATGTAAATATCCGTTGGAAGACATGCCCTTGCAGCCCTAAGTTTAGCAACAGGCTTGCAATTCTCAGCAAATGGTTTTTTCGGGTCCCGGCCCTTCGTCAGTAATGAAAGGATTTCAGCGTATGCAACTATTTTAACTTATTGGAGGGGTTCAATGCTTAATGACGTATTTTTAGATAAATATTTCTCAGCTGTGGGCTCAAATACCAACTGTTCAACTGAACTTGTTAAATTTGGAAAATAACTATTGACTTATGTCCCTGATATATTGTGTGTATTTATGTAGCAATTTGAATGCGTACTTGAATACGATTATTTTGACAATTTTTTAAAATACAGAGAAGAAATCAGAAAACCATAGAAATGTTTAATGTTTGATTACTCTGTGGTGGCCCACCCTGCAAATGGTTTTTATCCCAACTTTTTTGTAGTGAATTCAATTCCCTGCTAAACTATATGCAGCTTTATTTTAGTACTTCAATTATTTAAAAGTTTTAAAGCAAAAATTAAATTAGCGCTAAAAAATCTAAACTAGCAACGAGAGACCTCTAAAAATTAAAACAAAGATCTGCAATTTTACAGTATTAATTCGCCATTCTGAAAAACAACATCAATAAATTAAATTTTCAAATTTTTTGGCTTAGCATAATAAAGCTGTATTCAAATTTTACCTACATTCTCGGCCCCTACTCCACCTAGCGGATTTTTTTAAATCAAATATCACTTTGCCAGGGGGCTTTAACCTCTGCCACAAGTTTCGAGCCTAGTTACTAGACGTTTCAGATTACGATTTTTAAATTTTAGATGATTACTTATAATCAACTTGATTACCATTTCTTTAAATTTTCAATGATTATTTTCCTATTAATTTAAAAAATAATCAAAAAAAATCTGAATTTTTTGAGATTATTAAAAAAAATCAAAACTAATCAAAAAAAGTTGTTTTGATAACTTTAGACTTTTTTGATTATTTTAAATTGTTTTTTTTTTTTTGATTATTTTTGGTAATTTTTTTCAGTTGTAGAAGCGCATAAATGTGTATACACATCAACAATACTGAAAAAAATTTTAAATAATTCAAAAAAATATTGAAAATAGTCAAAAGTAATCAAAACAATTTTTTTGATTATTTTTGTATGTTCTTCTGTTTTTTTTTTTTTATTTTTTCTAATCGTAATCAATTAATAATTGCCTTTTCTTGAAAAACAAATAAAATAATCATTACCAATTAAAAAGCCGTCCAATTAATTGATTACTAATTACTAATCAAATTTAACAGGTCTAAAAAACCTTCTTCCACATTTTTCCGATTTTAGTAAAACTATTTAAATTCTGAACTTATACAGTAGAAATAAAATCCAAAAAGCACGACTAGCGCAACGAAGGCGGTGGCACGAAATTATTCGCTTTAACTGCATAAACCATAGACGCAAATCTTCAAATAATGCACGTTGCAATTACAAATGAGTGAATATAAAAACAACAGACTGTCATCTACGCACTCAGCCCACATACACAGGGGACAACCATTTATATGATGACACACACACACACCCCCATTTGTGCAATCGCACACACACATTACCGCAATCGTTAATGACTGTAAATCGACATTTACGGATGCGACGGAAGTGTGTACTTTGATTACTTTGATGGCTGCCAACTGCTGAATATTGTCGCCTTGGGAATGACAAGAGTTCTGCTATAGGCACACCACCTCCTTTCTAATATTAATTGTAGCTGAAGAAGTCGAAGACGAAAGCATTAAATCAGTGGTAACAGGCGGAACTAAAGCATTGCTGCTGGTACTAACTTGTCTGAAAGTTGAAAAAGGCGTTGGCTGTTAACAATGCCACACAAGTTGTTGCTGTACTTGTGCTTTTGTTCTTGTGGAAATTGATAACGCCAACAACTGTGCGAACATGGCACATTCGCCAGAGAACAAAGGGCAAGATATGCAAGAAACTGTCATAGGAACAACAAGAACTGAAAATTCTTCGATAACAACTCACTACGTCAGTGCTTGTTTCCCAGTCATATTGCGGTGTATCTACGTTGAAAGATTCTTTTAAATTGGTATGCTGTAATCATTCAGTATATTGTGTGGTGTGTCGCATAAGCGTGAGGGGGATTTTGTAAGTGGTATCAAGAAAATATTTTAAGTCTTTGGGTTAGTAAAAAATTGTTTTAAAATTGAAATCTTATTAATTTTAATTTAGGGAAGTGCTATTCTTCGATTAAAATATATTAATCAATCATTTTTCTGCTTAATTAAATTAGTTGGATTATGATTGGTTTAGTTATAAAATTAATACGGAAAATAATTGTTTTAATTAGTAGGATTTTAATTAATCAGATTTTGAATACAACTTTTTACTTTTAAAAATTAAATTAAATTTGCTGAGGGCAGCTCACTGTTATACCTCTGTGACCCGTTGTGATAGAACAATAGCTAAGAGTTCCTCTAAGCGCTGACCGTAGACAGTCGATAAATAGCCCTGCAAGACCTGAAAAGAGAAGTTAGCAGCCCAGCGCTAGCCTAGCGGACTCAAGGCCCACCTGTCCAGATATAGAATACAAGTGGTCAGCGGAAATCTAAAGCCTATATAGGCAGTCATTTACTGGTATGCCGCTATGACGCTTTACCTAGATGATTTTGATTAGAAGGTAATCTTCAAGCTCAAGGTGGTAGATATTTACACCCTGGCAATTAGAGCCATGGCTAGTAATGCGTCCTCAATAGCAACCATCTCCGCCTCGAAGACACTGCGGGGATTATTCAGCCTGAACTTCCATCCTTAAGTAAGTGAACCAGGCTTCTACCCCATAATATCACCATCTCATTTCCCTCAGAGGACGGGAGATAGAAGGCCTCCCTATAGCGTGCTAGAACTCCTTATTCCGCTGAGATAGTTCTGCTCTTCAAGAGTCTGGTGAAATGTTTAGAATAACTTCAACTTCTGATCATAATAACTTCCTTCATTTTTTTAAAGTTAGCTTCGAAGGTAAATGAAATTGATTAGGTTTTATAATTTATACTTTTTTTATGATACTAATACTAAAATTTATTAGAAGACGTTTTGATTTAGTGGGCAATAGTTGTTCCAAGCTTAATTAAGTAATAGTTTAAAATTATTTGCTTTAATTCTATTTACTTTTATAGAACTTAATTAAGTTTATTTCAATTCAGTATTATTTAATACAAGTCAGTTTAATCTTTTTTCAAAAATTTAACTTAGTTATATATTTATTATTTTAATAGATTAGTTGAATTGAGGCTAATTTGAATAATTTTAATTTAATTTCAAATTCTGGCTTATCGCTATTATTATTATCTGAATATTCAATTAACTAGGAGTCGTTATGATGATTCGATTTTACCAATTTTCGTTACATTGATTTAATTAATTAATTTAAAAAAATCGACTCCGCTTTATTTATTTTAGTTAAATTAATTGAACATAGTCAGTTCAATCTAGCCTAATTTATTTCAATTAATTTGGTTGTATTTGGAATATGACTTGATTTATTTCAAGTTACTGTTAATTTTACTTCGACCTCATATAGTTTAAAGCAAAATGCAAATTCAAATTTATCAATATTTAATGTTTATATCTAGTTTTATAGATATTGTATACACCTCCTGCAGCCACCACAGCCAGTTGTTGTAGTTGCGCTGAATTATGCCATGCCGCATCCTTTTAGTGTCATTTGCCATTATTGCTCGTCTATAGATGAAATTCTCTTTTGCAATGGAATGTCAAGTTGTTGTTAATGGCGCACAAAAGTTGTTCTTGTCGTTTTCGCTGCTAGAATATTTTTTTTTATTAATTTGTTGTTGTTAGTATTTTTGTTGTCATTATTATCAATGCCTGTCTATAACGGAATGTTATATTTATAAGCAATACTTTTGTAGTTGTTGTGATGATGTTGTTGGTTTTATTGTAATGTAATCAATGATAATGAAAGGAATGTCCTGATATGTAGCTCACGTAGTGATGCCCACCAACTCATTTCAGCTCCTTTTGAGCACTTTTCTGTATGCATAAAACCACAGTAAACGAAAAAAGAGAATTGGTTTTAGATTATCAGTTCGTTTGGTCTTTTTGAAGTTTCGAAAGATAAACGTGATTTGAGATTTTTTATTCCCTGCAAGACGTTCATTTCTGAGTAAAGTTCATGAATCGTGATATACCTTTAGCTATACATCGGTGAAGAAATCATTCGGCTATTTAGTAAAAAGTATTTTTAAGCTAAAAAGTTATCGATTACTCTACTGGGATAAATTCACATATACTCACATACAATTCATTATACACTTCCACTCACATTCATATTCCCAACTTCGTAACACCTTGTTCTTTCTGGAAAACATTGTTGTCACATTTCCCTTATCTCGCTCACCTCATCTCGAGTGCGCCAGTTACGCGTTCTTTTGCATTGTCTTGCGAATTTTCGTTTCGTTATTTCGTTTAATTAAAAAGTTCGTCGATATGAACATTTTATTCGATATCGGAAATACATTTCCACACGTAATAATTGATTACAGCTATTACAGACAGTGTGACGAATGAGCTGATGAAGGTAAATTTAATTACAATACAAGTAAAACAGTAAAAGTTTGGGTTATGAATAATGAGATAATGCACACATCAATGAGCACTGAAGTCATTCGTTAACTCATTTAATTAAATACAGTTGTATTTTCATACATACATATGTAGCTACAAATTTATGTACATGTGTTAATAAGTATTTTCAGTGAGAGCAAAAAATTAAAATAAAGAAAAGTCAAATGCTCCTTTAAATATAAATGAACCAAGCCGTTAAGATAACTGACATCTATCCTTCGACATGAGGTGCTGAACAAATACTAACAAAGGAAAAAAGTCTAGTTTTTATAAAAAAAAAACTCTCTTTTACTCAGAATTGACTCGTAAATGTTCGATGGAGTCAATATAACATTAAAGCTCGGGCTAGCTTATCCATAAAATGCATACTGATCCATGGGGACCTTTTTCCTGATGAATATAATAAGATAAGTATTTGGAAGATTTGTGGCCTATATACTTTTTATGAACATGAAATGGTATTATAACTTTGGTTCTATGTGTGTAAGTATGAGAAAAAAAAGAGGTGATTGAATCGATTTAGCCATGTCCATTTGCCTCTTTAAATGCAAACTAGTGCCTCAGCTATAGAGATATCTCGTGAAATTTGGTATGTTTTGGGCAATGAAATAGCTAGGAACGTTATTAGATATGAAATGCGGTTAGTGAGAATCAGTAAGATATATCAGATAACCCCGATTAAACCCATTTTCCTATAAATAAATTTTAGACTATATATCTTTAAATTAACAGGTTAAGGCCCTGAAATTTTGTACAGTTTGTGCTTACTGTCAACCAGGATCGAATACTAGAAATCGTGATGATTATTCGGCACAGACGAAGACAATGGGCTCCTTAACTGTTTTATTTTAAATCGCTATTGATCTGTAGTATAGTTTTTCACCACCGCTGTGATTACCCCGAAAAATGACTTCGAGCAGTGAGGAATTTAGGGGTTAAGGAGATTTGTGAGAAGAAAATAAAATAAGACAAAATTAAATAAACCAAAGCAAAATAAAATAAAACAAAATAAAATAAAATTTAAAAAAATATAATAAAAAAATAAAAATAATAATTTAATAAAATAAAATGAACTAAATTAAAATACAAAGAAATTAAATAAAATAAAATAAAATAAGCCAAAATAAAACAAAATAAAATAAAATAAGATCAAATAAAATAAAATAAAATAAAATAAAATAAGATCAAATAAAATAAAATAAAATAAAATAAAATAAAATAAAATGAAACAAAATAAAATAAAATAAAATAAAATAAAATAAAATAAAATAAAATAAAACAAAATAAAATAAAATAAAATAAAATAAAATAAAGTAAAATAAAATAAAACAAAGTAAAATAAAATAAAATTAGCTAAAATAAAATAAACTAAAACTGGATAAAAAAAGAAAAAATATATATATAAAATAAAACAAACAAAAAAAATCAAATATATTAAAATTTAAAAAAATTGAAAAAAATTTAAAAAAATTTAAATTAAACTAAAAAAAAAAATGTATAAAATAAAATAAAGTAAAAATAAAAATAAAATAAGAAAACAAAATAAAATATTGTGAAATAAAATAAAATACAATTAAATTAAATAAAATTAAATTTAAAAAAGTAAAATAAAAAAAAATATAAAATAAAATGGAGTAAACTTAAAGAAAGTAAGGTAAAGTAAAGTAAAATAAAATAAAATTAAATAAAATAAAGTAAAATAAAATAAAATAAAATAAAATAAAATAAAATAAAATAAAATAAAATAAAGTAAGATAAAATTAAATTAAATAAAATAAACTAAAATAAAATAAAATAATTTTGTTGTTGGTTTTACGGTCTGTTCATTTTACATATTTTTGTAAGTATAACGAGCTCAAGACCAGTTGATAATAATTCTTAGTTAATTATTATTATTTTTGATTAGAGGAAAAATTGAAAGTAACAAACATATACAGGCTATAGTTATAGTACTATTTCGAAAACAGCCACGATTTTTCGTCAGACTAATTCGTATAGTTTTGCTATTTCAGAGGATCTTGTGGAGAATCGAACCCACTCACTCTGATTGCCAGCGCAGCTGCCTAACCCATAGGCTATGCTGCGTGTAGTTTTTGCAAGCTGCTTAATTCACGTTTTCCTCTAATTGTTGTTTGTTATCTTGCCAACGGTATACACAATATTTTAGACATTCTGTCTATATGTAAATCATGCATGTTGGACTTTGTGTTTGTACATTCTTCTTTTCCATTTTTAGAAGATAGTTATTGTACATAACCGCGTGCTCCGGTATAAATGTATTTTGTTGTTGGTTTTACGGTCTGTTCATTTTACATATTTTTGTAAGTATAACGAGCTCAAGACCAGTTGATAATAATTCTTAGTTAATTATTATTATTTTTGATTAGAGGAAAAATTGAAAGCAACAAACATATACAGGCTATAGTTATAGTACTATTTCGAAAACAGCCACGATTTTTCGTCAGACTAATTCGTATAGTTTTGCTATTTCAGAGGATCTTGTGGAGAATCGAACCCACTCACTCTGATTGCCAGCGCAGCTGCCTAACCCATAGGCTATGCTGCGTGTAGTTTTTGCAAGCTGCTTAATTCACGTTTTCCTCTAATTGGGTTCGATTCTCCACAAGATCCTCTGAAAAATAGCAAAAACTATACGAATTAGTCTGACGAGAAATCGTGGCTGTTTTCGAAATAGTACTATAACTATAGCCTGTATATGTTTGTTGCTTTAAATTTTTCCTCTAATCAAAAATAATAATAATTAACTAAGAATTATTATCAACTGGTCTTGAGCTCGTTATACTTACAAAAATATGTAAAATAAAGTAAAATAAAATGAAACAAAACAAAATAAAATAAAATAAAATACAATAAAATAAAATAAAACAAAATAAAATAAAATAAAATAAAATAAAATAAAATAAAATAAAGTAAAATAAAATAAAACAAAGTAAAATAAAATTAGCTAAAATAAAATAAAACAAAATAAAAAAAAGAAAAAAAATATATATAAAATAAAACAACACAAAAAAATCAAATATATTAAAATTTAAAAAAATTGAAAAAAATTAAAAAAAATTTAAATTAAACTAAAAAAAAAACTGTATAATCTAAAATAAAGTCAAAATAAAAATAAAATAAGAAAACAAAATAAAATATTGTGAAATAAAATAAAATTAAATTAAATTAAATAAAATTAAATTTAAAAAAGTAAAATAAAAAAAAATATAAAATAAAATGGAGTAAACTTAAATAAAGTAAGGTAAAGTAAAGTAAAATAAAATAAAATAAAATAAAATAAAATAAAATAAGAAAAGTCTAGTAAAATAGAGAAAAGTTCTGTTGCTGAATTTCAACCACTGAGCGAACTCTAACTTCTTTTATTTATCATTTCCAGAAAGTTAAGCGACCAAGAAAATTAATAATGCCCTAAAAATACTCAAAAATGCAATATCCTTATTAAATTTATTTGCATCACCTATGTAAATTAATATTAAATAATGCATAGAAAATTAGCATAAAAATTGGAATGCTCCGCTTACTTTGTATTAAATTCGTCCTTATGCAAATAATAGCATTAAACTTCAAAGACTGTTTCCGAATAGAATTCTGCTCAAGTTAAATCGCAGCAATTTCATATATTTTTAAATTGCGTCCAATATTATTCAATCCATAAGGCAGTTTGATAGATAAGAGTGCAAACGTATTGACTTAACAACAACAAAAACATGAGCGCTATTACAAAAAATCGAACCGCCAATCAAAAGTATAGCGGGGCAAAGAAGATAAATGAAGACCACAACAAGTCGCCTCTTGTCAGCTGCGCTAAAGAGGAACAGTCAATATTTATTTTAAATTAAATAAACTGAACTGCTATGCGTGATTGGTTTGATAACAATAATGAAGGTGGCTCTGCCGACATCACGTCTCTGGGAAATAAGATGAGCCAGACAAAGCATGAGCGGCGATTGTAAATGGTTTTAAAATGGAGTAGGGGGTGATTTTTTTTTAATTCTTACTATGCTTTTCAATATGCCTGCTTTTGCTCCGAGTGGAGACTTTTTGAAGTTGTTAATTTCACGCTTTCTTGCTGCCCAGTATATTCACTATGATAATGTCGACTCTTTGCTTGTGCCCTTATCGCTGCTAGCTCCATGTAGTCATTTGAAAAACGTTCTGCATCGCCATACATGCTCTCCGGATCTTCGACTTTTGACCTTCTATATAAGTATTTTTTTAAATACAAGTGCTCAGACACGTTGCAAAGTGCGCCATCTTTAAAATTTTGCTATCCATCTGCCTTGGTTTTTAGTATCTCAAGAACACTTGCCAAAGTCTAAACGTTTCCTCGTTGATTTTTTTTGGCTAACGAATCATACGAGCTCCTTATTTATATGCTTGTTTTGCTTCGCACAGCCTTCCTCTTTACAGAGCCAATAGAACGATGGAGATTGTTATTGTTATAAACTGCACAGCTAGTCCTGATATGGTTCGATAAGCGGAACCTACTGTCAGAGCTGCATTTCCCGAAAAGTATTTTATTTCGTATTCCAACAAAAATATTTCTAGGTAGGGTTACCACTAATCCTACAACATTTATTTTAAGAAACGGTCAGATTTGCTTTGATAGAATAATCACCTTCGAAAATAGCAGGGAAGTTAAGCACTGTGAGTTGAAACATGGGCGATGGCACGCCCACTTAAAAGGTATTTTTAGATTGTTAAATTTTATTTATCTAAGCTATTATTTTTGCAAAATTTCGATACTGCAATTATATTTATTTAGTATATATATTTTAGTGATATTTATATATATTTTAGTGATATTTATTTTCCAAATTTTCTGTGAGGCACATTTTTGACACTATTATCGAAAGTGGGTGGGGCTACTAACCGATTTTGCTTATTAAAAAAAAATAAAAATAAGTGTACAAAATTATGTTATGATACCTTAATTACTCTACGAGTTATGGAAACCGGAACCTTAAAATTTTCTTAGTCAAAAAATGGGCGGTGCCACGCCTACTTTCAAAAGTTTATATCTTTTCGAATATTTTTCTTACAACGACACTTTGGAAACAAAATAGAATTGGTCCATAACATTTTTTTTCGCCCGGATTTGATTATTATATTCCGTTATGATCATTTAAAAAATTTTTATGTAGAAGCAGGAGTCGTCCTAAGCCGATTTGGTTCATTTTTTTACGGCACATGACTTTTAGTAAAGGACCTCCGTGCATCGAATTTTGCTGTGATACCTCGGCAGATTTTTGTTTATGATAAATAATATCCAATTTTTTTTTCGTAAGCATTATAAATTTCGATATCCCGAAATTTTACTGAAAATTTTACGGACATTACCGAATAAATTTTTTCTTGTTTCTCTTGAACCTTTTCTTATACAATTAATATACTCAATGAGCTATGTTCAACTGAATAGAAAAAGACTTCAAAGCTTGCAAGCGAATTTTTGAAAATTAAAGGGAAGCTAAATTATATTAAGAAACGTAAAGGAAATAGAAAGAGTGATAATAAGGTTAGGAAAATAACTTTGTTAGCATTCAATGCTGCTGCTTCTGCGAAATTTAGCTTAGAAAGTAGTAGCAAAATTGTTGTAGGAGAGAAGTCTACGCGTGGCGCATGGTACAAGGCAAGTTCATTGCTGAGTAATAGAAAAGTAATTTGGATCAATGTAATGAATGGTACTGCTGTGTTAGCAAAGATTTTTTATTTTCTTTTTTTTTTAGCTAAATTTAAAAAACTCGCACGCTGCGCTGTTGGCACAAATGATGTTCGAGGACGCTGATTGGATGTAACGTAAAATGCAGCTAGCTGCGCTCTAAAAGGCAATGAGTACGCACTGGCGTTAAAGCAAACATAAAGTCATCACGTTCAAACAGAAATACTTATATACAGATAGGCACCCTGGAGTGAAAGGAACTATTTGTGCGCTCTTTAAAAACTAGTTTGAGCGCCAAAACGTCTTTTTCCTTATAGGAAACGATTATATTTAACACAATAATGTCCTACGAGATGTCAGTTGTCAGATTTCGGACAGCAATACATACCTATATGAGTCTCAAACTAGGTTAAAAATAGGCCAACAAATATAATTCCAGTTATAGTAATTGTTGTTGGAGCAGTGCTCGAATTTCTATGTTTGTTTATTGATTGATATTAGAGAAAAATTACAACGATATGTAGAGCGATGATATGGGATGACATGTTTCGAAGTCACCAACCTCTAATCAGACCCCTTCTCGGACACTGGGATACCAACGCAAGTTGTCCAATTTAGTTGTAACTAAAAAATTCGGCCCCACTTCTCAGAACTTATGAAATACTAGTTCCGATTTTAATCATTATATTTCCGAAACCAGCAGGTATATGAAACTTAAGCACATCGCTTATTGCAGCACTCATTAGCCCCTTTCGTTTGATACCCATTTTGTACTAACACGTCTTGTGTCACTGTGGTCACATATTGGTCGATAACCCCTAAATTGGTCGAGTTATCGAAACAGGTTATAACTTAAACCTTAAGTTAGATATCTGGTAAGGCAATTGTGAAAGTTTCATTCAATTCTATTGAGCAGTTTTTGAGTAATAAACATACAGACAAACACAAATTTTAAAAACCCTTGCTTTGAATTCTATTGGCTCATTATTGATTACTTCTGTAAATTCGTCGTGAATATCGATAATGTAGATTTATCGAAGTGTTACAATTTTATTATAAGTAGTGAAGTAATGGAGCTCCAGTGCCGAGAACATAAAATTTAAGAAATTAGTTCTACTAGAAATTTCTACAGTATTAAAAAAAAATTATTTTATTGGTTTTAGCTTTTTCGGTCTAGTTTGAGTTTAGTTCGAAAATTCTATTTTTAAACTGAACTACTTTCATGCGTTACTGGGCCTGTATGTGTGCGTTAGTTAGTTATTTCTAATTAAGTGCAACTCTGAAATCTCTATCTATTCCAGCTTAGCAGCCTTGAATTGAAAAAAAAATTGATTAAATAGTAAATTGTGTGAAGGTCTGTGTATGTTTCTAGAGCTAAGTAAGAACTAGGAAAGCGGCAATAAGCGGCAGTGTAATAACAAATTTACGTTTTACCTACAGGTCCGAAATGGTGTATGAAAATCGAGATTTGAAAATTTACTTCTCTTTAATTTTATTTTATATCTTTTATTAATAACAGAGTGTTAATTTCACAACTAACGAAAAATATGTTATATGGCCCTCAAACGACAGAAAGTTTCATAATATTCGACACAATTTCATTAAAAAAAATTCCAATCCCAATTTTTTTTTTTTTTTTTTTTGATTTTTGCATAATACTTTAATACTTAAAAATTATTTTTGAACCAATTTTTGAGTATGCCATTTTATACTACCGCGAAATTTTTTTGGATTTTTGAAGATTAAACTTTTAAAATTCGCTATATTCGAATTTAGCATTTCAAAATCTTTGGAAGAAACACGACGAAGAGCGACCCTCTATCTCTATGGCGCGATATACAACAGGTATATCATCATAAACCTCCTAAGAGATTTTTGCGCCAAGCTTCTCTTCCAATTTGTGGTGTGCCGATTTGAATTTTCCCTACAAATTGGTGGGACCTACAGTTTTTTGCCGACTCCGAACGGCATCTACAAAGGAGACGAATTTTTGCTGAGAAGCCTGTCATGGCAGAAATACACTCGGAGAGTTTGCCAAACCACTGCCGAGGGGCGACCCCGTTTTGAAAAACTTTTTTCAAATCACTTTTGATGTTACCTGTACCAGGGCTCGAACCATGGACCTTCGGTGTGGTAGGCCGGCAACACTACCTTCACACCACGGCGGCCGCCAAGCGCGACCCTACTTTGAAAAAAAAAATAGTTTCCGTAGACATGTTGTTGTTACCCGTGTCGTCACTTGAATCTGGGAGCACAGCGCCTTTCTCGTTACCTACCATTTCACCTCACCACCTCTTTTTCAAGTCACTTTGGGTTATTCTCCCTATCTTTTCTCATCCATCTCTTCAATCCTTGTTTACGCCCATGCGACAATCCCTCCTTTTTTCACCCATTTTCACTTCTCATTCTTATTTGCTACACTTCTACCACTACTGTCTATCATTCTTCCTATCTCTTTCCCATTTCTCTCTACCATTCAAATTATCTCTATATTTATCATTTCCTTTTCTCAGGCAGTTTGTCTCTTTCTATCTAAGTCTCTAATTCTACTTTTTTGTCATTCTCTTTTTTCTAAATTATTTTCCCTCCATTTTTTTTTTCATTCTTATTCATCCCAGCAGTCATTACACTTTTTTCCTAGTTCCGTCTCTTTCTCAGGCTGTTCTGCGCTCTCTATCTCACACCCTCCTCATCACGCTTTGGAAACGACTTCCTATTAAATCTAAAAAATCTCGCGAATATAGAACCACGAGAAATTTTATATTAAAACGGCCTTATTTCCTATCCGAAATGGAAAATAACGCCCACTGAAAAAGAAAATAAAGCCTGTGGACGTTATTGCGAGTGAAATTTCAGTAACCAGTTTATCCGATTTGTCTCTCAATTATTTTTATACTTATTTTTTTTAAACTCAGAACAAAAAATTTGCAAATTTCGTAACAAAAAAAATAGTACCCATTTGTATTTAGTTATATATCTACACACACATGTTCTCATAACTATCCCTTAAATAAGTAGCGGAGGCTGCAGTGAAAATTGGTGAATGATGTTGAATACCTTTTGCCTTAATTACTTCGCTTTTCGGAATTTTTGTCTCAAGATTTGATTGATGATTGTTTTCAATTAGGGAATTGAACTTATTTACATAAACAATAATGCCAGTAAGTGTATACGCCAAAATTGGCAAGCAGAAGAAGCCACACGTCATATGATTAAATATTTATTAACTGCATTAATATTAAACAAGTACAGCTACCTAGCGGCCAAACTCAACTAGCTGGAAACTACCCACAACTAATGGAAGCTTTAAGTTTAAATAAACGGCCAATTCGGGATTTTTCACACAAGCAGCTCGAATACGGAGTAAAAGGTATAACTGTAATAGCCGATGACGTCTTTTACTTGAGTAAAGAAAGACAACAAATTGTTTGGAAATCACACTTCATGACATGGTATTACTTGCTATGGAAAAGTTTTTCTTGATCGGCTCGGAGTGTGGGAAAATTTAAAAAAGGAACAACCCAAAACGAAAGAGGCTTGCGAAGTGATATCAGGGGAAAATAATTATTTTTAAAGTGCATTTAAGTGAAAAAATCCGCTAGGTGGCGCACGAATCGAAATATATGGAAAGTTCATTTACAATTTGAAATGTTAGATTAATTTTGAAGTAACTTCTAGACAAGATAGATTATTGAAAATGGTACACAGATCACCAATTACAGAAACTGCAATACGTTTTACACAAAATTCAGCTAGATGGTGCTTTGATCGGGATAAATGTTGAAAAGCGTTGAGCTATAGATTTGAAACTTTAATCGAAGTGCAGCACACGGTGGCAATGGCATATTTCATAGAAGAAATTCCGGCACGAATGGAACTATTTCGAAAATTCTTTTGAAGTTTTAAACCTTGATAAAAGCCCCTGAAAAAGGAGCGATTCAGGTAATCGATTTTTGAGTTATTTTCTACTGAGCTAGAGACTTAAAACTTGAATCGTGGTTCAGAACCCAGTGACAATCTTATATGTGATCGAATTTCCGGAAGGTGGCGCACAGGTCAGTAATAAATTTATTAAGACCACCCTTATATTAATTTTGTTAAAATCAGTTTTAAGTTTGTCTTTAAACATAAACAACGTGGCAGTGAATTTTTATCCATCCACTTGGGCAATCAATTTCTTAAAGCCTAAAGGTAAGTTCGGCTTTTGGCATTTTCAAATCTCATAAATTGATTACAATTGCGATGATTAAAATTTCAAAATCAAAAGTAAGTCACACCATTTATTTTTTTAGGAACAAACTTAAGGCAGGGTTTTGACAACATTAATATCAGACCTGTTTTTTAATGATTAGCGGTTTGATTAATTACTTTCATGAGTATCCATTTAATGATTGGTTACCAATCATCAATTTGTAGTGATTATTTTCCAATTAATTAAAAAAACAATCAAAGAAAATCATGATTTTTTGCGATTATTACAAACAAATTAAAAATAATAAAAAAAAGTTGTTCTGATTACTTTTGATTTTAAAAATTTTGTTTTTTTGATTATTTTTGATTTTTTTATAAATATACACTTCAACAATACTGAAAAAAATAGCAAATAATCAAAAAAATCCAAAGAAGTCAAAAATAATCAAAAGTGATCAAAACAATTTTTTGATTATTTTTGATTTTTTTAGGATTGTTGTAGAAGCACATAAATTTACACATCAACAATACTGAAAAAATCAAAAATAATCAAAAAAGAAATCAAAAAATAAAAGTAATCGAAGCAATTTTTTATGATTATTTTTTATTTTTTTTTTTTTTGATAATCTTTGATTTTTATTTTTTTTTTCTAATCGCAATCAATTAATAATTGCATTTTCTTGAAAAACATTACCGATCCTTAAAGTCGTCTTATTAGTTGATTACTGATTACTAATCAAAATAAACAGGTCTGATTAATATAAGGGTAGTCTTTACATTTTATTCAACATTTTATTTATAGCTTACATAAGGAAATTTGCTCTCAAAACTGTGATTCGCGAGAAGTTGTAGTCAGTGGCTCTCCACACAAAACAGACACATCTACATTTGGAGTTTTTTTTCCAATTAATTGGTTCATCCTATTTTATTAAAGAATAATAATTCTGTAACCTAAACTGAGCTGTATAAAATCCTTGACCCGAAGGTGCAAGAGGTCAAACAAACTGTTTTCGCAACAGTCGTGCTAGTACCAGAAAGTACTAGTACCGGTGTGTATTGGATTAATTCCAGTTTTACATTGCAGTACTATTAGTCATTACCTCGCTTGCTTATCATTTTCGCTTTAAGCCCGTCACATATTGCATTTTATACTTAACTCACTGATGAGAAGTTGGGCACTTCGAAACATGTCATCCCATACCATCGCTGTGCATAACGTTGTAAGAAGTTAACTTCTATCAGGTGCACTGTTCTACACGCTCGCTTTTCTTTGCAAAATTTTGTAAAATATACGAATATCAAAAAAAAATTGAATTCCATTGTTTTAATGGATATTAGCCGATATTAAAGGTTTTTTTGTTTTTTTAGATTAAAATGTGCTCGAAAATCTCAGCTAACACAATTTTAATTTATATTTAGTTTGTCATTCAGAATTTATATAAAAACAACAATTTATTAGAAATGGATATTTAAAAAAATTATATCCTGCATTTAAATCGTAATTGTTCAGGTTCTAACTTCAGTCTTCACACTCAGAGTTTCACTGTTAGCACTCAAAATCAAAATTAAGCAAAAATTTAACTACTATATTAAATTTCGCATAAAATTTAAAAGCAATTTCAAATAAATAAATATAACAAATTCAAACGAAATTATTTATACTAATACACTAAAAAATGAATGGACCAATAAATAATTTATGCAGTCTTTTTCTTTTTTTTTTTTTTTGGTTTCATTTATGAACCATTCGTTTGCATTTTATTTCAATTACAGGCAATTGAAAGCAGCTGTGCCATGAAACAATTTACTCGAGTGCGTGCGTACACAATCGCAAAAAAAAATATATATATGCATACATACCAACAGATACATAAACGTACGCAGATACTATATAAGTAGATAATATACATATATACATACATACATATTATATTAATAGATAGCAAGAAGGAACTCATGCATTAAACACTGATTGTGGTAATACATGACGTATACGTAATCAAAACTGTACATGCATACAGTGGTGTATGAAAAAATAGCAAAAAAAATTAAAATGGTATCTTTTGTGAATTATGATTGCTTGATTAGTTTTAATAGTTGAAATTTGAATTATAGTGTGATATATAGCAGCTAAGAGAAGAGTAAAAAACCCAATATCATATAAATCTATATATAAAATATCATAAACACTTGAGCCGAATAAAATCCTAGCTATTTTTCGAATAGCAAGTTCACATAGCCTTGGAGCTTTTCCAACAACTACATATAGCCTGTATCGTACCTAGCGTACTCCTCAACCCACTGTGAAAGTTTCATAGAGATCGATAATAAACTTTGGACATGAATCAAGGACAAACAATACACGCAATATGAGGGCGTGGCACAGCCCCTTTTCTAAAATTAAGTATCATTAATTTTATACCAAATAAGTTTCGAGTTTTAACGAATTTAAATTTTATAAAGCTTTGGGGCGGCGCGCTGCCCAATTTTCCAAAACTGTATATAGCCTTTACTGTACAAAGTTAACTCAAGAATATACTGTAAAAACTTCATAAAGATCGGATGAGTATTTTGGACGCCTATAAAATACACAAAGACACACATTCCTTCTTTTTTATAAGAAGCTATTCGTTTTTATTATCGTCTCAGGCTGAAAAAGTGTTTTATTGCGTTCATGGGCTAAATAAATTATTTAATAAAATTTCTCACTCATATATGGACACGCCCATTTGATAAATGTTATATCTGGGACAATAGGTTGGATCAATAGATTTATTTTATTTATGCGAACAAATTTTATAACATCTTCTGTGCTATAAGCACAACTAGGTATATACATTTCGCTACTTTGTTCAACTCAACTATATTTAGCACTGTTGAGCACTTCAATTTACACTCGCATATATATTTTTGCACACAAGTGTACATACAACACTACAATACATTTTACGCTAAAACACAGCTGCGCTACTAAATAAGTACAATCAAGCAATTTAAATGAAATAAAATGTATATAATGATGGACTAGAAATTTGACTAACTACACTGAATGAATGACTGAATGAGAAATTGTATGATGGATTGTCAGCCACGAGTTTTCGTATGTTGTGGGTGGCGCATTAACTAGAACTGACATTCGCTATTACGAGTGCGATTAAGCTGTTTTGAATTATTAAAAAGGTTTTTCAATAAACAGCTGACGCACTGGGAATACGCTAAAAACAAGTCAGACCATTTGTAAAGCTTATTGTGGTGAGATATTACTTTAGAGCTTAAAAATAATTTACAGCAAATAATAATATGAAAATAAAGTTAACAGCTTTTGTACATTTAACATACATATTTTACTTGTTTGTTGTTATTGTATCACATTAAACATCTCTAACTGGCTGAAACATTGTCATTCATGTACCATAACGGTGTTTGATCTGGGTAAGCGTGGGCGAATCTATATTAGCGTTGTAAGTGATAGAAAGCATTGAAACAAAAAAAATACAACAACTAAATACGATGTTAAATTAAGAAAAAACAAGCAAAGTTAGCATAAAAACTGCGAATACCAAGAAGATACATTTTTATGATAATTTGATTATCTCTGCGCCTTATTATCATCCATCAGCGACCACACCACAAACGGCCGCTGTTTATTATCTTTTATAAACGCCACAGATTATACAGCCCTCAAAGCTTAGGGCATTGTGACTTTTTACTTTCATATTTCACTACTTTTCATTTCGTATTTATTTTGTTTCATTTACATTTTCTGATGTTTTTTCTTAGAATTTTTTTTTTTTTTTGCTTTTGTATTTTTTACTTTTCTAACTTGCATGACTGCGAGCTTTCTATCAAAGGAACAAAACAAAGTTTCGCACTTTGATAATTTAACAACTTTGTTATGCCGCAAAGGATACAAGACAAGAAAAACCTATGAAAAAAATAAAGCGAAAAATAGAAAGAAGCAACTAAAAACTGAACAACCTACGGCTGTGCAAAAAAGTTTTACCTTTCATAAATTTTACTGAGCTATAAATTGACTGAGTTTTTGAGAATTAAGTAGGAATCAATTATTTTGAATGGCTCCGACCTTAGTGCTGCCTAGAGGAGGTTCCCTACGATTTTCAAGAAAATTGCATAATCCTCAACCTTGAGAAAAAATGTATACGCTATAGATTAGGTATTTTAGAGAACTCCGATTCCAAATCCGAAAGGTTCGAACTGCCGATTGATTTATACTTTAAATTTCAATTCGGTTTCGCCTGTTTGAAATTGGGTTTATAACGAAAGTGTTTTATACAGTACTAACATTATTTATTTTTTAATTCATTTCCCAGATTCTCCTTTTACAATCAACTGATTTTCGGTATTTGCAACCAATCTGCATACTAAACGCCAAACTCATCTCTACAATTTAATTAATAATAATTTAATATAATTTGAAAAAAAACCGATAGGAGAGATTATTAAGCCAATAGAAGACAAATCAACAGTTTTTAGAATTTTTGTTTGTCTGTCTGTCTGTATGTTTGGGCGCGCATCACTCAAAAACTGCTAAATGGAATTGAATGGAACTAATACCATTGCACTACTTGACATTTACCTTAAAATTTAAGATATCATTTGTTCCGATAGCTTGACGAGTTTCGGAGATATCGACCGATGTGAGCAAGGTAACCCAAAATGTGTTAAATACAAAAAGGTGCAATAAGCGACCTAATTAAGTTCCATATCTTATTTGCTATGGGAGATATAATGACTAAAATCGTACTCAAACTATTATTAGTTCTGAGACGCAGCGCAGCGGGGTCGGGTTTATTAGTGAAAAATAAAACAGGAAATGTTATTTTAAAAAGGATGTTAACTTTTTGAATTTTTATGAAGTTCGTGGTAAACATTCGTGGTACATTCTTAAAAAAAATGTATAATTAGTTTTGCAAAGGTGCCTTAGAGTGCAAAAATAAAATAAGTTTTATAAGAGTGGCTGCAATGAAGCACATTCGATAGGCCAATTCCAAAATGCTCTTTCTCAGTTTAAAATGTATCGAATTTTCTTTATATAGCTGTTATTAAAACTCATTTTGAGATAAAGATTAAATAAAATAAATCTACGAAAAATTATAAAAATGTAATACCAAAAAAAAACAAAATAATGGATAGATGATGAAGGAAATGGTAGGATAAGCTAATTTTTCAAAAGTTCGTGTTCTTAGATATTTGTAAGCTTTGCATACGGGACAAAAAATAGACTAAATTTGAATGAATAAAAATTAAATATTGTTGTTGTTGTTGTAACGACAAAAACATTCCCCTAAGGTTTTGGGGGTTGCTGTCGAACTGACAGTCCTTGGCCGGATATGAATCCGGTACGCTCCGGTACTCCCATGCGGTACTGCCCGACTGTCGTGGTAGCGATTTTTTATGACCAGTGGAACCTTCTAGGTCATGTCACCCCTCCTTCCGTAATGAAGGTGAGATGGGTAATGAGAGGTGAGAGGCATCATATCCGTAGATCAACCATCGAGTTGCACGTCATTGCCTTTGTGCATATTAGTCGCTTCTTACGACCGGTATGCCTACCTCGGGCATATTCTAAACCCCTAACCCGCAGGGGTTATTAAATATTGTCTTGACCTTTACCTCTCTTAGTAACATTAAGGGAACGTAATTGTAAATACAATTATATTTAAGAAACGAAGTGGTATTTATAAACTAGTTTTATTTCAATAAAAATTATTTCTATCTATGGGAGCGACCCAAGTTAATTAGACTGTTTTCTGAGGACGTTCATTTTTTACAATATCACGATCTCAGTGTGACAAGGTGATAGAAAAAAAGAGGCTAAATCGGCAAAAAATAAAGATTAGAAAATTCTAGAATTAAGAAAAAAAAAAAGAAGCTAAAAAAAGTCGGAAATATTTTTTACGAAATCCATTTAAAATTTTTTATTTTAGCTTAAACTATTTGTATATAAAGCTATAGACATAACTTAAGAGAACTATTCTTGTTTCAACACATGTCAGGAACATTTTCCTTGAATAGGAAATTTTTCAAAGAATAGCATGTATTTCATCACTACAAACTAATTAAGGATATAATATTTAAGAAGAGCTTGAGTCTGCGTACAAAGTTTGCGTATTTATCATACAGATGAGATCATCGGTAATTTCAAAATCAGTGCAACATTTGGATAGGTAAAACGCCTTCTAATATTAAAAAGCGAGTTAAACATTTTAATTTTTAATATGTTCCTCAACTTAGTTTTTAAAATGTTCATGGTACTAAAAATTCTTCCAACCTCCCCAGTACTAAAAGGTAATACCAAAAAGCTAAATACGAATTCGACCAGTTCTAAAAAAGGGGCTCGTTTCATTAATTTTTATGTTCTCGGACCTCCGCCCAAAATTATATGGCAGAGGTCACACTTGTCCGCTGTACGGTTATTAGCTTTCGCCACTGCAGCTCAATCAATGCTACTTGAATTGGAAAATACCCAGACTTTTCTTCTTGAAAGTGAGAAAATACATCCGGCTTTATAGCTTTCCAAGAATTATCCACTGAAAAAAAATGGTTTCTTTTGTAAAGTGTTCATATTATCAGGTAGGCGATGTCACAATTGGGTTATCAACTTCATTAAAAATAATTCACAATTTTTACAAATAATTTTCGTTATTTCGTCATCAAACCTACCTTTATTTAACTTTGATTTTATATGAAACTTATGGTGTTGGAACCAGAAGTGTGCTTCAGAAGGCACATTGTGCACTTCATAAATCGTAAAATGTATTTCGGAATAATCAATTTCTCTTCAGAACCTGTAAAATAATTTTCAGAATAACTAATTGTGCTTCAGAAACTGTGAAATAAGAGGTGTGCTCAAAAAGTATCGCGAATTTTGTGTTTTTTCAAAAATTATTTATTTATTCATGAATATCTATTTTGTCCCTTCAAAGTAATCCCCATGAGATATTATACACTTGTGCCAACGGTTTTTCCAATCTTCGAAGCACTTCAAAAAATCATTTTTTTGTATCTTCTTCAGCTCCTCCTCCGATGCCGTCTTTATCTCGTCAAGAGAAGCGTGAAGTCGTCCTTTCATGGGCCTCTTCAGTTTAGGGAACAAGAAAAAGTCACAGGGGGCCAGATCTGGGGAACACGGTGGCTGCGGCATCATAAGTGTGTTGTTTTTGGCCAAAAAGTCGCGCACAAGCAACGATGCGTGAGCAGGGGCTTTATCGTGGTGCAAAAGCCAATTTTTGTTCTTCTTTGCACATCTTCTCGGCCTTCTGAGAACATTTTGTACCACCGATAAACGTTGCTTCGGTCCAAGGTAGCTTCTCCGTATGCCACAGTCAACATTCGGAATGCATCCGCGCACTTAATTTCGTTTTTCACACAAAATTTGATACAGGTTCTTTGATCCATTTTTTTGAATAGGTAAAAATCGAAGACGATCCAAAACACGTGCAAGCAAAGCAGCTGTCAACAATTAACTGAACATTCAAAATGGCCGAGCTTGTCGGCATAAGTGAGAGACATGAGTACCAACATAACGCCACAAAAAATTCGAAATTCGAGTATACGTAACCAGCGAAAATTCAAAATTCGCGATACGTTTTGAACACACCTCGTATACTTTAGAAATCGTAAGTTGTACTTCTGAAGCTGTAAAAAGTACTGCAGAAACCATAAACTCTGAACTACTACTGATTATTCTGAAGTATAATTTATCGCTTCTGAAGTACAATTTACGGTTTCTGGATTGCAAATATTTATTCTAAAATTTATTTTACAGTTTCCGAAGCACAACTTACTATTCTGAGATAAGGTAAACTTGGCGCAACTTTTGAACAATTGCCAACCCATAGTAAATATGCTAAAAGGTGTCGGACGTACTATCGATAAATTTTGAACTTTAAAAAAATCGTCGTTTTCTCATGTCAATTTTAAACTATCGGCCTGCAGTGGAATTTAATAACTTTTCTTAAAACACTCCCTGCCGGTAACTTGCCTTAACAATAACTTTTAAGAGTTTGCTATTAACTAACTTCGTTATCGATTTGAAAATTTATATTTCATCCCCGTCTCGATAACTAATGTTTTTCAAAATTTTACTTCTTGGAAACATTTTTAAAAATTCTTTATTTTTTAAATAAAAACTTGTTATATATATTTAAAACTGAAATTGTATTCATGAATTATAAAAATAATAAAGAAAAGTTGTATAAGATCCTAACTTCGAAGCTACGACACGAACTTTCGTTGTTGTTGTAGTTATATATAGAATTTATTTCAGATCTGAATACGTTTATGCCGTAACAACCAATAATTTAAAAGAATCATCTCTTGACAGTTATCGGCACATCTTTGAGTGTAGTTCAGCAAAAATTCATCTGCTTCAGTTATCGGAACGAAATTATACTTTCGTGTGTGCTAAGCACAACTAGGTATAAGAACGTGCCTGTAAAAGTATGTTAACTAGTATAGTTCAGTATTTTCCAACGCAGGTAGCCCATTTATTAATATTAAGTTTTTCTTCGCAGTTAAACACTTGAGCGTGAAACCCCTTTTAAAGCTTGCGTATTATGTGTATCTATTTTTTTTTTTTCGAAGAAATCGTAAATACCGTTTTCAAACATTAAAAAGATGTCAAACATTTTAGTGCACCAAAGTGTTTAACAAGTTATAATAAGTGTACAATTTATTATATATATTTTTACAACGCAAAAACCACTTTGATGGTGTGACTCCTTTGTGCTTTGGCGCGCCAGTCCACTTTAAGTGCAAATCAATTTTTTTCTGTTGGTGCTAATCGAAAACTCAAAAGTTTCTATTTAAACTTTTGATAGAGCATGAATGCCCAAAAGGCCGCTAGCCAAAAGAAACTAAAGTTATGTTAACAAAATTACAATTACGCGGTACATACATACATATATGTGGGTATGTATGTTGTAGCTTTTTAGAAGCCGTTAGCGCCCACTCAGCGTGCATACTTGAGAGCCTTTGAGCTCTTACAAGTAAAGGAAGAAAACCGAACCACCCAAGCAACTTCAATTTCATTCATGATATAAAGTGTGTTGAATGAAAGGTGCGTTCCCAGAGAGAATCAAATAAAGATGTTAATGTTGAAGTGAAAGAAAATCACAATAGGTGTTATCCGGTCGTAGTGACCCTGAGCCAAATAAATTACATGTAAATGCAACAACAAGGTTTTGAGGCAGATAGATCCATATAGATGACTGGTTCAATTTGTGAGCAAAATAATTTTGCTTGTTTATTATCTTTAAAGAGCGGTACACAGATCACAAGTAATTGCTCAAGAAAAATTTAGCCATATTTCTTGCATGAAAAATAGTAGTAGGGAAGTAATTTTGACATCTTTAAATCCATGGTGAATAGTGAAACAAGCGAGAAGAAGAGCACATAAATAAAAGAAAATTAAATAAACGAACATTAAACAAAAGAAATGTGCACGGTTTAAATATAAAAAAACTGCTTTAGGAATATTGATACCGAGGTCAAAACGCGTCTTTTGATACCTCTACCGACATTTTTGGAAATGTTTTAGCAGTTGTCTCTCTCCCTTATGAGTATGCGTTTCTCCTCCGCCGTGAAATTTACGACGCGCTTCTTGCGTTTCGATGGCGCAGTTATTGTTACATCCATTGCTGGAATAAAATAATAATTATTTATTGAACAAATATTTAAGAAAACACACGTGTTTACTTACGTTCCCCGTTTTGTTTACTTTTTTCCTTCAAGAAATATATGACACCTGTGCCCTTACCTGTAGTTCTATTCGAAAGAAATTTTTTTCGCTTTCGAGTGATACGTACTCTGTAAGAAATTTCATCATGGAATATTTCCTAAAGGAAGTTTTAACGAACTACAGAGTGCCTATGTGTATTAGAATCGCTTTTTTGCTTTCGAATAGAACAGCCTTTCGAATAGAACTACAGAGTAAGGGCCCTGATCGTAGTAAAGTTTCGTACTAAATTTCTTGAGAACTGCGTACTCGTCCAGAATATTTAACACCAGAAATTTTTTTGTGCATTTCTTGAGCGTTTTTGATATGGATTTTTTTCTTTTCTTTTGATCTGTGTTCATTTTGTTTTTTTTTTTTGGATTTTGTGTTAAAGGCATTAATTATGAAGTTGTTTCGTTCACCAAAACATGAAATATATTATTGATTTCTTTTATTTGTATATTATTAACTGGAATATATATATATTATTTAAATTATTATATTACCATTGTATTCTTAAAACGATTTTAATGATTTTTAGTACTTAACAAAAATATTTGGGATATTTGTTTTAATATTGTGGATACCCTGGTTCCTGAAATCTGCTTATGACCGGGAGTGTTCGAGTGAGCATTGGACGTGATCCTGAGCTCGAACTGCCACCGGAAAACGCCTAATGTTCTTACAAGCTTTTTTGCAAGCGTTGAATCCTTTTGAAAATCTTAAAGTAACAATCTTGTAATATGGCACTTCTGAAACAATTGAAAATATCTATAAATGACAACGTACATAGGTGTGTAGGTATGTGGGTTCGCAGGTATTTAGAAGTCGGTTTTCCAATCCTTTTGGCACTTTGAGTTTAAAATTATTATTCGAGGCATTTTTCTGGCATTCGCTAAGGCTTCCATAATAATAATTAATAAATAAACAAACTTTAATTAACGACTACTTAATGTTCATTGCGAGTGACATAAGCACAGTTTTAAGATCGGGTCCCGTACTTTTCTAACTTCAGTAAAAAAAGCGGAAAATTAACCAATCTACGCTTACCATCCCATTTTTAAAACGCCTCGTATTTATGACTTATTTCAAAATATAGTGAGAAAAGAAGTAGAAAGCATTTGAATTGATTCGCTCCGAATTGCATTTCCGACCCATGATAGCCACGCCCAGCTTTTATATACAGGATATTTTCGAAAATACAAAAAAGTGATTATTCAGTACATAATACACTAATAAGGATACAATTTAGTTTGTACATTAACGTTAAGGCAGAAAATAATTTTTTCAAGAAATTTTGGAAAACGGGCTTGGTACCGTCCACTTCTGATTAAGTCAATTTTAGAAATATTAAAATATTATTAATCATAAATCAAAAACCCTTCAAGATATCGAAATGAAATTTAGCACACATATTTATATGTTTCGGAAAAAAATGGGCGAAATCGGTGAGGGCGAAAAACTTTGGTGGATTTTGAAAAAGTAGGCGTGGCGCCGCCCACTTTTCAGCATAAAAATGCTGATATTTTCAATAGCGATTTCTGCTTCTCAATAGTATGGAGTATATTCCTGCCAAAAATTAAGCAATTCGGATAACGCATAAGTAAAATATCCGGGAAAGTAGTAAATACCTCACTGCAATAGGGAAGTTATATATCTTTTCTGATTTGCATACCTTTAATGAACATCAAATGTTTGTAAGTAAACTGAAATAATAAGGACGATGAGCTGAGTCGATTTAGTAATGTCAGTCTCTCCGGTAAAATCAAAAGTGGTTTGAAAAACTTTTTCAAAACGGGGTCGCCCCTCGGCAGTGGTTTGGCAAACTCTCCGAATGTCTTTCTGCCATGGAAGGCTTCTCAGCAAAAATTCATCTGCTTTGTAGATGCCGTTCGAAGTCGGCAAAAATCTGTGGGTCCAATTGTAGGAAAAAATCAAAACGGCACATCGCAAATTGGAAAGGAAGCTTGGCGCAAAAATCTCTTAGGAGGTTTAGGATGATATACCTGTTGTATATCGTATACATTAATATTTTTTTTAAATTAATTTACCCCTCAAAACTCATAACAGAAGTATTTTTATTGAAAACAAACAGCTGGGAAAAATTGATAGAGCAACAAACCACAAAGCAATGCAATTTAAATTTATCCACTAAAACAAATAATGGTTTCATAATAGTTATCATCAACTAGTCTTCAGCTCGCCAATTATTTCAAATTACTTTTATTAAGAAAATATTGAAAATGAAAGAAAAACAATGGAATTTTTCGAATGAATTGAATGAAACATCAAGTATACATTTAGTGGTGAATTTGTGGTACGAAATATTTAAAAAGTTCGCGGGAATTCGCAAATATCGATAAAATTTTTTTTTGGAAAATTCGAAGACACGACGTACATAAGAAAATCTGAATATAGTACATATTAGAATTGAGATTCCAAGCAGAGTGTTTTATATTTGAGAGAGATTTAACCTCCAAAACCTCCCCTAGGTGCAAAACGCTTGTGGAAAAAAAAATCTGAAAAAATCTTTAATCATGTCAGTTTCGGTACAAGATGCTTCTGCATCTACTTGCTTTGACTGTGTTCTCTAAATTAAAGTTTAGAAAAAAAAATTCAAAATTACTACTAGCCAAATTGTCAATCGCAGTTTTTATAGACGTCTGCTTTCGTTTCCCGACTAAACTGTTTTCGGGATTCCAGTGCACATATCTTGATTGATGCTTCTAAAACCTAATATTAGCAAATTGGACATATTTTCATTTTTATATAGTCGCGTGCGGGTGAAATGGCAAAAGTGTGTGAGCCCCCAAGACCTCACCAACTTTTCATCTTGACACGCGTAAGTATAGTGAAATGCGTCGAAGTGTGAAAGCAATGTTTCCGCAATTTTTTTTATTTTGCGAGCAAATTACTTCAACTCACTCAATCAAATTGACTACATAGTACAGCAACAACAATAAAATACAAATTCACCAAGTACTTGTACAAATACATTTTAGACGCAACAAAAAGAACAACAACAACAATACTACTTTAAATAATAACAACAATTCCTTGTCAATGAAATGGGAATCGATTTATAAATGGAATAGGATAGAAGGACGAACTGATGGAGAGGAAAGAAATCAAATAGAAGAGCCGCATCCTAGCTTACTTGAATACTTGCATACATATACTAGTGGGATTACCCTGCAGAGAAACATCAAACAAGTTAGAAGAAATACTAGTGTTTTAACTTAAAAGGAATGCCGAAGTAGGCAAAAATTCAAAAAATCTGGTAAAAGGTTTTCTTGATCCAATTGCGGCTCGTGTTGCTGCCGATCGATCTCTTTATCAATCGCTGAGCTGGCTAGACGAGGGTCGACTCTGGATTTCTCTTGCGAAGGAGGTTCATGTCATACACGCTGAGAAAAATTTCTTTAATTCTTACTGCGCCAGCACTTTAAAATTGGTCCAACTCCAAATTTTAATAATTTTATATATTTTCAAGTACCACATATTAGGACATTGCTATGCAAATTATTCTAAGTTTAAAGTAAACAAAAATTAGGAAAACTTAGTAGTTGGTGAATGAAAAGTATTAGAATATATCAAATTTTAATATTTTGGTGTATTAAAAATTAAAGACTATAGAATTTCCTATGCTATTCTTCAATTTTTAATAAACGTTTAAAACTTTTTAGTATTTTACAGTAATGTTTATTATAATTTAATACTTTTTCGAATATTTCTATAAAATTTCATAGTTTTCCTTTAGTTTTTAATATATTCTTGCTGATATTTCTTTGCGTGCATAGGCCTCTTCAATACAATGTTTAACAATTCTCAAGATAAATAGAGCGCACGGGATATTGGGCTATCGGGGCTCCTGTGACACGAATGGAGCTGGAACATAAACCGTTGTTAACTCATCTTATTTTATTTTGTTTGTTTTTTTTTATTTTTTTTTTATTTCATTTTATTTTATTTTATTTTATTTTATTTTGTTTTATTTTATTTTATTTTATTTTATTTTAAAGTATTCATGAAACGAGCTCAAGGCCAAAAATAATAATTTTTCACTTTTTGAGTTTTTATGAAAATTATTATTGTTTTTATTTTTTTTTTTTTTTTTTGTTAATTTTTTTTTTTTTTTTTTATTTTTTTTTTTATTTATTTTAAATTTAAATAATCATTTTTAATTAATTATTAAAAGTTTTTTATTTAATAGAGTAGGAAAAATGTTTAGAGACAACTGCCATAGCTTTTCTTATAGATCCATTTCGGAAGCTGCTAGACTTCACTCATCAGAGAAATTTTGGCACGCATTGCTAACCATTAAGCTAACAATACGCTGGTTTTGATGTCACCTAAACTCCTAGTTCTATTCTTTTTTACCATATGCATGAACAAACCCCGCCATCTGGCAGTTAGTAGTGTGATCATGATGGATTTTTTGACCGGTCCGGTTTAACAGCAGAACTGCCTTACCGTGTGCTCTCGGTTTTTATTATTGCTTTTTTATACCAACAATATTTGTTGATTTACGGCCTGTATATTTTCAAGTATTCATGAAACGAGCTCAAGGCCAAGAATAATAATTTTTCACTTTTTGAGTTTTTATTTATTTTATTTTATTTTATTTTATTTTATTTCATTTTATGCTATTTTATTTTGTTTATTTATTTTTTTTTTTTGTTCTAGTTCATTTCACTTCAATTTATTTTTTTTTATTCTATTTTATTTTATTTTATTCTAGTTTTTTATTTTGTTCGTATTTTTTTTATGTTATTTTATTTTATTTAATTTTTTTTTTTTTATTCTATTTTATTTTATTTTATTCTAGTTTTTTATTTTCTTCTTATTTTTTTATGTTATTTTATTTTATTCTATTTTATTTTATTTTATTCTAGTTTTTTATTTTGTTCTTATTTTTTTTATGCTATTTTATTTTATTTTATTTTACTTTATTTTATTTTTTTTATTTTATTTTATTTTATTTTATGTTATTTTATTTTGTTTATTTATTTTTTTTCATTTCAATTTATTTCTATTTTTTTTATTCTATTTTATTTTATTTTATTTTATTTTATTCTAGTTTTTTATTTTCTTCTTACTTTTTTTATGTTATTTTATTTAATTTAATTTTATTTTACTTTATTTTATTTTATTTTATTTTATTTTATTTTATTTTATTTTATTTTATTTTATTTTATTCTCTTTTTTTCCTTTTTTTATTTTATTTTGTTTTATTTTATTTCATTTTATTCTATTCTATTCTATTCTATTCTATTTTATTTTATTTTATTCTAGTTTTTTATTTTCTTCTTACTTTTTTTATGTTATTTTATTTAATTTAATTTTATTTTACTTTATTTTATTTTATTTTATTTTATTTTATTTTACTTTATTTTATTTTATTTTATTTTATTTTATTTTATTTTATTGTATTTTATTTTATGTTATTTTATTTTATTTTATTTTATTTTACTTCACTTTTCTTAAACTTATTTTGTTTTAATTCGCTTTACTGACTTTTGTATCACACAAATCTATCTACAAAAGATACGAAAAAGTTGAAGAGGACAACTCATGTCCAGGAGCTAACGACTAACCCCTAATTTTTGTACTGAAACCAAAGCCTGTTCTGAATTTATCATAACTTTGTTAGTCTATGAAGCACTCCTTGAACATCCTTAAGTTAAAAATACAACTTGCCTTCATGGAAAAACGTTGCTATCTTACTAGTACGGCTTCAGATTTCCAAAGTTGTAAAAATTGGTCGCCTTCCCTACCAACCATGGCTAACCGTGGTGAAATTCCCATTCTACAAATTCACAAAATTTTACTAACACCAAGGCATATTTTTGAAACTCGTATGGAAAACCAGAAGTGCCTAAAGGTATGCACTCACACCTATACGGAAAAACATTTTCAAGATGGTTAAAAAGTCAACCTCCCCGAACAAAATTGCCCACTTTTTTATCCAGTGGTTTGGTAAGCGCGAATCGCTGTTTAATCAGATTTTTATCCACTGCCGGTTGGCAGGGTTGACTGCATGGTATGGTTTGCACACAAACAAATGTACAAGTATACTTGTTAAGGCGAGCGACTTGTACACGGCCCCTTTGGCAGTCATTTACCCCACTTCAAAGTTAATGTCAAATGCATTTAACAAATCAAAGTCAACAGCCAACAGCGGCAGCTGCCGATACGAATTTCGTAAAAGTAAAGTGTGGTTTCATCAATTTATTGCTGGTATTTCTATGAAAGCAATATTAAATACATAAAAGCTCATTTATATGTACACGCACACCCACACACGTCTTATCGATACTCTTATTAATTAAGGCAATACAAACAATTCCAATTTCATCGTCCACCAAACGAACCCGTCTCACTTAAGTTCCATGCTTCCTTTGAAACAAAAAAAGGACAAGAAAGTATTATTTCGCAATTTCTGCTGCCAATTCCCAGTGCAATTAATTACGCAGCTTCAGAAACAAAGCCACAACAACTACAACGATTGCGATAGCTTTAACTTAAAGAAAATGCGTCTTCTGCCAACAACTACAGCTACAAAAAAACATAAAAATACAAAGGCATAAGCTCAGTATTCGCGAACAAATCGTGCGCAATTGTTCAGAAGCTCTTCGAGTTACATACAAACATACGCACACACATAAGTAGAATGAGTAAGAACATCAAGCTATGGTAGTAGCAAGCTTTATATACCCAGTTGTGAGTTTTCAAAACCAAATAGTTTTCATTCACTAATCATCTTTAGTTATAATGGAAAAGTAACAATGCAGATATTAACAAGAAATCCATACTGTCAACTTTGTTGAAGGAATAAAACCCAAAACAACAGTTTTTAAAATTATTGTCTGTCTGTCTCTATGTTTGTTTATGCATCATTCGAAAACAGCTTAATAAAATTTTATGCAATTTTCACCAATGTATGGCCACATGTCCAACGTAAAGTTTAGGAACCATTTTACTGCAAGAATGTATTTTATTTCAGTTGTAGAGGAAGCCAAAAGAAATGACCGTTCGTCTGTGCATTGTAATAGATAAACATATTCTCTACATCTTCAAATGTAAAAGGTAAAATCAGTAATTCTATTTGGCCTATTGAGTCTTTCAAAATTCTCAACTTAACTAGACTGATTTTCTTGAAAAGCTTGGTTTCGGAATGAAGCTCGGCAATAGGTTATTAAGCAAGCACAACTTTTTGTTATTTAGATTAAGCTTTGGTGTGGAATTTGTGCAAGGTTTACTAACTAGAAAGCCAATACATGATTATTGGAAGACTCCAATTCCCGCCCGATTTTTTGCGAATAACTCAAATATATTTTTGCTTCGCAGCGAAAAATCATCTGATCGGAAAATCATCTTCGGATTTATATCCATTTCCACTCATATGATTCTTATCCATTTTTTTTTAATTTGTTGGTACTTAACCGCTTAGGCGATTGGACCCGTCGCACCAAAGTAGCGATAACTGATGCGTATTCGAAACACTGAAGGAAATCAAGTCGACCTCTATCTGTTTTAAAGTGTTTTATTATTCCCATTGAGTTCTGGTCCTGAAGTTTTTTCTTTCTCAATTCAGGTCTCCCCGTTTTTTTAACCCATCCAGAGGAGCGTTTTTGCTTTAGTATGCCTCTCATCTCACCTCCAATTGAACAGTAGAAGTATGTGCGGATATGTTGGATCGCTCTCATAAAGGTTATTAACACAAAACCTGCAGTGTAATAATCCCAAGTAAAAAATTGGAAGCGTGACACTGGATGGGGGTGTTATAATCACCATATTTTTACTTTTGATTATGTCATACCATGACTTATTGAGCGTGATCTTTGGTCATCAAGAGAGGACTTTACTTCTCAGTTGCCCTAAAAGTTTAAAGTAGGATTGGTTCGCAGGAGTAGTTCTCTGCTGAAATTATTTTCGGTGGGTCCCAAATATACGTATTCCATCACTGTTTTGAATTTGTAACTTTGAAAAGTGACGTGGCTGCTAAGACGCAGGTACGCCGATTTTTTATTCGATGACGTCTTGCCCTCTTCCTTATCTAGCCAGCTCCTTTTTCGCTGTTAGCAACTGCTGTACAATCGATACGTTAGCTTCGATTCTCCTATCATATGTCTTCTACCAGTGACGTATAGTGAAGATCTGGTCGATTATAAAAATTCAAGGTCTGAAGTCACACATACGATCCAACTAGCTTGTCTACAATGGGTTTCATTCTTTCGCATAATACGCTATATATATGCGATAGTAAAGAGGCCGATTTCGCGTATACTAGGTTAGGGTTTAGGTTTTTCTCAACTCATGTCCGCTTCGTTAAGTCACTGATCCATGAAAAAGCTAAGCAATCACAGTTGGTTATAAGTATAAGTAATTAATCAAAAAAGGGCAAACAACGCAGTGCCGAAACACCCTTCGTTCGCTGCTTAATTAGCAAAATTCAAGTTAAATGCATCGCTTAAGTTATCCCGCGCGACTTATTTTTAATTCCAATCGAAAAGTTTCCTTGGTCAAAGTTTTTATACTTTCCGTGTTTCCCTTTCGCGATTTGTTCTACTTACATAGGTCCTTCTTTCCTTCCTTCCTTCCTGCCTTGCTCTCACATCTATGATGACTTTGCGCGCGCTATTTACTCTGCTGGCGCGCTCTTGGCTTATTGAAGCTGCAACTTAGTGCTGATGATGCTTACAATACTTATTACTTTTAATCTGCACTCTGTTACACATACATACATACATATATCGTTGCCAGGAGCATTTTATCGATACAAAAAAACAACAACAAAAGGTATTAATAGTAAGAACAACAACTACTGGCAAAGCAAAATACTTGCGAGCGGTCGAGCAACAGAGTCTTACTTATATGGGGTCATTCCATGTAAAGCCCTCAGATAGGTGAAATCGATCTCTTCTGATTTTAATCAATTTTGGTGAAGAGGTTCCTTTTATCATAAAACAAAGTACTGCCAAAAAAAAAATATTTCCATTTTTTTTATTCAAAAGTTACACAAATTTAAAATTCCACTTTTTTCTTGCTTTGCGAAGTATATTTTTTTAATATTTCGGAAACTAATGCATTTAGAAAACAAATTTTAGCAGAGGTTTTTAAAAAAGCTTAGAAAAAAATTTTTTTAATTATAATTTTAGAAAATTTTTCTCTCCATTAAATTTTGGTATCAAATTTCTTTTGCATTATATTTCTGATACATCTAAATATATCCAGAAATTTTCAGAGGGGCGTTTTTTGTTTCTTCGAAGCATGATTTTTTGAGTTTTTATGTTGCGTAAATTTGCGTCTAACTAATTGAACTCGACTAGAGGGTTAAAACAATTTTTGAACTTAATTCGAAAATGTATATTTGAAACCAGTAAGGAAGCCTAAGTTCGGGTAGAACCAAACATTATATACCTAGCAGTGATCTATTATGGCATATCAACTTACGCAGGTCTATTTTAATACTTTCCAGTTCGTATTATAAAGCCAGCTGACTGTTTTCAATAAAAATACTTCTGTTATTAGTTCTGAGTGGTTCACCTTATTTTTTTAAAAATCAAAAAAGATATATAACATATCTGTTGCAGTGGGGTATTAACTATTTGCCTGATTTTTGGCAGGAGCATACTACATACTATTGAGCAGCAGCTGACTAATTTTCATTGAAATATGAAGTTGAGCCTTCAAGCAATCGCCATTGGAAATAGCAGAATTTTTATTCTAAAAAGTGGTCGGCTACACACCTACTTCCCCAAAATCCACAACATTTATATGTGCAAGAGCTTAATGATATCGCTTCAATAGTTATAGAAATATCGCGTTTTATATTTTACAAACAAATATTTCAGAACTATGTTAAAAAACGGGGCGTGGGCATAGAAAGATTTCGCCCTTTTTTACAACAAACAGTTACTTTTATATATTCAAAATTTTCGCCAAATATCGTTTCGATAAATCAATTTTTGCGGGGTTATGGCATAAAAAGTTTTGTGGAATAATACACTATAAAAGGGCCGGAGCCACGCCTATTTTCGAAAATTTATATTTTTCGGCTTTCTTCCTTCACGGACACTTTGAAAGTGAAATAGAAATGATATACCTTGTGTGCGTAAATATCAGGATATCTTTAGTGTCCAATATTAAACAAATTTTTTAAAATTACAAATTTTAAAATTTGGTTTTCAAAATATGTTTTGAGTACCACCTATGAGTACCACCTATGAATGTACCAAGGCTTTTTTTTTAGATTCTTTAGTTTCCAAAATATTCAATAAAATTAACTTTGCAAAACAGGAAGAAAATTAAATTTTGAATTTGCATTACTTTTGACAACAACATTTTTTTACATATTTTTTCTTTCGCAGTACGTTCGTTTTATGATAAAATTAAACTCCTCACCAAAATTCATTAAAATCGGAAAAGTTCGATTCCAACTATGTGACATTTTGAGATGGAAAGACCCATATATGTATTTGCGTGAATGTATGTGTGTGAGCAATAGCAACCCTAAGTTCGGCTTTTGACCAACTCATGCCACCCTCAACTGTGAATCAATTTATCGTTTCGTCTGCTTAGTGTGAAACCGCAACTTTTCACCATAAAAGCATCTATGCAAAACCTCATTCAGCGCCACCCAACCCACCTCAAATACCATCCGCACTCTCAGTCACTTATTAAGTGCGCACTTGTAAAGTTACCTTACTTCGAAAACAATAGGAAAATCATGAACAACTTAACTTGTTGTAATCAAGTATATGGCAACAACGTATCGAGGGTTATAGGGAATAGGTGGTAACAAAGCGGATTTTCGTGTATTAAAAGGATTCATTGGCATGGCCTTGCTCCAATAAATTTGTGGTAAAGATGACTTGTTTAGAGTGCTGCTGCCATTTATTTACAAATATTTTATTAAGTCTTTAGCAAGCTTTCAATTGTTGTTGTTGTTTTTAGTTTGTAACTAATCAGACAATTCAGATAATTGAGTTAAGAGTATTAACATAAGCTAAATAAAAAATTTAATTTTATTTATTTAAGCTTTGATTATTCTTGTTTGATTTTTGCTTTTGATTGTTCAATAAAAAGAAGTATTAAAGAATTTGTTTGAAAAAAACCCTGCTTCTGAATTTTTTTCAGTAACTTGCTATTTCAAAATTTGTCTTTTCCAAAAACATCTTTTCTCAAAATAAGTTTCAAAAACACCTTATCTGAACAAAAGTTTAATACATTTTCAGCTGAGATAAGGGGTTTTCGAATCAAGTTTTAAAATAGGGCGTTATTGAATAAAATGCTGAGATAGGGCGTTCATCAACCAAAATCCGAAATAGAAAAATCTCGTGTGTATGAAATAAATACTATTAGATATTTACATTAAAAATTCCATTTGAATAAGAGGTGCCTTTTCCCTTGCATTGCATTTATTTTATGACCGAACTTAAATTTTTTAACATAAACACTTCCAAAGATATAAAGTGTGAAACCCTCTTTCAAGTCCATGCCAAATTTGATTTTTCAGTAATTTTCGAGTCCACTAGGGGCACAATTTGTTACCCGAAAAATATATATAATAGATGTAAATTAGTAATAATTAAAAACGAAATGAGGATAGCGGTTTTGAGCTGGACAAGAGTAGACTAAAACGCGGTTGCAATATTTAGAAAAGGCTGTTGGTGATGCCAAGCCAAAATTGACAAATTGTACGAGGTCGTATAGTAAAAGAGCTGACCAGCATACTACATATTTTGTATTTAAGTTCTCCCAAATAAAATTTAATTTTTTCAATACCAACTTATTTTCACATTATTGTGTAGAAAAGTTACAGTATGCTGTATTTGTTTGTTCAAAAATTTCGCATTACCAAAACCAAAAAATTGCTATTTCAAGAAATATAGAGCTCCCCAAAATGAAAATTCTCACTTATCAAGTTTATAAATCGGATGTCAAATAAAAAAGATACAATAAAGAAGTAAGGAGGTCTAAGTTTTAATGAAACCGAACATTACATACCCAGTAGTGACCTATTATTATATCCCACTCTAAGCAAGCCTATCCTAAATCGATTTAAAACAAGTAAGGAAAGGGATGTATTCGACTGTGCCGAAGACTTTATACCTTTCATGAATACGCATAACGGTTTTAAGTCTCCGATCCTTCAGTCCAAACCCCATTTATCGGAACAATCGATTGTATGTTAGCTATATGTTATGTACGTCCGATCTGGCTAATTTTCACTACACACATTACATATATAACATTTACCAAACCTGGAAAATTTTACGTTCCTATCTTTTTCATTGCAAAATTTATAGCCCAAAACCCATTTATCGAAACTATCGATTGTATGGGAGCTATATATTATGTTGGTCCGATCTAGGTGATTTTCACTACCACATATTACATATATAACAAGTACCAAACCTTCAAAACTTTACGTTCCTAGCTTTTTAATTGGGACATTTATAGCCCAAACCCCATTTATTGGAACAATCGATTGTATGGGAGCTATGCGTTGTATTGCTCCGATCTTGCTGATTCCGACGAGTGATTAATCTCATGCAAAATGGCGGCTCCCTACCAAATTTCATCAAGATATCTCAAAAACGGAGGGACTAGTTTTGGTACAAACAGAGAGACGGACAGACGGGCATGGCTAAATCGACTCAGCTCATCGCCCTGATCCTTTTGGTATACTTATTGGTGGGCATATCTCTTCTTCTTCTCATACTTACAAACATCGGATTAAAGTTATAATACCATTTCATGTTCATAAAAGGCATAATAAAGAAATAGCAAAAAAGATATACCCATTTTGCAGTGGATACTAAAATCATGGCGGATATATTGTTTGGTTGTTATTCGACTTACTTCATTTTTGCGCGTATATGGTTGAAATATCTTGATTAGAGTTATAAAATCAAAATGTTCACCAAATTCCGTTGCGACAAATCAATAATCTAACATAAAAGGGGCCGGACCACGCCATTTCTTAAAACTTTTTTCTTCGAACACATATACTTTTGAAGTAAAACATAATTTATGCATAGTTATTTTTCGGAAAAAATTTTAACGGTGTGATTGATTCGGTTTAAAGATTCGGAGCCTCACATCGCGGTATTAACATTGGCATTATTTTCGGAACCATTTTAAAATTCTTTAGAGGTTGCATGTTTTTCGACAAAAATAAAATTTCATGCTAATTATCGGTACAATATGCTCGAGAAAAACAAGCTCCTGGAAAATCTAATACCCAAAGCCCATCGAGGACTATCTTTTTTTTCTCTCTAAGAATTTTTTAATTTTGAATGAAATATGCGCAAATACCCAAATACAAACATACACACATAAAACTTGAACTCGTCGAGTAAAAACGTGAACAATTTGTTTTTGGAAATTTCAGCATTCACCAAAAGTTCTAGTCGTACTTTTGAGTTTTTTTCTGTTTTGCGTATTATTTTGTTGTTTTCGATTTCCATTTCAATGAGAAAATGCAATAACAACCTTACAGCTTACGTACTCAGAGGAAACTTGCGACAGAGAGATAAAATTCGTTTGGAATTCCTTTGCGATTTTTTTTTTGTTAAATATTTTTTCATCAACCTACTTTTTTCTCGTTAGGGTACCTTTTTCTCTCTCCTTGTAATTCATCAGCAATATCAAAAAAGAAAATTCGTTATAATGAGAGAAATAAGGAAAAGGAAATGTAACAAAAATTATTCGAATTTCGTCCTGAGCACGCAAACACCTTTTTGTTGTCATCAATATTTTTTCTTGCTTACTACCTGGAATTTTAAATTGATGAAAAGCTACATTGTGGGCAGGATTATCGCATTTGCCTTCGTCCCTGGTAAGACTACTATTGCGCTGGTCTCTTCTTCAGTTGCCACCTTTGACACTCTCATACTCTCGAGAGAGGTGTGGGATGGGGAAGTTATCTGGCGCAGGAGACGGGTCAAAGCTTTATGAGAAGGTCGGGGACGGGGTCTTCTGTGAAGAACTGGGCATCAGCCAAAAATTTTGGCTGCCCTATCATTGCAGTGTCTTCCACGCGGAGGTGGCTGCTATCAAGGATGCAGTGGATGAAATGCTACTCAGTGCCATAACTTTTATCGAATTCAACGATTACTCGGATAATACTGGGATCGGCCACTGTGCAATCAAGGTTTGTCAAGGAGTGCTTGACCTGGCTAGCTGTGGCATCGAACTATTTTAAGATTAAAATTATCTGTTTGTCGGGGCACAAGGAAATCCCTGGTAACTGCAGAGCAGATATCCCAAGGTTTATGGGATTCCGTTTGCTACATGCAGTTTGGTCCTGGACAGGTGAGCCTCGGATCATGTAAGCAAGCGCTGTGGTGACACCTCCTTTTTCAGGTGTCGAGACTCCAACCGGTCGGCGGAACTGTTAGGATTCACCAAGACACACCTGTCTATGGTAGTTGGAGTGCTGTGAGAGCACTGTCTGATGGGGGTGCATGCCGTGCGGCGAACCATCCTAGAACATCCCAGCTGTGTCAGCTGCATGGAGGATGATGAGGTTGGATCACAAAGTCACCTTAGGCTAAGCTGCCCAGCTTTTGATAGCACCAGGCGTGAATACTTCGCTCGAAACGTACTCGACTAACTAAGTGAGCTATCCGAGATCGAAGTGAACCTTATCCGGAACCTTATCGTTGCTACGCGGCGGTGTGTGAATTAAATAGAAATCGGGTCACCATTAGAGGACGTGGTATCACAACGGACAGTAAAAGTCTCCAAGTGGGCTACCCCGTGGGGCAACCGCCTCCGTACTTAACCTAACCTGTAATTTTTCATTGTCGTTAAGTGGTATTAGGAAAATATTATTCTACTATCTTTGTATACATTTATATGCTATTGAAAATGACGATACCAATGTTTAAGGTGACATCACATAATTTTCAACAATTATTATCCTCAATATCACTATCCATTTTAGTTATTTTATTAAGTAATATGCATACATACATACATACATAAGTAGTAAAATCATTGCCGTCGTCATCTTCGAGCTACCTTGCAAATGTTCAATTCAAGGAATGAAACCGGAAACGAGCCCGTGCAAACCGAACTTAAACTGTATTTGTTATTTTGATCTGAAACCCACCATTTACTAACATGAAAAACAGCTGTGGAGAAATCATTAAATTCCATGCAGGAGTTATATAGTGATGCGCGTACAAGCAAGCATGCGAACTTTCATTGCCATCACTTCGAACATTAGGTAAAAAATAATTCCGAGCATTAAACACTTGAAGTTAAACATCTGGCAATATATTAGTAAAAGCTGTGTTCAATTCCAAGCAGCCCTCTTTCAGTGATACGCGAACAAACATACTGACAGACATGCAAAACTTTAAAAAACTGTTGTTTTAGCTTCAATGACTCTAAGGAATGCCTCACGTATGCAGTTTTTTTCAATATATGTAATTTAATAAACATGGGCAGACTTAAAATAAATTTAGATGTCCCACTGCTGAGGGATAAGGCAAGGCAGACCTTGGACGCCTACACTGGCTTTAAGAGCTGGGGGTACTCCCGATACTCTTCTGTTTTGGTGGACTCCTGTGGTAGATAGAAGAGGAGTTTTTCAGACTACACCACCCTTGGCTCTGAAGGTTATGCTGAATAGTTTAAGGAATACACTATATACTTAAGGAAGCTGTAAGGAACCAAACCGAAAACTTTTTTGGAGAAGGGAACCTAGGCTGCAGCTGGAACTGGAAGAAATCGAAACCGAAGCTAAGGCCAAGACGGAACCGAAACTAATTTGGGGTATGAAACCTATGCCGAAATCAAAAGTGGAAGGAATCGAAGAACGAGACCTAAACCAACACTGAAACATTTTAGAAAACCGAAGGTGAAACCGGAACGTAGTCAAAACCGACACTAATTTCAAATAGTGAAAATCAATCCCAAATACTTTTTAATACTGAAGCTAGAAAGAAATTGTAGCCGAAATTCTTTCGAAAGAACGAAAACAAACTTGCAGCTGAACCCGTAACCGGAACTGGACCGAAATCGAAACCGAAACTAATTTTGAACTGTGAAAATAAATCTCAAATACTATGTAAGATCGAAGCTGAAGCTAGAAGGAAATTGTAGCCGAAATTCTTTAAAAGAGGGAAAACAAAACTGCCGCTGAAACAGGAACTGGAACTGGAACGAAATCAAAACCGAAACTAATTTTGAAGAATGAAAACTAATCACAAACGTTTTATAAGACTGAAACTAAAGCTAGAAAGAAATCGTAAATCAAATTTGAATGGTAGAACGAAACCAAAACTGAATCTGAAACCGGACCTGTACGAAACCGAAACCGGAACTAATTTGAAGAATGAAAATAAATCTCAAATATTATAAATAAAAGTGAATGTATGTCTGTGTGTCCTTTAGAGGCGTCCAAAGTACTCAACCGATCTTTATGAAATTTTCACAGTAAATTCTTGAGTTCACTGGTTATAGCATAGGCTATATATATATTTAGAAAAGTCGGCGGTGCCATGCCCCCAGGCAGTATAAAATTTCCATTCTTCATAAATCTGAATATATTTGGTATAAATTAATGATATTTGAATATATACGAGTATATATCACTTGGTCAAGATTTACATAATTTTGGAAAAGTGGACGGTGCCACACCCACATATTTTGTGTTTTCCTTCTGCTTCATTAATGTCTACAGTTTATTGCCGATGTTTCTGAAACTTTCAAGCTAAGCTCAGGAGTTCGTTGGGCACGACAGCGGCAGCTTTATATAACCTGGGGAATTTTCCAAATACTATATACGTTATGAGAAAATCCCCCAAGTTATATAAAGCTGCAATTCGGTAAAGCTAGGAGTTTATTTGGTTCAAGTTAATGATATTTTCTATATATATATGTGTTCTATATACCAAAAAAACCTTGGAAAAAGTAAGCGGTACCAAGACCAAAAAAAAACTAAGCAGCTATATCTTCGAAACTATGTACATATCACTAACCGTAGAGGAAAAGGTAGAAGGGGAGTAGGAATATAAAATTTTAGAAATAAAGAAGACGTTAGGGGAAAATGAAGAAGGTTAATTAAACTAACGGAATATGAGGATGGGAGAAAAGCAAAAGTGGAAAGAAAAATTAAAATATAAAAATAAATTACGAGAAAGCGCCAATTGGGGAGGGAAGAAAGACTATTTGTTAAATGTAGGCATCTGAAATTCTAGGCAGGGCAGCGTCTGCCGGCTCTGCTAGTACTTTATAAAACTAAAGCTCAAGTTATTGGTGCGTTATCGGTAACCTTATAAAACAGCTGATTCGACCAACCTTATGAGAAGCAATACAATCGATTATTGGTGCTGCATCGTAGTTCCCTATCCGTAAAGAAACCTTACCGACCAGTTGCATGTTGGTTTTCCTCTTACGTTAAGGACACGACTATAGCGATACGCCAACGGCACCAATGTTTTGAGCTTAAAGCTGGGGCCGGAAAGAACTGGAAACTGAAGCTAATTTGAGAAAAAGAAAGCAAAACCGCAACCGAAATATTAAAAAAAAAAAACGAAACTAGAGTCGGAACGAAACCCCAACCGAAAATAATTTATAAAAACGAAACCAAACCCAAACTCTGGAACGAAACCGAAGTACTTTGCAAATAAAACCCATACCGTCACTTTTAATCGGTTTCGCTCCATGGTTCAAATGTAATATCTAGAATATTCTTGTCAGCTCCCTCTTTCACTCCACGCAATTACCTAGCGTTGCTCTTTTTGCAGCTGAACAACAACTTTGCATGCTGATTTCTTCTCAACTTACGAATTTTCTCATACCTTATTACGTTGCTCTCCAACCATATCAAATTGAAAATTACGCTTATCGACGGAATTATCACGCATCCTTTGGCATACAACTCATATGCTATATCTACTTATACAAAGTACCTTGTGAGAAAGTTTGAGGTTATGTGTCGTGGCCAACTTGTTAACTACATTTTCAGCGAGGTGTCTTTACTCGCAATGACAGTTTGGCTCGAGCAGCGTGCATACGTAGTAGTACTGCTAACAAAGTCATGCAAGAATCTGCACACCTTTACTATAGTCATTTTCCTAGCGGGAATGCATGCATGCTCTAGTGGTTATAGCAAGTTTATGAAATTGCATGAAATATGTATCTATGAAATTCTTTGTATAATAATCGGAAAATGTAAATTTCTTCTCCAATTTTTTTTCTTATTTCCATCGTATGTATGTATTACTTTGAATTGCATGAATTTCATTTCATTTAATCTTGGATTTTTCACATATTTTTTTGGTTTAGATTTCGTTTTGCTCGTTGAATGAAATCGAGTTACGTTTTTATATGGATTTTGAATTGGCAATTGCTTATGAATTTCGAATACAGTTAAAGTAAGTGTGTTATTTGAGCTTAACATTGTATTTGTGTATATATTTATTTTTGTTATTTGCATTTATTGGGTATTTGATTACAGTTTTCGTTTTTTTTGTTTTGTTTATTAAGTGCAACGAATTTAAAAAGTTTTTCAGACTATAACGACAATGATCTAGGGAATTTAACTCACAACAAAATATGAACGAAGTTATCCAATTTTCAGAAGTTAATTGGGTATTAGATATCGATAGTTCACTGAATTGCTTCGAAGGATTGGTTTGATTTCCTGAAACAACCCCACACGATCCACTGCTAAGTATAAACCTAAAAGAAAAGCAAAGAGCCAAAGAGCCAGGTATGACTTTGTTAAATATCTCTAAACTATTCCATTTGGGCTTTCTTAGGCCTACGAAGAATAAATTCCTAGCTATCGGCATTCCCTTATTGGTAACAAACAGGCATCGAATGAACTCTTAAGCAAAATATGCTCTGACGGACCATTTCTACAAATTGGAACTGAAGCGTGATCTGTGAACTTCATAAGAAAAACGGCGGCAGCATTATGTGGCTAATAAAGTTCTTACCAACTTGTTGTAGGAGAGACTGAGGCCATTCAGAAATGGCATTCGACCAGATTTCGATAATACGCTGAACCCTTTTGTAATAAGAGAATCCAAAAAGAAGTTAGGCCAGTGTGACTCTTGCCCCCCTCGGAAGTTCGCATTCCTCTTCGGCAACAGGTGGAGTTGCGCCTGAGTGACGGCATTCACCGGGCAAGAGATGGCAAGGCAGTTTACCGCCTATGTGGGATGAGGCGCATCTTCTTCAAGCAGATGCTTTTGAGCATGTTTCGATTCGTCTGCTTAACATTTGGTTATATTCTTTGATACCGCATTTTAAGTGTTCCGGTGGCATAAGGAAACATACCGTGGCAGTTCTGAGTGTGGTGTTCTGACAGGGCTACAACTCCCTCCAATGTGAGTGTTTCGATAGTGCCACTGGACGATTGTCTTGCCAGTTGCCAGCACCGTTTCTTTATGCTTTTCCCTGATTCTACCAGCCAGTAATTTGAGGATTTTGGGACAGTCGGAGGCTTAATGCCGTCGACATCTAATTTCAGCTCATCAATTGAAGAGCCTTTTGCCAAAATCGCTCACTCAATAAGACTAAGAGCAATCGAGACACCCTCTGGTGGGTATGGGGTTTCAATATATAGTATTTAAACAAGAGCGAGGGATAGGACACCAACTTTTATCACCCCCTGTTTAATCCTACGACGTTTTGATAGTTCGCCTCTAAACTCCACAGCTTCTTGACGACTCAGGTAATTGGCGGTCTAACGGTTAGGTCATTTATAAGTTGCGCGCCTGTCGTTGTATTGTTTTTGGTTGAGACCGCCACTTATCCGGTACGCTCCGATACAATTACCTTCTGGTTATACCTCTGATAAACAAGAAGTCTTTCGTCAAACAGGACTTCATGCGGAGAAAGAAATATTGACGGTGTGGAAAGAGTTACCTCTAACAGTATTCTAGAGAAAAGTTCTCCGAAGATGTATGGTCCTTCCCGCCAACGGCGAATAGAATATGAAAGGAAATTTAAAGTACAGCTATACGATCCTTAGCAGATGTGGACATAGTGCGGCGAGTTAGAGTCCAAAGAATCCCCTCCGCTGACCGGGTCATGTTAAACGAATGAGCAACAACAGCTCCACATCAAAGGTATTTCATATCTGCAGCCTGATTTGGTAGCAGGGAAGGGAGGAAAGTCTCGAGTGGGATGTGAGAAAACAGGTGGAGGTTGACTTAACCTAGCTTGGTGTTACCAATGGCCCTTATTTTTCGCTAAAAAAAGATTACTGAAAAAATGTAATGATTATGATACTGTCTCAGTAATATATATAAATAGTTAAAACCTTATTTCCGTACCAACAAATGACGATATCCCATTATAGGATTTTTAATTTAATAAAAAAACAAGTAAAGAAAGGGCTGTCTTCGACTGTGCCCAAGACTTTATACCTTTCATGAATACGCATCACGGTTTTAAGTGTCCGATCCTTACTCACAATTTGTAAAAACTCTGCAAAACTGATCATTTAAAGATACATAGTCCAAACCCCAGGCGGCCGCCGTGGTGTGAAGGTAGTGTTGCCGGCCTACCACACCGAAGGTCAATGGTTCGAGCCCTGGTACAGATAACATCAAAAGTGATTTGAAAAAAGTTTTTCAAAACGGGGTTGCCCCTCGGCAGTGGTTTGGCAAACTCTCCGAGTGTATTTCTGCCATAACAGGCTTCTCAGCAAAAATTCGTCTCCTTTGTAGATGCCGTTCGGAGTCGGCAAAAAACTGTAGGTCCCACCAATTTGTAGGGAAAATTCAAATCGGCACACCACAAATTGGAAGAGAAGCTTGGCGCAAAAATCTCTTAGGAGGTTTATGATGATATACCTGTAGTATATCGCGCCATAGAGACAGATAGTCCAAACCCCATTTATTGGAACAAACGATTGTATTGTTGTATTGCTCCGATCTTGCTGATTCCGACGAATGATTAATCTCATGCAAAATGGTGGCTCCATACCAAATTTCATCAAGATATCTCAAAAACTGAGGGACTAATTTGCTCACAAACAGACAGACGGACATAGCTAAATCGACTCAGCTCATCGCCCTTATGATTTCGGTATACTTATTGGTGGGTATATGTCTTCTTCTTCTCGTACTTCCAAACATCGGACCGAAGTTATAATACCATTTCATGTTCATGAAAGGTATAAAAACCGTCTCCCCCACATACATCTTCTGTTATGTCTTTTGAACTACATACATACATACAATAACCTCACATCCATTTTCAATGTGTAGATTAGTAGTTGGAAAGAAAATTGGAAATAAATGTATTGCACAGCGGATATTTATATATATAAATATACGAGCACAACGGCATAACAGCTTTAGACCCAAAATGCCTCAAAAATACACAAAACCTTACATTGCAAAACAATCGAACATAAAATACCAAACTTGACTAGAATACAAAATGAAATTATTGTATTCTGCAGCGGCTGCCAAGTAAATGTCAACAAGAAAATTGTTGATTTGGGAAAAGTAAACACCGCACAGCTGGATGGCGTGACACCAATTTTGGTTTGTGAATGGGGCAGTGTTGGAAGCATGAGTTCATACTTTCATAGAACATTATGGACACATAAAACGGCACTTGCATACATACGTATGTATATATATTTTACCGGAAAGGCGTCGTGAAACTTTTTTTGGCATCCTATTTTTCCACTAAAATTGTAGAAATGAAATAAAATGGAAAACATCAAATGAAAGTAAGAACAAAATCAAATCACTATTTTGTGTGACAAGTTTGAAGCTTTATGGCACAACGCAAAGAAAAGTCTCAACCAAGTAGAAAGGTTTCTTAACAAATTTATTAAATTAGAAATAGATTTTTGGTCACTCTGGTTGAGAAATACTTATTTGTGTAGAATATTAAAAATATCTTAACTTGTTGTATGTATATTGGAACGATTTTCCGTCATCCCTTGTCAAATTTGGTTTTGTAACAAACCGGTTTCGGCATACCGCCATTCTCAGTATTTAGTTTCGTTCTGATCTTGATAATGTCAATATGAGTTCGTGAATTATGATGTGGAAATGGATGCTTGTAATGTGGTTTGTTTTTACGGTCTCGTAAGCTACTAAGCACACAAGGTATATTAACTTTGGTCGCGTAACGGTGATATGTAACGGCATAAACGGATCGAGATAAATATGGACTTATATATCAAAATGTTCAGGAGGAAAGACGAAATTGACTAAGCCATGTCCATCTGTCTGTTTGTACGCAAACTAGTCCCTCAGTTTTTGAGATATCTTGATGAAATTAGAGCCGCCATTTTGTATGAGATTAATCATTTTTCGGAATCACCCAGATCGGATCAACATAACATATAACTCCCATACAATCGATGGTGTCGATAAATGGGTTTTAGGCTATAAATTTTGCAGGTTTGGTACTTATTATATATATAGTGTGTGTAGTGAAAATCAGCAAGATCGGACCTACATAACATATAGCTCCCATACAATCGATTGTTCCGATAAATGGGGTTTGGGCTATGTATCTTTAAATTATCAGTTTTGCAGTTTTGTGAGTAAGAAGCGGACACTTAAAACCGTGATGCGTATTCATGAAAGGTATAAAGTCTTCGGCACAGTCTAAGACAGCCCTTTCCTTACTTGTTTTAAATTAATTAACCCCTCAAAACTCATAACAGAAGTGGTTTTATTGAAAACAATCAGCTGGCTTTATAATACGAAAAGAAAAGTATTAAAATAGACCTGCGTAAATTGGTATGCCATAATAGACCACTACTAGGTATATAATGTTCCGTTCCACCCGAACTTAGACTTCCTTACTTGTTTCTGCTTGGTTTATTTTGTGTGTTCGTTTGTTCATTGTTACTTGTTTTGTTGTTGTATCAGCGGTATTGCTTCCGTCCTTTAAAGGTTCAAATATCTCGTCAAAGTTAGTGTTTGTTTGGTCATGATTTCTAGTACATTGAAGTGCCGCCCTCTTCCTTGTATGTTGCAGGGGTGCATTTGTTTTCGAAAATGTGATTCACGGAGTTAGATTTTGGTACGGTGGTGGGTTTCTATGTTTTTTTTTGTTGTAGTTCCTAATGTGCACTCCTTCCTGTTTGTTCTATGTAGCTGTATTGGCATTCGTAGGTAAGTTTGTATACTCCGTGTTTGCTAAACCGGTCCTCTGAGTTAGTGTTGGTCTTTAGTTTCTGAAAATTTTACAAGCGATGACGGAAAATCGTCCAATATATACATCAACTTTCCACCTTGTGAGAAAATCAACAAATAAATCGTTACATATCGCCGCCGCCCCAAAAAAAAATTTTATACATTATATCGGAACTCTTTTTCTGCACCTATTTCAGTTGAGCTTTGCCATTTTTTGATGTCTCATTTGGTTAGAGAGAATCAATCAATATGATCCCAGTTCTAGAAATAGGATCAAACCCGGACATGCTCGCACCTGCGTAAAACTGATTTAACCGCGGGTGAAACTGATGGTTGTGTTTTGGTTGCAATATAAAAAATTCTGACAAACAAAAACTTTAAAAAAAAAATTTTTATTATATGGATATTATTTAAAAAAAAAAAAATTACTGTAAAAGTTACAGATCTTAATATTAATTTCTAGAGTTTTATCATTGCTAGTCTATATTTTAAAGGACTGATCTCATTTTTAATTTAAAACCTCCAAACTGTTGAACAAAAAATATATAAGGTCAGGCTAGCTTGCATTTCCTTCCTATCAAAGAATATGCAAAAAAATAGCTACATATGATTTTTAGGCAGACACCTTTAAACCTTGGTGTGGTTTTTTGAAATTTTTAATTATTTTGGAAAGTTGTCAACAATGCAAAAATCGCTGTAGAAAAAAGATTAATACAAATTCTCAAAGGGGATTGTATGAGACGAAAATAGGTGTCAAAACCATTTTCGATAAGCTTCTTTCCTATTAAATTTAAAAAAATTATATTTCATTCCTTTTTTTTTGTTGTTGCTATCGCAAATTTTGTTTACGCTACATCATCCAGGAAAATTATTTTATCAAAATTGTTACGAAAATAAAGAAATCACTTTTTATGACATGCTTAATAGTCACAAAAAAAAGTTGGCGGGTCTGGTAACTCGATACATATATTTTGACATCAATCAGAATTTACCTAACTGGCCTCACCTCAAAAAGTGAAAACAAAGAACTGGCATTCTTTTTCACATCTTTCATAATTCCGGTTTATCGGTATCTATACCTCTATACCTACATATAAATGAGGAAGAGTGTGACCTCTATCATAATTAAATAATATATATGGTTGTCGTAGATGACATAGCGTCTTCTTCTTCCTCATCCACACCTTATGTCAAACCATCATATCTTTGTCCTTTACGATGTCAGATAAAATTACAGTGATGTCTCTATTCACTTTAAGTATCGCTATCATGCATTGATATAATTTCAAAAAAAAAACTAATTTCGACCCCGGATAAGTTTCCAGAGAACCGGGTTATCCAAGCAAGACAGTTGGGCATGAAGTGACTCGGTTATTTCGCCGCATCATCCCGCATGCAATTACAGGAATTTTCCGATTTTCCACAATTATGAGGTGCACCGTATTTACTCAAATTGCTCAGTATCCGATAACCCTAGATAAATGAGCTTTGGTGAAGCCAATGAGCTAAGTAAATCAGCTGAAATCCAACCCATGCCAGAAGTAGAAGGCTATCCTGTACTGACCCTGCTTCACGGTAGTACCATCACATCCTGCTATACTTCAGTAAGCAGATCGCCATTATTGTTTATTGTATCTGTACAAATTCGGGCACTACCAGCCAGCACCGTACGCATCATGGCCCTGTAGGCAGCGTCCTGATTTACCTAGGCAGAGTGGACTTCGAATCGTACCAGTTTTTTATCCAGCTTATTGGAATAACTATATGGGGAGCAGGGGCTTTTCGTGGTGAGTGAGATATATTCTTCCATTGCTCGATTAGTACTTTAGGTTGAGTACTGCAGAAATAATCGTTTATTGATTTCCTCAGCGCGTTCCCGATGACAAACCTTTCTTGCGCTACTGTCTTCCTTCTCCATAGTGCCGTGTGTGTAGCTCTCTATCACAAGTTGAAAGTCCCAGTCGACATTGGGGCATCTTATCGTGTGTACATCCAGGACGCTGGAGCTGGCCAGGTATCGTAAACACAAACAAGTTATCTACTTCGTGGGATGTGATATTGTGAACGCTGTAATTTCTGACTAAAGAACGAAAGACTAATTCCTTGAACACCTTGGCTTTAAACACCCCTAGCACTATTTTTCACCTAGCCATCTCTGCAACTTCTTTATTTATATGCAAACATACCCATCTACGTTTATACTATAAATTGTATCGATACTAAAATGCAATACTGGATTTCCAAATTGGCACAAAATTCCAATGTAAAATATTTTGGCCACAGAAATGACATTCATTGAGTTAAGTTAGCTTGAAAATGAGAATGACTCGGTAGTTTCTGGTTAGAATTGACCATGAACTAAGGATACTTACTTTTAGGATTTTAACAATATCGGGATTTTACAACCACCACATCCCGGGATTTTTTTAATAATTTTCATTAATTATAAAAAGTTTTTATTTAAATAGAAAATGAAAATATAGCTTTTCTTATGGATAAATTTCGTAAGGTGCTAGACTTCTACATAGAGAAATTGTGCCACGTTCTGTTAATCATGGTTGTTTTGTGATCTAAACTGCTATTTCTATTCAGTTTCATCACCCATTTCGCAAGCCTCCACATCTGTTGGCAATATTGTTGGTTTATGATGGGTTTCGTTAATGTGTTCATTTTGCCACACTAGTGTACTCTTCGGTTTTTTTTTATTTTTATATATCAACAATTTAATGGTCAACTTTTTAATTAAAAGCATAATGATGACTAGAAGTTATTAAAAAAATTAAAACAATAAAAATTTTTACAAAATACATTATTTATGGCTTTGAGCTCATTTATAATCCTAAATACTTAGTTTTTAGTAACAGATTTCCAATCGTGAAAGTCCTGGGTTCGTAAGAAAGTAATACCGGGATTTTTGTCCCACAAAAAATTCGCACTAGGTTCCCGGGATTGGCATCACTATTTTGATTTAAGTTACTAATACAAAAACCACATTTTAAGCAGACAAATATTGTTTTAAGTTTATCTCTGACAAGTTTAAGGCCGAGTTTTTTTCAATTTCTTTTGTTTCTTCAGATAGAGAACATTTTCATGAAACCCTCTTGAAATATGACCAAGTATCCTGACGTGGAAAATCATTGCAAAAAAATTAACAGCAACAAGTGGTACAAAGATCCTTCTGCGAACATTTCGACGGCTGAGTAGAAGATCACCCTGTTTCAAAGAGCGCTCTACTTTAGAATTTTTTTCAAAAACGCCCCATTTCAGAATTTGGTTGGACGACACCCTATCCCAGTTTTTATACCTTTAATGAACATAAAATGGTATTATAACTTTGGTCCGATGTTTGTAAGTATGAGAAGAAGAAGAGATAGCCCCACCAATAAGTATACCGAAATTATCATGGTGATGAGCTGAGTTGATTTGGCCATGTCCGTCTGTCTGTTTGTACGCAAACTATTCCCTCAGTTTTTGAGATATCTTGATGAAATATGGTATGGAGCCGCCATTTCGTATGAGATTAATCACATGTCGGAATCAGCAAGATCGGAGCAATACAACGCATAGCTCCCATACAATCGATAGTTTCGAGAAATGGGTTTTGAGCTATAAATTTTGCAATTAAAAAGCTTGGAACGTAAAATTTTTGCAGGTTTGGTACTTATTATATATGTAATGTGTGTAGTGAAAATCAGCCATATCGGACCTACATAACATATACATAGCTACCATACAATCGATTGTTCCGATAAGTGGGGTTTGGGCTATGTATCTTTAAATTATCAGTTTTGCAGAGTTATTAATAATTGTGAGTAAGGAGCGGACACTTAAAACCTTGATGCGTATTCATGAAAGGTATAAAGTGTTCGGCACAGTCGAAGACAGTCCTTTCCTTACTTGTTTTTTCTCAATAACGCCCTATTTCAAAATTCGTTTCAAAAACGCTCTCAGCTCAAAATGTATTGAATTTTCGTTCAGATTGGGCATTTATGAAACTCATTTTGAGATAGGTCGTTCTTCAAACGAATGGCGTTTTTTTTTAAATACTTCGGAATACGTCGGTCTTCCACTCCGCCGTCGACTTCGTGCATTGCTGTAAAAAAAAGAATTCGAATCCAGTGATCGGCAAATACTTTCCTTGCAGTTTAATTAAAAAATTAGAGTATCCCAAAACCCTTAATATTTATTTAATACTTGAATACTTTATACTTAGATGGTAGTGTTGTACGCGCTGATTAAAGTTTTCTGCTGAAAATCCACAGAGCGTTATGAAATTTAAAAAAAAAACCATGGTTTTTTTAGTGGATCAATTTCTTCATGGCAGAAATATACTCGGAGGGTTGCCGACCACTCAGGAGGGCAAAAACTGTTTTGTAGAATTGTTTTTTCAAGCATTCACTGTAAGCCAGCATACTACCGCCACATCACGGTGTCCGTATTCAATAAATTTACATAGTGAGCTCTCTCTGTTTTGCCGATCACAGCTCAAATGAGAAACTCGGCTAGACCTAAAAGTTGCCAAAGTTAAGTTTGTTACAAATGGTTATAAGTTTACCATTATTAGATCCATGACAAAAATGCGTTCAAAAGATTTTCCAAACATAAATTTTAATAGAGCTTTTCTCTTGCAGCAATCGAACCATGTACATTTGTCGTGCCAGATAAGCACTATACCCAGGCGACACATTTATTCACTTTTTTTGAGCTCTGAAAAGTTAAACATTTCGGTTATATAACCTGAGCTAGTGTACAAATTAGTACCATTTAGAAAATATTAGTACGACTAGAACTCAATGCTGCTCTGACCTTTATGGGCCTGCTGTACCTAGTACGTGCTGCAAATACATGAATAAACATGCACACAAACTCACACTGCTGCATATTCTTTGTACGAATGCACGTGCCTACAATTGTAGTTAGGGTTGATTAGGAAATTTGTTTCTACACAGAACGCTCATTTCTCCATGTGCATGTCCACTTCCCATCGCTCTGCCACTGGACAATCAAGCCTTAGCCAAGCTGCATGTGTTCTCCGAATTTGGAGCTGTCAACACTATTTTGCACAAAAGTAATTCTCGTAAATTGTAATTTTTTTTTTGTTTTTTTTTTTTTGGTTTGATTCCGCATCGATTTCTGTAGCACAAAATTCATACGAAAATCTAAAAAGAAATTATTAAAGCTCAAAATTGCACATGCATTGGTTAAAATGATTGGGCGGTACAGGGAGCATGTTCGAGAGGAAATAAATTGTGTTTCAGTTCGTTACATTTTCAAATCCAAATTGACATTTGTACTCAGATGTGCATGTAAAATGCAGGATTGACAAATAGTGAAATGGCAAATGCATGTTGGAAATATCAAAAGTGACATAAGTGGGATATGTGGAAAATTTATTTTCTTACGGTTTGCCACAGTGCTTTTGTGCCAAAGTTGATATGGTAAGTAGGACAAATTGAGAAAGATTTTCTCAAATGTGTGAGAAGTTTTGCAAATTTGGATGATTAAACGTTGACACAATTTTAACGCGATCGTTGCTTTCTCAGAATATATGGCAGTATGGCCTACTTTATTTTAGGCTATAAGGGTATAACTAGCGTATTGTGCGAAAGCCCCAGCTTGTCGATTCTACTTTATCATTGCGCAATCAGACTTGGTAATTCTACAATCGAGAGATTAGTCGATTTGAGTCACGCTTTTGACAATGCTAAAAAGAGACGTATATAGGCCGCCATATCTTAATTGAATTCTTTACAAAGCGAATAACGCTCCTAGGACTTCAGTTAAAAGAGCTTGATACCGATTTTGGGTCCAAACGATTTGAATAGACAGGGCGTAGTACTGTCATAACAACAACAACGTGGCACAAATTATAGGGGCGTGCAGCTCGACTACCGATCTACGGATATGATATCTTTTTCGAGAGATAACTTTTAATAAACAGATCAGCCAGTTGCAAATGACCCGGGGACTGGATAGAGTGAAGCAACTCGTTATAAGGAAAAAGTTCTTGAAAACATTTATTGACCCCTTCTCGTCATCAGCATAGGTCAACTAATTAAAACTCAGCAGTCCCGTAGCCTAGGTCATGTTTTGTGAAAGAATGTATATGTATGTATATAGAATGTATGGCTCAGAAGGTAGTATTATCGATACATGCCGGTGAAGCAAAGGACAGTTAAGCGTTTTTTCAGTAAGAACCCCCGTAGAAAATGTGATACATTTTGACTAGGGCCCTTTTTTTAAATCTTGGGCCTGCACTTAGGCGATTATGTCCATTGCATAACAAAGCATGCCAGCCAGTTCTTCTCAGCGGTATCTTGCGCCACTTGTTAACATAAAGAGAGGCCATGGTCGGTCATGGTTTTTATATTTTTTTCAATTCATTGGGGGTTCCCTCCGTCTTCCACGAAAATCGGGTGCCGATAGGAACACCTTTAGTACCATTAAACAGTTGGGCTTTCATTAGCTGCCTGAGTATAGTATAGATTTGCTCAAATCTATTTGGCTTGTAAAAAAGTTAAAGTGAACGCTTCTTCAAGCATAGCTGCAAAAATGTGGCAACAATGAAAAAACACAAAAATTGAAGGTATTTAAGAAAATATTATAGGGGTCAGTATTAAGAAAACAGAATCCAAATTAACAGTTTTTAGAATTTTTGTCTGTCTGTCTGTATGTTTGCGCGCGTATCACTCAAAACCTACTGGATAGAATTTAATTCAGCTTTCACGATTGCATTACCAGACGTCTATGCTTAAAATTTTGGATTTCTCTTATTTAAATAACTCTGCTGGTTCGGAGTTATCAGCCAATATGTGGACTAAGGCGACCCAAAATGTGTTAATAAGATATGGGTATCAAACGGAAGATGGTAATAAGTGCTGCAATAAGCGATGAGATTAAGTATCCATATCTCTACTGGTTTCGGAAACAAAATGATTAAATTGGAAGTCAGTATATTTTAAGTTTTGAGACCCAGGGAAGCGTGGCCGGGTTTTCTAATACAAATATATAAGTTTACAAAAACAAATACTATGTTCACATGTGAACAAATACTATGTTTAGAAATCATTCCTAATGTTTGGAATAAAAAATGTGTTTCTGGTATTGTTTCCCATAATTTTCAGTTCGTTTTATGGCTTGATATTTTTAACCGTGAAATGTTTCCAACGATTGTAATTCATTTGATTTCACGTCTGGTAAAACTACATGAAAAGGTGGCATGATATGATGCAAGAAACCCTCGTTTTACTTTATTTATCGAAAAGAGACTCAAAATGATGTTTGGTCAACATTTCTCACGCGTGAACCCAGTAGGGTTGGGCGGGGCTAGTTGAGCATAGGAGCAAGTTGGGCAATCGAAATATCTCGCAAACTATTCATCGTACGCATAGGCATCATATGCCGGAAGGGTAATTACCACGCGATCGCTAGTGGCCGCTGGACGAGCGAGTGAAGTGCCCGTACGTTTTGTTTATTTTGTGACCAAAAAGTAAAAACGTCGTTTATCGTAAGTTTTCGTCTGTATTAGTCAATTATTGTCTGTTTTGAACCAGGTAAGTGTTAATCTTCCAGAGAATTATTGTACTTTTGATATGTAGAGAGGTTCTGGGTATAATTCTAACGATTTCTTTATAACCTCGCTTTTGTTTTAAAATTCCGAGTTGGGGCTAGTTGAGCTATAGTTGCTCAACTTACCCCACAACTCAAACAACTTAAGTAATGAATGTTTTATTTTTTGCTAAGATGCGGACTTACAAGAGGAAGACTACAAGATATTCTTACCCTACTGAAGATTTAAAAAATGCTGCAAAGGCTGTCAACGATGAAAGAAAAAATGTTAAAATAATACTCCAGTCAAGTGAGGAAAGTAATGATGATTATTATTCCTGTCTGGTTTTTTGCGAAGGCTATGTTGAAAGTTTACCAGGAGAAAATTGGATCCAGTGTCAAGCTGCAGGGAACAGGCACATACAACATGTGTTCCAGGTGTTATTCTTACTATCGTTTGTGTCAATTGCAACAGTGACAACGACGATTAAGTTGCTAAGATCTTATTAATATATTTTTTTTAAGATATCTAAATCTGATTTTAAACAGAAAGACTGAATTAAAGCCATTTAAACATTTCAAATTAAGAGCAATAAAAAATAAGCGAAGCAAAAAAGTTCTATTCGAAAGGCTGTTCTACTCGAAAGCAAAAAGCGATTCTAATACACATAGGCACTCTGTAGTTCGTTAGAATTTCCTTTAGGAAATATTCCATAATAGTAGGCATCACTGTTTCACAAATTTCAAGCGCAACGCAAAATACAAAAAGAGATTGCATAAGTCTTAAGTACAGTATTAGGCAAGGCAGCTTTACTTGTCGCAGTAGCGCAGGTGATAACAATCTCGACTACCACGCGTGTGTTCGCAGGTTCGAACGTAAGTGCTTTCACACCCAATAAATAAAATTTAATTTTTTTATATATAAATACTAAAAAATTTTCTTTTGTGGAATTTCTCCAATTTTTTACCTAGAATTCTTCAATTATTTTCTGTTACGTATTGCTTAACTTTTTCTGCGATAAAAATGATTTCTTGATGAAAAAAAAGACTAAGGGCCGGTTTCACCAACGCGACTAAGACTAAAACTAAGTCGTGACTTAAGTTAGCACAGATTCGAGACTAACTTAATTTTGGGTTTCACCAACTGAGCGACTTAAATAATTTTGAGCACAACAACCCGATCAGCTGTTTTATGCATAGTAGTATTTTTTCTTACCAGACAACTCTGAGCATCCCAATACCCCAGTGCGAAAAGGGCATGTATGGCCATACAAGAAGGAATGTATTGATCTTACACCCATTTCTCTTTAGTTGGAAGGTACTAAAATTAGCGCTCAATTGAAAACGATAGTTTCGTAATGGTTGCATGCTAGAAAACAAGCGTTCACATGCATCTACGCTTACCCTGTTAAAGTCAAGCATGGTGAAGTTTCCGACTGGGGCGTTGCACAAAACAAATTAGCAACATTACTGACATTTAGGTTTTGAACCACAGCAACACTGCTTAGTCGAGAATAAGTCAGCTGGCAAGTTGACTAAGTTGTGACTTAGCTAAGTTAGGTGGTGAAACTGAAAAAGTGAAAATCGCTACTTAACTAAGTTAAGTCGAGTTGGTGAAACCGGGCCTAATTGTTTTATTACAATCATAAGAAAATACATTTTTATTGATTTCCGTTTGCTAAATTGTTGTCGAATAGAATTTTCTAACTTTCGACCATTTTGGCATATGCTTTCGAAATAGTGAATACCAAATTTTCTACAATCGAAAGGGGGATAAATGAAATCCGAAGGCAACAGAATAGAACTCGAACAACGAATGCGTTCTACTCGAAAATTCCTTACAGAGTAAGGGCCCTGCAAATTTTAAAATGTATTTTTACGCAATTCTGAAAAATAATATCAAAATTATAATTAAAAAATTTTTCTTTTTTGGCCCAGTCTAATGTACATATGTAAAATCTAATAATTGAAATAAACATATTCAACCCATTACAAATTTAATTACAAATTTTAATATACTTATGCATGTGTATGTACCTCCAACTAATTGCATTCTAATTTTCACGCTAATCCTCTGCGTATCACAAATTGCCGAGAACCAAACCAATGATGCTCAAATTAGATATTGCCAATTTATTTAGAATTTTCCAGTAAAGCTAACACATTTTTATATCTACTTAAGTATATTTATATCAACATTGGCTATAAGGGTTTTCGTGGACATAATCACACACAAAATATTTCCCAGTAAACATCTGATATGGGTCTTAATGCATATCGTACGATGTTGTGTAAGAATTTATCCCTGCAGTTAAATTGCTAACCAAACTACACATTTCGTATCTCGTTCGCTACCAGTGCCAAAAGCGATAGCTGAAAGATATTCTGAATTATCGGATGTCCATAATCACGTATTTACAACCAAAACTACCCGTAACCTATGCGAAATGGAAACGTTTGAGAACTATCTAAAGCAAAGTTAGCTTATCTAGAACTGTCCGCAGGAGAACCAGTTGAGAAGAAATTTCCAAATGAAGTACAATGGTACGATTGGCACTGGAAATGACATCGCCATGTTCGGGTGTTGAGCTAGAAATAGTTTAGTCTTAAATTGACTCTGAGCTTGCAATAAGTCCTTTTATTTTTGATGATGTGCTAGCAAAGCATAAGCAGAGGGTATATTGAGCAATCTTTGATTTGCTGTTGCGCTCTAAGCATAAGCGGTTGAATGGCAAACAGTCCAGCAACGCGTGAAATTATTGATAAATATTAAATTTTTTTTTGTTCATTTATTCGTTTATAGTCATGGATACTTAAAAGATGAACAGGCCGTAAAAGCACCAATTCAATTGAATTGTTGGTACATAAAAAAAACCGAGAGCACGCCATAAAAGTTGTAAATAATACAGGCACCCAAACAGAAATCCATCATGATCAACTACTGACTACCAGATGGTGCGTGGTTGCTCATAGTTATGGTAAAGTGAATAGAAATAGGAGTTCAGCTGACCGAAAAATTGTTTATTAACATTTTTGAGGCTCGAATAAGTCGGCCTAAAATTTAAATTAGAGAAATCTTCTCATTAGATTGGCTGTTTTGCTCTTACAGAAATTTGGGTTACAATTTTTGTTTTTGTTTACGTTTACTTGGCATTCACAAACACCCATACATACATTTTAGTACATACATTTTCAACATATATAGATTTATGCACTCGTTTATCTGTTTTAAACATCCTTAGTTGTTTTGTTGTCCCTCTACGATTGAATGAACATTATTGTCTTTATTGCTTTTAGCATTGTTGTTGCTGTTAGATAAGTATTTTGCTGTATTTTGCCACTGTGTCGTCCATGGCATTAACGTAATTGTGTATTTATCCGCTAAACATGAAATGAAAAGTTATTGCAACGTATGGCATTAAGCTAATATACTTCACTTCATCTCTAAGCGCACGATGTCCTGCTGGACCAACGGATACGGCATAGATCTCATACCACCACTAACACCGTTACGCTAGCATATAATAAATATATTTTTATTGAACTGAGTAGTAGAAGACCGTTAATAGCGTGTGTGAGTGGGAGTATTTAGGGTTTACGTATGGCTTTTACGGCCCCTAAATAAAACGACTTAAATTGTTTGTGTTTATATGCGAGATAGCTCAAGGTGCTTTTAAGCACATACCCAAAAGAGCAGGAGCCAAGAAAACAAATAAAAAATATATGGGTTAGATTACAGCAATACGGCATACATACTTAATTACAGACAAATTGAAGGACATGCCACATACCAATACAGCAATTATCGCCTAATTTTATTGTTGGGCTATAAAAACAACCCGCCGACATTAAGCATAAAAGAATTGGGATATGAGATTTATGTACCAATTTACACTTGAAGAAATAAGAATTAATGAAAATAAGATATTTCAAAAACAAAAAATTTCCCTTCTTAGGAGCTAATTATGTGAGGCACTGTGACACTTAACTTGACTAATATGGATCCTTAACTTAAAGTTCGAAATCTATTAACGCACCGAAAAAATTGCATTCATTTCTATAAAGCGAGATTTGGGTTATGCGCGAACAAACATACAGACAGACAGAAAAAAATTCCAAGAACGTGTTTTTTTGGCTTCTATTACCCTTAGGCATAATGTACAGACGTTACGATTTTATTATTTGTAAATATTACCTGTGTTTATTTAAAAGTGCATCATGAAACTATCTCGAAAAACTTAGCAAGCACCAGTTCTTTAAATAAAGTTATAACCAAGGACTGAAACCGTAACCGGCTATGTAGTTTTTTGTTTCATTTTGTGTACACATTATTTCTTTTACAAATGGTAGCCTGGCTAATTTTCATCGAAGGTTGTCAAGCAAGGTTACAACCTATTAAGTAATGATTACTAATCGTAATGATTACCGGTTTGATTGGTTATTTTTTTGAAATTTTTATGATTGATTTCCCATTGGTTTGGGTTTTAGTGACTATTTTAATGATTTTTTTTTTTAATAATTCAAAAAAATCAAAAATATTAAAAAAAAAATTTTAAATAATCATGAAAAATTAAAAATAACCAAAAACTTAAACTGATTACTTTTGATTATTTTTTTTCATTATTAATTTTTTGTTTACTTTTGCTTGTTTTTGATTACTATTTGGTTTTGTTGCAGAAAAGGTTTTTTTTTTTTAATTTTCTTTGTTTTCTTTCAATGGCAACCAATTGATAATTGATTTTGAAGACAATTAAAATAATCATTATTGATTACAAAAGCCATTCAATCAATGGATTACTCAATTCGAAAGGGGATTTAACAGATCTGTTTTAAACCATTAAAATTTTGTAGCTAAGTAATAAAATTAACAAACTTTTTGCTCACAAACATGTTTTGGTTTTTTATTTTGAAACAGAAGCCGAAACTAAACCAAAAAAAATGTTAAAAAGCAATACCGGAACCGAAACCGGAACGTTATGTGAACCGGTGACATACCTTGGTCATAACCATTATTACCTGATATCTCTAATGATGGGAGATTTTTTTTTTCGCATATCAAAAAGTTACGTATACGCACCGTCGAACGCCTCTCACTGAGAAAAGTTGGAAATTTCCCAGCAAGCAAAGTAAACATCAGCACATTTTTCAAAAGCTTACTGAAATAAACATTAAGCTTCCGAAACGCTATTTTTCGTTTGCAAAACCTTTGAATATAATCGTTGTAGATATTGTTAGTCTTAAGCACTTTGAAAAATAGTTGTTTCTTGAGTTTTTTGTAAACATTGGAATTTCACTTTCGAAATTAAATGATTTATTAAAATTCGTACTTGAAGTGTATATAAAGTTCACTTAGCCCGTCAAATAAATAGATAATGAAACGTTTATATATAGCTATTTATAACAAGACTAACTTAGGTTGTTTTAAAAGCATTCACAGAAATGCTTCTTGGGTTATTTTTTTAACTAGTGACACAATTTTTGAACTAAACTCGAACTAAACAAAATCCAATCCATTCCGTTACATAGCCGCCGCTGTAGTGAGAATGCTGTTTTAATATAAAGATACGTATTCATCCGTAGTGCTATTACAATTTTTTTAAGTGTACCCTTCGTAACCACTAAAATTTCGTCCCCCCAAAGCTAGTAAAACATTTATACAAATAAATAGTAATAAGTACTTTCCGCTAAAGTAATGCTTAATCAGCAGCAAATTTAAGTCTCTTAAGCTCCATTTCTTTCACGTGCTAAAATCTTCATCTTTGCTAAAATCGCTGAGCATAATTTAGCGACCCAATACAAATACATATTGTACACACATTGTACACACGCACACACTTTACTAAACATAGAGAAGCGCTTTCGTAGGCGCAAAACTACCCTGCAAAAAATGCAACTAGTCGAGTATGCCTTCGGGATGAGTCGCAAAGGAGCAAGTGACCAATGCCAGTTTTGATGACTTTGTATGAGTTGAACTGTTCACATTTGTTTGAGCATGTCCTATGGGCAGACCAATTGAACCCTCTTATACCCGAACGTGTATGAAAGGAGTAATCCACTTTCTACCGGCTACTTTTAACTCCTATAAGTATACCACAAAAACTAAAATTGACTTGCACCTCTATGAGCATGCACAAATTTAAAAATTTACTTATGTTTATTGAATTATAGCGAACTGTAGACTAAATGGATTAATCACGGTTCGCTCTCTTTAGAGATTAGTCACACGATTTCTTGCAGGGTAATTATAGATAGTGCGATTCACATGTATATGGTCGTAAAATATCTGTGAGGAAATAAAAAGGTCTGCATTTTAATAAAAATAAATTTCACTTACGCCCTCAACGAATAAATATACTTCATACTATTTTATGGCTAGTTTCCATTGATGCATTAGTTTCTAGCCCAAGCAGTAAACATTGTTTATATCAATATCTTAAGTACAAAACAATCGTAAAAGGAATAGCAGTACATATTAGAGCAACATAAAATGCGTGGATTGCTTGACGAAGTATTGAATTGGAAATCTAGTCCAATGTGACCAATCAATACAGTGTTTCCCCCTCTTAAGTATTTACTGTGTTGGACTAGATATGTTGGTATGCACTCTATAGTAGCTTATAAGTCTGATACTCGGCTAGCTGTTTTGGAGTCAGCTGTGACAAATGTCTTATAAGCAGACTCTTAAAACAAAATTTACTATAGCAAAAATCTGATTTCAATAAAGATAAGAAAGTATTAAATTTCGAAAGTGTTCTCCTAAGAGGAGCATTCATCGCATAAGCTGTTCTAACAACACCCACAAAAAAAATTTCGTTACTACGAAGAATACCTGAGGTGTGGTAAGCCGGCGACACTACCGCTACACCACGGCGGTCATTAATTAATTAATCAGAGAAATATATTTTTATCGATCAACCAGAATGATTAACTTAGCGATTAATCATATTTTGATTATTACAATCTAATTAATTGAAGTCATTGCTCGATGCCGAAATAATCAAACCACTTTGATTAGTCAAATGAATTATTAATTAAAAATTTGTGAAATCGTTTTATCAAAATGGTATCTTAACTTAGGTCTGCAGCTTGGAAGTACCTCTCGAAAATATATAGACCCATCAATAATTATACCGAAATGAGCAGGACGACGAGCTAAGTCGATTCAGCCATAGCCGTCTGTATGTTTGTTTGTCTGATATGAGGTGCTTCTCATAATTCCCTTTAGCTGTGTAAGAATATAAAATTTCGTATATAAAGTAATTAGTATAAGTCACAAAATACTATTATCTACAAGGTAAGATAACACTTACTCAGATCTAATTAACTGATTGTTCAAATATCCTTTATGTGGATTACTGCTATTGTTAAATTGTTTGTTATTTAGTTCTACAAAAGAGAGCAAAAATATTGAAATTAATTGAAAATGTCATTTTAGCTCATTAAGAAAGGTATGAAGCCTGCACACGGTCGCAGTGTTGTCGCTATCTGATTTTTTTTCATATTTTTTCATATTGTTTAACCTCAATACTTTGGTATGCCACTGTGGATATTGGATCGAATTAAATTGTTAATCAATCGGGATTGATAGGCGCCGTGTATCCATCCAATAATTCAAAGGAGCTTGAGAGTTAATTTCAAAGATTTACAGGCTAAATTTGTTGACACTTGCAATCGTAATTTTAGTTCTTAGGCATTGGGATACTGCTTTTTGCACGCTTTCAAAATATTCGATGCCGTGTCATGGGTTCTTGGTTTGCAACTTCGTACGTATAATATTATATGTATGTAGGCCTTCCTAAAATTACTCCTGCTGCTTAGAGTTTTCACAACAACAGCAACATAAAATTTAATATTTTTATGTTAATTACGTAGTACATCAAAAGTTGATAAATTTCCTTTTCCCAAAATTCACCTTGACAATTCTGCATTGTTAAATGTTTCTAACAAAACTTTGTCTCGTTTAATGACTGGCGCACATATTTAATTCTGGACAAAAATGTCGTAGCTTAATCTAAATAGCTTTCAATAAGGGGATTCATTTAAGCATATACATTTAAAGGGTGTTTTTTTAGGGGTATAGAACTTCGAATTGAAATAAAACACAAGAAAATCGTTTTAAGGTCCATAAATTTGGCTTTATTGGAAGGATAATTTTATGCCATTAATGTTTAAATATGATTTCGGGCATGTGGCCGCCGCAGCTGGCTCGAATAAAGCCAATTCTACAGGTCCAATTTTCAACCACTTTTTCGAGCATATGGGGCCGTATGTCGGCAATAACGCCACGAATGTTGGCTTCCAATTCCCCTAACGTTTCTGGTTTGTTGGTGTAGACGAGCGACTTCACATATCCCCAAAGAAAATAATCCAATGGTGTCAAATCACACGACCTTGGTGGCCAATTGACAGGTCCATTCCGCGAAATTATGCGCTCATCGAATGTTTCCTTCAATAAATCGATTGTGACGTGCGCTGTGTGGCATGTAGCGCCGTCTTGTTGGAACCACAACTCATCCACATTCATGCCATCCAATTCGGGAACAAAATAGTCGGTTATCATGGCTCTATACCGGTCTCCATTAACGGTAGCTGCCTCTCCAGCATTATTGCGGAAGAAGTATGGCCCAATGACTCCACCAGCCCATAGAGCACACCAAACAGTCAGTTTTTGTGGATGTAATGGCGTTTCAAGGGTCTCATGTGGATTCTCTTCACTCCAAATGCGGCAATTTTGCTTGTTGACGTAGCCATTCAACCAAAAATGAGCCTCATCACTGAACAAAATTTTGCGATGAAAATCAGCATCGAAATCAATCTCATTTTCGGCCCATACACCAAAATCACGACGCATTGCATGGTCTCGCGGCTTTAATTCTTGCACAAGCTGGATCTTGTAAGGTCGCAAGCCAAGATCTTTGCGCAAAATCTTCCATAAAGTTGATGGACAAAGCTCCAATTGCTGTGCACGGTGGCGAATCGATTCATTCGGGTCCTCTTCAACACTTTGCTCTACAGCGGCAATTGTTTCTTCGGTGCGCACTGTTCGACGTCTCTGCGGATGCGTATTATCACATAGAGTAAACGTAGTGCGAAAACGATCCATGGTTAACCGAATTAATTGCTCTGATGGACGATTATGTCGACCATAAAATGGACGGAGCTCACGGTAAACTTCGCGAACTGAACCATTATTTTCGAAATAAATTTGCATGATTTGCAAGCGTTGTTCTTTTGTCAACCTGTTCATGATAAAATGGCAAACCAAACTGAACATAAATGACATTAGAGTTGCCAGATTTGACCACAAAATGCCAGTTTTATCTCTATTCAAAAAACAAACCTGTAAAAAAAAACACCCTGTATAAAGTGTAAATTTGTATCTGTTTACAGACACTGTTATATGAACGCACCTGGCAAACTTATTTGATAAATTTATCGATCAGCTGATTATTTGTCAACAAATTACATATACATATACTATATGATATAAAATTGCATGAATTTCCAACATTTTGTTGTTAACTTACCTATTCCATTAATTTTCTTAAAATTTGCACCAAGTAATAAAAATATAAATCACAAACGGTGAATAGCTGTCGTGCGCACATGGTTGCATTTTTTGATTTTACTGGGGTTTACACACTGAAAAGCGTGTGTATATGTATCAAATTTGGGTAAACTATTTTTCATACAAAAAATTACAGTTCATTTCCACACTTGATAAAATTATACGTTTACACGTTTTAAAAGATATTTATAAGGTTAAATGAATCCCCCTAATGTTTTTACAGTTACACAGCATAAAAGATGACAGAGATGTCATTTAAAGTTTTGTCTACGATTTTGAAATTTGCTAATAAGATATTTATGTATGTGTGTGCGTGATATATTATTTAGAATACGGAGGAATATGTAGGGTGGCAAAGCCCCCCTTCGGCCAACCAGGTAATCATAAATTTAAATACAGTGATTAAACAGATGTTCTCATTATTTCCAAGGAATGACTCTTATTCAAAATAACATTGCAGTCTTCTTTCCTTAGTGTTTGGCTCCGGTTTTGGCTTCGTTACTTAAACGTTTTTTAGAGAGCTTTCTAGTTACGGATTTGGCTGTTTTTTAAAAACTTAGAAGAAGTGATTTGTTGTCCATTATCGAATGTTTTATTCAATAGGAGGACCAAGATTCTGGAGTTCAGCATTTATCAGACTACAGTGGAGATGAGTACGAAAATTTCAAAATTTTTGAGAAAGGGCTTTTAATGCTATAACTCTAACGAAAATGTATTTGTAGCGGAATTTTGGAAAAATTTCGATTTTATAACAGAAACTGTTTGTCCCAAAAATGGGAAAAATCTCTCACGCCCACTGTTTGAAACTACAGGGTGTTTTTTTTACGGGTTTGTTTTTCGAATAGAGATAAAACTGGCATTTTGTGGTCAAATCTGGCAACTCTAATGTCATTTATGTTCAGTTTGGTTTGCCATTTTATCATGAACAGGTTGACAAAAGAACAACGCTTGCAAATCGTGCAAATTTATTTCGAAAATAATGGTTCAGTTCGCGAAGTTTACCGTGAGCTCCGTCCATTTTATGGTCGACATAATCGTCCATCAGAGCAATTAATTCGGTTAACCATGGATCGTTTTCGCACTACGTTTACTCTATGTGATAATACGCATCCGCAGAGACGTCGAACAGTGCGCACCGAAGAAACAATTGCCGCTGTAGAGCAAAGTGTTGAAGAGGACCCGAATGAATCGATTCGTCACCGTGCACAGCAATTGGAGCTTTGTCCATCAACTTTATGGAAGATTTTGCGCAAAGATCTTGGCTTGCGACCTTACAAGATCCAGCTTGTGCAAGAATTAAAGCCGCGAGACCATGCAATGCGTCGTGATTTTGGTGTATGGGCCGAAAATGAGATTGATTTCGATGCTGATTTTCATCGCAAAATTTTGTTCAGTGATGAGGCTCATTTTTGGTTGAATGGCTACGTCAACAAGCAAAATTGCCGCATTTGGAGTGAAGAGAATCCACATGAGACCCTTGAAACGCCATTACATCCACAAAAACTGACTGTTTGGTGTGCTCTATGGGCTGGTGGAGTCATTGGGCCATACTTCTTCCGCAATAATGCTGGAGAGGCAGCTACCGTTAATGGAGACCGGTATAGAGCCATGATAACCGACTATTTTGTTCCCGCATTGGATGGCATGAATGTGGATGAGTTGTGGTTCCAACAAGACGGCGCTACATGCCACACAGCGCACGTCACAATCGATTTATTGAAGGAAACATTCGATGAGCGCATAATTTCGCGGAATGGACCTGTCAATTGGCCACCAAGGTCGTGTGATTTGACACCATTGGATTATTTTCTTTGGGGATATGTGAAGTCGCTCGTCTACACCAACAAACCAGAAACGTTAGGGGAATTGGAAGCCAACATTCGTGGCGTTATTGCCGACATACGGCCCCATATGCTCGAAAAAGTGGTTGAAAATTGGACCTGTAGAATTGGCTTTATTCGAGCCAGCCGCGGCGGCCACATGCCCGAAATCATATTTAAACATTAATGGCATAAAATTATCCTTCCAATAAAGCCAAATTGATGGACCTTAAAACGATTTTCTTGTGTTTTATTTCAATTCGAAGTTCTATACCCCTAAAAAAAACACCCTTTAGTTCTGAAAATTTTGTTTGTAAGTTTTTATAACGCTATATTTCTGCTTCTCTATAATCACTTATCCTGCAAAAGCAACAAAAAAAATAAGCTTGCAGAAAAAATTATAAGCCCGCATAATTTGTTTGCTATCTTACAAGCGACAAGTTCACATTTAATTATCAAACTAAATTCAAAATTTTGAAAAAAATTTTATTTTGTTATTTTATTCATAAACCGCTAAGTGCTTACGAAAAAAAAATCCCCAATAAAACGTGCGATATATTTTTTTTTTATTGCTTTATCGTAAAGTAAACGTTACAGCCGAGTGGAAGGAGTCGGCAAAAAACTGTAGCTCCCGCCAATTTGTAGGGAAAATTAGAAGCAGCACTCTACAAATTGTTAGAGAAACTCGGCCTTTATCTCTTCGGAGGTATATATCGCTAAATATTTTTTTTTTTTTCAGTATATTTGGTTTAAATATTAGTTCTTACCCGCCCAAACTTAATGGCATTAATTTTCGTGCCATTTTACCACATTCACCTTCTCTTTGATGAATGAATAAAATATGGCCATCAAAATATGTCATTTAAGACTTCTAACTAGCTACTATGATTGAATATATAATGGGACCCGACATTTTTTGAGATAGACCTGCGTAAAGTAATATGTCAATGTAGAAATTAAACTTGTTAAATAATTTTTTATTTTAATTCAATTTATTTTCTTTAACTTCTCACGATTGGATATTACAGAAGAAAATATAATAAAAACATTTAACACGGTCAAAGTAAAAGTATCCTCTGCACTATAATAGATCCCTATCAGCTATATAAGGTTGATAAATAATCAAGAAAAAATATTTGTATCATGATTTTTTGAATTTTACGGCGAAAACAAAAAAAAGTATATGATTTTTGAAGCAGAGTAACTAATTTGAAGCAAACTAACGGTTATGGTTACGGTAAATGGAAGTAAGTATGCTACTCAAAAGCGTGCCCCACATAACCTCACTTCTCATCCCACAGTAAGTTTGACTTACGCCATTGTGTGAAATTGTTGTGGGGTAGTACATTGTGCCATTGTTGTCACAATAAACTTGGTCGTGACTACAAACAAAAAGCAAATTAATTTTTGGCTTGAGAATTTCTTTTCATTTACTACTTTTAATTTATCTTTTTTATTAGTTAATTTCACGTCTCGTCTTTCACTTGCTATTGAAGCATAAAGCTTTCTCTAAACATTACCTTTGCCTGGCGCTGATCAGTGACAAAGGCTGTCATAAATTTTTAAATACAGAAATATGAGTATATGTATACCTGTAAATATTAACGCCCATCTTGCAATATTGTTTACTAAACCAACCTCATCTCTGTCTCCTTGTCAATATTCTGACTGAAGCTACTTTCGCTCTTCCTTATTTTCGGCTTTGACAAAACTGAAGAGATATTTTAACAACAACATAAAAGTGTCACTTTTATTGTTGTCATTTCTAACGAGGTCCTCTAAATACATACAAAGCCCCACCACAGTACGTCCTGTATACCAGCAACTGCTATCAACTTTTTGTCAATTTTTACGACAGTGGCAGGTACTTATGCGGTGTGGGTCTTTATGCTGTCTCTCCTTACCATGTCCAGTGTTTGTGAATTGTTTTGTTAACTTAATTGCCATAATTTAGTAGCTGCAATAAGTTCGCTCAAGATGGAGGGAGAATTGTGCTGCGAAGGTATATTTTTATTTTTTTTCTTCTTTTGTTTATGTAAACAAATTGGTCCGTAAGTAAATATTATGGAACACAAGGGACAATCAACGGCATACATAATTACACATACATATTTAGTATATTTCTATGAATAGTGTCAGCCATTTAAATTTGTCTTTTGATGAATAATTCAAATTCATTAAATAAACAAGAAAGTAATATTCATATGTTACATATTTATTAACAATATTTAGTCATGATGATTGGAGTTTCGCAATCCGGAAAATGACGGAAGGATTTATGACCGAGGCGAACACTTGTAAGGACAAAAACGGCGACCTGGTAAGCAATGCACAGAGAGTGTTTAGATGATTGAGGGGGCACTTCTCTACCCTCCTAAATGAAGAAACCGAGCAACTACACAGAGAGAACCCGACCCCACAATCAAAGAAGATAGAATTAGTATTCCCTTACTCGACTATAACGAGGTACGAGTAATAATATCGAGATTAAAAACCAATAAAGCTGCGAGCGCTGACGGATTGGAAGCTGCGCTATTCAAGTACGTGGGCGAGGAGTTGGTAAGAGACATGCACCAGCTCCTGACCATCGACCTGCCTATATGCCGCCATGTCTGAATTTGGTTTCCATGCAAAACTTATACGGCTGTATAAAATTACGTTGAGCAACACCACCAGTTCAGTCAGAATCGTGAAGAACCTCACCGATCCGTTCGAACCTAAACGAGGTTTCAGACAAGGTGACCCCTATCGTGCGATTTCTTCAATTTAATGCTGGAGAAAATAATACAAGGCGGAGAACAACACCGCTCAGGAACCAACCATTACAAGAGCGTGCAATTGCTGGTGTATGCCTATGACATCGACATCATTGGCTTGAATAACCGTAAGTTATGCCTACTCGAATTAGAAAAAATTGGATTTAGAGGTGAATGAAGTACATGTTGTCATCAAGCAAAGAGTCAGCGCACTTGCGTCTTGGCAACTACACCACTGTTGGCAGCCGTAAGTTTGACATAGTCAAGGACTTCTTTTACCTCGAAATCAGCCTAAACACCAACAATAATGTCAGCTTAGAAATACAGAGAAAGGTTCCAGCAAAAGTTATTTTCCAATAAATGTAACTTTGGAATGAGTAAGCAATTGAGAAGTGATGTCATCTCTCTACGAGCGAAAATCAAGCTATACAAGTCGATCATAGTACCCTTCCTGTAATACGGAGCAAAAGCATGGACGATGACAACCGCTGATGATTCGACCCTTATAGTATACGAGAGAAAAGTTCTTTGAAGGATTTATGAGCCTCTACGCGATTCGGTAGGTGTTTTCAGAAGATGATTTAATGATGAATTAGTCCAACGAATTAAAACCTATGTTGTTGTTATTGTTGTGGTAACGACAAAAACACTCCCCGAAGGTTTTGGGGAGTGTTGTCGAATTAACAGTCCTTTTCCGGATTTGAACCCGGTACGCTCCGGTACTCCCTTGCGGTACTGCCCGACTGTCGTGGTAGCGATTTATGACCAGTGAAACCTTCTAGGTCATGTCACCCCTCCTTCCGTAAGGAAGGATAAGATGGGTAATGAGAGGTGAGAGCCATCATATCCGTAGATCAACCATCGAGTTGCACGTCATTACCTTTGTGCATATTAGTCGCTTCTTACGACCGGTATGCCTACCTCGGGCATATTCTAAACCCCTAACACGCAGGGGCGAATTTTATTTTTTTTTTTTTTTTTTTTTTAATTTTTTTTTTTTCTAAAAATTAAAACCTATCGGCTACTTTGGCTTGGCCATGTAATGCGAATGGAAGAAGATGCTCCGGCCCGGAAGGTATTTCTTTCGGAACCAACCATGGAAACAGAGGAAGAGGAGGCCCTCACTTCGGTATAAAGACTGAGTGGGGAGCGATCGGCGATCTCTTGGCGGTTCTAATTGGCATCAACTGGCAAAGGATAGTCAGGTGGCGCCTTGTTGGAAGGTTAAAATCGTTTAGACGGTTAAACAAACAGCCATTCAAGAGCTGTTGTCCTACATATTATGTATGTATGTATGTGCGGACCCGACCCCTTCCTTTTCCACGTAATTCGGGTTCGACAAGGGCCACTTTCTGACCCGGAAGTAAGATTTTGATTTCGTTTTACTGAACGACCATAAATCTTTCAGAAACTTTTCCACTTTAATGTTTCAATTATGATTTTGACAGGTTCCACGATTCCCAGCTTCTGTTCTGATGCATGAACAGGGTGCACTAGGTTTATACGGAAGTTTTCAAGAGCAGGGATAATTCCTTCAGTCATAGCAATAACATCCTGGTAACGGACTTAGGAAGCGTTCTTATACTCTGGAGGGGACACTTGTCTTCCTTCCTAAAGTGGAAATGACATATTACCCACACAGCTGTTCAAGCAAGCAGATACAGAGTTCATTTAAGAAGACTAAACTCAAAGCGCATGACTCCTAATTAAAACTGTGTGTCGGGCCCTGTAGGAGCATATAAGAGTTATATTAGAGAACCCCTGACAGACGACTGCTTGTAGCCGTTCTAGCTCAAAAGAAAGGAAACCTCAGCAGGCCCTTAAGACTAGTATGTCGAAACGACCCACATCTATGATCCGTCCCTTTCTGCAACGATCATATATCTCACAGTCGGATACCGAAACTTCTACGTTAAATACTGCAAATACTCGGGATTTGTCATGGTCGTGTCGATGGAACTGCTTGCCTAGCTGGAAGTAACTCGACCAAATGTAAACACTTTGCGAAATTGGATTCTTTCGCCATAGTCATGTGTTAAGGTTGAATTATCAATTCTCCTTTAAGAAACACTTTCACATTATTTATTTGATGGATTGGATATTGCGACACAAAGGTCCTTACGAAACGACAGGGGAGTGTTTAGGTGGTTACAACAACAACTTCATGGTCAAATCAAATCGTTCGCATGATAGTCGGGCTTGTACCAGACGGTAATAGAATATTATCCTGCATACGACGGTCGACCCGGGATAATTCCTCGAAACATTGAGACATTGTGTTTCTTGCTCTCTAAACATAACGATGGCTTTTAAAATCAAATGGACTCTTTATATTTTAGTCTTACCACTACAATCGGTAATACCACGGTAAAAGAGACCACATTTAAGTTTTGGTCCCGATTGGAGTTTTGAGTACCCTACGAAGACTAAAAAAATTAATTTTTACTTAATCGAATGCCCAAACTCGATAGAAAAATAGTTGAAGATATGAGATATAAGTATTGGTCTTGATTAGCAATGAAGCGAATCGAAAAAAAATTCTCAAGTTATCCAAATCATAGTAAATCTTTAATAACAAATGTTACATACATACATACATACCTATGGGCATATGCATATCAAAAGAGAAAGTTTTGTACAAATAAAACTTGTATGTATATTTTCAATTAAATATTTTTGCCTTTCATGTGAATGCATTTCACAAACTATCACTTACAAAATGATTAGTACATTTTTTTTTTTAAATACATAAATATTTTTTTTTTTATAATAAATATTTATGCAAACAGCTAAATATCAAATTAATGAATGCTTAATTATATTTAAGATAGCCTTTAATGTTAGAAGTTACAACTAAAGTTACAGCGAAAGTACACTTCGGGTGTTGAAAAATTCTATACAGACAATTTCTGTAAAGTAAAAATTCGCCAAAAAGGACAATGTAATAATTAAATGTAAATTGTTGGTGTTTATGTAAGGTTTACATCATTTAAATGATTACATTTCAACTAGCATGGGAGTGTTACATGGGCTAGTTTGTTTTTTGCAATTTTTTGTTTTACTTTTTTTCGCTTTCATTTCGTGTTTCCAAGCTTCAAAATATCGAAAATTAGTTTGTTGAATGTGTAACGTGAGATACATATTTAAATAAATCGCATTTTGCCTCCATATCAAAAGTGCTTACTAGCTTTTTAATACGATGAGCGCTGAAGTAAGCGCCATTCATTTGTGTTAATTAATCAGCGTACTGAAGGCGTCTACGAGCGCAGCGAAGCTAAACGACTTTGCATTTCCTCTAACTCCTCTTCTTCTTCTTCTTCAACAGGCTCATCATCCTTGACTCTAGCTGCAGGTGCTTCCTGTTTTTCCGCTACACTACCTTCCGGAGGTAATGGAGCTTCGCCAAGTTTGCCATCTGTTATTTCCCACAACACCTTATCTACTTCTTTGGCTGCTTCCTCTTCCATCTCTTCACCCTCCTCCAGCGAATCCATTGTTTCATCGAGCATTTCTTCAATTATGCCCGCCTTCATCATTTCCTTTGACATGTCTCGCATTATACCAGCCAATTCTGGATATCTTACTAGATTTTGCATAGCCTGCATTACTTCAGTGGATTTTTGTAACGAACCAGCAACACGTAGTGTAGCTAAAGTGGATATGTGAGAAAACAAAACAAATTATTACTATCTTTTCATACTAAAAAAAGGTAAAAGTATTTACACAATTGATTCTTCATTTGCAGCTGTATGGAGTTGAGGTGAGCTTTCGATGTGTAAATACGATTTATTGCTTTACGTGACCTCACAATCTCTTTAGCGAGTATGACGCAAGTGTCACGATCATTTTTAGCTGCTGCTTGTTTCAAGGAACGCTTCACTTTCTCCTCTTCACGTTGTATGCTACGTATTTGTCGATCCAATTGATTTCCTTCCTTCCGAATTTTATGGGTCCATTCTTGCACCTACCACAAAAACGCATGAATATTTTTATTTGTTTATTAATTTTAAAAATATCGATGATGTAGGTTATATAAATATGTTTGTACACAAGCGAAACTGGTTTGCCTTGACCATGAACCATAACATTTTTCCAAGTAGGCCAATAAACTTTTTTGGTAGTACCGCTGTTGTGCCAATTACACACTTACCTGTTCCTTGGGATCTTTGGTATGTGTTTTGCCGAATAATCCCATTGTTGCTAATCGTGTGTAATTTGCCTGATTATTTTTTAAGTTTTCTCACTATTAATTTTTCGGCAAGTTTACTAAAACTAGTGACTCATTTGCGAAGTTTTTATGAGGCCAAGAAAATTCAATGGGTTTGTTTTGTCACAGAAATGTCAATTGGTTTGTTTTGTTTTCAGTTGTACAACTGCGCAGCAACGGAGGACAGAGTTGTATTGGGCATATAAATTTTCTTTATGCCAACCTTTTGTGCCAGAAAATACAGTCCCGAAATACAATCACGTGTCATCCGATACGATGCAACACCCCGATATTGGGAACCGCCGTAAATTAGGCGAAAAAAGTTGGTAATTCTATACGACCGTACGTAACTGCTAAAACACATCCAAAAATACCGCGAAAGGTATCAAAAGACGCGTTTTGACCTCGGTATTGATAATGCGAGAGCGGAAAAGAAATATTTGGTAATTCTATACGACCGTACGTAACTGCTAATATAGGTCCAAAAATATGGGGAAAGGTATCAAATGCCGCGTTTTGATCTCTGTATCAATAATCAGAGAGCGGAAATTAAATAATTTGTTTCAGTGAAAAGTTATTAACAAAAAACCCAAAAATGGCCCAGGTCCGATCCCAAATAGGGGGCTTGATCCAAGGTATTTATGTGCACAATACTTTTCTGCGTAGGCGCCCTTGGCCGCGCTTCAAGAAAATAACTCTTAGCCGGTCCAACACCGGCTACGCGGTTCACAATATTTCTGCGCGGAACACATTTCTGCACTTTGCGGTACACCCTAATCTGTGATTACAACAACCACATGAAAATTACAGAAAATTTTCAACTTTAATTGCAAATATCTTCGAACAGACATAAAATATCGAATTGATACGGAGGTTAAAACCCGTCGTTTGATACCATTCCCGATATTTTTGGACGTATATTAGCAGTTACGTACGGTCGTATAGAATTACCAAATTTTTTTTTTTCAGTGAAAACTTATTGGCAAAAAACCAGAAAATGACCCAGGTTCGATCCCAAACAAGGGGCCTGATCCATGGTCTTTACACTAGTATACACTAGGACAAACGCAATTATTTACGGTAATTCTATACGACCGGACGTAACTGCTAAAACAATCCAGAAATATCGGGAAAGTTATCAAAAGTCGCGTTTTGAGACCGGTATCATTAATCCGAAAGCGGAAAAGAAATAATTTTTTTTTCAATGAACAGTTATTTTTGGAAGTGTTTGAGCAGTTACGTACGATCGTATAGAATTACTTTTTTACAGTTATCGATTAATTTTAATTGTATTGACACATAAATCAGGAAAAGTTTTATGATCGCCCGTCCTTTACACAAATTCTGAAATAGGCCTTTTCAATAGTAGCTGCGATAGGTTGATCTTCCACTCTTCCGTCGATATGTTAAAATTAAGCTGTGGTTTCCTCCAAAAGCAGTGCCACCATATTACGGTTGTCAAATAACGCCCGCTATACTCACCGCCATGAACGGCACCGCTTTGTTGTAAAGTTAAGTGACAATTGCGATCAATTTTACCGATTTTATTTAAATTAATTTGCTACCGCTTTTTCGCTTTTAATTTTTATTTACTTCTAGTAATCATTTCAAAACAACATAAAGGTCAGAATTGTTGTTTTGTGTAAAAATAATTGAAATATTTGTTTTGAATATGATGGTGGGAAAAAACGTTGCTGAACTAATTGCCACCGTCATGACGGCAGTAATATATTATGCTTGCCTTGGTTTGCTCGAAAAACGGCGCCGCTGTACGATGGCCGCTAAATAACAACCGCTGTGCTTAGCGTCATTAGCGGCACCGCTTTGTTGTAAACTCAGTCAATTGTATGAGGTCGACTTGGCCTACGCTATTTGCACGATTTTGACTGTTTCAATTTTTTTATGTTTTTATAAAATCTATTTGGAAAAAAAACAGAAATGTCTGTGCTGTTTTCTTTTTTTTTTGTGAAATGATTTGAAGTCATTTCCACAGTGGCGAGTTAACAGTGGCCACAGTTAACTCTCATTTTTCAATTTTCCTGTTGCGTTAACTAGAGTTTAACCGCCAGTGAATATTTAGCTAAATTAAAATTTGCGAAAATTAAGCAGACTAAACGTGGCGCAAAGCGCATTCTCCGGGAATGCTATTAATGAAATTAAGCAATTTGGTTTTGAAAATGTGTTGCAGTGGGAAGATATTACTCAATCCTATTTTCTTATCCATCCTAATGAGCACCATGGTATAAGAATTTTGAAGGTGAGTTCATTTCAAAATTTTTCACGAATATGGAAACTTTTGAAGCTTTTTTTGATTGATTTTTGTTGGAACGATTTTCCGTCATCCCTTGTCAAGTTTGGTTTTTGTGACAAACCGGTTTCGGCGTTCTGCCATTTTTTTGATTACATTTTTTGTAAACATCGTGGAGAAAAATTGAAATATTAGTAATATCTAATTTTCGAATTTAATTAATTTGTTTGGGACTTTTTCTTCATTCTTCAGAAACCACTATTAAGGAGCTTCGAATTTTCATTATTCTGAAAGAAGGCTGCTAGATTTCTTATAATAAATGTAAATACTCCGTTATAGGAAGGCAAGGTTTTTTTTACTTTTGTGTCTTTGAGTACTTCCGTGTGGAATACTGATTAGGCGGGGATGTTCTCTTGTCTCTCAAAGTGCCGGTTATATCATACACTAGTTTTATGTTTTGTAGACTATTTAGCTATTTGTTTTGAGACCTCGGTGCTGTGGATTTTAGCCTTGCAAATGTTTTTAATAATATTAAGTTTAGGTTATAAATCTTTGTCCGACTTTGTTCACAATATAAATCATATTTTGGTTTTGTTCTGTTCAATTTATTTGTTGTTTCAGATCCGTGCTGGTATAAATTCGCCTTGGTTGATCGATTCTGTTATTTCTTTATGTGTGTGTGTGACCACAGTTTTTGATGGCGGGGATTTATTGTTCTTATATGTCAGGGTTTTCTGCAAATTTTTTAGGTTGTTTTGTTAGAAATCCGTTTTCATTCCATTTATTGAAATTAATATTAATATGCGTGCTATATCCGGTTATGTTTGGTATTTCTTATAGTTTTATGTGCAGGTTTCTTTTTTTTGCAATTTGTTAGAAAGCCATTTTTCTTCAATTAGTTGAATTTTGTTATAGATAAGTGTGTTATGTTCGATTTGATTTGTACGTAAATTTGATTTTTGTTCGTTTGATCGTCGGTGTAAATTGTCCTGGTCCTACCTCGGAGTAAAGTGTAAGTTTTAATGTCTTTGTCCGTATAAATGACACATGCCCTGTAGTGTAAATTCTTTGACTTTGGTTTACTTGTGTATGCATATATTTAATTTTTATGTATTTTTCATGTTAACGAATCCAATTTAATTGGAGTTGAATTTTTTATTTAGTTTAGTACATTACAGCCCGCCTTCGCATTCTCGATCAAGGGATACGTGGGTGCAGATACCCCATCGGACCGTTTTCGTTCAGTGCTCGATGGTGTCTCCCAAACTATATTATTACCGGAGCAAAATATTTTTGCTCATTATTTTTGAACGGGTAAAAAAAGTTAGACTCCGCCTTCGGATTCTTTATCCTGGCATGAATACGTGTCTTTAAATACCCCCTGCAAACGCTTTGTATTAGTTTTCAGTGTTGTCTCATAAACTGCGCCCCTAGCAATATGGTATCATTGCGCTAAAAATCACTTAACGCAATTGCGTTAGCGCACTGCGCTGATACCGGCTATGGGGGTTTCTTCCGGAACGTCGCAAACAGCAAGGCATTGCTTCTGAAAAGACAATCTAACCCAGTGAACATTATCATATTAAATGCCATGAAACCTTTTTTTCAGTTCGGTGTCGAAAAACCCCTCCAATCAGGAATAAAGGATATTTGTTTCCTTTAGGAAGAGGTATGAAATAGTAATAATCAAAGTTGTTGATACCGAGGTAAAAACGCGTACCCCCTGCGGGTTACGAGTTTATAATATGCCCGAGGTAGGCATAGCGGTCGTAAGAGGCAACTAATATGCACAAAGGAAATGACGTGCAACTTGATGGTTGGTCTACAGATATGAAGCCTCTGACCTCTCATTACCCATCTTATCCTTCCTTGCGGAAGGAGGGGTAACATTACCTAGAAGGTTTCACTGGTCATAAAGCGCTACCACGACAGTCGGGCACTACCGCAAGGGAGTAATGGAGCGTATCGGGTTCAAATCCGGCCAAGGACCGTTAATTCGACAACACTCCCCAAAACCTTCGGGTGTTAACAACAACAGATAAAAACAAGTCTTTGGATACCTCTCACAAATTTTTTGTGCTCGTTTTAGCAGTTGTCTCCTAAAGGAAACAAATACCACATTAAGGTTTGGCATTCAATCTGATAGGATAATTCAGAATGATATGTCATAATTTCAACCTACGTCATTCAATGAATTTACCTGGTATACTTATACGATGAACGGGAGTTATTTAATTTCGTCGCACTCGTCGATTCACGATTTGCTCACCCTAACTTAAACTTTTCATTCATACTGTCCTCACCGTGCACGTTTTGACATTTGTCTTATCAATGTTGAGGTTATGAACGGCATCAGCTGTTTTTTTAACTTCTTTCACACGCATAAACAATTGCATCACGTCCACTGCAAATATCTTAATAGTGCTGAGAATTTTGAAATTTTAATGAAATAGTTATAATATAAAGCTGTATTAAGTTACGATTAGCTAAGTGTATAAATTATTGTGAAGTATGCAAAATTCTCGTTACAGTATTAATTTACTCAACACGCTACTGCGATATCTTAATTTGCGAGCAACACAAGCTTCACCCTTCCCGTTGAATTCCAGCGTCTTAGCAGCCACTAAATATGTACACAGGAGCAGTTATATGCAGGCGCGCAGCAAAAAGACTGGCCCTCAACACGTATCGTCACTTTTCAAACCAGTGCCAGTACCGAAAGATGCGGATGAAAATGATGTTGGTACCGAAATGGTAGGCAAGTTAGACAAATCTGAACTCCTGACAATTCTAAACAAATTCACACAAAAGCGTGAGATCAAAATACTATGTATTGAAAATGGTCTGGACTGTAAGTTGATGTACCTATTATCATTAATTAAAGCATTCACAATATTTTCCTTGATAAATCGCACAATAGCTTATCTACAACAACAAGCCTTCGCATCCTTTCGCCGTTACTGTATTGAGGCGGAAAACTTACCAGTTGACTTGCATATAACCATAAGTGATATACTACAAAATGCGGGGCATATTGACGATATTTTTCCTTATTTCCTCCGTCATGCAAAAACAATTTTCCCACACTTGGATTGTATGGATGATTTGAAGAAGATTTCGGATTTACGTACACCAGCAAATTGGTATCCAAGTGCACGTGCAATCACACGCAAGATCGTATTTCATGCTGGTCCCACTAATTCAGGGAAAACATATCATGCTATGGAACGTTTCTTGAGTGCTAAGTCAGGTGTGTATTGTGGGCCATTGAAACTATTAGCCACCGAGGTGTTTAACAAATCCAATGAAAAGGTAATAATCAAAGTTATTTGTTTAAACAACTTACACAGCATTTCTGCCTGCAGGGTACATCTTGCGATCTGGTTACAGGTGAAGAGCGCAAATATGGTATCAATGAAGATACACCAGCGAGTCATGTTGCCTGTACAGTTGAAATGACATCAGTCAACACACCTTGTGAGTAATAAAATTATTTTGCATGTGTTATCTAATTTGGAAGTAAGTAAAAGCGGTTACTCAGGATTGGCATTAATAGCCCTACGAGTTAAGGGGTTAGCATATGTCCGGGATACGCATGCCGTCGTAAGAGGTGACTGAAAAACACAAAGGTTGATGCCTCTCACCTCTCATTATCCATATTTTCCTTCCTTACGGAAGGAGAGATGACATGACCTAGAAGGTTACACTGGTCATACCAAATCGTTTCCGCGACAGTCGGCCAAGTACCGCAAAGTGCGTACCGGGCCATATCCGACAAAGGACTGTCACTTCGGCAACACTCCCAAGGACCTTCGGAGAGTGTTTTTGTCGCTACTCACACAAACAAACAGTTCTTTGCTGGATATGAATCGTGTACACTTGGATATTGTTACAAGGTTTCAGTGCTCGCTTGCTTATATGTATATTGAATTGAAGTTGCACCTCACAACCCCTTGAAAAGTTCGAAAGTAAAAGTTAATTCGTAACAATAAGAAATTTCAATGATGTTAAACTTTTTACTGTAAAATTAAAATTTTTCCTCAGATGAAGTTGCTGTGATCGATGAAATACAACAATTACGTGATCCACAAAGAGGCTGGGCATGGACACGCGCCTTTCTTGGACTCATCGCTGATGAAGTGCATGTTTGCGGTGAAGCCGGGGCCCTAGAACTCTTGCAGAAAATTTGCGAAACAACAAATGAAACAGTGGAAGTGCATAACTATGAAAGACTTACCGAGCTCACCATTGAAGACTCAGCGTTAGGAAACTTAGATTATATACAGCCTGGTGATTGCATTGTCTGTTTTAGTAAAAATGATATTTATTCGGTGTCGCGTGAAATTGAAGCAAGGTGGGAACATGTTAAGTTTCTGAACGAGTAAAAAGCAAAATTTTTATGTTTGCAGGGGCAAAGAAGTCGCTGTCATCTACGGAGGATTACCACCAGGCACTAAACTAGCACAAGCTGCAAAGTTTAATGACCCTGAGAACAGCTGTAAAGTTATGGTCGCAACTGATGCCATCGGTATGGGTCTAAATTTGTAAGTTGCCCCCTAATAATTTTATGGTTATTATTTTTTATTGTTTTATTTTTTTCACAGGAGCATACGACGAGTTATCTTCTATACAATAATCAAGCCTGCAATAAACGAAAAAGGCGAACGTGAAATTGATACAATATCTGTTTCCTCAGCACTGCAAATTGCAGGTCGAGCCGGACGTTATCGAACACAGTGGGAGCAAGGCTATGTTACTACTTTCAAATCTGAGGATCTACATGTATTACGTAAACTTTTGACAGAGAAACCTGAACCACTTAAACAAGCCGGGTTACATCCTACAGCCGATCAAATTGAACTTTATGCGTTTCATCTGCCAAAATCTACGCTTAGCAATTTAATGGTATACAATCAAGAAGAATTATTGAAGATAACAATAGAAATTTATTAACTTTTGTGTGTTTTCACTTACAGGATATTTTTGTAAATTTATGCACCGTTGACGACTCCCTGTACTTTATGTGTAATATTGAGGATTTCAAGTTTTTAGCGGAAATGATTGAACACGTTCCACTACCATTGCGCGCACGTTATTTGTTTTGTTGTGCGCCCATCAATAAGAAAATGCCTTTCGTATGCTCCATGTTTTTAAAAGTAATTATGCTTAACAGCTATTGTCATACTTTTTTCTCATTTTAATCATGAAATGGTCCTTGGAGTATTTGAGCGAAAACTTTTCCGCAAGATGTATTTTCCTACTGTATCGAATGTTATTTAGTAATGAGCTGTTTAAGCTTATGAAATCTCCACAGACTTGATGCTTATGTCATGTTTTGCGAAAAAAAACTTTACGAATTATCCACTTTAAATTGCCCTTTTGCCCCCCTTTTTACGATTCGGATTTTGAAAATTTTTAAGCTTAAATTGGAACTTCTTTGTTTACAGATTACAAGGCTATACAGTCGTAACGAGCCAATTACCTTCGATTTTGTTACACGCAATTGCGGTTGGCCATTCGCTTTGCCAAAAACTATTATTGATCTTATGCATCTCGAATCCGTCTTTGATGTAATGGATTTATACTTATGGCTAAGTTATCGTTTTATAGATTTATTCCCAGACGCAGCAGCAGTGCGAATAGCACAAGCAGAGCTTGATGAAATCATACAACAAGGCGTATTTCAAATAACACGTTTGCTTAAAAATACTGAAGCGAGTCAGAGTGCGGCCGATGGTGATATGTCGTATAATATACGACGATCATCGCATATGCGTGGTAAGCCGGAAACTTCAAAACTATGTTTTTATTTAATTTACAACATTTCTTTCGTAGAACCACGTATTCCCAGCGCGTCACGTGGTCGCCTCACCGATCGCCTATTGGCACAAGGATTGCTAACACCGGGCATGCTAAGTGAATTGCGTAAAGAGTGGGATGCACAACAGCAAGCGCTGGCGAATCCAACCACTGCTAACTCCGCACTCAGTAACGATACTGACAGCGATTCTAATGCATACAAGAAGATGCGCCGAAAACGTCACAAGTGAACTGACACTATAAGTAATATATTTTTTATATATTTTGGTCTTGTAGTTTAATAAAAGCGTATAACTCATTTATGACAAAAAATCGTTGCACTTTTTTGTATATGTTGCCTAGTTGAAATAAATTGTTTACATTAAGTTAATTAGATACAAGCTTGTATATATTTGTTAAACATTTAGCATTACACGGGCTGAAATAAAATACTTATTCATTAAACCATTTCCTAGAAACCTTTATCTCCCTAAACACAAGTAAAGCATGTCGGGTTTGTGAACCGCCATAAAAACACTTGACGACTCTTATCAATGAGAACACCCCAGCCGGGTTAGTCCGATATATATTAAAAAACCAGTAAGGAAAGTGCTGTCTTTGACCGTGCCGGTTCTATCACACCGGAATGACCCGGGTTTTTCACCCGGCCAAGGGCTGTTATTTCAGTGTAACCCTGTCCAATCTGGGGCAGGGCGAAGCACTGTTAACAACAACAACAACCGTGCCGAAGACTTTATACCTTTCATGATTACGCATCACGGTTTTAAGTGTCCGATCCTTACTCACAATTAGCACAAACACTGCAAAACTGTTAATTTAAAGATTCATAGCATAAGCCCCATTTATCGGAAAAATCGATTGTATAGGAGCTATGCGTTGTAATTGGTCCGATCATGCTGGTTCCGACAAATGATAAATGCTTTAAAAATGGCTGCCTCTTACCAAATTTCATCAAGATATCTCTAAAACTGAGGGACTAGTTTGCGTTCAAACAGACAGACGGACGGATGGACAGACGGGCATGGCTAAATCAACTCAGTTCATCGCCCTGATCATTTCGGTATACTTATTGGTGGGTATATCTCTTGTTCTTCTCATACTTACAAACATCGGACCAAAGTTATAATACTATTTCATGTTCATGAAAGGTATAATAAGCAAATGTTACAATTTATTTCAGACCTGTTAAATAATGATTACTAATCGTAATGATTACCGGTTTCATTAATTACTTTCTTGAGAATCCATTTAATTATTCATTACCAATTACTTTCAATTTTTAATGATTATTTTCCAATTACTTAAAAAAAATCAAAAAAATTATAATTAAAAAAAGTTGTTTTGATTGGTTAAAAATTATTTTTTTTTGATAATTTTTTTTTTTTCAGTATTTTTGTAGAAGCACATCAACAATACTGAAGAAAATCAAAAATAATCTAAAATTATCAAAAATAATCAAAAGTAATCAAAACAATTTTTTTTTGATTGGTTTTGGTTTTTAAAAACTTTTTTTTTTTTTTTCTAATCGTAATCAATCAATAATTGCATTTTTGAAAAACAATTAAAATAATCATTACTAATTAAAAAAGCCGTCTAACTAATTGATTACTAATTACCAATCAAATTTACCAGGTCTGATTTATTTTTCCAAAAATCCTTACGGTTTGTAAAAGAATGACCCATATGGGCTTAGATATCTTTATATGATGTCACAAAGAGTGTTCTCAAATGTTGGCTCCAGAATCTATTGTCAGTTAGTGATTGCAGGACTACATATAATCGCCGGACTCCACCTAATCAGAAAAATATCTAAGCGTGTGGATGTAATACGTAAGTACGAGGCGCTTGAGATGCTGGCCTACAGGAATAATGTTCGAAAAATCCACCAAAAATTATAGCCATCTGGCAACTCGCATACTTAAGATATGAAGGAACACTTCTTATTGCTAAATAGCGGCAGATCCTATACCTGGTATCCTCCTCCCTGAAGATAGAAAATGTACGAGTATTATGTCTTGTTTTCACCTTCAATTTTATTATCCATTCATTGGCAAAATGTTCAATTTGTTATCGATAGTTTTTTTTTTTGTATACTAATAATATAATCGATTTACACTGAAATGAAAACGATTAAAAAAATCTTAGGTTGGATACAAAAATGGGTTTAAATTAATTTATGTTATGTACTAATTTTTTTTTCTTATTCCATGTTACAAACAGAGATCATGGAAACTTGAGTGACTAATTTTACATAAAAAAGTTTGTTTTTTGTTATTTATTTTCGTGCAGAAAAAATTCTATGTTTATAAGAAGAAAACATTTCATTTAGCTAAAAACTAATTTTATTTTTATTCAATTATTTGTTTTATATTTGATGTAGGATTTTTTGGAAAATAATTCACGTATTTTTATCATGGCATTCATAATAAATTAAAAAAATGTAAGCGTACTCATATTTACCACCATGGTTGCCACAACACATAATTTTTTGGTACCAATATTCATTACGAAAAATGTCCAAAACTATAAAAAGGATCAATATTTTTAAAGTTTTGAATTATAAAAATGTGAATTATTAAAATATTAACTTTAGTGTTTCTGTTATATTTTATTTAAATTTTGAGGATTGCTCAATTGAAAAGGGACTGCGTTAGATTTTTCACATCGATTTAAGAAACGGAACGCGTTATGTCTGCAGGTTTTATAATGACTCTATAACCTTCATTGTTCTGTCAGTTAAAAAACAACTACAGTTATGTGACAGTAGGTCTGTTCGGCTAGAAAACTTGCAAAGAACTGTTAGTAAACAGAGTACAATGTTAAACTCTTCGAAACGCAAAAAGCAAAAAGTTTCCGAACAGGAACTTGTGAAAAATTTCTTCTTGCTTTTTTCTTTGATTAATAGCTCAAAATTTAAAATTTTTGTTTTTCACTCGCAAGTTTTCTGCCAGCAGAAACTTACAATTCTTTCTCCCTATGAAATGCCAAAATGCGTTCTCTCTTTACATGTGTTTTATCTCGACTTTTATGTAAATTTTTTATAAAGATTCCGATTATTACCGATAAAATTAGAGCCGACAATCTTTGAAAGTGGTTTTCGGTGCTGTTTTGAGATAAAACGAGCAGTTTTCATCAGGTTTTTCAACATGTTTTGTCATGAGAATGAACTCCAAACCACGATAGTGTGTACATAGAGAAATAAAAGCCGAAACGAAAGTTTTTTAAATTTTCATCTATCTGTCTCAAAGATCGCTACATAGAATTGATTGCTAAAAGTGACAACCCTGGTTACAAAAATGTACCATACTTCTAGCTGTAAATAACTGTGTTTCCCACAACAAAACAATACTACATTTAAAATTCAAGCAATCTTTTTGAAAATTATTAAAATTTATAAATCCCCAATATTTTTTTGCACAAATTTTCAATTATTTAAAATTAGTTGCCTATCATAATAAAGAAATATTGATTTTTCGTTTAAATTTACGACAGTCTCAAGACGCACTTCAGTACAAGTGAGCAGCAGGATAATTGGCTTACAGTCATCATAATCAACAACCAATTATCCTGTAAAGCAAGAATAAATTACGAGCATTTTGCACTACGCACACACATCATTACAACAAATAAATGTTAAACGTGTGTGTTGGATTAAGTTTAAAAATTTTTTTTACATAGAAATTTGTTCAATTCTCTTTTTCGTTTACTATCGAATTTTTAAAATTTTTTTTAGAATAGTTTTATCAAGTTTAGGTCTAGTAAGTGTTATTTATGTATGTAATTAGATCAACATTAAAATGTATTCATACAAAACATTCTTTAGGGAGGGTATTGGTAGTAGTGCTGATTTATTAAGTAGGTGTTGTTTATGTTTTTTTTTTGTATGTATGTACGGAATATGTGAATTCATTAATGTAAATATATATAATAGGCATATATATGTATATATATAAATACAAATACACATTTAAGTAACGTTGTACATAAACATACACACATGTATGTATGTATGCACATAACAGCAATAAAACATTTAGCTTCCATTTGGATTGTAATATAAAAACACATTTATAGTTTTCTTTTTTTAGTATAAAAATAATTGGTTTTTACAAAAAAATTTGCATACAAAATAATTTTATGCCTGTTAACTGTGCTGCATTTAACAGCTACGACACATTGCAACAATCACTTGCTTTAGGCTTTAAAAATGGAGTCAGTTTTGATTATTAATCTTTGTTATAATACTTAAATTCTTCGCTGCTTTTGTTAATCAATGCCACAGCAACACTCAACGCTAATAAAGGTAATAGTTTCATATTGTTTAAGGATAGGTTCATTTGTTAATTAAAGCTTTTATGTATGTTAGTGAAATCTCTGGCATATTCGCGCATTGGAACACAACCGAGTAACAGAATTTTCACTTTTTACTATGAAAACTTAGTTAATTAACAAGTATGTTAATTTTTTGTTAAAGTTCATGATTTTTTAAAAAGTAGCACAAGATTTATTAGTGAGATCATTGAGCTCTAAGTTAATACTTTCAATTAAATTCCTATACGGATCATGCTGTAATTTTTCTGCTTCGACTTTCGATTCTTTTTTATCGGAAAAATTTGTATTGGATAAAAACATTTAATTCTGGGAAATTTTTGAATATTTTCGTTAGCGAATCAGAAAAAAATTAAAACAATAGTTTAAAACTGAGTATAGATTATGAAATGAACACAAATCTGGAAAAATTTAATTAAATTAATAAAATCAAGTTTATGAAAAAACAAGTAAGGAAAGAGCTGTCTTCGACTGTACGGAAGACTTTATAACTTTCATGAATACGCATCACGGATGTAAGTGTCCAATCGTTACTCACAATTAGTCCAAACTCTGCAAAACTGTTAATTTAAAGATACATAGCCCAAACCCCATTTATCGGAACAATCGATTGTATGGGAGCTATATGTTATGTTGTTCTGATCTGGGTGATTTTCACTACACACATTACATATATAATATGTACGAAACCTGCAAAATTTTATGTTACTAGCTTTTTAATTGCAAAATTTATAGCCCAAACCCCATTTATCGAAACTATCGATTATATGGGAGCTATATGTTATTTTGGTTCGATCTGGGTGATTTTCACTACACACATTACATATATAATATGTATAAAAAATTCAAAATTTTATGTTCCTAGTTTTTTAAGTGCAACAGTTATAGTCCAAAACCCCGTTTATCGGAACAATCGATTGTATGGGAGCTATGCATTGTATTGGTCCGATCTGGCTGGTTCCGACAAATGATTAATATATTACAAAATGGCGGTCCGGTATTAAATTTCATCGAGATATCTGTAAAACTGAGGGACTAGTTTGCGTTCAAACAGACAGACGGGCATGGCTAAATCATCTCAGCTTATCGCCCTGATCATTTCGGTATACTTATTGGTTGGTCTATCCCTTCTTCCTCTCATACTTACAAACATCTAATCAAAGTTGTAATACCATTTCATGTTCATGAAAGGTATAAAAACCATAACAACCTATGTACTTCCACACATCTCCATGCAAATCAGCCACCGACTAAATAAGTTTTATCTGTAGTGTGAATATGCTCTTAGCCTAGTGTTAAATAAATTGTTTTCACAGGCAACCAGTTGCTTAATAAAGCCCACTCGTGCGTGTTCAAAAAAAAGATGCCAACATGTTGCTTTTAAGGCGATGGAAGAGAGCGTCTTCTTTATATTGGCTGCAGTTAAATTTTCCCAATAATCCTCAAATTTTTTTTTGATATTATTAAAATACACAAGGCCGTTCTATGGAACACTATTTCTCTTACAAAAAAAGACTGCAATCTGTTGCCGTGCTTAAAAAACATAAGCAACACCAAAAGCGTTGCTCTATAATAGTAGTAACACCAAATTGCCCTGTTTGGACACCGAATTGCCCTGTTTATACACCAAATTGCCCTGTTACTGATTTCATCGGTTAATAAATCAAAGTTTGAGGGTTTGTTGTTGTTTTGCTAAACCACGATCAGCTGTTTTCAACTTGTAACTCTTACTGAGTAAAATTTCCCCAACAGGAACTTGCAACTTAGTTTCTCAACGGAATGCTCTCTCCCTGCAAGGGTTTTGTATCGCTGGGCACTATTTAGTGAAAACTTTATACAATTTTTAAAAATTGTATGCTCTCCGAACAAAGCTATTAACATATCCTCAAGATACAGATAAAACTAAAACACTTAGAAATAAATACATAAAACATTCGAAAAGCTTTCATATTCAGTCAGCTTTTGCATTATCTTGGAATTAAAAAAAACCCATTCAATTATTGCGAAAACAATTTTTTTTCACAAACTTTATACTTATGCCTAAGTCTAATGTTATTGGGTCTCTAACTAAAATCTGAAAGCCTTGTGAAATATCATTTGATTTGGTCGATACTTTTTTATAAATCATAAATTGAAAACTGAAAAACAAAAAACGTTATAAAAAAAAATAAAAAAGTAAAACAAAAATTTAAATAAAATTCACGCATAAAAAAAAACTGGGTAAACTATTTATATGAATATTATTTTATGCTTTTGAAAGTAGCCACCAACGTTTTTATATTGTTATTTTCTATAAATATTTACTTTTTCATACCTTTTTCTATGTCCATTTTCATTACATATTACTCTTAAATTTAATAAACTCATGCAATATTAAATTTTCCATAAATCTTCCATTCTTCAAGTACAATTTTGTGCGTATCCTTTAGTTTTCTTAATGTTTTCAAATGTTGCTTTGCATATGCATATTCTTTTACTTATTTTCTACTTTTTTAAAAATTTCCAAGGTACTAAGTTTCAATAATACTCAAGAAATGTAAAATTAATATTTTTGTTGGTCATTCAGGGCTTAACTCGTTAGTGGTTTAAGTCAATTCAATTGCTTCGATTTATTTAATCTTAACTTAAAGCTTGCATTCTACGTAAGTAGGCATTCTGTTTAAGTATTTGATTCAAGATATTTTTTTTTCACACATAATTTTAAACTCCACATCTAAGGACCAGTATCACCGGTCACCGCTTACCGGTACTTATTTGGTTCATTTCTATCAATCAAACTAAAGAAAAAGGTCCTAAAATATGCTAGCTATTGGTTCTTTTTCATTATAATTTCTTATTATGTAATTTGAAATTTAAGGCCAAATTATACTTTCATAGCATATATTTGACTTAAGTTTACACGGAAATTTAGTCTTGATTACTTAAATAAAACAAATGAGATAAATGAATATGGCTTCAAATAAACGTATACACTTAAAAAAACCCAAATGTTCTATATATGCATAAATGACAATAAAAAATCTAAACATCACTTGAAGGTTACTTAGAAAACGAAAAATCCACAGACTTCTAATTCATGGTACATATGTAGGCTTAAGTATTGGGTAGTCGGTTACATGCGAAATTCATATAATTCAAGTTTATGTAAGTATAACAGGGCCTTATGGTAGCCATAAAAAGTTAAATTGACCCAAGGAAAAACATCTTTGACTACTGATAATAACGTTACACTGTTACAGAATAAAATCGAAAACCTTACGAGGAATATATGGATGTATCAAAAAAAAATGTTTTATTGGACTTAACCAAATTAATTTCTTAGCTAATTGTAAGGCGCCGGCTAAATGTTAACCGACAGTTAACGATTTCTCGATTAACATTTATTCGAAAATTCTTTCTTAAGAAATTGTTAACAATTGCTCTACATATATATTATTCCAAAATTTTCCTCTAGTATTTAATATGCTAACAGTACTTAGTTTACATTAATGTTTGGCTAATAACTGATAGTAAAGTGATAGCTAACCAAATAGCTAGTTATTAGTTAACTGCTAGTTGATCAAACCAGCTTAATGACTTCGTACACAAAAATAAAGGAAAGTCAAATTTTAGAATCATTATTCTAAAATCTATTTTTATGCGCATACGCTTCTTTGTTAAATATTTATCTTAAATAATTAATTTAAAAAAATGTATAAAATGTAGCACATAAAGAGTTTTAAGTTATGCTATATGTTTTATGTTTGTTTTCTTCGCTAATTGATATTTTAATTTTTTTATATGTCAATATGTTTTTTCTTCCTTTCGTTTTCCGTGTTTTTTTTTTCATTTAAGTGTTTGGTTTTTTTATTGAGTTCGTATAAAAAAGATATTAAACTTACATTTTTTTGAATAGTTCTTTAAGTCTCTTGGGAATATACTAATTTTGTTTTATTTTGCATTTTTAAAAACAAATTGAATACGTTAAGTTAGCGTTTGTTTAGTTTTTTTAAATTTATTTTCATGCATATTTTAATAAAAAAATAAACTTTTATTATTTGGATTGTTTTTTTTGATTAACTATGAAATGATTTTACTAGCGCTTTTTGCTTATTTTTCACCTAAACGTGTAATATTTGTTTGTTAATTATTTTTTTTTGTTTTGCGTACAGTATGGGGTGAAAAAATTGCACCCAAATTTCAAATGGCTTTATTTGCAAATTATGTTGTTTGAAAAATTTTTTTATTCAAAGTAAAGTATCAAATCTACAGCATAAACCACAAAAATGAATTTTCTAAGGCATACAGAAAGTTCCCTAAAATTATGCAAACTTAAAAAGTTTTCATGAACATTTCTAGAATATATTATTGGTGCTAGTTTTTCACCTTACGCGGTACATACTTTTTAATATTTTTACCTGTGCATGCATTTGCATTAGAGCGTACCAAAAAAGGAGCAGCCACTATCACTTCTGCTTCTGGTCATTCAAATGCCCGATATTTAAATAGGTTATTATATAATATAACGCACAAAGTAATATGAGTACTTAAGGCAGAAAATGTCTGGTCCTACCACGGATGATATATTCTCGTCATCACTATAGCATTTGCGGTATGGTTCTTAAAAATGTAAAATACACATTTGCTCTCTAAGCGACAACCTTGATTCAAATGCGGTCCGAAAGAGGCCCAAAACAATTGTTTGGGGTACTCAAGTCAGCCTGGATATCAAGTTGTTTGTTTGAAAATTATTTTTATACAGTATGTGCTGTATTTTGAAACCGAATAAAAAGATAATTATTAATTAATACCCAAATATTGGCCTCTCTGAAATTCCCTTTAGAAACTACTTCAGTGAGAGACGGTGTTCCATAAAAAATTTACCGCTCAACAAGCCTACTAACAACAGAGCAATGTTGGCAAGAGCCTTTAATATTAATAGATAATATTATTATATTTTGATGATTCTCAGTCACGACTAACTAAAGTATTCACCCAGTTTCATATCTCATTTTAATTTATCTAGAATTATGGTAGTGTTCTGCCCTATGATAGTATGATGTTCTACTATACCGAAAGGTCCTAGGTTCAAGTACCGGGACAGGTAGCATTAAAAGTGGTCTGCAACCCTCCGAGTGTGTATATTTTCAGAACTTTGAAAATCTAGTGCAGACTTTTTCTAGTTCACAAGGTGGCTTGCAGTTTCGAATTTCAGCTCTTTTTTATATTAAGCAACTTTATCAACCCATCGAATTGGCTATAGGCATAATAGAATTTCACCTATTTTTTAACCGGTAGTTTATTTGGGATTTCGGTTACCTTAGGGCCGTTTTCTCAATGTCTGGTTTACACTAACCGGCAGTTTAATTGACAGAAGCTTCTCGCTTATCTGTCAACCAAAGTGCCGGTTAACGTATACTAGATATTGAGAAAACGTCCCTTAATCTGTTAGAAATAACCCACGAAATTTCAATGCTTGTCTGTAGGCAAACGCGCTGAAATTCTGCAACACCTGAAACGTCACGCTCGTCGAAAATTTCTTTAATTAAACAATAATTATAAAAATTTCTTTTTTTACTTCAGTTCAAGGCAAGCTTTTGCATAATCCAAAAATTCGTATCAAATTGCAATTTGAATTTTGCTAATTTTTTTTTAAATATTTCGATAAGTTTATTTTTCCAGCCCTCTATAGTTGCTTCCTTACCCAAAATTTTTTTGTTTGAGTAATTTCTTAACCATTTATATAGTTAGGTAAAAGTCATTTATAGATATATATCGCCAAATTTATAAAAAATATAAAAGGTTTATAAAGCTTTTAAGAATTACTTTGTGTTTATAAATTTTCATATTTTAAAAGCTTTTTGAACCTTCCTTTTTTTTATAAATTTGCTGGCTAGATTTTTTTACAAGTAAATTTTTTTTTTTTTCAACGTGCGCAATACCGTTGCACGTTGTTCTGTTGCTGTCGCAGTGGCATATTAGTGACGTTCCCACAGTAAAACTGCTAACTCGTTAGATGCCAGTTAATGGTGACATAGCCATATCCACAGCTGATTGAACCAACCTTATGGAAATCAATGTAATCGATTAATGATGCCATACCATAGCGCTAACGGCAGACCCATGCCATAGCCAACCAATTGAATTTGGTTTTCTGCAATATCCATAAACAGCTGATTGCTTATTCCCCAATATACATTCATAGAAACGCCATAAATATTCACTTTATTTGTTGATTATCCCAAAACAATTAATAAATTACACATTTTGTTTCCAAGATTATAAAATTAAATTTTAAAATAAAACATTCGCTATTAATGGCCCCAATTGCGAGCTACTTATGGTTATGGCGCCAATAACCGATTATTATGACTACGGATTTATGGATAAGAAAGTTTGTCTGCAGCTAAATCTCAGTAAAACACTAAAGCACACCGTTCACTAAATTGCGTCAAACTGCACTCAGAGTTAGTTAAATCGGATTAAAATTATTATTAATAATAGTAAAAAATTTTGTCAGTACAAAAAATCAATATCCGTTAAGCTGTTTCAACTTTTCCTAATACAGTAAAAAAAATTTGAATGATACTTTTTTATGAAAATTGTTATATTATTTGAAAATTTTTTGCTCACAAATAATAATTATCAGGCTTCTTTCGAATGTTCTTATTTCAAAAATTTTTCTGTTGCTGGTTTAAACATGATACATGATATGATTGAATTCGGAATTCGGCTAGAGTGTTGAAAAGCGCTCGAACACAGCTAGTGAAGAGCTAAAAACTACTCGCTGAAAAACTAGTTGATTAGTGATAATCGATTATTTTGTGAAACAGCTACTACGATTATATCAAGAGCTCTATTATATAACCTTTTGAAATATTTTTTTAATTCATTTATTTATTCATAATATTCCGATTGCCAAAGCAGTAGTGGAATTCGCAAATTTTTAACGCGATTTATTGAGACTGTATTAACGATTTTCCAAAGATATTCACTATCGATTGTCGGATTCACTTACTCAGTTTTAATCAAGCTAATGAGATGACATATCAGTTCAGTTTGTATAAAAAAAAGTAGTTGCTAATCTTCTCAAAATATTCTTCATTTATTTCGCTCTAGAGCTGTTCATATATAAGCGAATATCGATAAAAAATAATCACGCAATAGCAAAATCGTTAAATATTCGAAAGCACAAAATGGCAACGTTTTACAGAGAAATTTCATTATTTTAAGTAATAACTGGAGTTAGCAGTTTCTACCACGGCATTGCCAGCACCAAAATACTTTTACCGTAATATGTTTCTTTTATTCAGATAATTTGCATAAACTCCTAAAAATGTAATTTTGTTACACACTTTACGAGACTTACAAGACCTACGCACAAGAGCTTTCGTTTAATTTCGTAAACACAAAAATTCTGTTTACATTACAAAAAATTCGTTTGATTATAATTAATAACCAATTCACTAAACAAAGTCTAGTTCCAGACCAGGCTCAATATTAACGGTAATCGCCTTATCCATTGCATTACTAACATTCTCCTCATTCACTTCGCCCTCTTCCTTCCCTTTCTTCGATTTGGACTTGTCTTTCGTCGCAAAGCCTAGTATACCTAGTGCGCTGCCGCGTCGAGAAGATTGTCCTAACTGCTCGAATCAGGAATCCACCAGCACATGCCAACGCGCCAGCAACTCACCTTTAGCTAAATCGCGCACATCCGTCCAATGCGCCACCTCTTCAGGTCCGGACGAGTTTAGTCCTAAACTAAACCAGCCGACCATTTCATTTTTCTTCATATTTCGTTTTGCATATACGGAAACCATAAGCGTCACATCGTTCAACTGGAAAAGTGCCACCTAAAAGTAGGAAAGCGTTAAATATTTCTGCATTGTGAATTGTGAGGAAAGCAACTTACTTGAAAGACGAAGGTCTCCTTGAAAAGCGGATGTGGTTGGCCTCGTCGTGTCGATGTTTTCGCTCTGGATATCTCTTGTCCTATACTACTAACTAAACACAGCTTAACGTATGTGTCGGGTGCTTTATTCATTGATAAACTACGAAAATGGCTACCCTTCACAATTTCCACTGTTAAACGCCCCGTTACACCATTATAACCTAAACCTAAAAGCAATTCCGGCACACCACCATGTTGCATCGAGGTGGTCGAACCTGCGCTGTCTGATCTCGCCAGACTTAATAAATCGCTATTGGAACCCAGTACCTGTAAAAGACGATTGTTTAAAGTGTCTTAGGTTAAGTAAGTAAATTGTCTTAACAAAAACAAAAAAAAACAAAAAACTTACAGAAGATGTACTTCTAGGCTCTAGCGGTAGCCACAAATTTGTCTCCAATTCCAAATCTATTGTAGCAAAACTAACGTACGCCTCACCGATAAGTCGTTCTTTTCGTAAACGTTCGCAACCATAAATTCGTACACGCAGGCCCATATTATTAACTTCTTCGGGATTCACCCGATGTAATAAAAAACTCTCCATATATTGCGGATTTTCACCAGCACGTATTTTTGTCTTGTGCTTTTGCTTCTTATTTGGCAGCATAAGCAGGCGAACCTGGAAAAATTAAAATTTATGTTATACAGAACAGTACTAATAAGTTCAAAAAAGTTTAAAATGAGTTACTTTTATCTAATTGGAAAATTTATGACCGAAAAGTTAGTTAGATGTGTGAATAATGCATCGCGAATATCACGAGTTCTTGCATATTCCGATGAGGAATCACTTACTTCCCCAGGTGGCCCTGTTTTCGCAGAACACTAGAGATCAAATCTTTTAAGCTGTAGGAAAAACTAGCCCGGTCCCTTGCAGAATTTACAATAAATTGCCCGTAAATTGGGTAATATCCGCTTTCCAGGCCAGAGCCCTGCCAGGCCATAGGCAGAGTTATGGATATGGGGTTACTTTCTACTCGGGAACAAGGGAAATCAAATCATTTTGCACCTATTTTTCCCATCTGAGTTGGGGGCTCCCTTTCCTTTGCAGCCAAATTTTCAATGTCATAGAAATTTCCCCTTCTTAACTTGTTTGTAACGTAGTTCTGTAAGCAGTGCCATTCTATTCCGGGAAGGAGCGACATTTCACTACAGTTGACCTTCCAGGCTCATTTGAACCTCCGAAGTGCTACTGGCAGCAAATGGCAGCATTCTGTTGGAATTTGTTCCTTGAAGGTTACTTGATATTATCAAATTTGGGAGACTCTTCAAACAGTCATTGACGCTTTCTCAATTAATAAAAAGGGTTTAAAGTAAGAATCTAAACACTACAATGCTCACCGGGTCGATATTTAGACTGAATTAGGTTCATAACCAGTAACTTATTTTTTAAGCTATTTGAAATAAAGTTACAGGACTTGGCTATCAGATAGCACCTCAAGATCTCCGCACATTTAACCCGCCTACAAAAAACTTTAAACCAACCTGTGTATGCGTCGTTTGACCATTGCCCAGTGTTGGCAGGCCCCTAGCCTGCATAACATGCACTGTCATTTTACGCATTGGAGCATCATATAGCAAAGAGATCTCTATGCTGCCACTTTTGCCATAAAAGTGATTTTGTACAGAAGTATCGTCCGACTTAATGGAACGCAAGTCACTCGTATCGAAAAGTGGTTCCTACAGAAAACGAGATCAAATCAATAATTTTTGTTATAGTTTTAACTTCATTTCTCTCATCTCACTTACATCTTCATTATTATTACTGTTGTTGTTGTTATTATTATTATTGCTATGCAAATCAGGCACATCATCTAAACTGTCTTGACGTACAGGAGCACTTGCAATCTTTTGATATCTGCCGTTACTGCTATTGCTGCTGGTTTTTGGTAAATCAGCCCGATTGTCAATACGCGACTCCTTCAACGAGGATGAAGCGCTACATTCGCTGGATTTATTCGTACCGCCATCATTGCTAAGAAAACGCTCTGCAAAAATTTTTATGAAAAATTGTGTTGTATTTCATTTCATTTGCAAATGATCTGGCATACCTTTCCTATCACCAGTCAATATACCCGTATGACTGTCAACGGATGCTTTTTCCGAGTCATTCGAACTGCACTCACTGTGCGAGGACGGAACACCAACTTTGCCACGCTCTGCTATTGCTAATGGATCTTTCGATGGATCGAAGCGTGGCGTTATCGTAACACGTTGCAGCTCGTTCGGTGTATAATTGAACGTCTGCTGGGGATTTGGTGGAGATGGTGGTTGATACTGTGATGCTTGTTGGTGTACACCGTAGCTATTAAAATGACCATTAGTGGAAAAATTTCGTGACTGCTGCAATCGTAAGCGACGTAATATGTCTTCTTCAGAATCAGAGCTGGTGTTATCATAACGGCGTTTACGTGCTAAAGCGTTAAAGAGTGAAGAAGTATGGTAATACATTTATCTTATAACTTTAAACAAGCTATTCATGTATATTTTTTTGTATTTTTATAGCCACTTCTATTTAAGAAAAGGCTCCACTGATTCTGACTGACGAAATTTGCTTCATATGTATATTTCTGATAAGGTATTCTCCTAAAATCTAATATCTACTAATAAAGTGTTGCCACCTACTAGGTTTTAGCGGCATTTCCACCAACCTCAAACAGAAAAAACAGTGATAGGTAACAAGGTCAACGTAAATAACGTCAATTGACTTTATTTCGCATGGCAATTGGCATTATTTCGCCTTTCGAAATGAAATAAAAATTTGCTCGATTTTGAATTCCAAATTTTAATTTCATGATATAATATAAATTTAAAATATTCAATGGTATGATTTTCGAAATAAAAAATATTATTTAATTAAAATTTGGAGTTAAAAATGGCCCAGTTTTCTATTCCAAGTTTTCGCCTGCGGCGCTTTTCTAAACAATTTCGGAAACCACACTATTGAATATTTTAAAATCATACCATATATAAAACGAAAATTTGAAATTAAAAATCGCTTGATTTTAAGTTAACATGCTATGGGCTGTGTTGACCCTTTGCCATTTGAACTAGCAAAATAAAAAAAATTTTGTTGACTTTATTTCCCTTTTGAAATTTTTTTTGTTGTTTCTATGTCTCAAGTGACGCCATTCGAATTAGCAAAATAAAAAAATTAAAATTTTGTTGACTTTATTTCTCTTCTGAAAATGTTTTTGTTAATTTTATATCTTAATTGACGTTATTTTCATTTGCGATGCGAAATAAAGTCAATTTACGTTATATCCGCCAAAAAATGAAATATGCCTAAAGAGGTGACAAACGAAAGTTATTTGACGTCGTATTCAAACAAAAATATTTCTAGGTAGGGTTGTAGGGTTGCCACCTAATCCTATAGCATATGAAGAGGTTAAAAGCAAAAGGATCTAAGTGAGTCCGACATTGATTCGAGACATTCAAGTTTAATTGGCCGGTCAAAAGATGTCACTAAAATGTCCAAAATAACTTGGATTTGTTTGCCAACAAATAAAAACTATATTATAGTATACAAATATGTATATAACTCAAATTAAAAAAAAATTCACTTAGATCCTTTTGCTTCTGGCCCCTTCATATATTCTTTTATTTTTCTTGAGACATTTGAACGTAATTTTGTATACAGGTTATCTGTTTAAATCTGAGCTCTTACTTAAGTGTTGCCACTTGGGTAGTTTTAACGGTGTTGCCATTTATCTGAACGAAAAAGAAACAAATGAGATATGCCTACATGGGTAGCAAAAGCAAGGTATTTTACGCAGTATATCTCCAGTGTAGGGCTGCAACAAAAAAATAGTGAACATTTTTCTAATTTCTTAGCTTATTTTGTTATTACTGTTCGATATGGTTTTGAAATCTATGTTTTATGAGCCCACCAAGTGGGAAGTAGAACTATATATGAAACGATTGATGAGTATCTCGGAAGAACTAGCCTCAAAAAAAGGCGAGCAAAGCTTATGAAGTATCAAGGTTTGCTCACTAAATTTTTGGGTAACATTCACAAGTAATATCTTAGAAATTTGCGACCCATCAAAGAAGTTCACGAGAATAACATTTAACGTAAAAAAAGTAGCTGCGCAACCGATCTTCTCTCAGTCACTCTGGAGTATCGCATAGATTTCATTCTTCCAGCTTCGTCAGTACGCGCTATTTCCAATCAACATGACTACATCACACTCGATCTTTACATGTCTCAACCAGTAAAATCTACATTTATTTGGTCACCATCGTCAACAACGAATATTAAGTCAGCCAGGAAAGACTGTTGTCAACAAGAGATTCCTTGAACTGGGTAGGCAGTTGAGAAGTAAAATGCCCTTTGCACGCACAAAGATGGGATGGATGGCCTTTGAAGTAATTCATAAGAAAGGTTTTCTGATCAGCATAAGCTGCCAATGAAGGGTAAGGCCTCCACTTAGATAAAAGAAATGATAGATTTAGATATTGTCTCTATTGACGTGTTTAATCCTATTAGGTTATCGATAAAAATTTATTACCGTCGTGACTTAATAACAAATAATATATTTTGAATTAACTTAAGGCGTATTTCGAAATTTTCGAATATCGAAATTTTAAATAGAAGCTTTATTTCTTAACTTTTTCTCAAGTGTAACAAAAAGGGAAGGGCAGGGTAACACTCGGATATATTTATTTATTTATTTATTTATTTATTTATTTCGTCTATGATAAAAAATCTTACAGACTAGTACAATGACATATAACAGTAAAGTAACGACAAGTACGATAAAGTATTAAGCAAAAGTTAAATTATTTCTTTATCATTAAAAATAAATATCAAGAGTTGACTTGAAAGTAGTTCTCGAGAGAGAAAAATCAATAGAAAGAGTCCTTGAGAGTTTATTAAATTCTTTGAGGGCGCGAAAAATAGGGTCGAAATAGTAATAATTGGCCCTGGTAGCATATAAATAAAAAGGCAAGAATGATCTTAAGCACCTATTTGGCACATTAAATGATACCTTCTCAAGAAGAGCTGAACAATTCAAAGAGCCAGTAATGAGGTCATAGACGAACATAAGTAATTGCATTACCCGCCTGGATTCAAGGGGTTGCAAATTAATAAGCTTACAGCGCGAAGTGTAAGAGGGAATCGGGTCATCAAAATTTAACGATATAAGACAGAAACGGATAAATTTCCTTTGTACCCTTTCGATTCTAGCTGAGTGGCAGCTGTATATTGGATTCCACACAATCGAGGCGTACTCTAACTTTGAACGCACTAAGGATATATAAAGTGACTTCCTAGTATATGGATCTTCAAAGTCCTTTGCATATCGACGAAGGAAAGCAAGGTTTCGGTATGCCTTTGGAAGCACAAAGCAAATATGATTAACAAATGAAAAAGAAGTGTCAAAAACAACACCTAGGTCAACAAATTCTTTGACAGAGGCCAACGGGTCACCTGAGATATCATAGAAAGTAGAAAGGACTCTAGAAGCCTTAGTGAACGACATATGAAAGCATTTCTTAACGTTAAGATAGAGTTTGTTGGCAATATACCAGTCGACAAGATCATTAAGGTCATGTTGTAGAAGCAAGCCATCCGAGGAATCATTAATGCTACGAAATATCTTAAGATCGTCGGCGTATAAAAGGAACTTAGACGAAGTAAAGCAGGACCCGATATCATTAATGAAGAGAACAAACATAAGAGGGCCAAGAATACTACCTTGAGGTACCCCTGACGTTGCGACAAAAAGGAGAGAGCTACAGTTCTCAATTTCAACAGACAGTGACCTATTTGACAAATAAGATTTCAGCGAATTCAAAAAGACAGAGTGAAATCCAATGCACTCAAGTTTGTTTAATAATATTTTGTGGGAGACTTTATCGAAGGCTTTCGAAAAATCTGTATAGATGGTATCTACCTGATAACCATCTCTAAATGCAGAGATGCAGAAATCGGAGAAAGAAACCAGATTAGTGACTGTAGAGCGGCCAGCTGCAAAGCCATGTTGGCGTGACTCAACAATGCTCTTGGTCACAAAAGTTAGTTTCTCTTTTATAATTATCTCGAATAGCTTAGAACATACTGTGAGTTTAGCTATGGGTCTGTAATTAGACACATTATTTTTGAAACCGGATTTGAAAATAGGAGATATTGAGGTCTTCTTCCATCTAGTAATAAATGTACCCGAAGTCAGAGACAGATTGAAAATATGGCAAAGAGGGAAAATTAACGATAAACTACAACGTTTTAAAACAAAAGCACAAAGGCCATCAATGTCACATTTTAACGATGGCTTAAGTGTGCACAATGCATTGCTAACGTCTTCGTCAGAAATTATAAGAGAGCCGAAATCTACAGATTCATGGGCAGCTTTGGCGTTTGGCTGCAAGTCGGAAAGGCAGTGTCATCATCAAAATTAGATTTAAAAAATTTAGCGAAAAGTTCGACAGTTTCATTGAGAGACTGGGAGCATTTGCCATTGTAATTCAGGCAAATGGGAATATTTGAAGACCCACGCTTAGAGCGAATAAAATTCCAAAAAGCTTTTGGATTTTCTTTTAAGTCATTTTCGAGCTTTCTCACATATTGATTGTAAAGGAATTTATCAAGAATATTAAATTGTTTCACGCTGAGAGTGTATTGTTCTCTAAGAAAGGTATTAGATGCGTCAGCTTTATATAATTTACGAAATTTGTTACGTTTATTTTTTAATTTCTTAAGCGTTTTGTTATACCAGGGGAGTTTATGCACCCTAGGCCCAAAAAGAGGGACCTGAGCGTTTAAAACCTCAGTCAACCTCGATAAAAAAATATCATAACAGACACTGACTTCACCGGAAGAAAATATATTTTCCCAGTCCAATTCAATTAATGTATTGTTCAGCTCATCAAAATTAGCACTCCGAAAGTTAAAAGAAGTATTCCCCATCACAGCTGAGGTAGGAATAGCATCAAAATTTTGTAAATATATAGCAAGAGGAACATGATGTCTATCAGACGCACATAATGGAAAAGTACTCTCAAAGAGACCCACTATTAAATTCTCATCAACAAAAACTAGATCAACCAATCTAGAAAGTGAGTTAAAAATGTTATTGATTTGAATAAGATTGCAACTTAAAATACTATCTATAAGATTTATTTCCGTTGATCGCGAAACATTGGTAGGTGTTAGAATACCGTTATTCTGAAGGTCTAACCACACTATATCAGGTAGGTTAAAATCCCCGAGAATACAAAAATGAGCCTGAGTATTACTCTCATAAATTTTAGAGATATTTTCGATATGTAGATTATATAAACTTTCACAACTGTTCGGTGGTATATACGAAACACAGACAAAAATAGAGCCAGACGGTCCAAAAATGCGAACACACAGTTGATCAATCAGAGAATCCTCATGCAGCAATTGATGTGCCGTAAAACGCAAACTTTTCTTCAGAGCTATTAAAACCCCACCTCCCTTACGGAGACCAGTCTTCACGGGATCTCTATCTTTCCTAAAGGTATGAAATACATTAGGATCGAAGTATTCCTCATCGAAAAAGTCCTCATTGAGTCAAGTTTCCACAAGCACGAAGGCATCGTAATCTAAACGTGATGTAGCTACAAAAATTTCTTTAGATTTTGTGCGCATACCACCCATGTTATGGAAATATATTTTTAGAGCTCCAGATGTATTGACATTAAGATGATCTCCAGATTCAGTTTCGCTTAATAATGAAAGCGGGCTATGCGACATTATTTCCGACTTGGTGAAATCGAAAGGGCCGCACATTAACCTCAGATGGCCAAACGTAAGGGTTCATAATTTTTTCAAGCAGGGCAGGCGTAACTCCAAGCTTGAAATTGACACTCTCCAAGCTATCAAGCTGGACACCAGTTCGTACCAACTTACGACAAGAAAGGTCAATTGGATCAATACCAGTATATTTGGCAACATATTCAATAATATTTTTCTCATGTCTTCTATTTCACTCCCTAATAAATCGGAAAATGTAACCTTATATATCGTCTATTCCTTTAAACCGTTAAAAACACCATTATTAGACACCATACAGACACAATTTTTATATACTGTGTAAAAATATTACTCATACGCCATGGAGTCCGAATCTTTGTTTTTGAGACTTTATGTGAACACAGTAGGTTAACTCTAGAAATATAGTATGGCGAGTTGGCATTGGCATTTCTTATCAAACTTTGAGTCTTTGGATTTATTCTATTCTTCTTTGACTCTTTGGATTTATTCTATTCTTCTTCTACATTCTTCTTGGTTGTCGGAAAATATTATTGGAAAGGTTAAACATTCCACGAGTATTTGAATAAATATTTTTTTTTTGTTTTTCCAATTACATTGAATATTGAATAGTTTTAAGAACACTTAAACTAAAAATATTTTGAATTTTGGTTCATAAGATATCACATATCGAAGCTTGATTACATAGAAAAGCAATAGCTCTAACGTATTACATTATTTACTTATAATCATCATACTTCCATACATATACTCAGACTTACACATTTTTTGTGTATATTTTGATGCGATTATCTTCTCATCGCAACAATTTAGACCGTGACGAGCATGAAAGCACCATTTACGATGTACATAAAGAAAAAATAAAAACATCAAAGCAACGACACCGAAAAGTGCACCCAATACTGTCGTTAGCTCAACGGATCCTAAAAGAGACAAAGAAATTAAGTAAACAGAGTAAGTAAGATGCATAAGAAATATTACTTAATTTATGAAGCATTAATACAACTAAAATGGTGGCATTAAAAGTAAATGTCTTTCGAAATAAAGCTTTATAAGTAGTCTGTATGTATGTATGTATTTGCCGGTTAACGTATACACAAGTGAAATAACAATGTTTAAGTATGCGTGAAATATTCGACTTTTACTCACTTTCAAATTGTCTGTTTAACATAACAAACAAACAAAATAATAACCAGAAAATACCGCGTACAAAAAAAGCTTATGCTATTACTCCAAATACCAGCAATTAACTGTTTCAATTAATATACCTTTCACCGAGTTTAGCTGTGACCCGTTTTTCAATAATGAAAATTCCCATATATATAAAAAAAAGAAATGGACGGGTAAATACTTACATACGTACATACATATGTTTGCTGTGAACATTCATATATTATGTGCATTAGAGCGCTTCATTCTCAAGTGAATTATTGTTTCTGCATAAAATCTGAAAACCGGTTAGACATTGCTATATCACGGTTTTCACCACCAGTGTATAAAGCTGGAATAAATATTTTCTTGTGGACAAATATATTCTTAGCTTTAAGTTGAATATCTAGCAATACATTGGTGAATATTCCATTCAATTCCCTACAGCAGTTTTTGGTTGATGCGTGAACAAACTAACAGGCATACAGACACAAATTCTAAAACCTGGCTTCTATTACTCTGGCAAAGACATCCGTTTGCATTTTCCTTTAATAATAACACACAGACGTCGTATTGTTAAAATTTTATTATATGTTAAGTTAATAAATCAGATTTTCAGTTAGTACAAAGAAAAAAATACATCTCAAAATGAAACACCTTAATGTACATGTATATAGTATAGCCCATGGCAGAAAAAAGGAGGTAGTTCCATTGTCAATTTTCGGTCGCCATGTCAACTACCTGACAATTAAAGAGATTATAACATTTTGTGCTACCAGTTCCTTTAAAACAAACTAATTTGGGTCGTTTTATTTGTCCTAAAAAAAGTTTTAAATTATTGAAAAGTTTTGTGAAGGCTGAAAATCTTCGCACATTGCAATGGAAAAATTAGTATAAAATAGAAAATATGAGTTTTAATTTAATTACAAACTTAATTTCTATGCAATACGGAAATAGTGATCGGGAAGAACATTCTGAAGTTGATCTGGTACTCGAGGAATACATTTTCGATTGACAACCTAATCGTATGATACATGGAAATCGGATAGAGCGGCTTCACAACTCAAACAAAGGAAGACCTGCGAAAGTAGGCGAATCATATAGAATGACATCTGTCCCCTGTCCCGTATAAATAATATTGAGGCACAGCTCATAATCAGCTTATTCAACGCTCAGTTGATTTAAGTTCTCAGCCAGCAGTGGCCTAGCCAAAGGACAAAGGACCAGGAATTGCTGGACCGTGAACTATTCTTATTTTCTATCCACCTTAACCATCAGCTTTTTATTTAAAAGACTTACATTATAAATGACCATCGCCATTTATTGCACATTAATCGCGACAGTAAACTAATAGTTGGTGCTATTTCTCGACAACAATGCACCGAAATTACTTGGTTTTATCCCACCAAGAGAATTTGTTTATACCGTGTTTTATCCTTCCCACTCCGTGGTGCCATGCGACTAAGCTGGGTGAACTAATGTTAAAAGCAAGAGGGTCAATAAGGCTCCACAAGGCTTGCATCGAAAAGTATTTTTAAATAAATATAAAACAAATTTTTAAACTAAGAAATACAGTGCTATTATCCTTGATCTTTTACATCCCTCTTTTAAAGGTTTAAATAAAAATTGTGCATTTTTATTGTTAAATGCAAGTTTTCATATACATATAAGCTTTCACAAACAACAGTTTTGCAAAATCCCCAATGTTTGGTTCAAATTTTTCCTTTACCGTATATTCGGTTGGGCAACGCTATGTTAAATTTTTTGATACCAAAAGTACGTCAATAATCTCTTTTATTATCAAAAATTAAATAAGATTGACAACCTATTTCTGGTAATGTAACTACCTTCATTTTTATACCATGGTATAATACCATGTAATGGATACCAGAAAACAAATCAAATTTAATTACGTGCTGCTTTATAGCAGTGGTTCGAGTACGCCTTACAAATTTGTAAAGGAACACGTGTGAAGAATCCGTACATTTGGAAGCGCGTGTAAACTATTTATGTACAGCACTCAAGCAGTATATAATGCACATGTGACTCAAATCAAAAAAAATCCTTAGCATGCCTGAGCTGAACAAAGTTAAAACGTCGAAGTTTGTATGGGCTTTCCATGTTTACCAGTACTACAAACCGTAATTGTAGTGGCACATAGGGCACGCAACGCACGCGTTCTTACATTCACTACAAACCAGCATTATTAATTTTCAATGTCAAAAGTGACTCCATCTTAAGACCACCAGTTTTGTTTTGGAAAAGTGAAAGTTCGTGTACATTAATATGTGTTCTGTCTGTTAACTAAATAAATACTTACAAGCCTTAAGAATTTAGCAAACAATTAAAACGTAGGAGGGCAGGTAATTTGTGAAAGTAGGTGGGAGTGCGTGATCGCCTTGAAACTGTTAATTGCAGGGTGAACAAATATAGTATATGCACATATTAGATATTTACGAGACAATTTGAGTAGCGAAAGTATCCTTAAAGCTCTTATTAATTTTTTTTTGTTTCTTTCCAAATTCATTCCAAACAAGTTAAATACTATATTAAAAAAACCCGGAAAGGAATGTAAAGGAAACGCAATTAAGAAAAGGAATGGAAAAGTATAAGATAAGAATAATAAAGGCATGGAATGGAAGGAAAATAAATAAAATAAAAAACAATTAAGGAGAGCGCTGTCTTCGGATATACGTTATATTGTTCCGACAAGCGATAAATATATTACAAAAATTGGGCTGCGTACCCAATTTTAGCAGGATAGTTCGAAAACTGAAATATACTCACAAACATCGGTCGAAAGTTTTATACTTCTTCGTGCTCATCAAAGTATAAAAAAGGAAGAAAACAAAAAGAAAAGAAAGAAAGCCAAAAGGATCGCAAACAAAGTTGAACAAAAGGAACAACAAGAACAAAACCGTTAAAAAATATAAAAATGTCAAATTTTCTCTGAATAACAATTTTTGTTTCTATAGCATATACGAGTATAGTTTGACTCTTAAAGAAAAATTGCGTCCCCAAAACGATGGATTTGTCAGAAGATATTGTAATGGTGTTGTGGAATGTAAGTTTTAACCATTAGGCTGGTTAGAAGAAGAGTTTTTGCCTGCCCGCAAATGAGTTCAACTCTATTGACTGTCTTTAATTTTGCCAAGAGGAGAGGTTTGTGTTAGATAACTTGTATGCCAAAGAAGCTTGATGAGGCTAGGCAGCTAACCATTTAAAGGAGAAGGCTTGGAGATGAAACAGTTCGCGCATTTAAAATCCCATTTAAATTTGAAGACGGCTTATTTTATTTTGATATGTGGCTGGCAGGCTGATATATAGACTCTGTACTTATTAAGGTAGAATGTCCCCCTGATTTTCTAGCCTAGTAATATTATCAAAAAAGTGTAAACAAATGGAGGACCTAGAGTTCTAACAACTTTTGTATTAGGATAATATAATGAACGAAGCTGTTTTCCACAAGTTTCTGTTGTCATTTATGCAACCTACCAACCCATTAGTTGTAGTAGGTATTGGATGCATGAAAATGTAGATAAGATTTCTAGTCAAACGTCTTATTCATTGTTGTAATATTCAAAACAAACTGACATCTTCCGATTTCGGTCCTTCAGAAGCAGCATCTTACCTAGTACATCTACTTATGCAACAAAACTACCTTACACATCCCGGGTAGAAAATAATCAAGGCCCTGGCTGGATTTTACCTACAATAGATAACTTTGTCTGGGCCTGACAGGGCTCTAGCATGGAAAGCGGATGTTATCCATTTACGCACAATTCATCGTATATTCTACAATGGGCCTGCCTAGCTTTTCCCTGGTTACGCCTTGCTTGGAAAGTCTAGCAGGGGACTGTAAGGGGTCTGCCTGGCTTTTTTCACGATTGTTCAATTTGCAGACAATATGCCGTAAAACCTGTAAAGGTCCTGCTTATTTTTTTGGTTCCAGCTTGCGCCTGCTTAGTTTTTTCACCATTATTTTTAATTTACATTTAATTCAAGTTTTTCAGTTGCTGAAAAGATTTCCTTGATTGAGAAGACGACTTTGAGGTGCGCGGGTTCGATGCTGCCTCAGAGGCAATAAAATTGTTTTTTTTTATTAGTACCCAGGCCATGTTTTGCACTAACAAACTGCCTTGGACTTTCGTGTGCCTTTCTTGGCAGTCCCATGTTTTCAAAAGGGAAAATCTAGCCAGGCCCTGGGAAAAAATTTATGACATTTTCTACATTATTTTTGTCTATTGATTTCCTTTCGCTTTCATCACAAACAGACCTGTTAAATAATGATTACAGGTCGTAATGCTTACCGGTTTGAATCATTATTTTCTTGAGATGATTGATTACCATTACTTTCAATTTTATATGATTATTTTCTACAATTAAAAAAATTATTAAAAATATTATGATTTTTACGATTATTAAAAAAAACAGCAGTAGTCAAAAATAATTTAAAAAAGTTGTTTTGATTACTTTTGATTATTTTTGATTTTTTTTTTTCACTTTTGATTTGTTCAATATTGCTGTAGAAGCACATAAATATACACATCAAGAATACTAAAAAATAATCAAAACAACTCAAATAAAATCAAAAATAATCAAAAGTAATTAAAACAACTTTTTTTCATTATTTTTTTTTAATTGTTTCCAATCGTAATCAATTAATAATTGCCTTTTCTTGAAAAATGATGAAAATAATCATTACTAATTAAAAAAGCCGTCTAATTAATTGATTACTAATTACTAATCAAATTTAACAGCTCTTATTACAAATCAAAATGTTACTCATACGTCCTGGCTGACCTTTTCTTATGGAAACAAGCAACAACACGGTGTGAAAGTGAAAATATAGAATTTACTGTTTGCTGCGAGAAACAGTAAAAATATATATAAAACTTTAACATTTTCTCTCTTTTTCGTATCTACAACAGTTTTAGAAAGTCAATTGTGAGTTCAACAATCTATGATTTTCACAAAATTATTGAGAGTCGGACGTGATATTTCATACGGTAAAAATTTACTCTGCAAATGATTTCATAAGCTCATAAATTTCGAAAGAAAAGTGACTATTTACAGTGCTCCTTTAGTATCTTCAAGTAAAATAGCTGAATATGGGTATTTTATTTCAATCTGATTTTTGTTTTCTTTGTCATAACAAAAATGTTTATTCTGATAGAAAATAAGTAGGAATATAAACAGAAATAAAATGTCAGAAATTGAAAAAGTTTAACCTTTTAACAGATTTTTATTTGATTAACCATCTACATAGTAGGGGACCCAAAAAAGTTGAGTAAATTGTTTTTTTGTGTATGAGTTAAAAATTCTACCCCAAAGCAAGCGAAAAAAAATCTTTTTCAACGCACCCTACTACATAGTCTAAAATTTGTCCTACAATATATAGTACTAATACGCTAAAGGCAAATTTCAAACAATGGATGCGGATGCTGATTAACCACTGGGGCTCTAGTGTGAGTACATGTATAGTTGTTATTTTACCAGTCTTGAGGATAATATCAACAATTGCATAATAAGGGTCACCTTACAGATGTGTTTTAAGATAAAGTTGTGGTAAAATAATTTAATAAATCAATTTTAGATATTTCACTTACCATTTAAAGAATACGATTCAACACCGGAAATTACTATCATCTTAGTTCAATTCCAACTTCCGGCTTTCTTCCCTAAGCTATCACACAACGACTCTCACGAATATTGCGATCCTCTCAACTGCATTAAAATACAAACAAACAACAAAACAATGAGGCACAGTTATATTTTATGCAACTGAACATTTATTTGTATTTTTAGGGATGGAAAAAAATGGAAATATCGGCAATGCGGAAAATCTTCTACGGATCATTTTGAGCAACTTTGGTTAAAAACTATTTACCTAAAACCGATTTGAACTCTGCGAATTTTAAGATCAAGTTTCATAAACCGATAAAAAAATTATTTGCGACATATTACACTGTGGTGAAAATACATTTAAAATTCCTTAGAGAAGGGCCAAAGTCCCCTTTTTCATAGGGTGAAGCATACATTCCTAAATTAATTTTTTGCAGTTTGTTAGCGGTGTTTTGGCAGACTTGCAACTTCTTCCAGTTGGTGTCACCAGGATTGCAAAACTATCTGTCACCTCGGCGTACGTCTGTCGGTGTGATGAAAAGCGGATTTTTAGCCCCTGTTCAATTTTTGTATGCTTGGCCAGACCTACAACTTGAGGCATGCAGTGAAAAACGTCGCAAACAGTTTTTTGACCTGATTTTGAAACTTCGCCTTAAAAAGCCAAATCGGTTTTAACCCATAGTTTCTTAAACAAAATTCATTAGACTGATCCGGGTAGCATTTCCTGCATTGGCGATTTTATGAAAAGAAATCGACCCTCTCTAATGTACGAGTATGTAAGTCCATATGAATCGTACACTTGCTACAGATAAATGGCGATTTTAGCTGCTGTTTCTACATAACAAACGCAAGTCCAGATGGTGGAAGTAAGGGAAATGTTTATGTTTTCCTTTTGCGTATCGGCACAAAATGATAACAAACAAATAAGGAACCATTTTCTGTCTCCCTCTCTCACTTTCTCTTTCGTAGTGTTGACATTTTCATACATACCAAACGACCACTACACATTTCAGGTACATTCCAATGGAAAGCAACTCAAAGCTTTTTAAATTGAAAAGCTCAGTATGAGCTTTGACATTGTGCAAGTATACGATTGCGTTGGGAAGGAGGTATATCCTCTTGGGAATCAAAATACAAAGGATACTAAAATATATGTAATCGATTTTTCGCAAAAGCAGCCAAATGAATTTTTAATATTCAGTAGCTAAGGAAAATAATTTTCAATATGATTAAATACTTTACACAAAAGATAACATAATGCAAACCTTTATGACTGTTATGCAATTTAGTTTAATGTTCACCAGTTTGACTAAACGATTTCGCTATTTTAAAAAAATCTTAAACATAATACACACAACCAAAAATTATCTTAATCCGGTTCACGTTGCTGTTTTACAAAATACTTTTCACGTAACATTTGTCCACTTTGTACTTGTTTGCTTCGTTCTATACGAAATAATTATTTGTTTAACAATTTATTTTTATTTCTAATTTTTAATTATTATTTTAATTTCACTCAAAATTTTTCAGAGTGTTCAATAATTTGTGTCCGAATTGAAAGCAAAAGTGACTCAGATATGAGATTTGCAGCATATGGTGTTGCTATGTATTCCTGCCTTTCGAATGACGAAGGAAAAGCTGTGGAATGTTTCCAGTAAGCATTTCGTTGAAATTGACATATGTCACGAAAGGACAACAGTTGCACACGATTGGTAAAGACAACTGTTGATATAAGTAATACATATGTGCACGATTTTTTACTTACCACAACAACTACATTACTCTCCTCCTTTATTCAGCCAGTTGTTAAACTATCTTTAGTGACAGCTTTGGATAAGTGCTTCGTTCAAAACTTATTCAGAAAAGAAGGCTTCATCCTTTTAAGCCCTCAAAATCTAATCTGGCAAATCTTGTGAAATAACAAAGGGCTCCTTTTTCGTTCGCACGCTCTAGTTTTGTAAGAAAATTACTTTCAATGAACAAATGTTCGATTCTAATATAATTCGCAAAATCGTTGAGTGGCAATTATTCGAATAATTTAAAAAAGTCAATTAATCCTATACTGAAATTCGACTAGCAATCGTACTAAAATCCAAAATCGAATATTCGAATGGTCAATTAATCGAACTATTCGAATTGTTTTAAGAACCGGAGTACATTCAAAAGCCATCATCCGGTGGTCGCAACAACAACGATTTGAGCCATATAGATGTCTGGTGCAATTTGTGACCCAGATAACTTTGCTGGTTTCTTATCTTTAGTATGGACACACTACCTTTTGATAAACTAAATTTCTAAGCATATTTCCTTTGAATTTCATGCTAAACGCATTAATATTTTTCCAAGCTGTTTCGTTCCCATAAACTTGTATATAATTGACTGGAATATAATTATTATTATATAAGAATGAATTTCATGATTTTTGAGATACTTTTTCAATCGGTTTACCGATACATGCTAGCACATATCTTCGCATCTATTTCCCAATCCTTTCTGAATTCATTTTCAAGCAGAGTTCTTAACCAATTTTCTTCGAGAGAAAAAAAATATTACTTTATGCATCATCGTACGTATGTATTTCAATCATATATTTAAATATTTTACATTAAAAGAGACACCTATTATAAGTTGATGATCAGGAACCATGACTGAATGCATCTTGGATACGCAGATTCTTCATATAAAAAATGTAAATGACGGCTGTTCGATGCGCTCGTGACAACAAATAATGAAACCACCTTCCTTAAAGAGCGATACGCCACGATCGGCATTGATGCGAGCTTCCTCAAAGCTGTACCAATTATTTCGAAGGTGCAATTAACCTGGAAAATTTCAAAAGAATAAAATATATGTAATAATTTTTTTAGAACTTTACCAAATCTTTCATTACTCACAATTAACATCCGCTAAGTTCCTGGTGAAATTATTTGAAAAGTTTTTTATGTTATTTTCCAAAATGAAAAAAAGTTGTTGACTTTTCTTCAATCACACTAAGGGCCGTTTTCTCAATGACCGGTTTATGCTAACCGGCACTTTGTTTGACGGATAACCCATGAACATCTGTCAATTAAACTGCCGATAAGCGTTAACCGGACATTGAGAAAACGGCCCTAACTATGGTTGCCAAATTTTATTTGTTTAGATCAAATTTGAAAAACCACTACAAGCTGGCAACAATTCAGCCCAACATGACGGTAAGCAGACGTATTTCGGAGTGAAAAACGAAGAAAAAATGTACTCTCTGTAAGAGCCCTGTTAATGGTGACATAGCCATATCCATATAAAACAGCTGATCCAACCAACCTTATGGGAATCAATGTAATCGATTAATGGTGCCATACTATAACGCTAACGCCATAACCATACCTTAGTCAACCAACTGGTTTTTGGTTTTCTGACATATCCATAACCTACAAATTGTTGACGTTGCAATTTTATTAACTGTGTGGAACTTTTATATTTCGTTTTCGAAGCATTTAGATTAAGTGAGTTATTACTTGCTTAAATCATTAGAATTTTTTTCCATTTTCTTACCTAATATGAAATTTTCATCTTTTTTAGGTTGCGGCACCATTAATCGATGACAATAGATATGGTTAACTATATGGTATGGTTATGACTACGGATTTATGGATAAGGAAGTTTGTCTGCAGCTTAAAACGTTGGCATCTCTGCTGACTGGGATTATGATTTAAGCAGAGCCTTCATCGATACGAGTTTCGACCTATTGAACTAGTTCCCTTAGCTGAATAAAATGAACAAAGCTCAGATCCTAAAGAACTAGTTCAGTGGATTGAACGAATTAGAAGTAAACTAACCCTTCCCTTGACCTAAACCCCCAAAAGAAATGTATAATTAAAAAAAATCCCTTTTACTTTGTAACCGTGTGGGACATTAACGGCAGATTAAATAATTTTCGTCGAACGCTGAAAAAAGAAACTTTCAAACTAAAATATACATTTTTCCTGAGAAGTAAAACCAATGCGAATTCACTTACATGTGATATCATAAGAACATATGAGCAGTGGCGTCTAGTGTCAAAATAAAAAATGTCTATGCTATGTGACAGGAGAAGCCGCGAAAACAAAAACAAAACACATGAAATAGCAAAGCGAATTCAACTATATTCGCCCTGATTCTCCTCAGATTTTTGTAACTCAAAATTTCGAAGTAAAAGAGAATATTAAGGGACAACCATGGTAAATGTTAACAAATCGTTTCCCATTTTCTTTTACTGACATTCTGAGGTACGAATGTGCAGGAAGAACAAGCAATCAGCTGTTGCTATGCAGCAATGAATTCGCCGCAGGTAAACCATTTTTACGTGGCGAAGAGTTGCGAAATTTAACAATGATTGAGCGGTTTTTAGCTGGCGCTTTCGCTGGCAATCCTTCACAAACACTAGTTTATCCTACATATATTTATATATAAAGGAATCTTAAATGCGACTAGAGGTATGTTCGCTAAAGAAGGAATAAGAAGTTTTTATAGTGGATACAATACGTTCGTTATGGGAATTATGTTGTATTGTAGCTTCGATTTGGCTGTTTATGAAGCAACAAAGAATCATTTTATTCAATATACCGACGCACAAGACAAAGCGATGTATTCTCTTTTGGTATTGTGTTGTGGTGCTGTATCAAGTACAGTGGGACAACTGGCAACATATTCATTTGCTTTGCTTGGTACCCGACTTCAGGCAAAAGGTAGATAGACAACGCTTTCGTGTAACATAAGTTCTGTTCATGATTACGGAATATTACGAATTCGTGTCATTTCCCATATAAAAAACAAATGTCCGTACATTCTAGTAGTAGCTTTTTTTTGTTAGTGAACATAGCTATAAAATTAATTTTTTTTGCAGTTGTTTCAAAAAATTCTAAAAACACCAAAATTTTTTATTGGGAAAATAATTTAATACGATTAGTATGGATGATTTTTCAAAAGTAAGGCGTTACGGGATTATATCGTGGCTTTATCCCCAACTTTATGAAATCAATTCCTTCAGTTTGTATTACTTATATGGTTTATGAATATATGATCTCTCGATAAGTGTGTGGTTATTCAAAACAAAAGAAAAAGCAGAAAAGATTTGATATTATAATTAGTTTATATGAAACGAGGAGATTTTACATGCCGTAACTCAAAATCCATTTAATATATCATGTCCAAATCATATTGAATGAGATAAATAACGGGTTAAGGATGTACAAAATCGGTTAACGACAACGACCACTAATCTACAAAAGTTTGTTATAGATACCGATACTAAACAAAAGTTCTAAATTAAAACATCTTATGAAAAACGTAATTCTAATCCTAGGTAGCTAAACTAACGATTACTGTAAACGTAATTTCAAAATATTAACTTACAATTACGTAATTGTAAACCTATGTACCTAGACTAACTATTCTAGTAATCGTAGTTTGAAATAAGTTTAAAATCACTGGCGTGTTTTGGAGGTTATTCTCATATTTGGTGCAAAACGTCCCATAACAGCACCGAAACCCACTTCCATCGGCGTTGACTCATTATAAAACGTACAGTGTTAACACGTTTGTTTCCTTGGGCCGATGTATGGTACAAAAAAGCAACCCTGCTGTGTATTTTGTTGGTAGCTCAAGTTTGTAGACTGTCAATAAATGTTTACAATTCCTTTGGTCAAAGTCATGTCAAAACCCTAAAGGCCATGTCTGATACAACTTTGGTTGCGCTTTGCGTGACAGTTAATTTTTGACAGGTGAGATAAAATGTACGTAGTTCAAAGCAACATGTCTCATAAACGTTTTTTAACGCGCGTCAATGCAGAGGCTTGACCAAGCCTTATCTTCTTGCGTGCGTTGACATTTCACTTTTATTTATGTATGTTTTTTTTAATGAAATTCGCAAAATTTTTAAAATAAAAGAGTCAATCAGGTAACTTTGACCATATTTCCATAAACTTAGTACATTATAACGGGAGCGTGTCATTATTCTGTATTACAAAATTCTGTGTGACAAAATTCTGTAAATTGCAAAAAAATTCTGCTTGAACAAAATTCTGCTTTTTTAAAATTCTGCCTTTTAAAATTCTGCTTTTTTAAAATTCTGCTTTCTAAAATTCTGCTTTCAATGTTCTGTATTACAAAATTCTGTATTAAAATATAATGTTAACAATGTTAAAGAGGTAATGTAATTATTTTGAAAAAGTGCGCACATGTACATATGTATATATTTTATTTGTTTTGTCGCAAGTTTTCATGTGGTTGTTGTAAATTATTAGGCTGTACTTAAAAACGCGCAAAAGAGTCGGATCGGTGGCAACATGCAACAGGGCAACCACCTGGACTTGGCATGGCGTAGCCCAGGGTAATTTAAATAAGCGCGGCCGAAGGCCGCCTATGCAGAAAGGTCTTTTGTACAGAATAACTGTAGTTCGCGTAGCTGCGCACTTTTTCAAAATAATTACATTACCTCTTTAACATTGTTAACATTATATTTTAATACAGAATTTTGTAATACAGAACATTGAAAGCAGAATTTTAGAAAGCAGAATTTTAAAAAAGCAGAATTTTAAAAAGCAGAATTTTGTTTTTAGAATTTTGTACATACAGAATTTCGACACCAACCCCATTATAACACATTTTTTTGATACATACTTTACAAATAAACAATGTGCTTGCACGCTTCATTGTGACATACCAATGTTGTTGTTGTTGTTGTGGTAATGACAAAAACACTCCCCGAAGGTTTTGGGGAGTGTTGTTGAATTAACAGTCCCTTGCGGTACTGCCCGACTGTCGTGGTAGCGATTTATGACAAGTGAAACCTTCTAGGTCATGTCACCCCTATTTCCGTGAGGAAGGATAAGATGGGTAATGAGAGGGGAGAGGTATCATATCCGTAGATCAACCATCGAGTTGCACATCATTACCTTTGTGCATATTAGTCGCCTCTTACGACCGGTATGCCTACCTCGGGCCCTAATCCGCAGGGGGTGTGACATACTATTCGCGTTTTTCGCTTTCCAACTAAAGTTTTAAATGTCAAGCGACCCGACAAAGTTTTATCAGACATCGCCTTAATAGACTGACCTAACCACCATCGCTAATACATACAAGCGAAAATTGCACTTTGCTAAGGAGTGCATTTGAAAAAAATGTCACCTTTATTCTATTCAACAAGTTTTTTCTTAATTATTCGATTTAAATATTTTTTTCATAGTATGATTAGAAATAAATGTCAGGAAAATACTGTTTGAAAATATTTTCGCTAAATGCTGTAGTTCATATAAAAATGGCAAGCGAATTGGAAGTACGAAAAATTATTGTTAAAAGTTTTCAAGACCACCCTCAGTGGACTTTCAAAAAAACTGCTCGAGAACTTAAAGTAAGCCTGAAAACTGTTTCGAGGGTGTTAAAAAACTTTAAGGACAAATTGGCTGTTACCCGTAAGCCAGGTTCGGGTAGAAAAAAGGGCATCAGTGACCAAAACATGAAATCAGAAAATCATCACCGTTCTTTCAGAAGAACCCCAATATTTCAGGCAGAAAACTAGCGCGGACGGTGGGATGTTCCGAGTTTTTTATCCGTAAAGCATAAAAGAAAGCTGGTCTCAAAACGTTCAAGGCTCAAAAAGTTCCAGACAGAAACTCTGTGAAGAATGTGGAAGCAAGACATAGCGCAAAAAAACTAAAAATGTGTTTCTTTGAAAAATTCAAAGACGATTTAGACGACTTTTCTCAGTTTCCAGGCTAGGAGTTTTACACAACAGACTCGCGCGGGAATGTGGACGAAAAGTTTAAGTCAAAAAGGCAGTCAAAATTTCCTCGTAAATTACTGCTTTGGCAAGCAGTCTGCAGCTGTGGAGAAAGGAGCAGTGCTTTTGTAACTACGGGAACAATAAACTCCCAAATATACATTAAAGAATGCTTAGAAAATAGACTAAGCCTTTTCTAAGACGACATAAGTTTCCACTTTTTTTTGCCTGACCTAGCTTCTTGTCATTATAGCAAATTGGCTTTGGAATGGTATTCAAAAAATAATGTGCATTTGGTGCCTCGAGAAGCAAATCCGCCCAACTGTCCAGAACTCAGGTCAATTGAAAGATATGGGGCATTGGTCAAAAAAGAAACTAAAGCAACAAAAAAAGTAGCAAGGAATGCCAAAGACTTTCGGGAAAAGTAGAGTTCAGCAGTTCGAAAAGTGTCAAATACTACTATAAAATTGTTAATGGCAGGGGTGCCGGAAAAGTTAAAACGATTTGTACAACAATAGTAGTAACAAAGTTGTTGATATATAATAAAACTTGTAATTAAAAGGACAAATAACAGCTAGTTTTATTTTCAAAGTCGGACTACTAGTTTACGATATTTGTCATAATTAGTAAATGACAATTTTTTTAAACGCACTCCTTAATACACCCAAAGTCTTCACCCAAAAAGCCAAATTTTTCTTCTTCGTGTAAATTCTTCTTTGATATTAGTTGTGTTCGGTGAAGATAAAATTTTTCAAAGTTTCATAGAATTTTTACTCGAAAGTGTTCGGTGACACAAAACATTTGCAGTGAGAGAGCGCATTTTGACATTTCATTGAGAGAGAGAGTTGCAAGTTTCTGCTGGGGGAATTTCACTCCGTAAAACTTGTAAGTGAAAAACAGCTGATCGTGACAGGAAAGCAACAACAAACATTTTAAATATTGAGCTATTAACCAATCAAAAAAGCAACAGCTGTTTTACTTGCAAGGTTTTACTACCTCCTGTTCGGCGAAAACTTTTTACTTTTGTCAATTCGATAGAGTTTTACGTCATTCCCACTTTATTGACAGTTCTTCGCAAGTGAGCGAATTGTAGGTGCTTCATTAAAAAATTTAAGAAATATTAGCAAGGAGTTTTGCAGTAAAATTACAAGTAATTTACAAAAGGAGCATTGCAATCAGAAATGATCCAGATTCAGATAGGAATTTTGCATGTAAATGCAACAACAATGTTGTAATCCTGATATTTTTCTGGATCAATTTCGGCCCCGTATAGAAGTTCTCTTCGTTTAGTTTTTTGTAGTAGATTTTTTGACAGCCAACCCCATATTTGCTTGGTAGCACAGACTTACATATGTAAACACACGTATATACACAAACAACTCTCATACAACGGATCCGCATCGTTCCGGTGAGATCTTGATGGTGATACGGATCTGGGTAGCTGATTATATATAAGTATATTATATCTCGGCAAGAGATATTTGCAATCAAAGTTGAAAAATTCCTGTCGTTGTTGTTGTTGTTAACAGTGCTTCGCCCTGCCCCAGATTGGACAGGGTTACACTGAAATAACAGCCCTTGGCCGGGTGAAAAAACCCGGGTCATTCCAGTGCGATAGAACCGGCTGTTGTGGGAATGAAAAATTCCTGTCATTTTCATGTGGTTGTTGTAGACACAGATATAGGGTGTTGAGAAAAGTACAAAAGTGTGTTCTGCGCGAAAATACTAGGGACCGCGTAGCTGGTGTTGGACCGGCTAAGGGTTATTTTTCTGAAGCGCGGTCGAAGACCGCCTACACAGAAAGGTGTTCTGCACATAAAGACCATGGATCAGGCCCCCCTTTTGGGATCGAACCTGGGTCATGGAAGAAGTTGACATTTTATTATTGTTACATGTGCACGCCAATAAACGAAACGGAAGTAACCGTTTTTACCAAATTTCTATAATTTTACGCGTTCTGTGGTTATTTTTCGAAGTGCGGCGGTAATATATTAACTTTAAAGCTGTGATAGCGCAAATGCCTCATCAAAATCGGATGCTTTTTTAGACCTCAAATACATCGCAGAAATTTACTTGCGCCAACGACTGATACAAGGATATACGTGGTGTATGCCGTGATTCTGCTATTTGCGCAGAGAACTGTGGTAAAGTCAAAATAATTTAGATTTTTACGCATGCCCGCAAACATTGCGCATGCTTTTTCTTCGTGTCGTGTGTGGTGATTATTACTCAGTTCACCTGTATTTGGTGAGAATGAAACATTGCTATCAGTACCATAAATTGTGTAGGGGGTATCATCTCTTATTCAACAAAAGCAAAAAGTAAAGGCGCACTTACTTTTTTAATGCAGTTAGAGCACATGTTTCTTTTCCTGCGCTTGCTCAGAAATAAATTTAGTGCAGTGTTTTTGTATTGTGTATGTCAAAATTCTGATTTGCGCAAATTTATAACTTGTGGACCTGTGCAAGGATTTGTGTGGTGTATTTGGCGCTTTAGTTAGAACTTGAAGCCTTAACGATACAACCTTTGTCCCACTCTTCCTTCCTTCTGGGATATTTAGGAACTGTTAAAGGACTATCACCGGCTTCCCTACTTGCGGTACACCTTTCTATCAATCAATAAACAAATCCAAAAATGTAAAAAAAAAGTTGAGCAATGAAAATACCACTTCAAATAAAAAAAAATTTTTAAATGCATCTCTGATGCGTTAACCTGTTTATTGTACCATGCGCGTTTGTTTAGTTAATTTTATAACGATTGAACCCTGGAGACAATAGAGGAATCATCGAATTCGTCACGCTATAAAATCAACCCTGAGTCTCCACTGTCAATTTCGCGGCACATCGCGTTCGCTCCTTTGGTATTCATTTACGAAGATATTTTATTATCGTTTTTGTTGCCGGCATTCTTGAAACTGTTTTCTTCGACCACTAAATTAATATTTAATAACTTTGATTCTACTGGGATTTCATAAAAAAATAGCAAAATGTTTTGGGGTAAGTTAAAAACATAAATACTTGTGTAAATAATGGCAACTTCCCACGTGGTTTTATTTCCGCGCGTTTTGATGGAGCCCTACGCCATCTTTAATAAAAAAAAATTTGTTATTGGGTTTTCACGTTTTAATTCTTTTAGGATTAAATTTAAAACCCAACCGAAAATATTCACAGACAACAAGCAAACCGTTCCATATTTCCCTGGCGTCGTTGGACATCGATTCCGCGGCAGATGGAGGAGCAAACCAAATTTTCATAAATCATGATAATCAAAAGTTCTTGATTTGCACATTGCGGCAGGGAACGTGTGAGCAAGTGATGTTAGACTTGAACTTCGGTGAAGGAGATGAAATTTGCTTCCAATGCATTGGTAAGATGGCAAAATACTGTTATAAAATAATACTAGTCTCAAACAATTATATTTTATTTTGATAGGCAGCGGTAACGTAAGTCTCACTGGTTACCTTATTGATAAGTTTAACTTTATGGATGATGATCTTGATGATGAAGACGAATCGGAGACAGAACAAGTACAGGATCTTCGACAGGCGTTAAATAAGAAAGCAAAGGCTAAAAAAACGCCTAATGCTAAGAAACAAGTTGCTGGCAAAGAAGAAGAAGACGATGATGATGATGAAGATGATAGCGATTTTAATGGCGAGGGATTGGGTAAGTTCGAAAATTGTATTTTGTAAAATATATTAGCAAATAATGTTTATTGTTATAGAAGAAGTTGATGAAGATGAGGAAGATGACAATGATGATGACGACGATGGCGAGGAGGAAGAAGGTATAACTTAAATTATTTAACCCAAAATCAAAAGATGGAACTAAATGCTATGTTTTATTATTAGATGATGATGACGATGAAGAAGATGAAAATGAGGAAGAGAGTGAAGATGAAGAGGTTCAACAACCAAAAGCCAAACAAATAAAATTAGAAAAGCCACAAAAACAGCAAAATGGAACTGCCACAAAAGAAAATGCAACGGCAACCGATAAAAAAGCAAAGAAAGATAAAAAGGCAAATAAAAATGATCAACAACAACAGCAAAAACAACCGAAAGCGGGTGGTGAACGTACGATTACTGGAGGTGTGAAAATTGAGGATATACGCGTCGGTAACGGGCCAGAAGCTAAGCCAGGCAAGCGTGCTCAAGTATTCTACGAGGGTCGCTTGAAATCCAACAATAAAGTGTTTGATAGCTTAAAGACTGGAGCTGGTTTCAAATTTGGTCTTGGCCGTGGTGAAGTTATTAAGGGTTGGGATGTTGGTGTAGTTGGCATGAAAGTTGGAGGTAAACGTCGCATCACTTGTCCGCCACATATGGCATATGGCGCACGTGGTTCACCACCTACAATCCCACCAAACAGTACATTAGTATTCGATGTAGAGTTGAAGAGTGTGAATTAAAATATTAAACATAACTTTATTTGTTTTTGCCTTAAATTATTTAAGTTTGATGCATACATACATTCAAGTAGTTTCTGATTTCCTTATGTTTCAACAGATTTTTATACCATAAATGAATATACACTAACGTGTGGGTCTAAGCGAATATAAGCTTCAAATGTATGTGCATAGATGCCTTGGCATAGTTTTAAGTTGATATGAAATGCATTTGGAGTATATTTTATTTCCAATAAAATACATTACTGTTTCAAATCTAGTTAAAAAAATTTCTATAAATTGTAAACAGTGGACGTATCTGATTAATGTCTGGAAAGGGCTGTCATTTTGGCTACCGTTGGAGGCGTGGAACTTATGGATTTGGCATTATTTATTTAAAGTCAACAATCAAAAACGGTCGACTAACAAATCATACAAAGTAATGCAGCTTAGAAATAAGTATTATATAAAATTAGCTACAAGGAAACATGAGTATCTAACATTTAACATTGAAAAAGAAAGTTTCAAAAAATCAAGTAAGACATGAAAGTATTGCGGTATGTAGGGCCAAACGAATATGCAATACTAATGCATTTATACAAGTCGTAGTACGAACACCAAATACGTAAAGTATTACTTTTGACGACAAAGAGGCAATTGAAAAGGCACATGGAGTCTAGACGTCCTAACAGGAACAGAAAAGTTAATTCAGGATTGGCTATCTAATAGTTTTCAATTTGGCATGTGAAGTTATCGTGGTAACCTGTTGTTGTTGTTGTTGTTAACAGTGCTTCACCCTGCCCCAGATTGGGCAGGGTTACATTGAAATAACAGCCCTTGGCCGGGTGAAAAAACCCGGGTCATTCCGGTGCGATAGAACCGGCTGTTGTAACCTAGAAATGATTACCTAAGTTTTTTGGGTGCGTGGCGGATGTGAGCATTCGTTTTGCAGGAAAAACCCCTTACTTTCTGATACTATAATTTTTTTCAATCTGACGACCGTGCTGCGTGATCCCTTGTCGCTCCAGTAAACCACTTCTCTAATTTATTTATTACGGCGTCCAGACCGTGCTGATGGTCCAGAGATTTAGAACAAAAATTAGATTTTAACATTTTATTTGGCTTTAACAACAATGTATATTCTATTTGACATCAGGTGTATCTGTTTCACTTCTGGTTATATTTTCAGTACCGAATAATGGTTCTGACTCCATTTTCCAATAATCTGCAACGTACGGTAGCCGCTCACTAGGGTCTGTACTCCAATGACGTATACGACAGCGTAAACGTGCCTTTTCTAAATTATTTATTATTATGGTACAATAGAACTCTTTCGACTCTTTATTCATATCCGGTCCTTCAATACGTTCTGCCGGCATGACAATACATTCTTCTGGGCAATGTATGCCAGCCTTTCGGAGTGATGCCCTAATATGCCAGGGCTCTACAACCCACGGCTGATCCTTATTCATTACGACTGCAAGTTTAAAACGTTCGATAACATTGACCGTCTGCAAACAATATAAATAAAGGATAAATTATACATGTAACTTTATAATTTAGTGTATACAAATTTATACTCACACGTTGCGCGAAAGCTGAACTATGGGTAACAATTTTTTTTTCATCTTCGGTTTTAGCATACAGTCTCAAGTTTTCTTCTGTTTTGTACACTCCTAGATCCGGTAGCAACAGTTTATTATAAGCAAAACTTGGTCGAACTGACACTATATCGCCTTTATCCCCCACACCCTCCACATATGTTTTTAGTATCACCTCCAAATTGGGTTTTCGTTTGATATTTGTATCCTCTACTAACTCATAAATAAAATGCTTAGCACGCATTTTTTTTGGTTTTGTATTAGTTTTATGTAGCAACGGATCATATTTTCGTTTGAGAATAAATGTGGTCTACATTGAAGTCAGAAATCATTGCAAATAATTAGAATAAATGGCTTCTATATTGAATAATGGGCAGACACTTACCCGCACTTGGTGCTGTAAAGTGACTGCAGTTTTAAGCAAATTAATTGAATTGCTACACCATGTTTTCAACATTTTTATTTAATATGTTCGAAATATTACGTTATGGTGCTATAAATTAAAAATACGGCGATAATTTATTAACTTTTTACCAGCTGGCCGGTGATTTGACATTTCTTATGTAAGCAAATTCTCAATGTAAAAGATGCAGAGTTGTTACAAGTCATTTTTTACTGCCGTTATAGCGGCTGAAACAGGCGATAGATTTATTTTCACCACAGATCTAAAATGCCTGATTTCAGACCAGCAATTCGAATGTGTTTATATTGGCTTTGAATGCGTGCGTTCCTTTGTTATGAAGTATCAATCGAACAAGTTTGACACGTTCGATGCAAACTTTCATGAATTCATCGCATTTGCTGTGTACTTTGGTTTGGATGCGTGATTTTGTGATTGCGATTTGTATAGGGAAATGTGCCGCATTTCGATCTTTTCTATGAAAACCATGAATTTCATTCAGTATAAATGTAGTATTAGAGCCGTTTACTCAATGTCTGATTAACTGCTTAATCAAAACGTTATCAGAGGTTGACCCAAAAACCATTAACTCAATGTCTGATTAGCAACAATTCGCTGATTATCTTCTGATAAAAGATATCAAAGGATGGCCCCCTGATTATGTGCTTATCAAAACCAAAACTGTATACATCTGATTTTATGATAAATTGTTCTCCTAAAAACTCTGCTATTAATAGAGTTTAGAAATGTAATAATATCCATATAAAGAAATATCACAATCGAAATTTGTACGCCAGAATGGTTCATTTAAAATTGTAAACAAGAGAAGCTGTCACTTTTCATGCGTTCACAATGCAACTTTTGTGAATTTTTTCCCAAAAAAGTTAACAATGAATGGCCAACATTATCATAATAACTTAATCAGACTTGGAGTAAAGGAAATTGTCATTCTGAGCCAAGCCATTATTAGGTTATCATGTGATAAAGTTTATCATAACCAGACATTGAATAAACGACCCTTACACTGATTTTCACTACATGTCGTGATTTGCATGGAAGAGATCGAAATTACTGAGCAAATGCGATGAACTCATGCAATTTTTTTCTATTAAATTTTTTAGTTTATTTACAAATGACAACAGCTAATCGTTTGGCAAACTTACTATAAGTATTCAGCAAAAATTAGGTTAGTCCAAAGAAGGTTCAACGCGACGAATAGTGGGAAACAGTAAACCATCAATTCGCGGTTAAGTAATTCACTTATTACACACTTATTTTTAATCAGTATACACAACTAAACGTTTTTGTAACTCCAGCTATAACTTTTTGTGTAAATATTCAATTAAAACACAGTGAATTCAAGCATTTTACACGCAGGAACAATGGTGGTTTTCCGTTCTTTGGTTGGTCATATAGACCTTAGTACCCCGTAGATATATAGACTGTAGATAAGTAGTGGTTCGTTCTCTTACGAAAATCGACACTGATAATGACACAACGCCGAAACCGGTTTGTCTCAAAACCAAATTTGACAAGGGATGACGAAAAATCGTTCCAATATACATCAATTATCTATTTTCTTTAACTGGCTATTGAATCTATTGGAAAAATTAAAAACCAAAATCGAGGTAAACATTTTCTTACAAAGGCTGTATGCCAATCGGAAGCATTTTGCCGTGAACAAATTCTCTATGTGGTGAAAATATTTTTCGTTTTGCTGTGCTAAATGCGGCCGCCGTGGTGTGAAGGTAGTGTTGCCGGCCTACCACACCGAAGGTCCATGGTTCGAGCCCTGGTACAGGTAACATCAAAAGTGATTTGAAAAAAGTTTTTCAAAACGGGGTCGCCCCTCGGCAGTGGTTTGGCAAACTCTCCGAGTGTATTTCTGCAATGACAGGCTTCTCAGCAAAAATTCGTCTCCTTTGTAGATGCCGTTCGGAGTCGGCAAAAAACTGTAGGTCCCACCAATTTGTAGGGAAAATTCAAATCGGCACACCACAAATTGGAAGCTTGGCGCAAAAATCTCTTAGGAGGTTTATGATGATATACCTGTTGTATATCGCGCCATAGAGAGAGAGAGTGCTAAATGCAAATGAAAATTTTACATATGAGAAATAAGCTTCCGAAAATAAATAAATTATGAATAAATGTTTAACTAAAGTATTTTTTCTGCCTTTATATTTTGTATTTTTTGCGTTAAATTATTTTTATTATAATAAATTCATTCGAAATAATAGGTGTGTTCGGCGACACAACTTGCAAAGAGCTATCAATAAAGAGATAATTGGGTAAACCTTCCCCGAAACTGCAAAAATTAAAAACCTTTGTAGTTTGTAAAAACTTGCCAGCAAAACAGCTGTTGATTTTTTCATTGGTTAATAGTTAAAATTTTTAAGTTTTTGTTATTGCTTTCCTATGTCACGATCAGCTGTTTTTTAATTGCAACTTTTACTGAGTGAAATTTGCCCAGCAGAAACTTGCAACTGCAAATATTTTGTGTAGCCGTACACCACCTATTAAGTAAAATTTTTTTAAAATGTTATGCCCGCCGCACAGAGCTAATATGATTGTCAATATCACGCGCATATATATATGTGTATACATTCGTAGTTGTTTAAATTCTGCCCTTCATGTTCACCACGATAAATGTCTTTGAAAAAATTTATATTTTTTAACGATTTGTCACCGGGGCACATTGTTAAAAATTATAAATGTGTTTATAGCTTATGAAGCATTTCAATAGCTAATAAAATTTTACAATCAGTTTATATTTTAGAAACATTTTGATTTAATTTTTAAAACTTCTAAAGTATTACAATTATACACGCAGTTTTAGAAACAATAACTCTTATTTAATTACAGCTTAATTAATATTAATTTCCTCTTCAATTTACATCTTTGGTGCTAAAATATCACATACCTAAACTTACATACATACCCACATATACATACATACAAATGTAAAAATTTTAAATATTCCAAAAATTAAACTTTTTGGGAAACTTACTCCGACCAAAAGCGAACGGTTTAGAGGGAGTTTACTGTTTTTACCAGCTAATACATACACATACATATCCCATTCATTTTAGGGCGAGGCTTAGTGCAAAATTTATATTTCAGGTAAAGCACGTTAAAGTCTTTTGTTCTCAAATCCGCATACATATTTCGATTTTGTTCGTTATTATTTTACATTTTAACCCTAACCTTTTGAAATGCTATTAAAAGGACAAGTATAATAAATCCTTGGTTAGGTTAGTCTTCTCAAAACCTTGAATAGCAATCTTAACGAGCTCAAACTGAAATTAACTACATACATAACAACAACACAAAAATACATACACAATCCTTTTCAACTAATACACATGCATACATACATACATAACTATGTATTACCCATATCCCTAAGTATACTTAACAGCATAGATTTAGACATAGACTTAAGTTTGAATTGTCGCCTGTATCCAATCGACAAAATGTCCTACTCTGGTATAAACACCTGGCCAACCTTCTAAGCCGCATATTGATGGTCCAAATGAAACAATGCCCACTAAAAAATAATATGTGTTGCCATTACTTGTCGTACCGAGGCCGGTGAGTGGTCCACCCGAATCACCTCTACATGAATCCACACCCTGTTTACCACCGGCACACATTTGTGTGCTCTCTAGAATAATACTTTCCGGACGATATACTTTTCGACACTTTTCCAACGGCACACCAATCAGTTCGGCTTTCAACTTAACATTGCTGCTAGACTTTGATTCGGTTTTACCCCAACCAGCAACATCCATTACGACATTATCAAAAGTGGCGGTACGTAAGTTATTAATCAGGGGCAAACAAATGGGACGTACAAAGTCTGAGAATTCGACTGTATCCTTCAAACGCAACAATGCGATATCGTAAGCTTGACTTAGCGAATCTGGATCATATTTCGGATGTGGTATGGCCTTTTCGATGGGCACGTCGATATGTGGTGGTGCACAATCCTTTTCGCCAAGTACATCAATTTCACAATCAGGATTTGTATTGGTATCCCATTCGCCTAAGCGAACATGAGAAATTTTCCAATCGCTAGGTAAGGCTTTGCCGTTAATGCAATGTGAAGCAGTGGCGACATAACGCGAACTTATCAGGGAACCACCACAATGATGACCAGAGAGATTGAATGCTGGAAAGAAAGAAAGAAGTAAGTTAATGTTTCGAATAATGCCGTGTCAAAAGTAATGATTATTTTTAAAATTTTAATCAAAAGCGGGCACCTATCCCACTACTCCAAAATACAACTCATTACCTATAATTGAAGCAAACGGATATAAGTAGGGCTGACATTGTTTCGAGATATTCTAGTTTGGTAAATTATTACTTATTGTCAATTCTATGTAAATTCTGCCCGGCCAATAGCTGACACTACAATGTTCGAAATGATCCGAATCTCTTTGTCAATATATTATTACTATATTTATCTATACACATATTAGCAGAACTTAAATTTTCAAAAACTGTCACTTAGATCCTTTTGCTTCTAACCAGTTCAATTATAGTGATTCTTAACCTTAAAGTTATGGGTTTCAGGCATACAGGTAATAAGGACTTTTTTATATTTTGAGCTAAGAATCACATTAGAAAACTATCACAATTCTCGATTCGACAAAAATGTGAAAACTATACTAGTAATATCGAAAATTCGATTGGAGGACTATATATCTTTCGATTTGACAATAGGGCCCTGTGCCAAATGGTTAAAAATATAAATTTTGACATAGCGAAGGAAAACTTTGACAATTATCGTGGTGAATATGAACGTCCAAATCATCAAACATTGACAACTACGAATGTGTACACTCACATGCATATCATATTGGCAGTAATATAATTTCAAAGGAATTAATATGCCAACGCGTTATTAAACGTTAAAATATAATTTACCGAAAAAAATGCGAAATATAAAGGCAGATAAAAGACGTAAATTTAAAATGTATGAACATTTTAAAATGTCAAAATTTTCCCTTCTTATTTGGCACAGGAAAATGGAAAATATTTCAACATCATCGAAACTTTGTTCGCCTTATTTTGAATCTCAGTAAAATGTTTCCGATTGGCACACAGTCTTTGTGACATTTTGTTTGATAACACTATGTTCTTGCACTGTTTCTCGAGTCTCTCCCTAACGTAGCCTCCTAACCTGCCTCTAAACGATATATAACGTCAATGTTTGTTTGGATGCATTTCAATTTTGTACTACTTACGTTTTTTATATTCTATTAAAACCATCCAAGGATATTCATCGATCTTTGTTTTGTTACCACCGTAAATACGACTCGACGTCATTTGGCCACATTCGCCGGGACGCGGTAGCTTTTTCGACGCTGCAAACAGTGAAACTTTATCCAAAAGCAGCGCCTTTTTCGGCATTTTAGCTGTCTGTGTGGGACGTACTGTGGTCATGGTTGGGACAAACGAAATGGACGTTGGATGAGGACAGCATATCTAAATATGAGAAAATAAAAATTGACGATATTTATATATACGATATTTAATTATACTCACTAAAACATTTCCATTCATATAACCGCACTGACTTTGACTCAAATATACTCGGTTCACATCACTTATTGGTTGATATAAAAAAATATTGTATAGTATTTTACAATTTTGTAAGAAAACACAGAACCCACTTCTTCCATTTGGTGTCGTGCACTGTCCAAAATTTTGTTGTTCAATCATTGTATAGGGATAGTTGAACTCTGTAAAGAAAAATCAAAAATTATCAGTAAAATAAATCTAACTTAACCCAACAAGCAAAGTAAACTTAAAATAAATGTTTAATAACCTTCTAAAATAAATATTAAGCTTATAAAATTCCGATTCTTCGTTTAAAAAAGGTTTTAAAATAACTGCTTTATAATTGAAACGACACCTTGATAAAAAGCTTATTACTATCAGCCTATAAACAAATGTTTAAGAACGATTTTTATGAGTTTGTTTTCTGAAACTTTATTTAAACTGTGTTTTGTATATTATTTAGCTATTGTAATAAAAAAAATAAATAAGTTGCAATCATACATTGAATGCTGCAACCTAAACCAATTATTAGCAGACTACAGAAGTGGCTAAGATAAAGCCATGCGTTTTGCTTTGTCGTCCTCATTCTTATGTAAAATCTTTTATGAAAAGAATTTGAAAATTTTTTAAGTTGAAAAGCAAAAAAAAAAAAACACTGACAAATATACTTTTAAACTTAAGTGATTTATAACAGTTTGCAGTTTATAAAAAATTTACTTCAAATTTTAAATAAATTAAAACTGAAAAAGCGTGAATATCGCTTACTGTAGCAAGTTTACTTTAAATTATTTTTAAAAATATTTACAGATATGCTTGTTGGGAAAATTTAATTTTTGGCATAGTTGTGTACCCACATATTCATAAAAAAGCTCTTATAATTCAAAATTTGTATGGAAATGTCATTTTAAAAAGCTTTATAAACCAATTTTAATTTTTATGAATATGGGGGGTAGTGAATAATCAGCTCTTGAACACCCAATAAGAACTTTTTTGTTTTTAAGAATTTATTTCGTTTCTATAAAAATTCTTAGAGTGTACTATTAGTAGACCCTACAGAGTTGGAGTGGAAAACTATCGACAGTCTTGATTATTAATACGCATGTAATATAGCTACTAGGCCTACCCCAGCTGTCAATGAAAGTTTCTATTAGTTTTTTAAAGGCGAATTGACAATCCTACCCCAAAATCATGTGTTCATGTGAACTTTTGTCTCTTTTGTACTGTTGCTTAGCCACTTACTCCAGTCCATTTGCGATGCGTATGTGGTGGTGTAAACACATTTTCTTTCTACGTATTTGTGCATTGGGTAGACAGGTTTTGCTGGGTATAGTATAGTATTGATGGACACTATCGGATTACCACACTCGCAGAAAAATTCGTTGCGTTGTGTTTCGATTTTTGTGCAAAAAATTGTCCGACTATATCATTATGATGAAAACGAAAGGGATCAAGAGGGGTATAACAACAAACACATGCAGGAATAGATCACATAGAGAAAATTGCAACTTTCTGCTGGGAAATTTCACTCAGAAAGGCCATTTTCTCTAAAAAATCAAACTTTTACTTTTTAACCAATGAGAACAGTGACAGCTGTTTTGCTTGCAAATTTGTAAAAAATCCCTGTTCGGTGGAAATATTTTACTCTTGTATCTTTACTTGAAATTCTTGCAAGTTTTCTCGCCGAACACACCTATTGATACATCGAGTGTTCGATTTTTTGAGATAAGGCCGATTTTTTTTTTCGTTTGATATCGAGTATCTTCCATTGTGGAATAAAATCTGAATTCATCAGTATAATTTAAATACTTAAAATTTGCACTTTGTTCAGTGTACGCATTTGTATTTGTTGGTAGACCAAAATTGCTGTTAGGCCTCGATATGTAAAAATTACCATCATGTGTAAAGATTAATTTTCACCGTGGCGTTGAATACCGGTAATTATTTAAACACTTACGTGGTATTTGCAAGCTGCAACGAAAAACTGCAAACAAAATAACATTAATAAACACTTGTCTCAACATCTTGAAGTCGCTTTTATCACTGGTTTAGTGTTTGGTTTTTCCGTGGCCTTTATATTAAAGACGTAGCAACAGGTAGCCAATGTACAAATAAAGGTAACTTAACACTCTACCAGTTGCAAAGTTGTGTATGCAAAGCAAGGCAGGACACATGGCAACGCCGAGTAAAATACCTTACACACATACAAGTACATATGTAAAAAGTATTGAATCCTTTGAATCTTTTTTGCTTTTTAAAGGGTTCTTTCAATTGCATTTGTACCTGTTACTAGTGTTCGACCGAATAGTCATTTCGGGTTCGGTACTAAGAATTTCGGTCTTAAAGCTCGGATTCGGGTATGGTTAAAAAATTCACAATAAGTTCAAATTTGCGCATTAGACTGGCCTTAAAAATTTATTTTATCGGAATAAAGTTTACCTTATGCATAAATAAAAATTAATGTGTGTCTGTGTGTCCTTTATAGGCGTCCAAAGTCCTCAACCGATTTTCATGAAATTTTCACAGAGTATGCTTGGGATGACTGGTTAAATCATAGGCTATATATAGTTTTGGTTTGGCGGCCGCCGTGGTGTGAAGGTAGTGTTGCCGGCCTACCACACCGAAGGTCCATGGTTCGAGCCCTGGTACAGGTAACATCAAAAGTGATTTGAAAAAAGTTTTTCAAAACGGGGTCGCCCCTCGGCAGTGGTTTGGCAAACTCTCCGAGTGTATTTCTGCCATGACAGGCTTCTCAGCAAAAATTCGTCTCCTTTGGAGATGCCTTTCGGAGTCGGCAAAAAACTGTAGGTCCCACCAAATTGTAGGGAAAATTCAAAAATCGGCACACCACAAATTGGAAGAGAAGCTTGGCGCAAAAATCTCTTAGGAGGTTTATGATGATATACCTGTTGTATATCGCGCCATAGAGAGAGATATATATAGTTTTGGAAAAGTGGGCGGTGCCCCTAGGCTATATAAAATTTCAATACGTCATAGCTCCGACCGTATTTGGTCTAAATTAAAGATATTTGGATGCATGTGTCCTTTAGTCAAGATTTACATACTTTTGGAAAAGTGAGAGGTGACACGTTAAACTTTTTTGTGTTCTGTTTGTGCTTCATTAATGTCTAAAATTTATCGACATCTATGAAACGACACAGGCCATATTTAGTTTTTGGCAAGGCCTCCAGGCAATTTAAAGTAGCAATTCGGCATAGCTAGAAATGTTTGTGTGTTTCAAGGATATGATATTTAGTATATAGATATGTGTTCTATATATCAAAAAACCTTGGAAACAGAAAGCAGTACCAGGATCAAATAAAAGTTAATTCGATATATCTTCGAAAGTATGTACATATCAGTACCCGCAGAGGAAATGGGAGAAGAAAGGGAGTAGGAATAAAAATTTGGAGACATAGAGGTGGTGTTAGAGGAAAACTAAGAGGATAAAGAAGGGTAATGGTATATGGGGATAAGGGAAAAAGCAAAATTGAAAGATAAATACAATTTGTTAAATGTAGGCAAGTAAAATGTTAGGCAGGACAACGTCTGCAGGGTCTGCTAGTTTTATAAAAAAAAGCCACGTTATGTAAATATTTACAAACTGACTCTGAATATATTAATATTTAATATTTACAAACTGAAACTGAATCTTAAAACACAAGCTATGTAAATAATTTAGCTAATAGCCAGGTGAAGTAGATAACGCAAAATAAAGGGTGTTTTTTTTAGGGGTATAGAACTTCGAATTAAAATAAAACACAAGAAAATCGTTTTAAGGTCCATCAATTTGGCTTTATTGGAAGGATAATTTTATGCCATTAATGTTTAAATATGATTTCGGGCATGTGGCCGCCGCGGCTGGCTCGAATAAAGCCAATTCTACAGGTCCAATTTTCAACCACTTTTTCGAGCATATGGGGCCGTATGTCGGCAATAACGCCAGGAATGTTGGCTTCCAATTCCCCTAACGTTTCTGGTTTGTTGGTGTAGACGAGCGACTTCACATATCCCCAAAGAAAATAATCCAATGGTGTCAAATCACACGACCTTGGTGGCCAATTGACAGGTCCATTCCGCGAAATTATGCGCTCATCGAATGTTTCCTTCAATAAAAGGATTGTGACGTGCGCTGTGTGGCATGTAGCGCCGTCTTGTTGGAACCACAACTCATCCACATTCATGCCATCCAATTAGTCGGTTATCATGGCTCTATACCGGTCTCCATTAACGGTAGCTGCCTCTCCAGCATTATTGCGGAAGAAGTATGGCCCAATGACTCCACCAGCCCATAGAGCACACCAAACAGTCAGTTTTTGTGGATGTAATGGCGTTCCAAGGGTCTCATGTGGATTCTCTTCACTCCAAATGCGGCAATTTTGCTTGTTGACGTAGCCATTCAACCAAAAATGAGCCTCATCACTGAACAAAATTTTGCGATGAAAATCAGCATCGAAATCAATCTCATTTTCGGCCCATACACCAAAATCACGACGCATTGCATGGTCTCGCGGCTTTAATTCTTGCACAAGCTGGATCTTGTAAGGTCGCAAGCCAAGATCTTTGCGCAAAATCTTCCATAAAGTTGATGGACAAAGCTCCAATTGCTGTGCACGGTGGCGAATCGATTCATTCGGGTCCTCTTCAACACTTTGCTCTACAGCGGCAATTGTTTCTTCGGTGCGCACTGTTCGACGTCTCTGCGGATGCGTATTATCACATAGAGTAAACGTAGTGCGAAAACGATCCATGGTTAACCGAATTAATTGCTCTGATGGACGATTATGTCGACCATAAAATGGACGGAGCTCACGGTAAACTTCGCGAACTGAACCATTATTTTCGAAATAAATTTGCACGATTTGCAAGCGTTGTTCTTTTGTCAGCCTGTTCATGATAAAATGGCAAACCAAACTGAACATAAATGACATTAGCGTTGCCAGATTTGACCACAAAATGCCAGTTTTATCTCTATTCGAAAAACAAACCTGTAAAAAAAACACCCTGTATATCGAGCAAAAAATACGTGACCCATGATTTTCGATCCTAGCTTTTTTATGAAAATCGATGATTTATTATCACACACATAACCTCCCAAAGTTTCGTTGCTGTGAAATGGGCAATTATCAATTTAGAGCAAAAGCATGATTCAATCACTAGAAGGTTAGCTCTCTAACGACATATTTTGACGTATATTGGAACGATTTTTCGTCATCCCATATCAATTTTTGTTTTGTTACAAAGCGGTTTCGGCAATCGAACGAAAACATACACTGAAGATGGCGGATCGCCGAAACCGGTTTGTAACAAAACAAAAATTGAGAAGGGATGACGAAAAATCGTTCCAATATACATCTAATATCCACCCTGTTGGAAAAACAGAAAATCAAATCAACTCTCATATTTTGAAAATTACCGCCATCTTGCTGCCTTTTTTCGAAATTATGTAAAAATAGTAGTTACAAATATAATACTATACAAAATTATAAATAAGTTGGTTTCAGAAGATGGATTAATTTACACTATTATTTAGATCGACTTTTAGGGGTATAGTGTAATCGTGGACGTCTAAAACTCGAGACATTGCGGTATGTAGCAACGGCTGTCTTAAAATGTTGTCCCTGCATACTTATATACTTACTAAGGTCAACCGTGACTTCAAAGCGTGATTCGAAGCCTGTTATTTTTAATAAAACTTGACTACTATTATCTAGGTTTGATAATCAGTTCTGGCTTAACTTATGTATAACGCAACAGTTTTAAGTCAACTTCTGTTTTAATTGTGTATGAATAATAGGAGCCAATCCTATTTTATTGAAAGTTATCACTTTACTATCCACTTGGTAGACTATGTCCGTGCCCAGAAAAGTTTCCAACAAATATACATCTTGTCAATTTGTCATTATTATTAAAAAAAAAATAGCCCTATAGTCAAAAGCTCGAATGTGCAATTATTCAGAGTTTTAGTTGATAAGTCTACTGTATTAGCCATTGAAGGTTCTAGTTCGACGCAAATCCCTGGTGTCATGCTTACACCGAAGCCACAATATTTTGCAGTACATGCAAACCGAATGAGCCGAAGTCAAACTTTTAATCGTGTATTACCAACATTTTCATTTTAACACACTCATGATTCTGGCAAGAGAGCGAAGATACGTACGTATTTTGAGTGTAGATACGTATGCGAATATATATATTTATTTTAATTTTTGTTGGAGCAGTGACCGTTTTTTAATTGATTATAGAGAAAATTTACAACGATTTATACAGTGATAGTATGGGATGACATGTTTTGATGTTGTATTTAGTTGACTTTACAAAATATATAACTACTAATTTTCTAATTTTTTGATTTTTATACTGCCATTTCCTCGACAAATGAAAAAATACTCCTACTTTTTTTTCGTTCCCAAAATAAACACAGAAAATGTGCCAAAAGTAAACTTCAGATAGAGAGCTAACCTTCTTGTAATTTAATCATGGAGCAAAAGCATTTTAGTTGTAAGTATATGTGTTTTCAATTACATTTTTAGTGAGCGCAAAGTGGGTGTTACGTCTATCCTTCCTTTTCAAATGAATGATCAAATATTATTATAATTCATTGACAAAAGCAGTAAAAATGTACCGTTTAAACGGGTTTGACCGTCTAACATAACATAATAGATGTATACGAGGTGTGTTCAAAAAGTATCGCGAATTTTGTGTTTTTTCAAAAATTATTTATTTATTCATGAATATCTATTTTGTCCCCTTCAAAGTAATCCCCATGAGATATTATACACTTGTGCCAACAGTTTTTCCAATCTTCGAAGCACTTCAAAAAATCATTTTTTTGTATCTTCTTCAGCTCCTCCTTCGATGCCGTCTTTATCTCGTCAAGAGAAGCGTAACGTCGTCCTTTCATGGGCCTCTTCAGTTTAGGGAACAAGAAAAAGTCACAGGGGGCCAGATCTGGGGAATACGGTGGCTGCGGCATCATTAGTGTGTTGTTTTTGGCCAAAAAGTCGCGCACAAGCAACGATGCGTGAGCAGGGGCGTTATCGAGGTGCAAAAGCCAATTTTTGTTCTTCCACAAATCCGGGCGTTTCTGGCGGATTGCTTCGCGCAAATTGCGCATAACTTGCAGGTAATATTCCTTATTGACCGTTCTTCCTTGTGGCAAGAACTCATGATGCACCACGCACCTGCAATCGAAGAAAACTGTCAGAAAAACTTTCACATTCGACCGAACTTGGCGCGCTTTTTTCGGTCTTGGTTCGTGCGGCAGCTTCCATTGAGATGATTGAGCTTTGGTTTCCACGTCATAACCATAAACCCACGATTCGTCACCAGTTATGACCCTCTGGAGCAAATTTGGGTCGTCGCGGACAGAGTTTAACATCTCATTAGCAATGTTCATGCGATGCTGTTTTTGGTCACAATTGAGCAATTTTGGTAAAAAAATAGGTAAAAATCGAAGACGATCCAAAACACGTGCAAGCAAAGCAGCTGTCAACAATTAACTGAACATTCAAAATGGCCGAGCTTGTCGGCATAAGTGAGAGACATGAGTACCAACATAACGCCACAAAAAATTCGAAATTCGAATATACGTAACCAGCGAAAATTTAAAATTCGCGATACTTTTTGAACACACCTCGTATTGGAACGATTTTTCGTCATCCCTTGTCAAATTTGGTTTTGAGACAAACCGGTTTCGGCGTTGTGCCAACATCAGTGTCGATTTTCGTTTTTCGGAAAAACAACAAAACAAAATATAACATAATAGGAAAAGTAGGCATGCCTATCGTCCGACTTCATTACCGAATTTTCTGGGTATAGATAACGTTATATACCTAATTTAGTTTGGTTGCTCAACTTATCGTGCTAGAGAATAAACAGATCGCCATGGCTTAATCAATTTTTCTTATGCTGATAATGTTGATATGTGGAAGGCTATATTTATTTCGATCCCTACATGCCCGAGCAATTCATTAATTAATCTTTCCATCTAGCCTAACTATGTACCAAAAAAGAATAAACACAATCATTTTATTATTAAATATACATACTTTTAATAAATATAAAGTAAGAAACATCGTCAAACTACAATAAAATCTTATTACTAAATAAAAGTTAAAACTATTCTCTAACACCCCAACCTAATATAAACGCACTCCGGTAATTTTCTGTCAAAAATGTCTCATGCACATACAAATTGCCCGAGAGCAACCTAAACACAGTACAGCGTAAAAACCTAATTCAATTTCCAATTTTTGTTTTGCGTGACATATCGATTTGACATTTACGCTCAGTTGGCACGTCGGTTGTGTATATGAGAGCTACTCACGCACGCAAATTTATTTTGGATTGAGCCGAAAAAGTCGTTTATTTTCGTGCGGTAAAAAACGCTGTGCGGTTTTATTATGTTGGGCTGTAAGTATTAATAACTATTGTTTTATTGTTTCTTGTATCCAATCCATATAATCGCCTACTTTTGTATATACCCCAGGCCAACCTTCTAGCCCACAGGGTGTTGGTCCGAATGATACAACACCCGCTAAAAAGTGATAAGACAGCGCTTTCCTCGTATTATCCAAACTTATGAGTGGACCACCAGAATCACCGCGGCACGAATCAACACCTTCCTTGCCACCCGCACATAACTGTGTAGCTTCCAATCGAATATTTTGTGTTGCATATTTATCACGACATGTGTCCATTGGTATTCCAGCGACCTCAGCTTTTAACTTCAGCTGACTGCTCGATTCCTTCTCTGTTTTACCCCAACCAGCAACATCCATTACAATGCCATCAAAAGTAGCAGAACGTAAGTTGGCACTCGTCGGCAGACAAATGGGGCGAATGAAGTCGGTGTATTGCACATATTTTGTGAGTCGTAATAGGGCAAGATCGTTAACTTGATTTCTTGAACTTGGATTATATTGTGGGTGCGATATGGCTTTCCCTACTGCCACATCCAAATATGGTGGCGCACAATCCTTTTCCCCACGCACATCAAATTCACAATCTGGATTTGTCTTAGTATCCCATTCGCCTAAACGTACGCCAGTTAGCTTCCAATTTGCGGGTATCGCCTTGCCATTGACACAATGTGAGGCAGTGATTACGTAACGTGAATTAATGAGCGAACCGCCACAATGATGTCCCTTTGCGCCGTTAGCTGAAAGCCGTTAAGAAAATTATTAATTTTTGAGTGTCACGATTTAGTAGTTTTTCAAATTATCTACGTTTTGTATATTCTATTAACGCCATCCATGGGTATTCGTCGATTTTCGTAACATTACCACCATAAATACGATTTGATAAGACATTTCCACATTGACCTGGCTTCGGTAGAACGGTACTATGTGTCGTAGTCGGTGGTTTGGTTGAAGACGTGGCTAAAGGTTCATTAACAAAGTTGCGGTAACGATCAGGACAACAAATCTGCAAAATTAAAAAAAAATAAAATGAGATCGATGCTGCGTTCTTTATAACCAATATGGAGGCGATTCAAAAAAAAGAAAAGAAAAACAGAAAACTATTTACAAACTTGATTTCGAAAAGTTTCAGAAAAACTTTTTCTAACTTAGTCATATAAAAAGTTGGCGGGACAATCATCCGAACTCGTCCACCTTTAACAGGTATTGCCAAGGAACCTGCATACCAAATTTCAATAAGATATTTGCAGTTTTGCTCCAGTTATTGTGTTCACAGACAGACGGACGGATGGACTTCTCTTTTCCCCCTGAACATTTTGATATATACAAGTCAATACCATAGAAAAACACCAACAAAAACTTCTAACTTTCAGTTAATATCCAATGAAAACAGTAACAGCTGATTTGCTTGCAAGTTTTTACAAATTTCTGTTCTGCTTCGAGAGAGTTTTACGTCACTGCTACTGACAGTTCTTTGCAAGCTCTTTCACCCAGCTAACCCTCAGAAATGAGCTGTTTTCGGAGCCCAAAAGGAGATTAAAATCGTTCGCCGTCACCCTAAAGGGAGTCATTAAAAAAATCCTAAATTCTCTGAATCTGATGAATTTGGAGCACTTCAAATGAACTTCGGAGTCTTTTTGAAAATGCTCTAAAACATTCATATAATTGAGCCTTGCACACATACAATATACATTTTTACTCGCAAGATTCCGTGAATCTTCAGAAAAAAGTGGGATTTTTGATGCTTACTAAATAACACTCCAAGAAAGCTCAAATTACGGTCTCTTTTCGGGATCATTATTTCGGCGGGCTCCGACTTTGGCTATCTGGGTCATATTTATCCCAATTCGTTTATTTCCTTACGCACTACCGTTAGACAAACCGGGCTGCCAGTATTTTTTTTAATACATGTCACCAGATTCTCCCTTAAAAGTCGCCCAAATCGCTAAATTTTACTTACATGTCGCCAAAAAAAATTACAGGCAAAACGAAAGCTATAAAACTTACCAACAATGTTCTTTCAACGCTCGTATGTATTTAAAAGGTGTTCTAAACATACATAACATGGATCCCTATGGGATCGGACTTGGGCAAGTTTTTGGTTTTATGGGATTAACTTTTCACTGAAAAAAACAAATATTTATTTTTCGCTTTCGGATTATTGATACCGAGGTCAAAACGCGTCTTTTGATACCTTTCCAGGCATGATAAATCTTTGGATTCAGGTCGATTTTGATTTCAACAAATTTTTGGAGAAAAAATCTGAATTTTCTTTTTCTTTGGAAATCTTTAACGATTAACTTTTCTCTTTATAATAAAGTATGCCAAAAGTTGATTCCTCAGGAAGTCAGTACGCTAAGTCCGTGTCAAAATTTTTCATCAAGGAATTTGTATCCCTCTTCTTGACAAAAGTGGGTTTCGTCACTCGTTGACATAGTCGTCAAAAAATTGGCGCCAATACACAACATTAGTATGTATGCCTATGCACATATTAATTTTTTTAACATATAATACGAGTAAGGATTTTGCGTATTTATCTGCTCCAAACTCTCGTTTGCTTTCTACTTCATTTTCTCGTAAGATGTATTGGCGAGGTGTAGACAAAGTATGAAAACAGAGCTAAAATATACCTAAAAAGTTTACTGAAGCTTCATAATATTTGGATAAACGCCTAAAAAGTCGCCAATTTTCATAATTTGGTCACTAAAGTTTGTAAAAAGTCGCCAATACTGGCAAGCCTGTAGACTAATACAACTAATATATCTTGTGTTCGTAAGACTACTAGGTATAATAAAAAAAAAAAAAAATTGTAAACTCTCCATAGCTTTCAATAAAATTTTCTCATTGGGTATAATAGTTTAGTCATATATACCGCATGTTACTAAAAAAAAACTCACCAAAACTTTGCCATTCTGATAACCACACTGACTACGGCTCAAATACAATTTATCCGAATCAAGCAGCGGTGTTGTAAGCAAAAGATTGAATAAATATTTACAATCGTCCAAGATGATGCATAATGCACGTTCACGATTCGGAGTAATGCAGCGTCCAAAGTTTGGTACATCGGCAGCTTCATTGGGAAAGTAAAACTCTGTGGGTCATAACAAAGCAAATGAAAAAACTGCATAAAAATATAGCGAATATTATTGGTTTTAATAAAATATACGTACATGAATGGTGTGATGAGTGAGAATAGTGCAATGAACTTAATTAAATACACACTAATATTTCGTTTAAACATAAAATATTGAACACAAAACAGAAAAGAACTCTTACTTCCAGTGTGGCCAGAATTTTTTCAGCAATAGCTAGATCGAGAAAAAAACAGCTAAGCAAGCTAAAAAAATTATTTAAGGCTAAAAATATCTAAAAACGTGAGTCATATTTTCACATGTTTTATTCATTTTTTTCTATTAAAAATTTAACGACATAAATATTTTATACATTCAATAAAAAAAGTAAGCTATTGGCACTACAATTTCATAAAATACAATCGTGAGTACTAGGTAATCCTGGAAATGAATGTGTAAACATGTGTATCCTGTACACAAATTTAATCAAATTAGACCTCGCCCAGTGATTGAATTTCAACCATAAAACATCAATTTATTTAAGTTATTAGCTATTCTCTTCTTGGCCTTCTTTCTCTTCTCTGATATGCTGTTCCTTTACTTTAATATATTTTTATTTTATTAGCTATTTTCTTCTTTGAATAGTCTCTATTTTTAATATATTATATTGTACTATTTTTTATTCTTTCTCTTACATGCTACATTTCCCTTCCTTCCTGTTATCATAGTTTTTTTTTAATTCAAAATGAAATAATTTAATTGGATTTTACTTTATTTTATTTTTACTTATTTTATGTTATATTAGTTATTTTTTTTTTTTTTTCATTTCATTCCTAGCGTCTTGAATATTCTGAGCTTAAATAAATTTAAAATTTATTGTTGTTTTTGCAAACATTGTGTATATTTATGATAAACCCTGTTCCGTTCCCTTCGTCTTCTGTCGATTGAAAGCATTCATCGTGTTTAGGCACGCTTACCGAATAATAACAATCAGCAAAGCACTTGCATGCACACACACACTCACACAATCGGAGCGTAACATACATATCATCAAAGCAGTCAAACAATATTTCTATACACAAGGCACAAACAGAAGCACGGTTACCACAGTTAGTGGTTGCTGAAGTATTGCTCGTCACTGTAAGTAAATAGCGATGTAAGATACATTACAGTAACAATCATTCTGCCTTAAGGCTCATGTGTTATCATTTTTGGTTTGGTTTTTGAAGATTATGTGAACCATTTCTAATAAAAAACGAGCAGCTAAATTCCATACTTTTTATCTAAACGGCTAAAAAACGCAATCTATCTGGAAAACAACTAAAATGGCAACCCTGTCGAAAATATCTATGTAATCCCAGTAGTACAAATGATCTGAAAAACGGGTATACTCTTTGCTTATTTTTATCACAGGCTCAAAATTGCAGGTCCACTTTCAAAATTAACTTCAATGGTACGGATGTACTAGGCATTTAAAGGTTTACATGAATATCCTGTATATGTTTTTAAATCAGTTTTGAAACCAATTACATTTTTCTCACGGTCAGACACTAAGTTAATAACATACGATTCCTGAAATTTCTCAAGCCTCATGAATCATATAACTCAACGTTATATACATATGTACATAGTTGGGGAATTAGTTTCAACATTGCAAGCTGGCATTTCTGAATTGAAACTATTACTACGAGAACATAAGTATGTAAGTAAATATTTATTTTAATAAGCTTGTATGTTTCTTATTGAATTACTATCAATTTTCTAAAACGAGTCATAAAGTTAATTTTGTTTTAGCTATATGACAAATCTGACTGTCTTAGTTAGCTTACAGTCTGAATTAATCATTGCTTGGTGGCACCGATTTATAGTGGATATGTGCTGGCCCAATATGTTCAAATTACGTGACAAGGAACATTGAAAAACGGGATTGCCCCTCTAAAGCAACCCTCCAAGTATGTTTCTTCTACAATTTTCTCACCAAAAATTCATCTGAGGAGATGATGTTACGAGCTGGCATAAAACTTGTTATTATCTATTACTTCTGTGCCAGATAATACTGGTAGTAAGATCACCCATTTGATCCAGTTTCAAAATATTTTTAAAAAGGACCTATCTCAGAATTATTTGAAGAGCGCCCTGTCTCAGAATGAGTTCCAAAAGCGCCCTCTCTGACTAAAATGGCAATACATATCAAGTTGAGATAGGGTGTATTTCAATCAGTTGTTGAAATAAATCTGAGGTAAGATGTTCCTTAACCTAATTCTAAAATAAGCCGGTTTTGAAAAGAAATCTGAGGTAGTGCGTTTTTCAAACATATTTTGCAATAGGGTGATCTTCTAATCAGCCACAGATTTATAAACGAACACATCACCTAATTGGAAAATCAAACTATTTGAAAATGGCGTATCAAAAGACGCTCTTTTTCCGAACTTGTTTCAAAAACTCACTATTTCAAAATTTGGTAGAAAAACATCCAAACAGCCGTCGAAATATAATCAAGAAGAGTTTAGAAACTTCGAAAAAAAGTTACTAGAAGATTTTCACCATAGCTGTCGATGGATAACGTAAGATAAAATCGTATTACAAGCTAAACAATTCAGAGAAGTCAATTATTTTCGCGAGGAAAATTTTACAAATCAAATTAAATATTCTAACTCAAGATTAAGCTTCAATATGCATAATAACTCACATAAATTACAATAAATAATATTCCAGTATATTTCCTACATACACTTATATACAGGGTGGCGCAAAAGTAATCCTCCTATCAGAAAATGCTATAAATTTTGCGATTGGCCCCTAAAGTCAGTTCTGTTTTGACATTTGTGTAGTAAACACATGCGAAATACACGTTAATAAACAATGTTACGCTACACTGCACCAGAACGCGGAATATTGCTGTATATTTATTTGACCAATAATCGGTCGGGGCCAAACGGTTACTGTGAATTGTGAGCGCTACAGAGCAATGATCAACGAGTTCTTTTTGACGCAACTTGGTGAATTGGGATTGGAAAACATGTGGTTCCAACAAGACGGTGCAACAGCACACACTGCACGTGCCACAACCGATATGCTGAACATCGGAAGCTTACTTTTGCGCCACCTTGTATTTACATTCATATTTTTTATGATAGCTAGAAGAAAATTAATCTTATAAATGTGTGTCTGTGTGTCTTTATAAGGCTTCCAAATTACTTAGCCGATCTTTATGAAATTCGTTCTTGGGTTAAATGAGTACAGCATAGGCTATATATAGTTTTGGAAAAGTGGGTGGTGCTACGTCCTCCATGCTATATAAAATTTCATTTCGTCATAACTGTGAACGTATTTGGTCTAAATTCATGATATTTGGATATATGTGTCCTTTAGTCTAGATTTACACAATAAAAGTGGGGGGTAGCGCGCCCACTCATTTTTGTGTGTTCTTTGTCCTTCACTTATGTACAAAGTTTAATGTCGACCTCTATGAAACTTTCACTGTGGGTTCAGAAGTCTGCTAGATACGACACAGGTACACGTGAACACGATAAGGGTAGGCAGAAGAGAGCAGTGCCAAGATAAATTAATCAATAACTGCGATATCGACTGTATTTCAATAAAGCATGTTTAAATTTATTGAAACCTCATTGTATGTAGTAATTTTAAAAGTTGATACTCCCAGCCAAGCAATAAACTATAATTATCATATCGATTATTTTCTATTTTCTCTCCTTTATATATTTTTCTTTCATTAATTCCCCTCTTCTTTGCTCTTTCTTTTTCGCCATTTCTTTATCGTTACTTTGCTTGAAAATATTTCCCCCTTTCTCTACATTCCGCTTTTTTCTTTCCTTTCCTTTCTATTATATTTATTACTCCAGTTTTTAGTTTTATTTATTTTATTATATTCTCTTTCCTTTACTTTCATTCACTTTCGTTTCTATGTTTAGTTTATTTTATTTAGTTTTATTTTTTATAAATTTTTTTTTTATTTAATTTCATTTTGTTTTATTTTATTATATTTTATTACATTTTATTATATTTTATTTTATTTTACCTCATTTAATTTAATTTTATTTTGTTTGGCCCGGTTTTTCAGTCCTTGGTTAAGCTCAGTTTAAACTAAGTTTGCTTAAACTCGGCATAAATTTAAACTCCAGTTAAACTGTAGAGCGGATTTTTCAGTGAGAGTTTAAGGCCGCTTTTAAGATTTGCTTTTTATACGGCAACATTGGTTTTTTCTTTATCTAGATACGGCAACAGATAATATTTCTTTAGATATTCAACGCCATTGCTTCTCCTCAGTATTGTAATAGTTAGGATGTCGCTAATTTCTGCATCACTATAATCACTTTCGTCAGATGATATATCCAGTATTTAATTAAATATAAAAATATCGTCCTTTTATAATTGCGTTCAGTTTATTGTTTCACAACCAAAACCATCAAATATGCAAACAGCTGACAGGTTAACTAGAGATTAACCCTGCCAAATTGGCCGCTTAAACTACTTTTAAACTTCGTTTAAAGTTGACTGAAAAACTGCTTAACAAGTTTAGGCTTAGTTTAACTGACAATTTGAGTTGAACTTGTACTGAAAAACCGGGCCTTTGACTCAAATCTACTCACAACGCGTTTAGTATTCACAGCTAAAATAAATGCAACATGTTTGTATTATCAATGAAGTTTACATATTTGCTGACGCTTTACATTGCTTGCTTACATCCCAACCTAATATAAACGCACTCCGGCTATTTCCTCTCAAAATTGTCTCATGCACTTTGACGTTTACACTCAGCTGGCACGTCGTTTGTACATATGAGAGCTACAATAACAACTCTACAAAAAATCGTGCGGCTAATCTCTAAAAAGAGTGATCCGCGATCAATGCTCTTTCATCTACAGTCGGTTACAATCAGTGTTGCCAGAATGTTTTCAGCAATACAGCTAGATTCGAGAAAAAAAAGCTAAAAAATAATTATTTAGAGCTGAAACACAGCTAAAATAGAAGTCATCTTTTCACGTTTTATTCGGTAAGGATACGGTTGTTTGTACTCCAAATTCATAAAAATAAAAAAGTTTCTTGCACAGATGCTTTTCATAAGAATATGCACTTTCGAGCATTGGAATTATAATAAACAATTCAAATCTGTATTTTTTAAAATGTTGTCAAACTAGGGCTAATATTTCTATTTACTATATAAATTAGTTGCTATTTATATAAAAGGTACAACGAGTAAAATTTAAATTACAGATCACTGTATTATTCGATAAAAAGTCCCATTAAGTTATCAAGTGCGTCACATATTTAAAAGGAAATATATTTTCATGGCATACAATGCAAAATAACTATATATGTAAAATATAAAAGGTAGTAAATTGAGATAATATATAATAAATACGTTTTAAAATATGTCAATATCACAATTTTCTTCATCATCCGGCTGAATTAGCATAAATATTAGAATTGCTCATGAGTTGAATGAGATCTTTTCCCACATCGGGGAAAAACAGCTAAAAAAAGGTAATACTTTACATCCAACGTCAACTGTAAACTGCACTAAAAATTTCGATATTGATACCTAGAGACGCGTTTCGGTCCCAGGAACCCTAATCCGGTGGGAGAACCTATACAAATTTCTTTAAAAAGCTAAAAGAAAGCTAGCAGCTAAATTCCATTTTTTCCAGCTAAACGTCAAAAAAAAACTATATCTAGCTGGAAAACAGCTAAAATGGCAACACTGGTAACAATTGATCACAACCATTCCGTTATGGGCATGGTTGAAATAAGTCGATTTTACCTACTCTTAGGTGCTGAAAGTAAACTTATCCGACCGTACCCGTAGGGGAATAAAAGGAATATGTGCGACACCCGTTTAGTCATGAAAGGAACAATTAGTCGATTTTTAGTTATTTTAATTTTGAAGTTTGAATTTTTTATTCGGCTTTGCTTTCCTTTAACTCTTAGATGCTTTTCCCTGTAAATCGTTTTTTTTTTAAGTTATATTAAAGTCTCCTGGCTTGCGAGTTTTAAATTATTAAATAATTTCTACTTGCAAAATAATATTAAAATAAAAACTGTAAGAATACTTTTTTTGAAAAATAACAAATGCTATTAAATTTTGAAACTTCCAAATGAAACCTAATAGCGATTCATGCAATCAATTTTCCAGTTAATTGCAAATCAGCTGCCTAATACGGATTAATATGCCGCCTGTGAAACAAATAATATAATGAATTTAAATAATGATAGGATTGAATGATAAATTAACCAATATCATTGCGTATTTGTTTAGCCTCTTGGCATTTTTTTTATTGTACACATATCTAAATATTTATGTGCAATGTGTAAATAAATAAGTACAATGTTGTGCAAAAATAATGAAACAAATCTAAACTCTCGAAGAGTGTTTTACGGTTACCTCTGTTGTTGGGTAATGTTGAGAGTCTACGCTACACAGTTCGAACAAGCATTTGTTGGTAAGCGTACTTCCTCATTTTATTTCTGTGACTGGTAACAAGGTCAACGGAAATAATTTAATAATTAACTTTATTTCGCTTCACAACAGATAATTCAAATGGTGTTTTTTCTCTTTCTGAAATTGAAATAAAATTCGTTTACTTTATTTCTCTTTCAAATATTTAATTTGCAAAGCTTTACGCCGGTAATATTCTTTACGTCGCGTATTTGTTTTTTTTATTTCAAATTCTCATTGTGTCGTATGATAAGAACTTAAAACACCTAGGCCCGGTTTTTCAGTCCTTGGTTATGCTCAGTTTAAACTAAGTTTGCTTAAACTCGGCATACATTTAAACTCCAGTTAAACTGCAGAGCGGTTTTTCAGTGTGAGTTTAAGGCCGCTTTTAATATTTGCTTTTTATACGGCAACATTGGTTTTTTCTTTATCTAGATACGGCAGCAGATAATATTTGTATACATATTCAACGCCATTGCTTCTCCTCAGTATTGTTATAGTTAGCATTTCGCCAATTTCTGCATCACTATAATCACTTTCGTCAGATGATATATCCAGTATTTAATTAAATATAAAAATATCGTCCTTTCTTAATTGAGTTCAGCTTATTGTTTCACAACCAAAACCATCAAATATGCAAAACAGCTGACAGGTTAACTAGAGTTTAACCTTGCCGAATTGGCCGCTTAAACTACGTTTAAACTTCGTTTAAAGTTGACTGAAAAACTGCTTAACAAGTTTAAGCTTAGTTTAACTGACAAATTGAGTTAAACTTGTACTGAAAAACCGGGCCCTAGTGTGATAAATTTCTAAATTATTTAAAAATCCGACCAGGCTAAAATTTGTAATAAAAAATCGCAAGATTGCTTATAGCAATGTTGACGCTATTTCTATTTGAATTAGGAAATAACATCAATGACTATGTTTTCAAAGTTTTGTTTATTTCTCTTTTGAATTACTTCCCTTTGCGATGCGAAATAAATTCAATTCACCTTTATTTCCACTTACATTGTTTTCATTGAAAACGCTGCACTAACTCCTTCCGAGTTTAGAATTTCACCCAAGTACTCATTCTTATTGTTGTTTTTAGCGAAGGGTTTGGGGAAGTGTTTTCGAAGGTGACAGTTCTTTGCCGTATATGAGCCTGGTACGTTCCTTTACTCCCTTGCCGTACATGCCCGACTGTTGCGGGAGCGATTTGGTATGACCAGTGAAACCTTCTAGGTCATCTCACTCACTCCTTCCGTAAGGAAAAAGAAGGTCGGCAATGAGAGGTAGAGGCATGATATCCATAGATAAAACATCAAGTTGCACTTTTTTTTAGCATTTTAGTCACCTCTTACGGCAGGAGTGCTTTACCGCGTGTAAATTCTAGTCCACTAACCCGCTAAGGTGTATTTAGTCTTGTCCTCGTTCACAGTTCAAGGTAAACTTTTTTTCCTTTTGACTCTAAGCTAAAAGGCAGGTCTATTTTATATTCAAAAAAAATTATTTGAATAGCACAACATAAGGCAATTTATATTTGGGATATGAGTTTGTTGATTTTGTTTTGCACACTACTGTAATTAACTTACGTGCCGATGAAAACCTGCACAAAAAAACACCAAAGCAGAAGATGCTTATTAACACCGGTTTTCTCATACTGGAAGCTGATACTGGAGCTAGGTTTGTTGTTGTGCTAACGAAGCTGCTCAGTTCTTGTAGGCTGTTTGGTTATGGTGATTTTTATTGTTCAATTTTTAATACTTATTTCCCTTGTGTTGTACTCCTGCGTCTTAAACAATTTTTTAAATGACATGCACACAAATTGAATAAAGTATTTACACACAAAAGTGCAATGAAACTTTGTCAACGCATTCTTAATGCTTTTTACTTTATCACAATTTTTATTTCACCAAAATCAAGTTTTGCTAATTCAATTCAACCACTCACTAAACATTTCTTATTATCTCAGCGGCTGATGACCAAAGAACACATTAATTAACTAAGCAAATAGGTACTAAATACCTAATAATCAAGTTTACAAATTTTTTCTTTACTTTCGATTTGTTTTGTTTTTTTTTTTATTTAACTAACAAATAAAGTAGTATTAAGAAATTCAACTTTCCGCCTAATTTTTACTAAATTTCGCAAACTCAAATGTGTATTGATACAGAAACCAAAGTCAACTGAGACGCTGTGAAGCTGAGGTGACGATAGTTATATGAACTTAAAGATATTTTGAGTTGAGCCTAACATTTTCTCATTTTTATCAGAGTTTGAGATGTGACTCACTACTGTAAGTTGCTCACGGAATGCCGTTTACCATTGTGGGTTTTGTTCAAGAGAACGTATTAGGTAACTTCTCTTTGTCTTTATTTATAATATGAAATAATATTTAAAAAATAATATAAAATAATTCGTCACTGGCCCACATAGTGAACTGCTTCTTTACAATAAAGAGAAGCGATGCAAAAAGCGTTAGTGGGAGGAGCTTGATATGCTGGCCATATTCCCAAATATTATATCAAAAAATTATTTGGTTCAATGGTGGGACTGTGGAACAGGCTAGCTTTATGAAATGATAGACCTAACGCTTTATTATTCTAGCACCTATTAATTCATATATGAGGACTTTCATCACATCCGACATAATGAGGGAACCGTCGAAACTGTCCGGCTACTGAGGCAATATCGCTCGATAGTTGCCAAAACACAATTATATTTTGATTTTATAATATAATCTAAGTGTAATAACATGGCAGAGTATTGGAGCCATACTAAGTGCCTGGAATCAGTAAGGGCAGTTTTGTTGTTGCCACGAATAAAAAATTAAAAACGGGGTTTTATAATTTAACGAATTAAAGTTGGAATGATTTAAGTTGGAAAAATGAGCAAGGTAAAGAAGATTAACTAGGCGGCTGCCCCTTGTTCGAAAAACCCACAAACAGATCGACCACGTTGTATAAGACGGACGGCATGCTTCCAGCCAAGATTCGCGCTTGCCTCTGGAGAGGAAAGCTAAACCTGTTGAGATATGCGAGCATATCTCTGGAGCGCTCCCTACCGCCGCTGATGAAGTAATTGGATGTCGGCGGACCAAAACAAACACTTGGTACGACGGAAAATGTAGCGCTGCATCGGAGAGTAAGGACGCGGCCTACAAGGCCACCTTAAATACAAATGCAACGCGAGGAGTGTACGAATGCTACCGAAAGTTGCAATAGGAAGCGATACGCCTTTTCCTCGGGAAAAAAAACAGGCAGAAAAGCGTGAGTGCTAAGAGCTTGAGCTTCTAGCCAGCAAGAAGAAAGCCAGAAAAGTTTACCAACAAACCCGGCAAATAAAGTAAGGAAGGCGACCTGGTAAGCAATGTTCAAAGAGTGTTTAGATTATGGAGCGAGCACTTATCTAGCCTCCTAAATTGAGAAACCGCGCAACTGCTTAGAGAATAACCTGATCCCACAATCGAAGGTAATGGACTCAGTGTTCCCCCACTCGACTATAACGAGGTACGAGTAATAATATCGAGATTAAAAAACAATAAAGCCGCGGGCGCTGACGCTTCTATGCAGAATATGGAAAGGAGATCCTACAATATGCACCAATTATCGCAGGATCAGCCTCTTTTATATCGCATATAAGGTCCTATCAAGCATCTTGTGCGAAAGACTGAAGACCACCGTTGCCAAACTGATTGGACCTTATCAGTTCGACTTCATACCTTGTAAATCTACCATCCACTAGAATGTCACTATGCGGCTCTTTGTTGATTTTAGAGCCGCCTTCGACAGCGCGAAATGGAGCTGCCTGCTATGTCTGAATTTGGTTTCCCTGGAAATTTTATACTGTGCAAAATGGAGTTGAGCAACACCACCAGCTAAGTCAGAATCGGGAAGGACCTTTCCGAATCGTTCGAAAATAAACGAGGTTTCAGACAGGATGATCCCCTAACGTTAATAAGTGCAGTTGCTGGCGTATGCCGATGACATTGGCATCATTGGCTCAATTAACCGCTCCGTTAGTTCTGAGCACTCCAAATTGGAGAAAGAAGCGAAAAAAGTATGTTTGGAGGTGAACAAGGACAAAACGAAATACCTTCTGTCATAATGCAAAGGATCAGCGCATACGCGCCTTGGTATCCACGCCACTGTTGGCAGCCATAAGTTTTAAATAGTAAAGGACTTCCTTTACCTGTGAAACAGCATTAACAGTGAAGAATTACCCTTGCCAATAAATGTTACTTTGGACTGAGTAGGCAACTGAGAGGTAAAGTCATCTCTCGACGAACAAAAAAAAAGAAGAAAAAGGAGGAAGATATAGGGATAAACGAAGAGGAGGCACCAAATGGGTAGGGAAAAGAGTACAATTTGTCAAATGTGGGCAAGTAAATTTTTGGGTAGGGCAAAGTCCGCCGTGTCTGCAAGTATAAATATAAATAAGAAATCAGACTTCCAGTTAGAGCAAAGAAGAAAAATTCACATGAAAATGAAACCCTTGATTGTCATGATTCATATAAAATATTTTTATTTTATAAATTATATACATATGTACATATACATAATTGAATGTTTCGGGCACATAGATATGTATTAATGTCGGTATATAAATTTGTTTCTTACTACACTACTCATGCATGGTTCTCTCTATCCAATCTATAAATGCACCAACTCTCGTATAAATTGCTGGCCAATCTTCCAAACCACACGGCGTAGGTCCAAATGATACCACACCAGCCAAATAATAAGCTGCTTTACCATCAACATCAGCCTGAAACATTAGCGGACCACCTGAATCACCACGGCATGAATCAATTCCCGACTCACCACCAGCACACAATTGCGTTGGATCCAAGCGTAAACCATTCCATTGAAGATATTTTTGACGACAAACTTCCAGCTCTTTACCTTTTATTGTGGCTTTCAATTTAATATTGGAACCACTCTGATTTTTTTCGGTCGAGCCCCAACCGGCTACATCCATTGCTGTATTGACAAATGTATCACTGCGTAAATTTGCTGATAACGGTAAACAAATTGGTTTAACAAAGTCATTAAATTGCACGGGTTCGTCTAAGCGTAATAATGCAATATCATTGGGATCATTTTGATTCATATAATCGGGATGTGTAATACTCTCAGCAATGCCATAATCTTTATGTTTAGGTGCACAACCGTCAGAGCTACAATCAGGATTGGTACGTGTATCCCATTCGCCCAAACGTACCGAAGACAATCTCCAGCGGGCGACTTTTACGCAATGCGCAGCCGTTACCACATAACGGTTATTAATCAATGCACCACCACAATAATAACCCCTTTCGCCGGTTGCTATATAGAAAAAATAATACAAAAAAAAGTGTTACATTTCGAAAATGGTTGTTAGGATGGGTTGAAAAAGAACTATTTCTTTCGCTGGCATGGGGTTAGAATTTTTAATATACAAGATATTCCAAAAAAAAAATTTTTTTAATCGTGGTGTGAAGGTAGTGTTGCCGGCCTACCACACCGAAGGTCCATGGTTCGAGCCCTGGTACAGGTAACATCAAAAGTGATTTGAAAAAAGTTTTTCAAAACGGGGTCGCCCCTCGGCAGTGGTTTGGCAAACTCTCCGAGTGTATTTCTGCCATGACAGGCTTCTCAGCAAAAAATTCGTCTCCTTTGTAGATGCCGTTCGGAGTCGGCAAAAAACTGTAGGTCCCACCAATTTGTAGGGAAAATTCAAATCGGCACAACACAAATTGGAAGAGAAGCTTGGCGCAAAAATCTCTTAGGAGGTTTATGATGATATACCTGTTGTATATCGCGCCATAGAGAGAGAATTAATTTTGTTCGCTTATCATTTTACAAAAAGAAAATAAAAAAATAAAAATTTACTGAAAAAATTAATTTCTTTCGGTTAGCATGGGACTAGAATTTGTAATTTACACAAAGGGAAAATTAAAAAAAAAGAATTTCACTAAAAAAATTAATTGAATTAAAATTCCAAAAAAAAAAATTATTTAAAAAACGTTAGAATTTTTTCACTAGCAAGGGGTTAGATATTGTAATTTACAAAATAGCAAAATTCCAAAAAACAAATTTCTTTTATTAAAAAAATGTATTTTGTTCGCTTAGCATGGGGCTAGAATTTATAATTTACAAAAAGAGAAAATTCCAAAAAAAACATTTTACTAAAAAAAATGTATTTTTTCCACTCTCCTTGCTTAGAATTTGTAATTTATAAAAGACGAAAATTCAAAAAAAGAACAATTTTTTACTAAAAAAATTGATTTCGTTCGCTTAGCATGGGGTTAGAATTTTTAATTTACACAACAGAAAAATTAAAATAAAAAATTTACTAAACAAATTTATCTCTAGCATGGGATTAAAGTGCCGAAAGCAAAATTATTTGAAAAAGTTAATTTTTTCACCAGTAGGTTGTTAGATATTGTAATTTGCACAAAAAGAAAAAAAAAAAAAGTTTCTTACTTAAAAAAAATATTTTGTTTCGCTTAGCATGGATTAAAATTTGTAATTTACAAATGAAATATAAAAATGAAGTGGACAACCTCAAAATGATTTGAATTTTTGTTTTTTAATTTACCTTTTTTTTGAAATTACTAAACAAACAAAAAATGTCCAATTTACCCATGTAATACCACACGAATTCGCATAGCAACTCCCATTTACTGGCAGTCGGGTCCTTCTTCCCAACGCTCCCAAAAACGTCATAATTGATCCTAGCGGAAGCTGGTTAGTTACACAAAATATGCTCACCCACCCCATCATCCTCAATACCATGTTATATAAGAAGTCCGGAAACCCACGGTTGTATGCAGTTCCGTCTACTCAATGAGATTAGACGCCAAGCCACATTTCTGGGATTGATGATATCACATCAGAAACCCGTACTTCGCATACGAGGCAAGGAAAAAAACTACCGGCTTAGGAGGTTGCTTGTTTTTGTAAGTAGAAATGCAAATTCACCGGAAGTTGATTTGTTCGAACTTTTCGACATATGGCGGAGGTAGAAGCGTAGGAAGTACCAGGCTATATGTTTTTATAAAACACGCCGAGCGTTATTCTCTACTATAGACAGGTCTACGTATAGTACAGAATAAAATGGTTCTGTTACTGCAACAACAACATCCTGAACTTTTTTGCTTCAACAGTTTGAACCCGAAACTCTACTAGCGATGGTACATTTGCGTTTATGACAGACGTTTTGGGGAAAAAGTACCATATGAACCTCTAGCTTTCTTTATTATTTCAGCTTTCTATCACGAAACACAAACAAACGAGTTTGCCTATAAGGGGAGGACTCTAATGTTCTGGAACGCAGCTATGTATCCACCTCAAGCGTTTTCTCTCTAGACTGATTTTAGATAGGTGTACCATTGTACTCGGAATTAATCACCAATCTGGGTCTATTTTGAATTCATCTAAAATTTCGACTCCCGAGATAGGCAATCTCAGAGTTGCGTGGATTCAGCACGACCCATCATAACGGCGTAATGTACACGTATGCAGGAAATCATGAAAGGAAGTTGTGCATTGAATTCGTTAGAGTCCTGCCTGTTCCTAAGTAGAGAACTTGTTAGTGGTGTTTACTGGGTATTTCTTCGCCTAACAAAGTTCACATAATAGAAATTTTTTATGACACCATTTTATGTAAATATTTTATGTAAGTACGTACGCAATGTGTATTCAATTAACGCCATCCATGGAAACTCATCGATAGCTGTTTCGGTGCCACCAAAAATTCGATTGCCCAGCGCATTACCACATTGCGGATATGTCAGTAGCAAACTGGAGCTTTTATTGTGGCTCTGTAATTCGGGAAATAGCACTGAAGGCTGGGAGCGTACTGTCGTGGGTGCAGTCGTAGTAACCGTTCCGGAACTTCGATTAAGATAATCTGGAGCACAACATATCTGAAAATGTTATGAAAATAAAAATAGGAAATAAAGTTAGTTGGATAAAATTTTTGCCTTTTTTAAGTGCTGGATTCGAGATTTGGCCAGCTTATTTCGAAGACAAAAATTTAAGTTTATAATTTTGGTAGGAATTTAACATAATAAATAGTTTTAGGCCGTGCTTCACATACTATTTATGATACAATGTTCGTAATTCTTTGCTATAAATCGGCGTCGTCTACAGATGCTGCGGAAGGAAACTTTTCCAAAACATTTTATTTTCAACTAGCAGGCCCTTTAGATGTTTTCTTGGCAAAAAAAAATTAGTTCGCATTGTATATCCTCCCTGAATAACATTAGATTTCTCAACCTGAGCTTCTTCACCTTCCCCGCCTTCTTCTTTTTTAAACCTGTTTTTTTAGTTCTATCATTCTTTTCAGCTTCTTTTCTCCAGCCCTCCACTTTTACGGAAATTCGTTTTTGTTGTAGTAGCAGTACTTCACCCTGCTTAGTCGGAACGCCCATTCATGAATCGATTGATAATTATAAGCTTCCTTGTCAGTTTTCCTCTTATTCATTCCTCTTTCCCTCTCCCATTCCTATTCCCTTAGCCTTATCTTTTCAACTTTCCCCTTTTCTATCGCTTTCCCTATCCATTTTCTTTTCCCTATCTATTTATCATACCCTTTCCTTTCCCTTTAACATTTCCATTTCGTCTTTGCCTTCCTCACCCTTTCCATCTTACTTTTTCTACGATCTCAAGGAATATTGGTTTGCTCAGCGAAAAATAGTTTCAGATGCATAGCGACTTCGTTTTTCTCCTAGTGGAAGGTGTGGCAGCACTCATTTTTTAAAATTTTGCACAGTTTTAAACATATATCCAAACATAATTTATCTGACATTATGGCGAAAGCTTAACCCTGCCTGGGGCCGTGGCACTGACTAGTTTTCCACAGTACCGATGAACTTTCTAGATTTTGTCTTTCCCTACTTTCACGAGTAATGTTATCTCCAAGTAAAATAGAGATTAATTTATAAATATGTTCATAGATTTGCTTGATCAGAAAAACTTAAGTAGGGCTTAAAGCTCTACTCACTACTCACCAAGACTTTTTTATTACGATATCCACACTGACTTTTGCCTAAATAAACACGGTCGTTTTGTGTTAGTTTTGGGTCTAATACTAACTCATATAGGTATCGGCAATCTTCGAGATTAATGCAAGAACCTGCAATCCGATCAGGGGTGAAGCAGGAACCATAATTTGATGCTGGAAGCAGAGATATAATGAATATAAGTAATACAAATTACAAGTAATCAATAATTTTTGTTTGTTTTAGCGACTTTTCTTGCATGGTCCCGCAATGATGAGGAAAAAGTCCAGAAAATCGCTCCCAAAACAATCCAGAAATGATCTTGGAATACTGTTACTGAAATGATGCGGAAAAAGTCGAGAAATTGGTCCCGAAAACAATTCCGAAACGATTCCTGAAAGTGTCCCGAAATGATCTTGATATGATGCGACAACACTCCCAATATTTTCCCATAAAGTCCAGACATGACCCCAAAAGCAATACCGAAAATGACCCGAAACAGTCTCGAAATGATACTTAAATAATCCCAAAAACGGTTCCGGTAATGATTCAAAAATAATACCGAAATAGTCCCGAAATTATTTCAAAAAAGTCGCGGCAATAATTCCGAAATGATCTGGAAAAAGTTACGAAATGGTCGTAAAAAAGTCAAGAAAACAATCTCTAAATGATCCCCAAAAAGTCCCGAAAACCATCCCAAAATAATTCGAACCCTGCCTTATTCTGGTACACTTAGCTTTTTCCTAAACTCTATTACCTTAATTCTCCTACATTAAGCTGCTGCAGTTTAGTATTTTTGCATCAATAAAAATCCAAATCGAAAAAGCTTCATATTTCACTCTTAATCAAACCGCCGCCTAAGAAGATAACTTCAAAAACACATGTGTGCAGCACATATCCGGTAGAAGTGAAACCTTCAATGCTTTACAATTAAAGATGATTCCCTGCGATCTGTTGGTGCGACAAGGATGATACTAAATGCCTTCTGATTTTTTTCACCAATCTGTATTTTGTCATTATTTTCGTTGAACCTCAATTTTCAATGTTGGTTTTCACGATGCACGGCTTATTGCAATGGCAAAGCTTCTGTATTCTGGACGAACTATATATCGATTTCCGTTATTTAGAGCGATATTTTTGCAGGATATCTTAGCATTACCTTTGTACGCAGACACCCACAACTTACAAACTCTTATTAGCTACTGGCTAGCGTTCCTGCAAAATACCGTGTGGCTAACCTCTAAAGAGATTGATCCGTAATTAATGTCTTTGTCCAACATAATAAGTCAATTTTAATTTTGTGTAGCATACTTATGGGAGTTTAAAAATATCCGTTAGGATATAAATGGGAACAATTGGTCTCTCCATAAAACATGCTCCAACAAATGGGAACAGTTCGGCCAGTGTAAAGAGGTCAGAACTGACATTAGTTGCTTTGAGACGCATTCCGAACTGATTGTAAAGTTTCAAGAAGTTTTACCTCCGAGAAGATTGAGCTGAACTTCTCCAATTTGTCGTGGGTTCTTCTCATTTTTCTTTTAACAAATTGCTGATAAGTTTTTTGATGGCGTAACTACACTCGGAGGATTGCTACTTGAATCTGGGTTATAGTATACTAGCACACTAGCGCTATACCACAGCCGGGCCTTTCTAAAACTGGTAACTGTTAATAGTTGTCGGTACCAAGTAAGAAATTCTTGGCTCGAGATGATGTACATAGCTAGTACAAGTGGCACTTTATTCCGTTTCCGCAGAATATACTCTCCACAACCATGATATGTTAGAGGACCATGGCCCAATCGCTTTCTCTATTCATCGTAAAAACTTCTATAAGTGAAACTCTACATCTATTTCGATTCGTTTATACCGCTACAAATCTCAGTTATGTTAACAAAGTTTAAGACTAGCACAGATGTGTCTTAAAATCCCAATGTGGATATGGTTCACGTAAACTCACTTCCGTTACATTCCTAGCACATATGTACATACCTATATTTATTTATTGTTTTAATTCTAGATTAACTTAACTAACCGGCTGTAGTAAAATGTAGCAAAATTGTTGAGGTAATCACCACGGCAATAAATGTATGCAACCGGATTCCCATGATTATTTAGGAGTATCCAGCAGTCGTTTTGTAAGTATGACAGTACAATGTTCCAGACCTTAAAAGAATATGTGTTTACCTCGTACTCTTTATGTTATTTTCTTACCCCCATATTCATAAAAAATTAAAAAGCTTTATAAAGCCCTTATAATTCAAAATTTGTCATTTTAAAAAGCTTAATAAACCAATTCTATTTTTTATGAATATGTGGGTAATTATATAATTTTATAAATACCCAAATTTTTTGTAAATCTCTTTTGTTGCGTTTTTTGTTGTTGTTTTTATATTTACTTAATTAATCTATGGAATGTATTATCAGTTCAGTGGTATTGGGCTGATGTTTAGCCCTCGACTAGCAAGTTATCGATGCGCGCTGAATGAACAATATTAACAGCATCTCAATTTTTTACACTTTAATTTCGAGCTTAATTCAGCTCTATTTTCAGCTCTTCTTGACGTACGATGCTCCATTGAGAACAAAGATAATTGGACAAATAGCTGCTGGTCTATCTCTACTTTGTACTTTACTATAACTCATCAATACATTATTGTTCTCATTGACATCGCCTATACGTTAAAAAGTTTTGAGTTTAATGGCCAATTTACATGTATAATTAAAATACAGAAGCGTACGTATGTGGGAGTTATTGGGGGGGTTAAACCCTCATCTTAAAGTTGTCTTTAAATTCAATAAGAAGCTATTTATATGTTCATAAACTTTCAAATTAATTAAAGAACCATCAAAACCCGCAAGATGGGTAGATTCCAGCGGTCTGAAAAAATTTATTACAGGTGGGTCCAGCCCAACTTTGCCCTACATCAATGAGAACCAAACCAGACTCATGTTTAATCTTAGTTATCTATTCCTAGGTCCACTGATTTGGATACTTAGGGGGCAGTGTCTGATGGAAAAACGCAGTAGTCGTATTGCTTTTGTTGCAACCACAGGGACGAGAGCAGATAGAAATTGTTGAACACTTTCTCTGAAGATGATCTTCACCTACTTAGCTAAGCTGGGCTCTCGTACAACATAATATAGCAGTAGCTAGGCTAGCGAGCTTTTAACATTTAAACCCCTTTCGGTATTCTGCTAGCTTCAGTTACAGTCCAATTTAGGAACCACGAAAAGAGGTGGTAACGTATTTGCACGTCAATTAGAAATACTTTTATGGTCACATGCTAGTTATTAAGAATTAATAAACAATATGAGCACTTTTTAAATGAAGTTTCGTTCACGTTATGATTTTATTCTATTTGCCGCATTTTTCCGTGTTTGACAGCTGCATTGAACTGCATTGCCGACGGTTACGGTTTTTGGTTAGATAATCTTCCACGTACAAAATTACCGGTGATAACAGCTGTGTTCGGCGACAAAACTTGCAAAGTACTGTCAGTAAGAAGAAAATTACGTAAACCTCTGTCGAAACACAAAAAGTAAAAAGTTTCCGCCAAACAGGAATTGATTATAACTTCCAAGCAAAACAGCTGTTACTGTTTTCATTGGTTAATAACTCAACGTTTGAAGTTTTTGTTGTTGTTATGCTACGTCACAAGCAGCTGTTTTGAACTTAAAACTCTTATTCAAAATCCCCGCTCTTACTGCAATTGTTTTGTGTCGCCGAACTTTTTTAAAAATTGTATGATCTCCGAACAGAGCTAATACAGTGCACTATCTGCATACCAAATTTACCAAATTTGACCCGCTTTCGAGATAGTAGTGTTTATACAAATACACAAAAATACAAGAATAAGGGCCGTTTTCTCAAAGTCTGGTTAACGCTAATCGGCAGTTTAATTGACAGAAGTTCTTCGGTTATCTGTCAAGCAAAGTGACGGTTAGCGTAAGTCGGATATTGAGAAAGCGGCCCTAAGTCGATTAAAGTTATAAGATAGCATCAAAAGTTGTCCAGAAACAATAGTGTTGTATAACAAAAATGGAAACAGCACCCTCTTATGGGTCGCCAATGTGCGTGCATGCATGTTTACAAGGTTCTTCTCAGCTGATTTCAGTTGAGCAGGTTTCGTGATAACAACAATATTTCGGAGAGGTTGCATACATATTACAAAAGCAACACAATCATTGACGACGTATCAATTTTTGAACATTTGCATACTTTAATGAGAGAATCAGAGAATAATAAACAGGTGTAGTGGGAAATACAAATTGGGAAATACCAGATTTAAATGAGTAACGAATGACACAACCGAATCATTAAAAAGAATTAAGAATACAAGATGTATGCAAGTAATTACTGCGACACTATTGTAATAATAGTCACAGTTAAGGCAAACTACCTCAAGACAAGAGGCTGAAACAAGCAAAAGTAACATTTTATATAATCATAGTGAAAATCGAGTTTTGGGGTACCGTGTGTTTTAATTTGACGTTAACTGATGAGCTTTATTCCACCATCATCGCCATAATCATCTTGAGAGGCTGCTAAGGACAGAAGTGTTGTCCACCACTAGGTGTAGTTGGAAATTGAAGTCTGTTGGGAACAAGCGACTATACAAATGTGAAAAGGGATTTCAACTCCAAAGCCTCGCTTGTGCAGTTTATGACACCAGTGTCTAAGGTTTTAATGTATGTTTTAAATGCTTTATGTCCCGGTAATTGCTGCGATCACCGCCCGACAGGAGGTAAGAAAGAATGACGAGGCGTTTGTTTTCTATATACAAGGTGGCGCAAAAGTAAGCTTCCGATGTTCAGCATATCGGTTGTGGCACGTGCAGTGTGTGCTGTTGCATCGTCTTGTTGGAACCACATGTTTTCCAATCCCAATTCATCAAGTTGCGGCAAAAAGAACTCGTTGATCATTGCTCTGTAGCGCTCACCATTCACAGTAACCGTTTGCCCCCGACCGATTATTGGTCAAATAAATAGTCAGCAATATTCCGCGTTCTGGAGCAGTGTAGCGTAACATTGTTTATTAACGTGTATTTCGCATGTGTTTACTACACAAATGTCAAAACAGAACTGACTTTAGGGGCCAATCGCAAAATTTATAGCATTTTCTGATAGGAGGATTACTTTTGCGCAGTAACCGTTTTTCACCGACCGAAATAAATAGTCAGCAATATTCCGCGTTCTGGAGCAGTGTAGCGTAACATTGTTTATTAACGTGTATTTCGCATGTGTTTACTACACAAATGTCAAAACAGAACTGACTTTAGGGGCCAATCGCAAAATTTATAGCATTTTCTGATAGGAGGATTACTTTTACACAGTAACCGTTTTTCACCGACCGAAATAAATAGTCAGCAATATTCCGCGTTCTGGAGCGGTGTAGCGTAACATTGTTTATTAACGTGTATTTCGCATGTGTTTACTACACAAATGTCAAAACAGAACTGACTTTAGGGGCCAATCGCAAAATTTATAGCATTTTCTGATAGGAGGATTACTTTTACACAGTAACCGTTTTTCACCGACCGAAATAAATAGTCAGCAATATTCCGCGTTCTGGAGCGGTGTAGCGTAACATTGTTTATTAACGTGTATTTCGCATGTGTTAACTACACAAATGTCAAAACAGAACTGACTTTAGGGGCCAATCGCAAAATTTATAGCATTTTCTGATAGGAGGATTACTTTTGCGCCACCCTGTATGTCGTAGCTAAAATTATCTGCCACCTTATCGGTCCTTATCGTAAGGTCAGATAGTTAATTCCCCTATCTTTTTCCGTGTCTGTTGTGAAAAAAAAAAACTATCTTTGTATGGTGCGTTATGGGCTTAGTTAGCGAGCCGTGTAGTAGTGGGCAATTAAAGAAAATGTAGAAGAAATTTAATTCGTTCACTCTGTAACGATATTAGCTCTGTTTGGCGAGCATAAAATTTTTAAAAATTTTTAAAAATTTTATAAAAACAGGGAGAGAACGTATTTTGACACTTCATTGGAAGAGAGAGTTACAAGTTTCTGCTGGGGAAATTTTTCTCAGTACAGCTGATCATGGCATAGCAAAAAAACAACAAAACCCTTAAACTTTGAGATATTAACCAATGAAAACAGTAACAGCTGTTTTGCTTGCAAGTTTTTAATTTTTCTTCTTTTGTAGCCGAACACACCTATTCCATTGCCCAATAATAAGTACTGCAAATAATTTAATGAATTTTTAAAAATTGTATGCTTTAGAGTTGACTTTACCTTATTCTTGTACCATGGTCTTCTCAGTAATCTTACAATACTGAATAGTTTTGTTCGGTGAGGATAAAATGTTTTTAAATTTTATAACATTTTTACTGCAAAGTGTTCGGTGACTTAAAACATTTGCAGCGGGAGAGCGCATTTTGACATTTCATTGAGAGAGAGAGTTGCAAGTTTCTGCTGGGGGAATTTCACTCAGTAAAACTTGAAAGTGAAAAATAGCTGATCGTGACATAGGAAAGCAACAACAATAACTTTAAAATTTGAGCTACTAACCAATCAAAAAAGCTACAGCTGTTTTGCTTGCAAGTTTTTACTGACTCCTGTTCGGCGAAAACTTTTTACTTTTGTCGTTTCGAGAGAGTTTTACGTCATTCTCACTTTACTGACACTTCTTTGCAAGTGTTGTCACGAACACAGCTAATATGGGATCGAGTTGGGTAAAAAAATCAATTGTGCCAGCAATATAGAACTAAGCTATGTAGAAGGTCCGACCATCCAGCCAATTTTCAAGGTAATGAAACATAACTTAGCGTATATGATACCCCATTCACCTTTTCTAGTTTGAGATAGTTCCTTGTTTTATACTATGTCATTTATGCTATTCCATGTTCCGGCATTCAAACTCTAGAACAGCTTGTACTTTAATATCGATAGAAGAATCAAGCATCAAATTTTCTATTCTTTCGAGGTCGTATCCCTATGTGCGCTAAGGGAATGGATCACCTGCGCTTTCTCTCTCGAAATAAATAGGCTGCCATAGTTGGCAGCTCCCATTTATACTCGGGGGTTTTGAATATGTTTTCAGCTTTGCACAAAATCGAACACATATCTGGTTATTTATTCTAATACGAACTTAAATACAATTTTATGATTTCTTTTCTAGTAAATAGCGCACTCTTATACATGTGTTCATATTAAATACCACTACATATACCTAAATACTTATGTACATAAGCTTGTGCTTATATCTATCTACTTAAAATACACTAATTTAACCGAATAGTATCAATAATCCAATCCAAATAGGAACTGACACGTGTATAAACTCCTGGTATATTAGACATTCCGCATTGTGTAGGCCCAAAGGCCACAACACCTAGGATAGAATGGCGACCATTTGAATTTATCAAACCAGATGTTCCCTCATCCATCAATGGGCCACCGCTATCACCTGAGTGTAAATAAAAATTTAAATAAATACGTTCGAATATTAGTTACAACTTTTACCTTATAAACTAAAATTAATGTGTGGCCAAACAATAGTTTTTTTGTGGTCACCGGGTACAGCATCGGCTTTAGACCCCCCAGGCAATATACGTTTTGAATTCCTCATAACGCGGAAGGAATTTGGTTTAGATAAATGGGATTTCGAGACATGTGAGGAAGAAGAAAAGAATGAAGAAGAAGAATAGGAATATGAAGTGAAAATATTAAGGAGAGGGAAGAAGGGAAAATAAAAGGCGGGTGATGGGAATAGGAGGAGGAGAGGAGGAGGAAAAGAAAGGAACAAAAGGTAGAAGAGAAGGAGGGAAAGTGGGCTGGACAACATCTGCCGGCTCTTCTGCAAACTATAAAAAAAAACAACAATAAAAGGCAAAAGTTTTGGGTGGAGCCCAATATTGAGTCCAAAGTCTGTAAAGACTTCCAATGATTTCGAAACTCGTCCCTCGCATCTGTTCTCTGCAAGCAGTCGTCGACCTGTCGAAGCACTGTTAATGATAACAACAACAAACCAAATAACTGGCAGCATTCGAAATGTCACTCCACTTCGGAAAACAATGACGCTGACTAAAGAATAAATTGCGAACGGACGAAATCACTATTTAATACCCATGATGGGGTATAGATACTACAGTATCGATATTGTCGTTTAGAGTATACTATACTACAATGTGTGTCCCTACTATAAGTGAGCTTTATCGTGAGGAGAAGAAAGTGGGGACGCTTTTCTAGAAAAAAAATGCCATACTGCGGATGACGGGGGCTGGGAACTACTGGAGGAAACATTTTCTCTCATTGCTACATTGCGTGGAAGATAACGATCACGATACCACAATTCCTGACGATGGATGAAACGTCCCACCACCAGACTGTGATGAATGATCACAACATCCCGACTCAAAAATAATAAAATGCTCAGAAATGATACACGACCTACCGAACTGTTCAAGCACGGAGGCGAAGAGCTGTACATGGTCGAACGAGCGAAAACCTTCATATTGGAGCTTAAGTGTGCTCTGTCCGATCCACAAGAAAAATACGGAATCAGTCTCCTTAATGTCGCGTATAAGGTCTGCCTAATGCATTGTATAGTAGCCGAATTATTGGACCTTATCAGCACCAGACCTGCTAATTTTCTCAATACACGCCCAATTCTGAAGAAGACAAATCAAAAGAAAATCGACACACACCATCCTGGTAGCTGCCTGTATGCTACCATGGCTGAATTGGACTAACCTGCAAAACTCATACGGATATTCGAATTTCGAATTTTTTGTGGCGTTATGTTGGTACTCATGTCTCTCACTTATGCCGACAAGCTCGGCCATTTTGAATGTTCAGTTAATTGTTGACAGCTGCTTTGCTTGCACGTGTTTTGGATCGTCTTCGATTTTTACCTATTCAAAAAAATGGATCAAAGAACCTGTATCAAATTTTGTGTGAAAAACGAAATTAAGTGCGCGGATGCATTCCGAATGTTGACTGTGGCATACGGAGAAGCTTCCTTAGACCGAAGCAACGTTTATCGGTGGTACAAAATGTTCTCAGAAGGCCGAGAAGATGTGCAAAGAAGAACAAAAATTGGCTTTTGCACCACGATAACGCCCCTGCTCACCCATCGTTGCTTGTGCGCGACTTTTTGGCCAAAAACAACACACTAATGATGCCGCAGCCACCGTATTCCCCAGATCTGGCCCCCTGTGACTTTTTCTTGTTCCCTAAACTGAAGAGGCCCATGAAAGGACGACGTTACGCTTCTCTTGACGAGATAAAGACGGCATCGAAGGAGGAGCTGAACAAGATACCAAAAAATGATTTTTTGAAGTGCTTCGAAGATTGGAAAAACCGTTGGCACAAGTGTATAATATCTCATGGCGATTACTTTGAAGGGGACAAAATAGATATTCATGAATAAATAAATAACTTTTGAAAAAACACAAAATTCGCGATACTTTTTGAACACACCTCGTAAGTCTTCAAGCGAACCTGTCCTGATGTACGCCTACTACAACTACAATAATAGTTTTGCCCACCATCATCCGATTGTGCAAGAATTTTAAAACTATATGCCACCCTAATGTACACTTACCTTGACAAACATCATTCATAGGTCCACCTTGAGCGCACAATTGTGATGGCGTTATAACAATTGGATTATTAAATTCTGCATATGTAATTGCACACTCAGTTGTATTAACTATGGGCAAACTGAGATAACGTACTGTGGGCGTAACAGCTGTGTCATTGCCTGTAATGTTTTTATTTGTTTTTTTTAATTTATTTTATCAACAAAATTGAAGTTTTAGAATCAAAAGAATTAAAAATAATTTTAAAATTCTAATAATAGCAAATAACAAAAATAGGAGAAAAATAGAAAAGCGCACCTTGTGCATTTGCAGTCCAACCGAGCGCAATACCAGTAGTTCCCATAAATTGATCCCACACAGAGCTTGATAATTTCGGAGGTAAACAAATTGGTCTATAACCTGTGCGCGTAACAAATTTTGTGTCATAATAAAGTGCACAGTGAAATAAATTGACAAAACCATAAACAAATTTTGCAATTAGGCGGACATCACTTACCATTAGCTTTGTTATCAATTTTCACCAATGCAATGTCATTGGCATAAGGAGGCTGATCATAGTTGGGATGTACGTGCACTTGAGCGATTTGGTAGTTGCGAGATGTGTTATTACAATTAGCATTACTACTGACAGTGCAATTTGGCGCAAGTGCCATTCCACCTATTCGTATGTGAGCGCTAAGTTCGTAGTAAATTTTAGAAGCACTTTTATTAAAAATTTCCATAAAACAATTTATTTGAATACTCACAGCCGTAGATCTTTCACCAGATTTGTAACGCAGTGAGCTGCAGTGAGAACATGAGATTCGCTCACAACCGAAGCAGCACAGCGATAACTGATGACATTGCTAGCTGGAAAAATTTTTATAAAGTGGTTGTTTGTAAAATCTTATAACTTTAACGGAACTGTTGTATTTTTGTATCCTTTGCGTTCTCGGAAATGACTCAACCCATGGCCCAATAAATAGGTCGTGTTATTAGAACAGCTAGACAGCGGCGCCTTCTGTCAAAATAAAAAAAAATTGTTTGCAATTTGACAGAAGAAACCGCGAAAGCCAAACAAAACACATGAAGTGTGTGTGTATACAGCAACGAATTCGGCTTTACACGACCTTATTATTGGGCCATGGCTCAACCGATTTGTTACGTAAATAGTTTACTACATTCTAAGTTTTTGATCATCTAGGTGTTATCAATAGGCTGCCACCTAATTGAAATTTTAAAAATATTTAGCAACATATGCTAACACGGGTATCAAACGAAAGGTCCTTTACGTCGCTCTGCAACAAAGATATTCTTATGTTGGGTTATCTAGGGTTGCTACCAAATCCGACTATATTTATTTTTTTTTGCATATCGGCTATTACTTTTAAGATGACTTTGGATGAACTTCTGAATAGAGTTAATATGCTACATTTTAAGCTAGCCTACTCACGTCTTGTAACTTAGGAAGTTTTTACAGGATTTCTACCTATCCGAATTTCTTTTTCAAATGAAATGATATACGCCATTGTGGGTATCAACAAAAAGTTATCTAACTAAGGTTGCCACCTAATTTTATTATATTTATTTTTTCGTATATCCCCTATTATCTTGTTGGTCGATATTTCGCGCCCTAAGCTGCAAAAAGTGAGCATGTTTCCATTTTCACCTCAGCTCTTTTATCGGTTAGGGTTCAATGTTTTTGAAATTTAGTTTCGAAAAGCATTACTATTAGTAGATGAAACTAGCTGCATATTAAAAAAGTCTAGAATGGCTTTACTGGTGAGTACCTTGAGTCTCCAAAAATGCCGAGCAAAGATCGGTCGGCCAGGTAATGTATCGACAGCTGAGTGTAAGATCACCCTATTCCAAAATATTTTTCAAAAACGCCTCTCAGAATTTGTTTCAACAGCGCGCCATCTCAGAAATTTTTCCAATAACCCCCATTTCAAAATTTGATTCAGAAATGCGGGTGACGTGTCAAGATGTCAGAGGAATTAATGGCAGCGACATTAATTCGCATTTTAAAAGCGAACTTATGTCAGTGACGTTAAATCGCTTTTGTAAAGCGAATTAATGTCAAATTATTTTGAGAACTAACGTCACTGACATTAATTCTCTTTGCAGAAGCGAATTAATGTCAGAACCACTTTATATCAAATGTTTTGCACTATATTTATATAACAACAGCGCAAGTGCTATTTTAGGTGCAGCTAAGCAGCTTTTATGCCAAATTTTCATTTTGTACTATTCGTTAAACACAATTTTTTTATTTCATATACATATGTACATATATAATATATAAAATGAAAATTTTGAATGTAAAAACGTGCGATTTTTTATTCCAAATTTTAGCCTGCGGCGCTTTTTTGAATAATTTCCAAATTTGTAACAAAGCTGTTCGATTTCGTATAATATATAAAATGAAAATTTGGAGTAAATCCTGCTTAGTCCAATAACTACATAACAACAGGTACATAACTGCACCTGAAATAGCAGTTGCGTTGTTGTTAAGGAAACTAGTAGAGCATTTATGATATTTGGCTTTTCTGACATTTGCAAGGAGAAAAGCGAATTAATGTCAAATTTTTAAGAGATTTAAAGTCACTGACATTAGTTCTCTTTGGGAAAGCGAATTAATGTCCGTGACACTAATTCGCTTTTGAAATGCGAATTAATGTCACTGACATTAATTCCTCTGACATTATGACACGTCACCGAAATGCCGTATCTCAGCTGATAATATATTGAATTTTCATTGAGTAGGGCGTTTCTGAAACTCATTGAAAAAAAACCTGAGACAGGCCGTTTTTGAAAAAAATGTTCCACTAAGCCGACTATATAATAATATAGGGATGTCGTTGAGCCGCATTTAGTTGAACATTAAAATATAAATAAATAAATAATTGTGGTGCGCTGTCTCTAATTTTTTTCTAAAAAGCAGATTTATTTTTGCTGAGAAGCCTTCCATGGCAAAAATACACTCTGAGAGTTTGCCAACCACTGCCGAGGGCGACACCGTTTCGAAAAACTTTTTCAAACCACTTTTGTCTGTCACAGGACTCGAACCTTGTACCTTCGGTGTATGGGCCAGCAACACTACCGCCACACCACGGCGGCCGCTAATAGCATTTCCATCCGCCTCCGGAATGACTTTCAGGCACCCATATCAAATTTCGGTTGGAGTGATGCTAGTTCCGTCGTTGTGCCGTCTTCATTCGTGCTGATGAAACTAATGTTCATTTACAAACCAAATTTTTTATGATATGACGGAAAATCCTTCCAATACATATATAACTGTCTACCTTGACGGAAAATTAACCACACGAATCTTAAGTTAAGTAATGAAACATGATAACAAAAATTAAAAACAACCAAAAATAATCGAATAAAAGTTCAATAAACTTAAAAATCAAAAAAATAATCAAATAAAAATTAAAAAAAAAATCATGACAAAAATAATAATAATTAACTAAGAATTATTATCAACTGGTCTTGAGCTCGTTAAACTAACAAAAATATGTAAAAATGAACAGACCATAAAACCAACAACAAAATAACAAAAAAAATTAAAAAAAGTCGAAAAATAAAAAAAGTATCAAAAATGTACATAAATAAAACAAATTTTTCCTTTTTTATACCAACCAATTTTGTTGATTTTTTTGAATATTTTCAAGTATTATTATTTTTATTGTTTCAAAAAAATTCAAAGTAATAAATTCATATATAATAATAATAAAAATAAAATTAATCCACAAAAAACTAAAAAAAACGAAAAATCTAAGAAATAATGCAATAATAATTAAAAAACAAGAAAAAAATATAAACAAAGCCAAAACATGAAAAACAATCGAAACTTCTTTTTTATTATTATTTTTTGTTGCTGTAAAAATTCAAAATAATAAACTAAACCAATATAAACATAAACCAAACATAATTAAGAAAAAACCAAAAAAACAAAAAAGTATAAAAATGGTCTGATTTTTTATATTTTTTTAAAATTATGATTTTTTTTTTATTTATAATCACTAAACTGGTAGCGAGTTTACTTTAATTTAATTTGAGAATTTATACTTTGTTATTTTCCACTTTATAATTATAATAAATAATATTTTTAAAATATATGTTAATATTTAATTGTTTTGTAAACTATAGCGAGGTTTGCTAATATTATGACTATGACCATAAGGTTGGTTGCATCAAAGTTTCAAATTGATATCTTTAAGTTACAACTATTTATCACCTGTATCAATGTGTCTCTTTCCTCAGTATTAGTGCTACTTCAAAGCCCGTTACCCAATTTCATTTCTTTTCATTTCAGAAATATCAGTATGTCAGCAACCATTATTGATAACAGAGAAGAGAATGATCTTCCAGACGATGTTGAAGAGAAAAAACCAACATTTATAAATAAAATAACAAATTCTCTTTCATCTCTTACAAACAAAGAAGGACGCTTTCAAATGAGCGAAAGTAATTGGTCTCTAATCAAGTGTACGCTGGTCTTCCTTTTCGGTGTGGTATTAACCAAGAAAATGCAGAAGGTGGTCAATGAAATTATGTAAAATTATTTTTAAAAATATGCACAGCCACGATACAAACAAATAATAACTATAATTAAATAAACTTACTCACTTTTGTTTATATAAGCTATACGCGATATCCAAGGATATATGCGCGCACCAGTCACGTTGTCAAACTCAGGCAAACCACAACGAGCTGAATTAATTGTGGATGGTTTGGTTGACTTCACTTTAGTTCTAGTTCTAATTGTTGTTGTTGGTTCTTTCGATTTAACTGTCGTTGAGAATATTTTTGGCGGTGTTGAGTGTGTTGGAAACTGCAATGAACTTTTCAAACGCTCATCATCTGGATATACAAAACTGTCATCGTTTTTAAATGGTCTGAAATTTTTAGGTTGTGCATATGCTTTATTCATATAATCGCCTTCATCATCAGCTGGACTCTCATGATTATGACCATAATAATTATTATCTGGATGAAAGTCGTGTTCGTCAAAATCATGGGAGTGGTGTGGTAATGGGCTGTTATGGTGTTCATGAGCATCTTGATGGTGATTGGTATAATGATCATGACTCTTATCAACATTAAAATCATTATTGTAGTATTCAAATGCTTCTTCAAAGAAAGAATGTGGCAAATTTTCATTAGTTAATGGATCCTTAAACTCGGTTATATCACTTTTTCCGTAAAAAGCTTTAGATCTGCTCTTGTTTGATCGAATAAGCATTGAACTCGCTGCTTCTGGGATTATCGGGTATTCATTAAATTGTGTTGGTAGTTGTTCACTATCCCACACCCAGACATCGGGATGCGCTCGAGTCGAGACGCCTGCATCAATTTCAGTTGCATATGCGCTTGTTGCAGTTTTGTGTTTAACATCAGTAGTTGGGCAGCAGACTAGAGGATCGAGACCGCTATAACCACAGCCGGCATTCTGCACTATTTTATATATCATATCAGCTTCATTTGGTGCGTGATTTAAGAGTAATTGGGCTAATGAAAAGCATTCTTTCAGAGGTATGCAATTACATTTTGGCAGACTGGCAGCTATGGCAATGCCTTTGCTAACTAGAAATGAAAGAGTGCATATCACATAAGAGGTAGTGATTAGTAAAAGTAAATTTGTTCATAATATAAACTTCAGAGGGAGCATGTTTTCGGAATTACCCTGCAGTCAAAAGCCAAACTACTCAGCAAGCATTCTAGTTTATTGACTATACATTTTGTGGGCGTATTCATACTAGCTTATTTCTGCCAAGTTTGAAACCAAATGTAAAAAGGTCAGTGTAAGTGAAAATTTTTATTTCTATGATATAAAATTGTGTAAACACTGTTCTTCCTTGGCCTGCCTTTTTTAATTCCAATAAACTCAACGGATTACCTACTATCCTGCCCAACCCACACGAGGGTCGCATCCGCATAACGCGCGAAACAAAATTTTGCCGAGTGTTTGAAAGGCGGAGATTTGTTAAGCATCGAGATCTCAAACTGCTCAGCTACAGAAAAAAATTCATCAGTTACATACAAACATTAAAATACATAAATACTACAACATAAGTCATTTGTTAGGAGAGGATTGAACAGTTTTTCTCACTGGAACGACTCGTGTAATTGAAAATTTTGTTGTGCATTACTTCAGAAGAGTAGGTTTAAAATGTCTTAAAACTCGATAGGGAATATTAAAGTTAACTTCATTCAAAAGAAATTTGTTAGAAATTGATCCAAGAGTTTAGACATATATATTACAGCAAGCATTTCCCTACGACCTGCCAGGGGTGGGAGATTTATAAGTTTCAAACGATTAGTATTTTTTTGTTAAATTTCTCAAGGCAAAAAGTATAATTGTTTTTTAATCGACTCTAGCCTATCAACATAAACTTTATAACAAATATAACTTTTTTAGAGCTTTTGTGGTCAATGTCCCAGGTACAACAGCTGGTGGTATACCGGAAACAAATAAATAAAATAAAATAAAATTTTTCTTTTGATATTTTTATTTTTATTTTATTTGAGTTAATCCGATATTTCGATTTCAATCTGAAATCATCATCAGGGACTTATGGCTGAGCTTGATCAAATAAAATAAAAATAAAAAGATCAAAAGAAAAATAAAATAAAATAAAATAAAACAAAATAAAAATTAAACAAAATAAAATAAATTAAATTAAAACAAAATAAAATAAAATAGATAAAAAAAAAATGTTTATATAGTCAAATGAATTAAAATAAAATAAATTAAATTAATATAAAGTAAAATAAAATAAATTATAATAATTTTGTTGTTGGTTTTACGGTCTGTTCATTTTACATATTTTTGTAAGCATAACGAGCTCAAGACCAGTTGATAATAATTCTTAGTTAATTATTATTATTTTTGATTAGAGGAAAAATTGAAAGCAACAAACATATACAGGCTATAGTTATAGTACTATTTCGAAAACAGCCACGATTTCTCGTCAGACTAATTCGTATAGTTTTGCTATTTTCAGAGGATCTTGTGGAGATCGAACCCACTCACTCTGATTGCCAGCGCAGCCGCCTAACCCATAGGCTATGCTGCGTGTAGTTTTGCAAGCTGCTTAATTCACGTTTTCCTCTAATTGTTGTTTGTTATCTTGCCAACGGTATACACAATATTTTAGACATTCTGTCTATATGTAAATCGTGTATGTTGGACTTTGTTTGTGTACATTCTTCTTTCTATTTTTAGAAGATAGTTATTGTACATAACCGCGTGCTCCGGTATAAATGTATTTTGTTGTTGGTTTTACGGTCTGTTCATTTTACATATTTTTGTAAGCATAACGAGCTCAAGACCAGTTGATAATAATTCTTAGTTAATTATTATTATTTTTGATTAGAGGAAAAATTGAAAGCAACAAACATATACAGGCTATAGTTATAGTACTATTTCGAAAACAGCCACGATTTCTCGTCAGACTAATTCGTATAGTTTTGCTATTTTCAGAGGATCTTGTGGAGATCGAACCCACTCACTCTGATTGCCAGCGCAGCCGCCTAACCCATAGGCTATGCTGCGTGTAGTTTTGCAAGCTGCTTAATTCACGTTTTCCTCTAATTGTTGTTTGTTATCTTGCCAACGGTATACACAATATTTTAGACATTCTGTCTATATGTAAATCGTGTATGTTGGACTTTGTTTGTGTACATTCTTCTTTCTATTTTTAGAAGATAGTTATTGTACATAACCGCGTGCTCCGGTATAAATGTATTTTGTTGTTGGTTTTACGGTCTGTTCATTTTACATATTTTTGTAAGCATAACGAGCTCAAGACCAGTTGATAATAATTCTTAGTTAATTATTATTATTTTTGATTAGAGGAAAAATTGAAAGCAACAAACATATACAGGCTATAGTTATAGTACTATTTCGAAAACAGCCACGATTTCTCGTCAGACTAATTCGTATAGTTTTGCTATTTTCAGAGGATCTTGTGGAGATCGAACCCACTCACTCTGATTGCCAGCGCAGCCGCCTAACCCATAGGCTATGCTGCGTGTAGTTTTGCAAGCTGCTTAATTCACGTTTTCCTCTAATTGTTGTTTGTTATCTTGCCAACGGTATACACAATATTTTAGACATTCTGTCTATATGTAAATCGTGTATGTTGGACTTTGTTTGTGTACATTCTTCTTTCTATTTTTAGAAGATAGTTATTGTACATAACCGCGTGCTCCGGTATAAATGTATTTTGTTGTTGGTTTTACGGTCTGTTCATTTTACATATTTTTGTAAGCATAACGAGCTCAAGACCAGTTGATAATAATTCTTAGTTAATTATTATTATTTTTGATTAGAGGAAAAATTGAAAGCAACAAACATATACAGGCTATAGTTATAGTACTATTTCGAAAACAGCCACGATTTCTCGTCAGACTAATTCGTATAGTTTTGCTATTTTCAGAGGATCTTGTGGAGATCGAACCCACTCACTCTGATTGCCAGCGCAGCCGCCTAACCCATAGGCTATGCTGCGTGTAGTTTTGCAAGCTGCTTAATTCACGTTTTCCTCTAATTGTTGTTTGTTATCTTGCCAACGGTATACACAATATTTTAGACATTCTGTCTATATGTAAATCGTGTATGTTGGACTTTGTTTGTGTACATTCTTCTTTCTATTTTTAGAAGATAGTTATTGTACATAACCGCGTGCTCCGGTATAAATGTATTTTGTTGTTGGTTTTACGGTCTGTTCATTTTACATATTTTTGTAAGCATAACGAGCTCAAGACCAGTTGATAATAATTCTTAGTTAATTATTATTATTTTTGATTAGAGGAAAAATTGAAAGCAACAAACATATACAGGCTATAGTTATAGTACTATTTCGAAAACAGCCACGATTTCTCGTCAGACTAATTCGTATAGTTTTGCTATTTTCAGAGGATCTTGTGGAGATCGAACCCACTCACTCTGATTGCCAGCGCAGCCGCCTAACCCATAGGCTATGCTGCGTGTAGTTTTGCAAGCTGCTTAATTCACGTTTTCCTCTAATTGTTGTTTGTTATCTTGCCAACGGTATACACAATATTTTAGACATTCTGTCTATATGTAAATCGTGTATGTTGGACTTTGTTTGTGTACATTCTTCTTTCTATTTTTAGAAGATAGTTATTGTACATAACCGCGTGCTCCGGTATAAATGTATTTTGTTGTTGGTTTTACGGTCTGTTCATTTTACATATTTTTGTAAGCATAACGAGCTCAAGACCAGTTGATAATAATTCTTAGTTAATTATTATTATTTTTGATTAGAGGAAAAATTGAAAGCAACAAACATATACAGGCTATAGTTATAGTACTATTTCGAAAACAGCCACGATTTCTCGTCAGACTAATTCGTATAGTTTTGCTATTTTCAGAGGATCTTGTGGAGATCGAACCCACTCACTCTGATTGCCAGCGCAGCCGCCTAACCCATAGGCTATGCTGCGTGTAGTTTTGCAAGCTGCTTAATTCACGTTTTCCTCTAATTGTTGTTTGTTATCTTGCCAACGGTATACACAATATTTTAGACATTCTGTCTATATGTAAATCGTGTATGTTGGACTTTGTTTGTGTACATTCTTCTTTCTATTTTTAGAAGATAGTTATTGTACATAACCGCGTGCTCCGGTATAAATGTATTTTGTTGTTGGTTTTACGGTCTGTTCATTTTACATATTTTTGTAAGCATAACGAGCTCAAGACCAGTTGATAATAATTCTTAGTTAATTATTATTATTTTTGATTAGAGGAAAAATTGAAAGCAACAAACATATACAGGCTATAGTTATAGTACTATTTCGAAAACAGCCACGATTTCTCGTCAGACTAATTCGTATAGTTTTGCTATTTTCAGAGGATCTTGTGGAGATCGAACCCACTCACTCTGATTGCCAGCGCAGCCGCCTAACCCATAGGCTATGCTGCGTGTAGTTTTGCAAGCTGCTTAATTCACGTTTTCCTCTAATTGTTGTTTGTTATCTTGCCAACGGTATACACAATATTTTAGACATTCTGTCTATATGTAAATCGTGTATGTTGGACTTTGTTTGTGTACATTCTTCTTTCTATTTTTAGAAGATAGTTATTGTACATAACCGCGTGCTCCGGTATAAATGTATTTTGTTGTTGGTTTTACGGTCTGTTCATTTTACATATTTTTGTAAGCATAACGAGCTCAAGACCAGTTGATAATAATTCTTAGTTAATTATTATTATTTTTGATTAGAGGAAAAATTGAAAGCAACAAACATATACAGGCTATAGTTATAGTACTATTTCGAAAACAGCCACGATTTCTCGTCAGACTAATTCGTATAGTTTTGCTATTTTCAGAGGATCTTGTGGAGATCGAACCCACTCACTCTGATTGCCAGCGCAGCCGCCTAACCCATAGGCTATGCTGCGTGTAGTTTTGCAAGCTGCTTAATTCACGTTTTCCTCTAATTGTTGTTTGTTATCTTGCCAACGGTATACACAATATTTTAGACATTCTGTCTATATGTAAATCGTGTATGTTGGACTTTGTTTGTGTACATTCTTCTTTCTATTTTTAGAAGATAGTTATTGTACATAACCGCGTGCTCCGGTATAAATGTATTTTGTTGTTGGTTTTACGGTCTGTTCATTTTACATATTTTTGTAAGCATAACGAGCTCAAGACCAGTTGATAATAATTCTTAGTTAATTATTATTATTTTTGATTAGAGGAAAAATTGAAAGCAACAAACATATACAGGCTATAGTTATAGTACTATTTCGAAAACAGCCACGATTTCTCGTCAGACTAATTCGTATAGTTTTGCTATTTTCAGAGGATCTTGTGGAGATCGAACCCACTCACTCTGATTGCCAGCATGTACTCACTCACTCTGATTGCCAGAATGTACACAAACAAAGTCCAACATACACGATTTACATATAGACAGAATGTCTAAAATATTGTGTATACCGTTGGCAAGATAACAAACAACAATTAGAGGAAAACGTGAATTAAGCAGCTTGCAAAACTACACGCAGCATAGCCTATGGGTTAGGCGGCTGCGCTGGCAATCAGAGTGAGTGGGTTCGATCTCCACAAGATCCTCTGAAAATAGCAAAACTATACGAATTAGTCTGACGAGAAATCGTGGCTGTTTTCGAAATAGTACTATAACTATAGCCTGTATATGTTTGTTGCTTTCAATTTTTCCTCTAATCAAAAATAATAATAATTAACTAAGAATTATTATCAACTGGTCTTGAGCTCGTTATGCTTACAAAAATATGTAAAATGAACAGACCGTAAAACCAACAACAAAATACATTTATACCGGAGCACGCGGTTATGTACAATAACTATCTTCTAAAAATAGAAAGAAGAATGTACACAAACAAAGTCCAACATACACGATTTACATATAGACAGAATGTCTAAAATATTGTGTATACCGTTGGCAAGATAACAAACAACAATTAGAGGAAAACGTGAATTAAGCAGCTTGCAAAACTACACGCAGCATAGCCTATGGGTTAGGCGGCTGCGCTGGCAATCAGAGTGAGTGGGTTCGATCTCCACAAGATCCTCTGAAAATAGCAAAACTATACGAATTAGTCTGACGAGAAATCGTGGCTGTTTTCGAAATAGTACTATAACTATAGCCTGTATATGTTTGTTGCTTTCAATTTTTCCTCTAATCAAAAATAATAATAATTAACTAAGAATTATTATCAACTGGTCTTGAGCTCGTTATGCTTACAAAAATATGTAAAATGAACAGACCGTAAAACCAACAACAAAATACATTTATACCGGAGCACGCGGTTATGTACAATAACTATCTTCTAAAAATAGAAAGAAGAATGTACACAAACAAAGTCCAACATACACGATTTACATATAGACAGAATGTCTAAAATATTGTGTATACCGTTGGCAAGATAACAAACAACAATTAGAGGAAAACGTGAATTAAGCAGCTTGCAAAACTACACGCAGCATAGCCTATGGGTTAGGCGGCTGCGCTGGCAATCAGAGTGAGTGGGTTCGATCTCCACAAGATCCTCTGAAAATAGCAAAACTATACGAATTAGTCTGACGAGAAATCGTGGCTGTTTTCGAAATAGTACTATAACTATAGCCTGTATATGTTTGTTGCTTTCAATTTTTCCTCTAATCAAAAATAATAATAATTAACTAAGAATTATTATCAACTGGTCTTGAGCTCGTTATGCTTACAAAAATATGTAAAATGAACAGACCGTAAAACCAACAACAAAATACATTTATACCGGAGCACGCGGTTATGTACAATAACTATCTTCTAAAAATAGAAAGAAGAATGTACACAAACAAAGTCCAACATACACGATTTACATATAGACAGAATGTCTAAAATATTGTGTATACCGTTGGCAAGATAACAAACAACAATTAGAGGAAAACGTGAATTAAGCAGCTTGCAAAACTACACGCAGCATAGCCTATGGGTTAGGCGGCTGCGCTGGCAATCAGAGTGAGTGGGTTCGATCTCCACAAGATCCTCTGAAAATAGCAAAACTATACGAATTAGTCTGACGAGAAATCGTGGCTGTTTTCGAAATAGTACTATAACTATAGCCTGTATATGTTTGTTGCTTTCAATTTTTCCTCTAATCAAAAATAATAATAATTAACTAAGAATTATTATCAACTGGTCTTGAGCTCGTTATGCTTACAAAAATATGTAAAATGAACAGACCGTAAAACCAACAACAAAATACATTTATACCGGAGCACGCGGTTATGTACAATAACTATCTTCTAAAAATAGAAAGAAGAATGTACACAAACAAAGTCCAACATACACGATTTACATATAGACAGAATGTCTAAAATATTGTGTATACCGTTGGCAAGATAACAAACAACAATTAGAGGAAAACGTGAATTAAGCAGCTTGCAAAACTACACGCAGCATAGCCTATGGGTTAGGCGGCTGCGCTGGCAATCAGAGTGAGTGGGTTCGATCTCCACAAGATCCTCTGAAAATAGCAAAACTATACGAATTAGTCTGACGAGAAATCGTGGCTGTTTTCGAAATAGTACTATAACTATAGCCTGTATATGTTTGTTGCTTTCAATTTTTCCTCTAATCAAAAATAATAATAATTAACTAAGAATTATTATCAACTGGTCTTGAGCTCGTTATGCTTACAAAAATAAATTATAATAAAATAAAACATAGTAAAATAAAGTAAAATAAAATTAAATTAAAGAGAATAGAATAAAACAAAATAAAATAAAATAGAATAAAATAAAACAAAACAAAACAAAATAAAATAAAATTGAATAAATTAAAATAAAATTACATAAAATAAAATGAATTAAAATAAAATAAATAACATTAAAATAAAGTCAAATAAAATAAAACGAAATAAAGTAAAAAAATTTTATAAAATAAATTAAAATAAATAATTAAAATAAAATAAATAAAATTAAAATAAAGTCAAATAAAATAAAACATAGTAAAATAAAATAAATGTAAATAAAATAGAATAAAATAAAACAAAATAAAACAAAATAAAACAAAATAAAACAAAATAAAATAAAATAAAATAAAACAAAATAAAATAAAACAAAATGAAATGGAGTATAAAGTCAAAAACGAAACATTGGATCTATCCACAATCAACATGCGATATTCATAAAAAATTTTAAAAATTCTATGGTATCTTATACAATGACACTTTCAACTAATTTTCAATTATAAGTGCTTTATAAGTTTATTTTTTTTTTTATGTGACATGAAAACCTTTTATGCAATTATGCATAGCCGTCTGTAAAGTTCATGTTCTAAGTCTATTGTTTGTTCTTTGGCTCTGTTTGATTGCGTCACAGTCGAGGGCAGTTTGTGTGGCTTTGTGTAGGTTTGTGCAGTGCGTCTCAAACATAACAATTGAAATCCATCGTTCATAATATTCTGGAACGGAATTTATGTTAAAACTTCCCTTGAGCTAATTTCTTATATGTAGCAAATTTAATAAGTGGGCAATCGTACAAAAACCAAGTATACGAAATAATAAAGATTATTTTTCAAAACTCACCTTTGCAAATTGAAAATATAATAATAAAAGAAATCCAACGCTGCATTTTCTTATTTTACTTCAATGTTGTTGATTAGAATATTTTGGCGAAGTTTGATAGCAGACATACATACGAAGCCCATGTTCATATTATGGTCTTTGGTGAATACCATCTTACAAGCCCAAGTATTGGGTTTTCTGTACCGAATAAAGAACGTAGATATAAAATTTGGTTTCCTATTTAATCATAAATTCAAGAATATATAAATTATCATAGAAATTGTGTCACTGACTCTACTAACTCCCTCCAATAAACTTGTAAATCAGCCTCCAAAAGAAACAGTCTTAGAGGTACAAACTCCCTATCTGCTTCTGTGCCTGTTACAAAAGCATTTAACACATTGAAGCAGCAGATAATCACTCATACATAACCAGAACTACGCCTTAACTATCTGAACTGGGACCGTTAGGGACTAGCCAAAGCCAAGCTAGCTTAGAACTGTCCAAGGGGCGTAGTTTGAAAACTAGTTGCCAAGTCGTGCACTGGAGGATAATTGAGTAAAAATTTGGTTACTTGAAGAATTTTGACATGTACAGGTTACTTTCCGGCCAAGTTAGTTTACTTTGAAAATGGGCGAAATATATTTTTGATATCTAAAACTTCGAAAAACATATGAAATAAGAAATTCCATGTACATATGTTGCAGCTAAAATTAAAGTTTAGATAAATATATTAACTTGGCCATTCTATTCACTTTTTTTTGCAAATTGGGTGTGGCACCGCACACATATAAGAGAACAAATTTTAAAATTTCGGCTGTTTTTGATAGTATTAAACTTGACATACCCAGTGAGGATGTGGGAAATAGCTACTACTCCCATTTGTACACCTCACAGTTAAATGTAGGCACTAGAATGTAGGCAGTGGCGAGTTTACGAGTAGGAAGTTCCACCAATCAGCCCCACTTTCAGGCAATACCATTTTTCTGGCGTATTTAAATTAATGGTACACCTGCCTCATGAGTTGCACGCCAAAAATTGCTGAAATCGTTAAAATACAAACAACACAAAAATAGAAATAAATTTATTGTTGCAAAATGCCATCGATAGAATTTTCGTTTCGGTGTTGATTGTGTTCAATTTCATATAATTACAGAGTTTCTACTTTGATAAGGTGAAGTTCGCTGCGATTATTTTTATTGAGGTTATGTTATGGAGATGAATTGTTATTTGGATATTTTTGTTATTTAAATGAATTGTTTTATGCAAACAAACTAACTTAAAACGTGCACTAAGTGTGTTAGTTATAAATAACGAATGCTTTTTATATAAAAACCGTTGATGTTTGGACACAGGAAAGCCACGCAAAAACTTTAATATCGGCTTCTGTGCTTCAGCAAACACTATGGCCCATAATCATAGTCAAATTAAAATAGAGTTTTGTCAACTTAAACATGATTCTTTAATAAACATCTTTTTATGTCTGTCATAGTCAATTAAAAATACATTTTATGTCTAGACGGAGTTTTAATTTTAAAATCACGGTTTGTGTCTACGGTTGTGATTGTGACATCGCTTACTCCAAACTTGAGTTTGGCTTTTTTCGCTTGTTGCTACAGATATGCGATGGTTTGTGAATTAAATAGCTGACACAGAGTGACCTTGCAAAAGCATAAAAATATTCTTCATACCACCAACCAACTTATTTTTTTTTAATAATGGGACGCTGTTACTTTTCATTTTAGCTAAAATCTTGGTTTAATATGGCTATGATTAACCAACATTTTAAGCAACGACTATGACTATGGGCCTATGCGTTTATATATATATTTTTTTTTTTTGTGATTCACTTTGAGATTAAGTTTGATACTGAAACTGATAGCCGAATGTTTTGTAAAAGAGAAATTTATAAATTTATAACTTTTAAATGTTTAATAAAAAGTGAAGCAAAACCATTTTTGGTAAAACGTAGATAAATAGTTTTTTCAATTAAAAGAGAGAAATATCGTTTATTTTTAAGGAATATATTTCTCCCTTTTAATGGAAAAAATTATTGGTCTACCTTTCACTAAAAAATTTTTTATTACTTTTTATTGAACATTTAATAAATTTCCCTTTTACTTACATAATGATAATGAAATTGAGCAAACGCTTTTCATACGGGGAAATTTTACTTCAATTTTTTGGCACCATAATTGACCAGACCCCTACCATACGAGTAGACCCCTGGTAAAATTTTAAAAACGACACTGAACAAAATTAAAAAAAGCAACTTATTTTCAGGCGCAAAATGTTTCATATAAACACGATCTCTAGCTATAAACCAAACTTATTGCTTTTGTATGCTTGGTTCACGATTTCCGGAAAATGCCCATATGTGTATCTATATTAATATTGATTTCTTTTAAGTATTTCTTTGGGTATCCGCGACTATTTTTTCCAACTGGTGAATTTCCTTTTATTCGATAAAAGAAAAAAAAAACAATTATGTGTCCACTCACTCCACACCGCCAAGAAAATCAAACTATATTTAATTTGCTTCCGCCATACTATTTCAAATTAATTTAGTTTGAAGCACCGAACACTTAAAATATTAAACACTGCTAGCTTATTGTTAAATTCCGTTGTTCCCAGTTGATTCGTTTACTTTATCGTTTTTTATTCTGCATATTTGAAAAATTTAATTTCTGGGGATCTTTACAACTTCCGCTCAATGGATGTCAACCAACAAATTTCGCGCTCAACTGGATATTGAAACATTGATCAAAAAAAATTAATTTTTATTTGTGTGGTGTGAAGATGGGAAATACGAATTAAGAAATATAACAACGCGATTATTGTTTACTGCGAAACAGTAACACGTATTCGCCGTATACATTGTACGAGTATCATACAGACTTGCTCACGTTTTTACTCAAGAATAGTAGCACCATTTTGATTGACCTTAACAGCTGGCTGGCGAAATCGGAACAACTAATCAGAGTATAATGAGTAAATGTGTGTAGAGGAATAACCGCTGTTATGCACAGTGTGTTCATACTAGTAAATTTGGTAGTAAAAATTAACAACCTTTATTGGAATCGTAATGACTCATTGGAATTGAATGAATTTTGTGTTCCTCTGAATCTATTCTAAATCCACCTGATTTACGAATACATGAACGTATCGGTGTCAAAGGGCTCAGGTATTGCACCCAACACATCTTATAAATGATCCTAGCGATGCTCATCATCCCCAAGATAGGATCACAGTCATGTGATTATACCATGAAAAGTGACCTGCAAGCAATGCCGCAGCACCGTCTGCTCAGTGATTACACCCCAACTTACATTATCACTCCAGGAGAAAGGTGAATCGTCATCAAGATGTACAAGAATAACCCCTCACAGCTGGCTTAAAAAAGGTGGCCCAGTAACTATATAAACGGTCCTCAAGCATTGATAGTATTTAGGAATGTAACATCTAAACCTAGAAGAATTAACCCTAGACACGTAGTCTTCGTCGATTCGACGAATACTCTATTGAAAATGTTCTGTCCCTTTTTAAGACTGCCTTTATAAAAGACTTAAAAAATATATATCAGAATTGTTCCAAAATAATAAAAAAATCTTTTATTTCGAGGATGAAAAACTGGTACACATATGTGTACAATAAGTCAAACCAAAAATTAAATAACTATGTATATTAGAAATAAGTATTTTAAAGGATGTTCGTCGAATCGACGAATGGTTAGATTTTATAGGGAGTGAGCGAAGGTTAGCTTTCTAAGGTTAAGCAAGAGGTGCCACAGGGTGATATCATCTCTATTCACGTCGTGCAACGTGCAGGTAGGATGGAACTTAAACATCCACGTTGTTGTTATTAACAGTGCTTCGCACTGCCTAATGGGCACAGTCACTCTGAGACAGGGTTAGACTGAAATAACAGCCTTTGGCCGGGTAAAAAAACCCGGGTCATTCCGGTATGATAGAACCGGCTGGTTTGGGAATGTAAACATCCAGGTTTATGCAATTATCCTACCGACTGTCAACCACCCTGAAATCTTGAGTGTGGCGTACTTAAACAGTCTCAGCTTCGCAGCTCATGCTTTTCTATGTGAAAAGTAAAAATCCGTAACAAGATCCTCAAGTCACACACTGTCACTACTTGGGGACAAAGGCAAAGAAACGTTGTCGGCAACATACTAAATTACAAGTCTGACAAATTACCGCAATCAGAACTACCATGGCACGTTTTCTTATGACCCCTGAGTTTTACTTTCACCGAGAGACCCATCAAGTTATTCGATGATGACAGTAGTCGACTAAAATTATTCGTAGTAGAGCTATTGTTGAACCAAGTTGAAGCAACGTTTGAGATTAATGCGTGGTAAAATAACCAAATTGAACGTTGAAAATCGATTTGGTGAAATACTCGTCGAAGCAAAACGACTTTTCCATTAATCGAAACTGGCCGACTATTCATATACCATTAATCGATTAGTAAACATGCTTATGATTACAAATCAAGTAATGTGTAAGTCCGGGATCACTATTAGGGTTAATCAGACATCTATAATAGTTTGAAATCTGTGGGATTACTGCACGGTATTTGAATACGGTAGAAAGCTGAAAAAGAGACTCCTAGGTAGGAATAGTCCATCCAACCTTTTACGTCGAGTAAAGAGAACAACACTAGCCTTGACATGATTAGCGAAATGTCTGCCCCAGAATTCAACAGAATGCTTTAATGTTGCTACCATGTTATGCGAATGGATAAATACGATAACGTCTGTAAGGTTGGAAATAACAGATGGAGGATAACTTCCTATTGCTTGATGTTTCCAATTGGTTCCAGGTATCGCTAAAAAGGATAGTCCACATATGGGCCGTCTTAATTTGGAGAATGGTCAGGAAAACTCCTTTGGGGCCAAGCGATTTGCAGCCCTTGATGGCTTCCTCCGCTAAGGGTGGCAAGTTGTTTCAACAATTGTATATGCATTGTGTATAATTGTTTAACAAACTCAGTGCACTGTGCCTGAGGGGCTCTTAATAGCAACCATCTGCGCCTACTGATGAAATCAGCACCATTGCAAGTTTATAAGTTTACATGTGTGTATGTACATAACATACGTATGTTAGCAAATTCAACAGTCAGGTTTTTACTATAAATATATGACTAAAACATCATTCAATTAAAAAATGCAGTTGTACGATAAATTTTGAATTTATTAGTTGCACTTACAAATGAGTAATAAAATATACTTAAATAAATTTCTTAAATCTTTAAATATAAATGGAATTATGTTTTCGACAAATGCAAGTGGAATGTTGTGGTTTCCAAGTAATGCAAACTAACAAATAGTTCGATGAATTTATGTGACATTACATTTCGGAATAATTGTGTTATGCAGTTTGCAAAGGGTTCCCTTGAAAGCAATGCAAACCCGATTTGGATATGGTTACAAAACCAAAGTAAAATAAAAGAATCATGCAGAGTATGTTGTTGTTGCAGAGCATCTTCAATATCTATATGGCCACCGTAGATAACGATGAACGCACTAGTATGTGCCTAGTCTACTCAGCGGTTTTTGTGCTAAGCTCTTCATATGCTGACGGCTGATTATAATGATACCTCGTTTTTGTTGCATTGGTTTTTGTTTTCTACAACGGCGATTCATTGTGTTGTTAAAAAATAATCGAAGTTAATTAGTCCATTTATAGAAGTGATATGATGTTAATGGGAATATGGATGTGCATATGCGAGTAATTAATTCGAGTTTATATGTAGATATGTCTTCCTATATTGGTTAGCACTTATTTGTAGCCGTCAATGTAATATCAGGTTTGTGTATAATAGTTTGTTTTAGCTCATCAATAACAGCGGGAATATATTAAAGAGTGATTTTCTTTTATGCGACAGTGGCAGTGGTTATTGTTGCATTACAATCAGCATCTACCATATTATTCTGCTCTATGTTTTGTTGTAGTTGTTCAGCAGGTTCCAAACGCACTAGTTGCGTATCAATAAAAGAGTTTACAAATGTCGTCGCTGATGTGGCTATTATAGCGCTTGTTGTTGTATTGTCTGCACTATTGGTATCGGATGTGATATTGTCATCAACCGGTGTCTCATTGTTCAATACTGCAGCAATTTGGCTGTCTAAATTTATTGTTTCTTCTGCAGCTTCAGTAAGTTCACAGTTATTGCCAGCAGCGGTTACAATATTTTCACGATTCTCCTTTTCTGCTTCAATGGATGTTTCAATATCTGATCCGTTACCATTACAACCATTCGTTAAAATATTGATTTCTTCTCCGCCATGTGTCTTTATTTCTTTTGTAATTTTTTCGGCCACTTTTGAATCCATTTCCATAATTTTCTCTTGAAGTTTGTGTTTTAATTCCAAAGGCCATTTCTTGTTCCACTCACGGAATAGTTTGATCTGAAAAATATATATAAAAATTTAAATCGGGAATTTCACTTATATTTTAAATATATATATGTATGATATTATATTTAGAAGGGTCTAACGCGTATTAAAATTTCTCAAACAAATCTAGAGAATTTAACGTGTTTTTGTAAAACGTTTAAGGTATTTGTTCCTTGAATATGTGGTCAATGGCTGGTTCACAGCTGTCAATATCAATTAGTTTGGTTCGTGTATTCCACCAGAATATTATGGTGGAACAATGAACTCTGGTGCAACGAAGTATAGTTAAAGTGCTTTCGAGGTGTGTTTTGCTGACCTTTTACAAAGTACAAATAGCAATTGCAGTTCATTTAAGTACTTAGACGGACGTTTGGACATTTTTTAGCGGTCTAGTCGTTCATACGGCTTTAGCATATTTATACTGAGTTAACTGGTCTTTTAGGGGTGAAGTCAGAGGCATACCGGCTGTCGTCTTAGCGACAGTTCCATTGTGTGCTTCGAGCTTCACCGTAATCAAAGCACATTTTTCTGTAGCTGTAATGTAATATACTCTCTGTTTATCCTCTTGATCTAATTGTTAATTATATATAAGCACTGTCGTCAAAAAGCCATTACTTACCCGACATTGAAATAAACTCAGTGGCTTATCTTGAATGCCAGTGTGGTTTGCAGCATGCACCATACCATTCATGTACACTTCACCGGAGCTTCCTTGTAGAAGATATTCCACCAATACCGGCACAAAGTCATCACGTTGCAGCTCACTCCACTCGTTAAACCACTGTATGATATAACGGAACTCGCCATCAATTGATAAGTTGTTCATAGACATTTGTATGCTGGTTCTTATTTATTCAAAATTTGTGTTAAATTATTTTTCTAAAACTTTAACTGGAAGCTCAATATAATAGTATCCGTTCCAAGTCTATTTTATATATCTGTTATCGTATAAGAATCCGACTGAAATGTATAGTGGTAAAGAATATAGGACTGATTGGCTTTGCTTCTGATTTTCAATTAACTGATTTCCTTATTCTTTCACTTTTCGCTCAGCGACAGCCTTAAGCAATGAGATCTATCGACGTGGAAATATGTACTCGTTCACTTCACTACACAAATGCAAATGTTAGATGTAGCAATGTTGTTTGAATCAAATCCTCTCACATTTCTAAACCCAGCTCAATTCAACTTTTCCCCACACATACACATCAAAGTACGATTTGTGAACTGTGGCTGCGATTTTCTTCCACGACTATGATCAAAGCTGAAAAACTTGAATTTCTGAATTGGACATATGTACCAACATTTAAGTGCATGTTTGTTTGTTGTGCAGTTACATTTGCATTAGTACATACATATAAACGTCTGCGTTCTCTTAATCGTTGATCTACCGGCCCCTGGCTGTCGGGAATTGTGTTACTATTACAATTATTTGTTTTCGGGTTTTTTGAGTTTTTATTGTTGTCTTGCAGCAATTAAAAATATTAAACTAGAATTCAGATGTAAACTTTTTTCATCCTCATTCCCCTACCAAACAAAACATAAATAACCAACTGTCAAGTCCAACAAGATGTTGGCTGTAAGTTAAAGCCATATTTGTAGGGTGACTACGGCAGCTTAAAAGAAAAAAAGAAAGAAAACTTCGAAGCAATATGTTCTATTACTAAATCGAAATCACAGTCAGTTGATCTTTGATTGGGCCCTATCACGAATTTCATGAGTAGAAAATTCCGAAAAAATTGCAATTCTTGCAACACTTACAATTCTTGTAATGTTACTCGCCGAACACACCTTTTGTTTATAGAACTATATTTTCCCAATCAAGCATATGAAGAAAATTCCCCAAAAATTTTCAAGTAACAGAGCAGCAGCTTTGTTTTTGACTTAGGCTCCGGTTTTTCAGTACAAGTTCAACTCAATTTGTCAGTTAAACTAAGCTTAAACTTGTTACGCAGTTTTTCAGTCAACTTTAAACGTAGTTTAAGCGGCCAATTTGGCAGGGTTAAACTCTAATTAACCTGTCAGTTGTTTGCATACTTGATGGTTTTGGTTGTGAAACCAAGGAGAAGCAATGGCGTTGAATATGTAACCAAATATTATCTGTTGCCGTATCTAGATAAGGAAAAAACCAATGTTGCCGTATAAAAAGCTAATTTTAAAAGCGGCCTTAAACTCTCACTGAAAAACCGCTCTGCAGTTTAACTGGAGTTTAAATTTATGCCGAGTTTAAGCAAACTTAGTTTAAACTGAGCTTAACCAAGGACTGAAAACCAGGCCTTAGGCGTTTAGAATATGCCCAAGGTAGGCATACCAGTGAAACCTTTTAGGTCATTTCACCCCTGAGTAACAAGAGGTGAGAGGCATCATATCCGTAGATCAACCATCGAGTTGCACGTCATTACCTTTGTGCATATTAGCGTCTCTTCCGACCGGTATGCCTACCTCGGGCATACTCTAACCCCCTAACCCTACGGGATGATGCCTCTCATCACCCATCTTGTCTTTCCTTACGGAAGGAGGGGTGACATGACCTAGAAGACTGCCACAAGGGACTGCCACGTTCGACAACACTCCCTGAAACCTTTGGGTAGTGTTTCTATCGTTAAAAATAACAACAAGGGGCTAAATATAGTTCGCAAAATGCCTTTCAATGTGTATCCCGCGTAATCAGATGCGAGTGAGGAAAGTTTTTCGGTATTTCTTGATCGCTTCAAAAAAGGCCATTTTATAAAGAAAATCCGGTAATTCAATACGACTGTACGTAACTGCTAATATACATCCAATAATATCGGAAAAGGTATCAAACGACGCGTTTTGACCTTTGTATCAATAATCTTAAAGTGGAAAAGAAATATTTTTTTTTTCAGTAAGGGAAATATACGAACTTTTAAATAAATATAACTTCAAATTAGGCTTGCAGGTCAAAAATAAAAAATTTCTTGAGGTTTCTTTGCTAACTGCATTTAGCCCCCTAACAGCTCAACCTTAGGCGCTCGCTACACAGTCAGTAAATATCACGATATTTGGATCACGATAAATACTGATGGATCGATGGATCGCAAACTGACGCTACACTTTTCCTAATTTTCATGCTAAGCGGTTCGCAAAGAATGGAGCAAGAAAATACAAAACGGGCGTGTTTAGCTATATTAATAGCTTTTTCTATTAAACAAATTTGTGTGAGTTCTACCACAAAACCAAGAAGCATTGACGTATAGTAAAAAATTTATTAAATATTTATTGACAATATTTTCATCTGGATCGCGGATTTCTGGATTTGTGTTCGTTCTACCAAAATACAGGCAGTATTGACGGATCGCAAAAAATGACGCTACACCGTCAATATTTTTATTGACAATATTTTTATCTGGATCGCGGATTTCTGGATTTCTAAACATCTTGCGATATTTTTCGCGATCCATCAATATTTGACGCTACACGTTCAATAAATATCGTGATCCACGTGTAGCATTGACCTTATATAACCGCACGAAAATAAACGACTTTATGGCTCTAACCCAAATAAATTTACGTGCGTGAATGGCAAATCCATATGTCACGCGAAACAAAAATTGGTTTTTACGCTGTGCGTTTAGTTTAGGTTGCTCTTGCCCAATTTGTATGTGCATGAGACATTTTTGACCGCAAATTGCCGGAGTGCGTTTATATTAGTTGGGGTGTTAGAGAATAGTTTTAACTTTTATTTAGTAATAAGATTTTATTGCAGTTTGACGATGTTTCTTATTTTATATTTATTAAAAGTATGTATATTTAATAATAAAATGCTTGTGTTTATTCTTTTTTGATACATAGTTAGGCTAGATGGAAAGATAAATTAATGGATTGCTCGGGCATGTACGGATCGATATAAATATAGCCTTCCACATATCAACTTTATCAGCATCAGAAAATTTGATTAAGCCATGTCGATCTGTTAATCCTCTAGCACGATCAGTTGAGCAACCAAACTAAATTAGGTATATAACGTTATCTATACCAAGAAAATTCGGTAAAAAAGTCGGACGATAGCCATGCCTACCTTTTTCTATTATGTTATGTTGGACGGGCAAACCCGTGTAAACGGTACATTTTTACTGCTTTTGTCAATGAATTGTAATAATATTTGATCATTCATTTGAAAAGGAAGGATAGACGTAACACCCACTTTGCGCTCACTAAAAATGTGAATTAAAAACACATGTACTTACAACTAAAATGCTTTTGCTCCATGATTAAATTACAAGTAGGTTAGCTCTCTAGCTGACGTTTACTTTTGCCACATTTTCTGGCTTTCTTTTGGAACCGAAAAAAAAGTAGGAGTATTTTTTCATTTGTCGAGAAAAAGGCATCCCACACTATCACTGTATAAATCGTTGTAAATTTTCTCTATAATAAATTAAAAAACGGTCACTGCTCCAACAAAAATTAAAATAAATATATATATTCGCATACGTATCTATCTAATCATGAGTGTGTTAAAATGAAAATGTTGGTAGCACAAGATTAAAAGTTTGATTTCGGCTCATTCGGTTTACATGTACTGCAAAATATTGTGGTTTCGGTGTAAGCATGAAACCAGGGATTTTCGCCAAACTTAGAACCTTCAATGTCATAGTAAGCAGATCGCAAGTAATTGCTATAGAAAAATTTAGATATGTTTCTTGCGTGAAAAATAGTAGTAGCCAAGTAATTTTGACGTCTATAAATCCATGGTGAATAGTGAAACAAGCGAGAAGAAGAGCATATAAGCAAACAAAAAGTAAATAAACGAAATAAACGGTTTTTGCCAATAACTTTTCACTGCAACAAAATTTTTATTTTCCGCTTTCGGATTATTGATACCGAGGTCAAAACGCGTCGTTTCATACGTATCCCGATATTGTTGGATGTGTTTTAGCAGTTGGCGTTAAATGTAAAGTATTACCAAATTACTGTTTCCTTCAAGAAATATATGCTACTTGTAACCTGTGTTGCCGTACTCAAATTTCATGAAAAAACAGTAGTAAAGTTTCTTATTAAATTTCTTGAGTACTACGTACTTCTCAAGAAAATTTAACACAAGAAATTTTCTTGAGCGTTTTTTTTATGGAGTTTTTGCTTTTCTTGCGATCTGTGTACTATGATTGAGACGGAAAAAGTGTATATGTTCGAGCTGTTGACGTATGATGGCGTATTGGGCCTCATATATAGAAGGCATGCTCTCAGACTCGAAAAGGATACTATAACAGACTAAACTCTTACCTATCCAGACTGAACCCTGACATGCCAAATGTCAGCCCGGCATGCGGCGTGTCTCCCCATGATACTAATCATCTGTTCATCTGCTCAACCGAGCCTGCTCTTCTAAAAGCAATTTCACTCTGGTCCCACCCTGTTGAAGCCGCGAGGTTTCTGGGACTTCCGTTAGAAGAGCTTGTTGATAGTGTTGGGTGAGAGGTGATACTTTAGGCAGGTTAAGTAGTCGCTAGCACAACAACAACTCGAAAAGCTAAAGTCCCAAGCTTTTGTAAAAGGAACAAGCCACACTTTATACAAGATGCCCATTGCCATTGGCATTACAACTAGGGACACTTCTTAAACCGAAATACCATTGCTAGAACCACACAATGCACTGTGTAGATGATTGTCATTTTACTGTTAGCGTAGAGCTACACTAGATGCCTTATTCTGGGGCAGCTTGTCATCGTGACTACTGACAATTGTTATAGCCCAATTCCACTTGTTCTTATAATTTGCAATAGTCATTGCACCACGTCGTTTGTAGACGACAAGCAAGCTGAGAATAGCACCATAGGTCTGTTCAATAACCAAAAATTATTACTGGAAGTTCCGACTTCTTAGTACCTTTTTCAGTCAAAGTGTTCATTAACTCAAAAAATTTCTAAAAGAAAAGTAAAAGTAATGCGTTGGTGAACCCAAACTGAAATAAAATTAATAAATATTTTTTGTCAAGTTTCAAAGAATAAAATAAGTTTTAACTTTAGATAAATATATAGAAAAGGGAAAATAGAACACCTTCAATGCGTAAGTGCTAAATTATGTAATAAAATTCAGGGTAATACTTTACATCCAACGTCAACTGTAAAAACTGCACTAGAAATGTCGATATTGGTACCCAGAGACGCGTTTCGGTCCCAATTTACAATTTTTGTGTATTTACATTTATGTTAAAGTTTTCTCTTCTAAAGAAATTACTCTTCATTTCACAGTAACATTCTTTTTTAATGTATTTACTGGAAAAATAAATGAACATACCTATTATGAAATTTCAACAAATTTGTTAAAAGCTATGGCAGCTCTAGTTTCATGTGTCAGAAAATTTCCTTTTCTAGACGGGCACTTCTTTTTTTTGCTGCTGAAAAAAACGCAATCAGGTAAAATGCAAGAATTTAAAATATATTTTTGTAGTTGATTTAAAAGAAATATATCGGTAACAATATTTTAAGTAAGTTCCAAGCAATAGGAAAAGGAGGTCAATTTGCAAGTGAAATAGTTGTAGATAAACAAATCAGCTAGACCACAGCGCCAACGCATTCACTGGCACGAGGAGCAAAACCCCCCACTCCACGCAAAAAATAGAAGTGCAGTGCAATTAAAGGAAAGGTGACAAAGAAATTACTACTTGGTGGTGCAAAAAAATTAAGGGAAAAGTATTTGAATAATGTCGGCGGCAGAAGTAAAAGTGCAACAGAAAACCGAGGACAAAAAATTAGGTGGAGTTAGTAAAGAAGCCGCCAAAGACACCTCTGCCGACTCAACATTAACCACCCTCAATAATGCAATGAACGATAATAACAATGATGCGGCTGAAAAGGCTACTAAAATGGACACTTCAACGGCGACGCGTGCCAATAATAGTGTGGAGGAGAATAAAGAATTGGCGGAAAAATACAAAAATCAGGGAAATGAAATGTTGAAAAGTAAGTTTCCAGCTTTTAATTGCATTTATATATTATACGTAATGAAGGGACATAGTACCTATATAAATTGTGTTAATCTGCATTAATGTAAAACTATTTGATATGATCGCGCGTGTGTCCGAAGCGATTTAATGCAAATCCCCCCTTGACACTGCTTCATCCTAACCTTAAATAATGCGACATGTAAAATAGTATGAACGGCGAGTAGGCGGGTGTTGTTTGTGTAGGCACATAATGCCTGTAGTCTTGAGTAATGATAGATTAGGCCGACATATAATAATCGTATATATTGGATTAAATCCTAATACCTGCTCAGTCTTCTTTCCACAACTGTCTTTTTGAATAAACATCTTAACAGAAATAAATATTATGTTGAATCATGAAAGGTTTTTGGGGAATATCCCAACATATTTTCTCTTTTTTGAGTCGATTTAAGCTGTTAAAGCTAATGACCACAGATATTGCCATGATAAGGGTACTGATCAAGGGAAACACCAAATTACATGACCGCTCTGCATAAATGCGGTTCCCTTGTGCAATATAATCAGCCCGACAACAGCAACTAAGGTTTGTAGGGCCAGCTCCTTTTTACTACACGATTATGTTCAAGATTGAATCTAACCAATTTCTTTATATTTACAGCTAAGGAGTTCACTAAAGCAATTGAAATGTACACCAAAGCTATAGAATTAAATCCATGCGCTGTTTATTATGCAAATCGTTCACTGGCTCATCTGCGGCAAGAAAGCTTTGGCTTTGCGCTACAGGATGGGCTCGCTTCCGTCAAAACGGATCCAACATATCTTAAGGGGTACTATCGACGTGCCGCTGCTCACATGTCTTTGGGTAAATTTAAGCAAGCCTTGTCGGACTTTGAATATGTAAGTAAAAGAGATATAAATAAATAAAATTTTATTCAAATGCATTTACATGTACTAAATTGGTTTTTTAAAGGTCTCCAAATGTCGTCCCAACGATAAAGATGCTAAACTTAAATACACAGAATGTAATAAAATAGTTAAAATGCGTGCTTTCGAACGTGCCATCGCTGTTGATACACCAGAAAAAACGTTAGCTGAAATGTACAAAGAATTAGAAGATATAAGTAAGTTTCTTAAATGTATTTTTTGCCTTAAATTCTAATGATTCAATTGGTTTACAGCTATTGAAGATGCATATACAGGGCCGGCACTCAAAGATAATAAAGTTACATTGGAATTTATGTTAGAGCTCATGGAACATTATAAGAATCAAAAAATATTACATCGCAAATACGCTTATAAAGTATGTTTATATAAATATTTAGATAACAAATTCATAAAATTTTACGATGCACTTATATCAAGTCTTTTGTTTGTATTGTGATACCAAGACACACATTAAATTCCAATTCAAGTATTTGCCCAAAAATTATTTAAGTATTCCAAACAAAAGTACAAATCGGCACAATAAGCGGTCTTAATTTAACTTTAACTATTTTTTTTTTTTTTTTTATAAGGTCCCCTACATAAACCATAAACAAAACTAAATTCCTGTACTACACTTCTTTCAGATACTGTGCGATATCGACGAATACATGCGTACGCAACCCTCTTTGGTAGACATAACCGTACCGGATGAATCGAAGTTTACAATTTGTGGTGATATACATGGTCAGTTTTATGATCTTATGAACATCTTCAAAATAAATGGCTTGCCGTCGCCGACGAATCCATATCTCTTTAATGGCGATTTTGTTGATAGAGGCTCATTTTCTGTTGAATGTATATTTACACTGTTCGGCTTCAAGCTTTTATATCCAAATCACTTTTTTATGTCGCGTGGTAACTATAATAATTAAATTTTATATCATCCTGTATTGTTAGTTTAAATTATATTTCTTGTAATAGGCAATCATGAAAGCATAAATATGAATCAAATGTATGGCTTTACTGGTGAAGTATCAGCAAAATATACATCCCGTATGGCTGATATGTTTACACGTGTATTCAATTGGTTACCGCTTTGTCATTGCATCAATAAAAAGATACTCGTCATGCATGGTGGTCTTTTCTCAAGTGATACTGTAGTCTTGGATGATTTGCGACGCATCGACCGTAATTGCCAGCCACCGGAAGAGGGCCTTATGTGTGAGTTATTATGGTCCGATCCACAGGCATGGTCAGGACGTGGACCATCCAAACGTGGTGTTGGTATACAATTCGGGCCTGATGTTACAGAGGCGTTTTGTACACGTAATAACTTAGATTATATTGTGCGTAGCCATGAAGTCAAAGACATGGGTTACGAGGTGACGCATGACGGCAAGTGCATAACGGTATTTTCAGCACCCAACTATTGGTGAGTGTAAATGAATAATATTGTCGTTACCCTGCAAAAAAGTTTTGATCTCCTTGTATGGGTAGGAGTGATCTCTGGATTGTACCCCACTTAATACGAAAGGTATTGATCGCGGATCACTCTCTTTAGAGATCAGTAGCACGATTTTTTGCAGGGTAGCTAATTACACATAAATGATTGATTTTACTCAAAATTTTCGACGATTGTGTTTGCGATACATTATCCAAACTTGTGTACTATCTCGTGACTAAAAGTAATTTTTTGTTATACTAAAGCTCGAGCAAGTAATTGGATTTCACAAAAGACTTGTAAAGTTGAACAGGAAAACATTCCATGAAGTGAAAAGAATATGTACTTAAAGTTTGTTCTTCAAATTTATGAAAACATTTTTAATGTTGTTTTTTTGTTTACTTTAAGTGATACTATGGGCAATATGGGTGCATTTATAACACTAAAAGGCAACGATTTGAAACCAATTTTCAAATCATTCGAGGCGGTGGTGAGTGCAATTTTCACATACCTTATCAGTTTATTAAAACTTGTATCTTGGATGTTAATATATATATTTCCTTCCAGCCTCACCCTGATGTCAAGCCAATGGCATATGCAAACAGCTTAATGAGTTTGCTCGCGTAGTCATATTGTTTAAGTTGACTCTGTACAGTAATAAATATTAGCCGACTTTTATCGTAAGCGACATATGAATAAAATAATAAAATGAAATTATTTTTTCAAAATTTGAGATTTCAAATGTGAACTTGTCGCTTGCGAGATAGCAACCAAACTTGTGAGCGCTTATAATTTTTTCTGCTTTCTTATTTTATTGTTGTTTTCAATTCAAATGTATTTTTTAGGCAAGCAGAAAACATTTTATCTAGCATCGAAATGAATAAAAAACGGCCATTATTACGATATATAAGCTGGTGTGTGAGCAAGTATTTCATTCTTCATCAAAACAAATCTGCAACGGACAAAACCAATATCGTATGAACACAACTACGCCTGATCAAAGCAAAAATTTGTCTGCGAAATACCACTTTTGGAAATAACCAAATTTGTTTAAATAATGACAAGCGGTGCTTAGCATAGAATTCCAAAAAGTTAGAAGAGGAAACTGCTAGCTGCGAACAGCGCTTATAAAACCAAGCGCATCAAAATAATTTTGTGTGTTTGCCATGTTAACCGTACAATAATTAACTTTGATTTGGGCTTAGACAAAGTTAATTAACGCTGAGCCTAGCTAAATTTTATTTAGAAAACTTCATGCAACATATTGACGACTGAGCTGAAAAAACAATTTTTTTAAAACGCCCAACTTCAGCGCTATATCAAAATTTAGTTTTGGAACGCCGTATCTCAGAATTTTTTTCAACAACCTTATCTTAGCATTTGATTCAAAAATGCCCTATCTGAGCTAAAAATGTATTAAAGATTCGTTCAGATGAGGCGTTTTTTTACTCATTCTGAGATAGGATGTTCTTCAACCAAATTTTGAAATACGCCGCTATTCAAAAAATATTTAAAATAGAGCGTTGTTAAAACAAATTCGGAGATAGGGCTCTTTTTAAAAATATTCTTAAATTGGGCGATCTTCCACTCAGTCGTCGATATTCTTGGTTTAAACAAATGTAGCAAACAAACCTTACAATTACGTAACTTAAACAATTATATGTATTAAAAAAAAATATATAAATTATTGATGCTGTGTTTGCCAATTATTAAAGTCAAGGAATGGAGTTAAATGTGTCGTAAGAAAATTTTTTTTATTATACCAAGAGAAAGGCGTTTGTTTATTATAAATTAAAATTTATCTTATTTACGCCTTAGTTACATATATTTTACATAAAAAACATATACAATCACAATATGTATAGAAATATATAGAAAGAAGAACGAAGATATTGATTTGCTATGAAAGATATAAAAAATAATGGTTTTATTCAAGAAGTAAATAGTTTTTTAAATAAAAATAAAATACAAAAAAATATATACGTACAGAAATCATAAAGCTTATTTCAGCGATATCATTATCTATCTGCCATAAATAAATTGGAAGATAGTAAAATAATGAGTTTACCTTAATTATGTGGAACGAGAAAAGACAAACTGAACCCCACCATACCAAATACAAATACTTGCATGTGGTATGTGACCTCATTATGCTAAACATCTCCTTTCCTGTTCAATTGAACCTACTCTTCTAAAAACCAATATCGCCCTTGTCCAACCTTTTTTAAAGTGCTCGTGTTCATTAGGCAGGGCGAAGCACTGTTAATAACAACAACTACAGAAAAGACAAATATGCTTCAAAACAAAAAATAAAATAAAAATAGTGTTAGTGTGGAAGAGAGGAAGGCATGCCTGTCGTAAGAGGCGCCCGAAATTCGCATGTTGTTGTTGTTGTTGTTAACAGTGTTTCGCCCTGCCCCAGATTGGACAGGGTTACACTGAAATAACAGCCCTTGGCCGGGTGAAAAAACCCGGGTCATTCCGGTGCGACCTCGATTCCTGGGTCAACGAAATCGTTCCCACGGCAGTCGGGCTAGTACCTGAGCGTACCGGATTCAAAGGACTGCCAATATCAGTTATCCCTATGTGATACATCATGCCCCTTTCTGTGAAAGGATGCGCCGAATAAGCAGGGGAAAGTGTTGCTACTTAAACAGCAGTCTGCGTTATTCTTCCGGATTTTCTAACACTTTCATCGTTAAAGAGTTTGTCTATATTTAGTTCGTGGTATTTTATATCAAAGCCTGAATTCAGTAGTTGTGCCTCTGAATGTCTGCGAATAATTCAAATGAACTTTCGATTTCCCGGAGTAGGCATTAAATTAACAGTAAAAAGTTGGCACCAGTTTTAATTGGGTTGGACCACAGTGAGGTTGGTCTGTTGCGTCCAGCAGGTAAACATATGGTTGGTATCGTGGGTATACACCACATGCGGGGCAGACATTTGGCATGCCTGAGTTCAGTCTGGTCGAAGTTGGGCCAAAGTGACTGTTGTCTCCCTCGGAAGTTCGCATTTCTCTGCGGCAGCAGGTGGTGCATGTGCCTGTATGACGGCATTCAAAGAGGGGGAGTTGACAAAGGAGTTTACCGACTCTGTAGAATGTTGCTGCGGGCCTTGTGGGGCACCTTTGGGCGTTGTTACGTAGTGGTGGATCTCGTTGCAGAAGAGTCGCTTTAATTGGCGCAATTGTTTGTTAGGATGATGTGGTTGAATGAACAACAAAAGTGAGCATGTATCAAACGTCGCGTTTAAGATTATGGGGCCTTATTTGTCTCTTCTCGTTGTTGCTGTGGTTGTAACCGCAAATCACTTCCGACTGGACGTTTTGTTGCGGGGGCCAAATATTCCCTCTCCCAAGTTTTACAGCCATTCGCATGCCACACTTGCGCGCCATTCTGAAGGTATCTGTCCCTAAGGATACTTTTGTTGATTTTTTTAAGTTTCTTTCTCTAAGGTACGAAATAACTTTGCGACGTCTCCATTTAGCTAAGAAACGAGATTACTTTTGATCTGATATGAACCCGTTACGCTCCGGTACTCCCTTGCGGTACATGCCCGACTGTTGCTTCTAGGTCATCACACCCCCTCCTTCCGAAAGGAAGAAGAAGGTTGGTAATGAGATGTGAGACGCATCAAATCCATAGGTCAACCATTAAGTTGCCTTTTACGACAGGTATGCTTACCTCGGGCATATTCTAACGGTCTAACCAGCAGGGGTTATGTGAGCATGACTCCTTTGATGCACACACTCACCAGCCGTTGGATTTTTGTATATGATTTCCTAACTGAACTTCACCTCAGAATACTTAGTCCGCATCCAAAGGAATATTCTGCGAGTCTTAGGCAAACCATCATTGCTCTGGCGGCTTTGAATGTTGTGCTGTCACCATGCAGGCAACCCCGCACCGTTGAGTTCTTCATACTCCAAACTGGAAAAAGAAAGTGAAAAGATAGGTTTGATGGTCAACGAGGCCAAAACGAAGTACCTGTTGTCTACTATCTTGTCTGTTGTCAATGTTGGCAGTCATAATTTCGAAAAGGAAATGACTTCGTGTATCTGGGAAGCTGCATTAACAATGTGAGCCGAGAAATTCAGCAAGGAATTCATCTTTTAACAAACTCTACTTTGGACTGAGTAAGCAATTGAAAAGTAAAGCTCACTCCCCTCTACAAGTGACTTATCAACAACATGCGATGAGACGGCTTAAATTCTTCATTAATTAAACGATTAAGATGATACGCCACCCACAGCGTTAGCGTTAATTGTGGCTGATTGAAAACGGCCCTAAAAGCAGTTGTTTTCTTTCCGCTTAGTGATCTTTTTTTAATGGAAGCTATTTGGCCGTTTTATCGGAGTTGATATTTAGTAGTATTTCAACACAGCCCGGCACCAGATTCTATCGTTTAGTAAATACATCAGGTTGTCAACAACCAACGCCCTACAGGAGGGGTAACAGTAGTCTAACTTGTGGACATCATGGCGCGGCTTCCGTTGACCGGAGTAAGCCATAAATCCAACTTAGAATGGAACGTCTCGTGCACACGCATTGAAGGACAAGCTATCTTTGGTCCACTTGTCGTAAAGAAGAAAATATGTCCTGATACTTTGAGTAGAATATAAATTTTACTTTATTAAATCTATTTATTATATATATTACTTGGGTAACAAATTTTGACCGCAATTTACTCTAAAACTACTGGACAGATTTCGATGGGAAGGAGCCTATTATAAGTTCTGACACGCAGCGAAGCGTAGGGATGAAATAAATCTTACAGACTAGAAATAAAAATCCAAACCTTTAGCTTAAATAGGTAAAGCCGAAGCATGTTAATACATTTAAATATAATGCAACGAAAGATGAGAGCCAAAACATGATCTCATGGGTGCCAAGTCCAGATCAAGACTGCAACAACTTTTATTATATTCGCCTAGATTCCTCGAATTAGGGTCATAATTATGGTGCTTAGCACGGATTTTCTTGACATAAAACGGTTTTTGCGCACGGAGATTTCTGCGCGGAACACTGATGCATATTTGTGTTAAAAGTTTCGGACAGTCTACCAAACCACAAATCAAATCATGTATAAAATCATAGTTTGAATAGCACGCCTAGACGCCAGCCACTTCATGCTTATGAGGGCACAACGGGCATTGTACGATGGTAATGGATCGAAGTAATAGTCCTTGGTTTGAGATATCATTAGACCTGTTGGTTGAGCTATTAATTATCTTTAGGTGTTATTGGGGTGTCACCCTGAAAATGTTTTTAGCTTCTTTGTCCAAGTCGTAAATAAGTGGGCTCTTGCTCGTTTTAGTTGCTGGCACGTAGCGAACTTGTGAGTAGTGACAAATCACTTTTAAGTCATAAAATTAGTCGTAGCTCCGTTCCAGCTACCAAAACGCTACTTGGGGGATATGGAAATTAAATGAATGAAGAATAGGCGTGAAGCCAAGTAGTTGTAGGTTGGTATGATTAAATCATTAGTTCGAGCAGACCTGGGGAAAACCAGTTTCTCATATAAGTAGCTGGGCTCTTTATATATCATGGGTCGGTAAAGAAAAATCCAGTTTCTGGCTTTGAGGTAATCCGAAATTTGACATCCTAATAAGCGCGATAGTCACTCAGATATACGGTCGTACCGTAGAGCAGCTGCGCTTTGCTCTGAAGCCTGATTGATAAGTGGACAACAAGTCAAATGTATCAATATGATTATGAATTTGCTCGGACAACAACATCTCGAAGACCTTTGAGAGTGCAGGCAAAATGCTAATTGGTCGAAAATCACTGGGAGTGTTGGCAGACTTAGTTTTCGCGATGGGTCGCACAGTGGCAATTTTCCACATATCAGGGAAGCATGAGGTTGTAATACTGTGATTAAGGACATGTGAGAGAGTAGGTAGAATATAGGGTGCTATTATTTTTACAAATTTTATCGGTATCATATCCTCTCTAATTGCGTTCGACCTTATCTTACTGATGCACCTCGCCACATCACATTCGGACACTGCTGTAAATTCAAAGGCTCGGAAAACGGGCTCTACAAAGGAAGGACAGGATGTGGAACAAGTATTAACACAATCAGGAGAAACATGGCACACAAAAGCATCGTTCAGGTCTTCAGGACTAAGGGAACAATCGGGACTGTCACTTACATGCACACGAAGACTTTTCAGGTTACGCCACAGAATATGATTCTGCGACGATGTATCTAACATCCTACTATAACACCTGCACTTCTTTCGCTTTAAAAGGGCAGTAGTCTCATTTCTGACTAGCTTATAAGTATTCCAATTGGTTTCACTACGGTTCCTTTTCCAGCGGGTGTATTGTCTATTGCGCTTCCTGATCATAGCTTGAAGCGCAGTGGTGAACCACGGACAAGATATAGGTCGACTACGGTAAGTGCGAAGCGGAACATGGGTTGTATATAGATATAGTATGTTTTCATTTAAGAAGCTTAGTTTTTCATGCACTGAACTCAGATCCCAACAGGCAGACCAATAAATTCGGGATATATCACATAAGAGGGTATTTAAGTCCAGCAAACGATAGTCTGGTGAAATAGATGAACTACCCACCACATTAAGGTCATTAAGCTTAATGTCAAATGAACAAAAAATTAGATCATGATCAGAGATAAACGACATTTGGTCAAACTTTAAAACAATAGACATATCAGACACGAGAAAATAATCTAAGAGGCTGGGACTGCAATTTTGCCCAAACCTTGAGGGTACGATCACATAAACAATATCAAGACCGACACCGGAGACACATTCTAACAGACGGCAACTATACAAGTCACTACATAGCAAGTTCACATTAAAATCTCCACAGATAATAATATCACTCTAGTTGACAGCCACAGAGGACACGTTGAAAAATATTCATTGAAATCAAGACACTTATGGGGACTATAAACGCACGAAAGAAGGACTTTAGACAATAAGCCAGACACTTCAACTAACAAATGCTCAGTAACGCTGCCGGATATTCCTGATACTAACCGATTTTCAAGATGCTTTTTACAATAAATTGCTACACCACCACCCTTTTTAACCCTCCTATCCTTCCTATAAAGGACATAGCCCTCCATGTCAAAATGAGCGTCCTTTACCTCTGGCCTAAACCAGGTTTCAGATCAAGCGCGGATCCAGAAAATAATTTCGGGGGGGTCCAACTTTTTTTTTTTTTTCATAAAAACGATTTTGAGAGTAAAGCTAGGTATTGTGCTGTTCACTTGAAAATTTAAATGTTTTGAAGTGTGCCTGGCATCGTTTCCCATTAGATTCAGTCATGGACGCTGGCAACATTTTGCAGTGAAAATCGTCGTTTAAAAACATGTTCAAGGCATGAAAAGATCTGAATCTAATGGGAAACGATGCCAGGAAGATATTCTATATTCAAAACATTTACCCCGTTATTCATAAAAAATATTAAAGGTTTACAAAGCTTTTTTAAATGAGATTTCCATACAAATTTTCAATTATAAGAGCTTAATAAACCTATTTTATTTTTGATTTATAAGAGGGTTAAAGTGTCGTCTCATATAGTTTCTAGGCGACTTGAGACATTTTCACCTTGAAACCACAATACCAAGTATAAAATGGAAATGACAAAGTTACAGACCGCCCCCTGGATCCGCGCCTGTTTCAGATACACAAATTATATCGACGCCAGATTGCTTAAATACGGTCCAAACAACATCCATCTTTTCATGCTACGCGCATTAAAGTGAACCATATTTAGGCCATTGTGACGTTTGCACAGAATGTTCAGCGAAGCACGACTATTATCTTCAACGCCATTCGCATCACTTTTGTTACCAAACATTTAATTTATTGTGGTACGGTCTTTTTTAACCCATAAATATTCAAAGCGGACAATCTGGTTACACTTATTCAGCTGTCTGCTGGCATTTGCTCCAATCGTTCACTTCTTTTTGTTTTACAGTTACTATAATTTTGAATTTTCAAAAACACAAAATAAAATTTCATCAAAAACATTGCATTCTTTTTCTTTTTACATAAAACTTTTTTCTACACATTTTTTCGAGCAAACCAATCTCAAAATTTTTCAGTTTCTTGTTTTACCAAAAAAAACCAATATAATCATTTGGAAAACGCTTTAGAGCAAAAAATTGTAACGGTCGACTCGTGGAATTTGCGGATTTTGTATTTTTTAAATTTTCACTTGGACGCAGCCTTTATGAAGTTGTAGAACTGAAACCTCTTGGTTGTTTGCAGCGAAATGAGGTGATGAGTGGTGGTGCTAATTTGAAACTGAAAATCCTCGATCAATGAACAGTATTTTTTATTTTTAGTCAAGCTGACGATTCGAATGCAATAACTTATTTTGAAAATCACAGGTATGAATTTCTGAGTTTTAGGCCCGTTTTCTCAATATCCGGTTTACGCTCACCAGCACTTTGTTTCACAGATAACCGAGGAACTTTTGTGATTAGCGTTTACCGGATCGAGAGTAAGGGCAGTTGTTTAACGGTTACTTAAGATAAGGATATTTTCAAATTACTCTCCAAAGAACCCATTTCAACAGCATGCAACAGATCTATGAGGAACGTGTTAGTGGTTGTCAGGCAGCGCAACAACGTCGTCAAAGACAACACCAACGACAAGATTGCTTTCCACCTTCGCCTCGTCAATATGCGCCGCAAGAATTTGAATTGTGTGAAGATGAACAATTTCAACATCCGCGAATGTTCGAGAATCTCTCATGTATGTATGGAAGTTAATGTTGTTTTTGTAGCAGCAACAAATACCGTGATACTTTGAATATCAATTCGGGTTCGAATTCGAATTTCGTTAGTGAGTTATGCCAGGTTGCGTCGAGTGACATTCACGGTGCTAACGCATATAAACATCAGGTATAATTAATTTTCGTATTCCGGCGGCTTCCCAACCCAGGCTTAGCTGTTGCTTTTGGTCAACATCATTTGGCAATGCAGTATAAAATTGGGGCGTCAAATTCAGACATAGGGGCACAAAAAGGGTTGTGAAAAGCTGTTTTGAAATCGCGGATTATGGCTCTGAATCAGTTTCCGAAAATGATTCCTATCATCTAGCATCTCAAGCTCCTCACATGCACGCACATCAAGCCACTAATTTTTAAAAAGGCATCTCAGTTGTTTCGCCTTGCCCTCCACCCTTCTTTTCCAAGGCGGAACAACACTTCCAAAAGTACAAGTTATTCTTCAGGGCTCTCTAGGAGGGCAAGGTTTCATCGTTAGACTGAAGATTGCGAGCAGCTTCTCGATGTCAAACACTTATTGTATTACTGTGCCCACTTCGCTGCACGAGGATGTGTGCGTATTTTGGAATTCCACAAGTTGATGGTCCCCTGCCGATGTTGGGTCCTCTTAAAAGTGCGCTCGTTTCGTACGGTGGATCGATGTCCGCCGTCGATCACGGCATGATCAAGGGTTCCTCGTTTGATCAGTGGACAACCAGCCACGAAGCCAATCAAACTATTCCCGTCGAGATTAAGTTTCCCGACTGTGGAACCAAAGACTTCTCCTTTGCCCACCTGTCATGGAAATAACCAAGCGCAGCAACGATCGTATGCCGGCTTAAGTTTATCAAGAGGCCATCGTCCGTCCACTCGATTGGCGCTTAGGCGCAAATAAATATTGTGTTAAAGAACCCAGCTTTTAAGTGGAAGGTGCCGAGACTTTTCTTGTCCTTCTACCTTGCACTTTCACTTTAGTAGATGCCCTAAGGCCCGACTGATTTCACGCCTAGTTCATTGCATTCCTTGTAGCGCGGTGTATCAGCCTTTGCATTAACGAGGGCATCAACCTGCCGGCCAAAGGGGCCTTATTTTAAAGGATCCGAACATTCCAAACACATGCCCTAATATCGTAGTCCTTTGCGCGTTTGTCGTCAGCACAATGCAGAGTTCCCATGCTAAGCTTTTTTTGTGTTTTTATTTCACGTTGGTTTTTACTTGGAGGGCAGCAAGCCCAGCCTAGCTACAGAATTGAAATTTCTATCATTTGCGGCTACAAAAACAATTTATTCAACCGCCTTCTATAAGGCAATCCCAGATATATTCAAACTCATTTACTCAAAATAGATCAAACTGATGCCGTTGCTTTCGAGGCCATGCGAGCTCAAAATGACAGACCACGCTATCAACAACAACCACGTTTCAATCTTTGTGACTTGCCATCAGAGCAGCTGGAGGATTTTTCCGATCCTCAATTTAGTGGAGATGAATGTAACGCGTGTCCGCCGCAGCAACAACAACAACATCAAACTCCCAATATAAGTGATATATCTGCGCCAGATTTTTGTGATGTGTCTGATGCTTCACCTTGGCCTGAGCGTACGCCGCCAAGACGTATGCATACGCCGAGCAGACAACACCAACAACGACAAAGCCAACAGCAATCCTATCCAGATGAATGTTTGGACGACGACTCGGCGTCAATGTACGAAAGTTCAGCGAGTACACCCACACCACAATTTCATTACTCTCCAATACAGCTTATGAATACACCAGATGTTTGCGTACCGACGCCACCGCCACCCACGCCAACGCCGTCACCTCACTTTTCCCCCATTAGATTTCAGCCGTCGCCTGTTCGCTATCCTAGTGAATGTTTGGAAGATGTTTCGGTGCCCTCGTTTCCTGGTTCACCATGTGATATGCCCACCCCACCATCACCACCAAGAGTGCAGACGCCACAGGATTTGCCGTCGGGTATGGTGTGTGATGTTAGTATGCCATCTTTCCGGTCACCTCCAACACCTTCAATGTCTTTTCCCAGCGAGAGGTTGGACGATCTGACGATGCCTTCGTTTGAGGATGCTTCCTGCGGTTCGCCTTTAGATAGGCGTTTTCTGCTAGATTCAAGATTAGCGGATGAGAGTCCACTATCATTTGCTTCATCTGGGCCGCCAGCATCATCGAGAGGTTCAATCCCTTCCAAAAGCACACCATGTCGGTCTCCATCTCCTTCACCTCCTCGGATATGTCCAGCATCTCAAAGCATTTGCTCAACACCTCGTTCAGCCAGTCCGGCTCAACAACCTTATAAGCCTACCCCTCGGCGTAGACGTTCATCTCCACCACGCCGATTTAATTTAGCACAGATAACGTCGCAACGCAGGCCGATTTGTCCATCGAGAGCACCAAGTCCGTGTACTCCTACACTTCCAGCACCACATGTTTCTATGTATTTACCTACGCCAGTTGGAAGGCCAATGCGCACTGACTTTCCGAGTGAATGTTTAGCAGATGTCAGTGAACCAGCATATTTCAGCAGTCCTCCACGTGCTTCACCTCCTTGCATGCCTCAAAATTTACCAAGCGAGTGTTTGGGTGATATTAGCGAGCCATCCTATCAGATGACACCACCTGCACAAACGCCCTCAATGCCACACGATTTGCCGTCTGAGCAGATATGTGATATGAGTCAACCGATGTATCAGTCACCAGCTAGCGAACATTTAGTTAGCATGTCGATGCCTTCGTTTGCAGACACATCATGCGGTTCACCTTTGGATAGACGTTTCTTATTAGATCGTAGACTAATGGATGAAAGTCCACCATCTTTTGTTTCATCTTTAGCATCATCACCACGCAGTTCATCACCGTGCAGATTTCCATCACGCTACTTAGCAGACGAAAGTATGCCTTCAATGGTTTCCTCACGATCGCCATCACCTCCGCCTAGAATCCCGTGTACACGTCGAGCATCACCATGTCCTCACTCTAGATCTGCTACAACTCATAGAACATTGTCAGCACCATGCTTTTCACCATCACCGAGGCGTCAGCGTACACGAAGTCCATCTCCTATGTGCCCACCTGCTCCACATTTTTCTTTACGCTCGCCCACTCCCATTGATTCGCCACCTAGGCGTCCAATGCCAACCGATCTGCCAGATGAATGCTTGATGGATATAAGCGAGCCAGCGCATTTCAGTAGCGTGGCAAAAGCTTCGCCCACGCATAGAGCATTTGCAAGCAGTATGACAAGTGAATGCTTAGCTGATATAAGCGCTCCATCTTATGAAATGACACCACCTCCCAGAACACCATCGATGCCGCCCGACATACCTTCTGAAATGATATGCGACATGAGTCCACCGATGTATCAGTCTCCAGCCAGCGAACATTTGTCAAGCGAATCAATGCCCTCATTTGCAGAGACTTCATGTGGTTCACCCTTGGATCGTCGATTTTTGTTGGATCCCTGTTTGGCGGACGAAAGCATGCCTTCAATGGTTTCTTCCCGTTCACCATCACCTTCGCCTAGAAGACCGTATACACCAAGTGGAGGGGACGAACCGAGCTTTGACCAAACCTATTGCGAAATCCTTGAACGATTTAATTCATTGAAATGTAAAGTCAATAACTCGCCGACCACATGTTCACCTGGAAAACTTAGCCGTGGCGGAGGTGAAGCACAAGTTGGCGAATGCATTAGAGAAACTGTTGTTGAGCGTACGGAGAATGAGAATGGACAATTTGAAAGCACGACTCAGCACATCGTTGTTATGGTCGATCCATGCGGTTCCATAAAGACACATACTAAAGAGGTTAAAACGCAATTTCCACAATCCTCACCCCAACGACTGATTCCACCTTCAGCGGATTCGGGAATACTCAGTCAAAGTCCTAGACCCGCGTTACAAATGGAAAATTTGCGTAACTCCGTTCGCAGACGTTTGAGCTTTGACCTTTCGGAAATGCCAAATGAAAACTTAGCGGATATGAGTATGCCGTGCGATGATGAATTGCCTTCTATGGATACAGAAAATATGTTGCGACATTTATCGTGTATGCCACAGGAACAGCTAATGAACGTTTCAGCGCCATCGTATCGAACTCCACAAACTCCATCTATTTCATATCCAAGTGAAAGGCTAGAATCAATGTCGATGCCTTCCTTCGAAAATGCATCATGTAGTTCACCTTTAGACAGGCGATTCCTGCTGGATCCCAGGCTTGCAGACGAGAGTCCACCATCATTTGCATCATCATACGGGGCATCACCACCGCGTTCGCAGCGCTTTCCATCACTACAGCGAGGTTCAGAATGGCAAACTCCATATGCGCAGCTTAGAACTCCAAGTCCCACGCTTTCTCGCTATGCTCAAGATTCATATAAATCAGTGGGTTCCACTAAGCAAAGTGGTCCGTATGGCACGCCAGAGCGAAGATTCTCTCTACGGCCGCCCTTATCTATGGGAACACCTGCTGGTAGTGTACACACACCGATGGCACCAGCACCACATTTTTCATTACATTCGCCATCACCCGTTGGGTCACCGCCGCGACGTCCGCTGCTAACAAATTTACCTAGCGAACAATTGACGGACGTAAGTGAACCTGCTTACTTTAGCTCACCACCCAAAGCGTCATTGCCAAGAAGATCTTTGCTTTCAAATCTACCCAGCGAAAGACTTGACGATATTAGCCAACCATCATACGAAAGAACTCCTCCACCTCAAACTCCTGGCATGCCGTCAAGCTTACCAAGTGAAATGTTAGGGAACGTATCTGCACCCTCATACAGAACACCAGCTAGTGAGCGTATTTCAGATGTCACCATGCCAAGCTTTGAGGATGTGTCATACGAATCCCCATTGGACAGGCGCTTCCTCTTAGATCCGAGGTTGGCAGATGAAAGTATGCCATCATTACCGGGAACACCATACTCCGCTGATGTACCCAGAGCTGGCGCAGCTAGACGTCGTCTTTCTTATAGTCATCCGGATTCGTCAAGAGGTGGTGATAGCCGAGGTGCCCCATTTAGAAGTAATTCTGAAGGTAGAGGCAAACGCGGCCAAATAGGCCCTGCTACTGTAGAGCAAACACACACTACAATACAACAAAGTGGTACATACCAGCAAGATCATAATATAACGCCGGCAGAGAGATCATCATCCATAGATCAACGTGCAAGGCAAGGAACTCTGCTAGATGCTGCAAAAGAACAACTACAAATTACTACTTCAATCCATTCCATGAAGCGTGTGTATCCTGATGGTCCTAAAGGCAGTTCAAGTGGGGGGCACATGGGGAAAAATAGCATGTCCTTTCCAAGTGAAAATCTGGGTGATATATCAATGCCTTCTGGTCCAATGTCATCAACAAGAAGGTCATCACGTCATAGTGAAACTCAGAACCTGGAAGACGTTTCTATGCCTTCTGAGCCACCTTCTATGGGAATGTCGACAACAGGGCGTTCACAGAAACATAAAATGCGGTCACGAAGCTCAAATCTCGAAGATGTATTAATGCCTTCAGGAGGACCTTCTATGTCTTCAACAAGAGGCATATCACCGCGCCCTAGGGGACAAAGATCCGTACAAAACATTAACGATATATCTCCTATTTCATTTGCATCTACAATACCGTCTATGAGTTCGAGTACGCGAAGGGGAAGTACGGGTGGAAAATATTTATCAACATCGTCTAGAGGTTTATCGGGTTTGGCGAATTATGCTCCATTCTTTGAGCAAATACGTTCACGCAATAATTCTCAAGCTTGTGATCCCTGTGATCCTTGTAGTCCATGCGGCCCAACTGTACAAAATGTTGAGAAAACCTCTAACAGTTGCGATCCATGTGCTGAATTTAATAATTCGAAAAGAAATCGCAAAAATGGTGCATGTTAAAAGGTAAACAATTTAGTAAAACGTAATCGGTACAAAATTACTTCAAAAAAGTAAACCTTCAAAGACATATATTTGGTATGGCACATTTACTTTCTGTAACAATTCTTGTAATTAAGAAAATACATACGATTATAATATAAAGTTTGAGTTTATTTTAAAATTTCTTTGTATATAATATCTGTGTTTCTACGAACGTATCGCCGGTAATACTGGAAAATGTTCCCAGCTGTAACTGAATGTATTTTTAAATTCGATTATAACCATTAGCCAATTTCTATTTTTTCCAACAAATTAAAGTGATAGGGAACGTTTTGAAGTATCACTAAAGAAAATTGTGTTGGTACCAGAAGGTGGTATAGCCGGAGCGTTTCGGATCGATATCAGTCAAGCAACTGGCAACATCGTTTACACCATCGAGTACTTTTGTCGTTACAACAATAACATAAAAGATATTCTGTATATACGTATAGAGAAAGACCATTTTTGAGGAAAATGCCAAGATAGGCCGCCTTAAATCAAGGCCTGATATGGTGCGTTATTTAGCCATTTGCTGAGAAAGCCCGATTATCAAGCCAACTGATGAGCATACATACTTTCATACATGCATACATATATAGCACAGTTTTGTTTCCTAAGTTAAACGATTTATTTGCATCCTATAATTTTACTTATTCTAACCAATTCTTCAGGACTTTATCCACATTAGGCTTATAATTAATTATATGTGCCCGCTTTAGTACAGTCATGTACGCCAATGGGCCATTATACAGATATAAACTTTTGTAAAATTGTATCGCTAATGCTTGTAGATCACTGGGTTGTTCCTGTGCAAGATATAACGATACGCTTTCGACAATTTCATATAAATGCTTGCCATCGATTTGTATGCTTTCAATTAGATTTGCAAAATTTTCCAAAAGAATCACTTGTAGTTTATACTCTTGCGTTTGGCTATGAAAAGAAGGAAACGATAGAAGATAATAATAAAAAAAAATATACACACATTAATAAAAAACATTTATTTGGAACTCTAAATACTCACGCAGCAATTTTCTCTGTTCTGCTATGATTAGCGGCTTTTGTTAAGAAATCTCTCAGATATGGAACAACATCACTGCAAAATGAGAGTAAACAAACATTATTCTAGTTTTTGCAGAGTGCTTGGAAAGTTGTAACTCACTCTAAACTGCGCTTCAATATAAATTGTTTAGCATGTGTAGCAAGTACGTTTAATAATGTGAAACATCGGTTCAAAACAATGACGTCACCATTACGAAATTTCTCCACTAATGGTGACCATACTAAATGCACCAAGGGCAGAAGCTCATCTTCATAGTTACACAACAAAGGTAAACCACAAATTAAACATTCAAGTGCAAGTATTTGCTGCGATTTTTCACGAAAACTAACAAACTTGAGCGTTTGATTTAAAATATCTTTAACCATATGAATGTGACGTGGCAATTGGGGCTTCACATCTTCAGTTTCATCTTCCATATCTACATCAGCGTCGGTAGAGTTTTGTGCAGTTGCTGCATCCTTTTGACTATCCACGTTCACCTTGGCATCTCCAATAGAAATATGCGAATTTTCTAAAATATCCAACCAATTTTTCAAAGGATCATCATTTTGTAGAGAATCAACCACAACTTGCATCGGCACAGCCGCAACATCAGCATCACTGCTATTTTGCCATTGAGTAATGTGTTTTAAAAATGCGTTGAAAACACGTAAGAACGCATTAACATTTTCAGTTTGTTGAGCTTTACTACATTCGTCCTGTATCGTTTGGAAAATCGTCTCTAAATGAGGCAAGGATCTGCGACTGCTTAGTTGTAGTACAACAGTGAGTATGTCAACGGCAGCAGAGCTTTCGGGAGACTTTAGAAAAGAAGGTATAATTTTTATAAATTTATAAAATTCGATTATAAAAAAGTACCCGCTTTAATATTGTATTGAGATGATAACTTATGTAATCTGTGTGCGTTTCAATTAAATGGCTGACTTTGGCGAATTTTAATGCTTTTTGTATTGATCCTAAACAAAAATTGGCTGCTTGATAGACCATTGTATTGCTATTTGCTGTGGAGGGTATTGATATATTTTCAGTAAATACATAAGAGTGCTACTCTAAACTGTAGGTACCTACCCACTTTCAGGAGTACTTTGTGTAGGCAGCGAAATATAAAACGATCAAATCGGCTACCATAAAATGTTGCACAGTGTCCTAGGGCATCTAAGGATAAACATGTATGTAGGACATTGAATTCTGCATCTAAAATTGTAACACGTTGCGATTTATTCACTGGAAAGAGGAAAAATACAAAACACTTTATGGTGCATTTATAATAAATATGAGCCAATGAGGCGTACATTTAGCAGAAATTCTCGAAAAAAGCACGCTTTTCGTATTCATTATTTTTTTCTAACCGAATTGCTGAGTTCAACAAAGAACCCAATTTCGGCTGTGAATAGCGTCAATCAGAATCGACCACTCTCCTAATTCTTATTATGCAGAGGGGATTTATCATGGAGTTTGAAGGTGTTGATAATAATACATTCTGGACCGATAGTTTTCAATGCAGAAAGAATTTTGGGTTATATCAAGTTTTTATGTCTTGAAATTATGTTTCAAATATCCCGTTATTATTTTTCCGTTCTAATGGTATCTGCTTGGCATTATTAGATACCATGATAAATTATTAAATACTTACCATCAGGGTAATCTCTTTCGTCATCTGAGTCCACATCCTGCTTACGAATTTCTACCGCTGATTCATATAGACCAGTAGTACGATCCACAAACCAGTCTGTTGGCTACATGATAGTAAAAGAAAATAAATATACACAATTAGAAATAATTTCTATGAAAATGTAAATAACTAATGAACCTTATCAACTTTCAACCGCCAACTAGCATCCGGCTGCAGCGCTAGGTACCAATGCTTATCATCCAGGATTTCTTCGATTAGCATTTCAACCAATTCCAAATCCATAGTGTTAATAATTTTTCTATCAGTCGATGTGCAAATCCAAAGCAAAAGCAAGAGTGCTTCGTTCATGGTTTCATTATTTTGTGCCAAGAGTTCCAAAAGAAAATCAAATACTAAATGATTAACCGATTTGGTTTTGCCCAAAATAGCGCAAATTTCTTTCACCAAATTTATGCAACGTTGATTTTTAAAAAATTTGTATTGACGCCAATTAAGTTTAGCACATTCATTATAATCAGCTTCAACTATTTCTCTTATGGCATATTCTGCCGTTAAAAAATCTCTTGATATTTTCATATCTACAGCCGAAAGCAAACAGCGACAAAGCATTTCCAAATTTTTCGGCAGTAAAAACAGGCAATGGAGTTTTGACGTACTCAAATTGTTTAGAAAACCTTTTAGGAAAATTAATTCTGCATATTGTTCAACATCTGCACCGCGGTTAATTATGCGTGGTAATTTGGTTAAATGTTCATCGAATAGCATTTCTGCGTAATTATCAAAAATACATTCGTTTGCATTGCCCACTTGTTGTAAATTGTTTAAAGTGCGCATGCACATTTTATTAATGTTCATATCTGCATCCTCTGACATTGCTATAACACTTTCGAGCAAAGGCAAAAAGTTTTCTCCAAGATTATGCGCACAAGAATCAATAAGCGTACAACACATGCGTGAATATTCAGTGCGCACCTGCACAGATTCGTGTGAACGTAGAATATTTGTTTGTGCATAAATCGTACGTAATTTTTTTGAAGTAGCTTTAAACCATATCTCCGACCGGCCGTTGCCTTGCATACGTTTTAAACGTTCTTCAATAGGGTCCTGTGAGTTTTTACTTTCAAGCATATCAGCCAAAGCTTCGTATGAATCGCCTTTTCCTTGCGAAATATTGTGAATAAGGTTTTTGAAATCATTTTTATCGTAGGTGCATTTATTCATATCATTATTGGATTGATCAAATATAACACAAAGTACACGTCCCAAAGCTTTAATGGCTGTCTGTTAGACATAAAAAAGGGATATGCATGTTTCATAAAGGCAAGGACAGAAATTAAACTTACAGATTTAAGAGTCTCGCCGAATTTTTCATCTGCAAGACTCGTCTTCAATAACACTGTAACAATTTTAGGCAAAAATATAAAAATTATATCCGCAACTTGATTTCGAAGCACTACATCTGTAAACTCAGCTTCATTATGTACATAGAAAACCGCCATTAGACAGTCAAGTGATGCAATTCTAAAAATACATAAATATATAAATTAAAATAAGTTTCATACAAGTGCTGCGTTAATATGTATTTACACTAATTTGCGATATTTTTCCTTTTCAATAAATTCGACCAACGATAACAATATTTGTCCTAAGAGCATTGCAGATGGCTGTGTATAAAAAGCTTCCAAGACATCGCTATTTGAACGCCGTAGTGCCTCAGCAATACATTGCACTGATATTAATTTTAATTCTTCACTTAAATTCGACCGCGTCGTAATTGCTCCAGATTCGCGTATTTGTTTCAGCACAATAACTAATAGTGTGCGCAACTCTTGTACATCTTCTAAATACAATTTGGACATAACAATGCGCACACAATCCAAGATGCCCGCCATCAAATCCTGATTTGATCTGCAAGAAAGTTTTTCAGTTCTTCTTAGGTGTGCACCACAGTATAAGTTCACTTAACTTACCCATTAAGGTCTTCCAATTTAAGCACAAGCGGCGCCAATATTTGCGCATGAAATACTTTCATTTGCGTAAAATTAAATTGCTGTAATTCATTTCGTAGGCGTTCCAAGTTTTCACGAGTTGGTGCACGCAAAAACATGTCCAACGCTGGTTTCACTTTTAAAACGAATTGTTCAAAAGAGGCCATTATGACGGCTTCACATTTATTTGTTTATGAAAAGAAGAATGTAAACGCCGGTGTTTTACGTACAAATTTATTTTACTATTGTCAGCTGTTTTCAAGGTCGATGGAGCGAAATTCAATCGAAAGCTGCAAGTTTGGATATTGTGGCGATTATTCTCAAGCATGTACCAACCCTAACTCAATAACACTCCCACAACTAGTTAAACACAACCGAGATAACGATGGCTACGCTTATGCATGCAAGCGTATAACTAGGAAGAGGAAGAGAGATGGCGCGAGTGTTTGCGAATACGATGCAAAGAGGAGATGCCAATAAATAACACAAACCCTTCCAGAACACGAAAAGCGAACAACCAAGAAAGTTCTCGGTGCGTAGGCAAGCACCCTGTTGGACTATATAAGGCGGTGACCAAGCAAGGCAGTTTGATCAGTTTATTTTCAAGCGTTTAACAGTGAACTACTGTGAAGTTACCAAACTCTTAAATTTGTATTGCGTTTATTACTAGTAAATAAAACTATCTAATAGTTACAATATCTGTGCGTGTGTTTATTTGACTTTATAGTGATCGAACCCAGGATTGATAATTAAGGAATCAACGAATTCGTCACAATATTGTGACGGATATCCTCAAGTATGTACCATCCCTAACTGAATAAGACTCTCCCATCTCAAAGATGGTATGAGTGTTTCGAAAACGTAGCAAAAAATAAATGTGGATAAATTACTAGCTCCAGACTCTGTTCGTTTAGTTTCTTGTAGTAGATTTTTTAACAGCCAACCCTTATTTGTTTGGTAGCACAGCCATACATATATAACACACATATATAAACACAAACTACTCTCATACAACTGATCCGTATCGTTCCCTTGAGATCTTGATCGTGATACTGATCTGGATACATTGTTTACGGCTACTAGTTTGGCATCTTCTTTTTGAATACATAACGAGAGAGTAGAATGAAGGAAATACCGTTCAGAGTTGCTTCAAAGTATTAAATACAACTAAAAACTTGAATATAGACTGAAATTTACATTTTATAGTAACTGATAAGGTGTTATAACTACTTTATATTCACTAATTTGGGAGTTTCATGTCTTCACGTTCAATATTGCAGTATTTAAATTTGCTTGTTGTATTATTGCATACAACGCATCCTGTGTGGTTCGTGTGTACGTCCAGATTCGGAGTAAGTTGCGCTACTAGTAGACATATACTATGTCCAGACTATAAGAAGAAGAGCAGTCCAGAACTATGGACACGCTTGAAGGGGATGTAACTGGCTCTCGGCCAGACTATAAAGGGCAGCATATAACCAAGGCAGGGTAATTGTTTCCTTTAGGAGACAACTGCTAAAACACGTCCAAAAATGTCGGGAGAGGTATCAAACAACGCGTTTTGACTTCGGTATCAACAATCCGAAAGCGGATTTTCAATTTTTTGTTTCAGTGAAAAGTTATTCGACAAAACCCCAAAAATGACCCGGGTCCGATCCCAAATAGGGGGCTTGATCCAAGGTATCTATGTGCAGAACACCTTTCTGCGTAGGCGGCCTTCGGCCGCGCTTCAAAAAAATAACCCTTAGCCGGTCCAACACCGGCTACGCGGTCCACAGTATTTCTGCGCAGAACACACTTTTTGCACTTTTCGATCCACCCTAATCTGTGATTACAACAACCACATGAAAATGACAGAAAATTTTCAACTTTGATGGCAAATATCTCTTCACTGAAACAAAAACTCGAAAATTCGCTTCTGGATTATTGTTACCGAGGACAAAACGCGTCTTTTGATACCTTTCCCGATAATTTCCGACGTGTTTTAGCAGTTGTCTCCTAAAGGAAACAATTACCCAAGGCAGGATGATGGTCACAATATTAATCGATTTTGTTATTGTTGTACCTACATAAGCAAGGTCTTCTATGTTTGGTACCGCATAGGGTATTGATGATCCAACTCCAAAATAACAAACGCATTAATTTTGGATAACTCAAAATTTCAAATCAGGATGTTAGAAATGCTATGTTAGCTTACCAAATTTATATTATATTTTGTAATAAATACTATTTGCATTCACTTCATTACGAAAATAAAGTTAAAAAAAAATGTATGTTCCCCTAACAAGTTCAACATTATCATCGTGATCCACAACATTTCCGAGCAGAGTCCGGCCTTTTTGACCATTTGAGGTTAACACTAACAGTTAGTTTATTTGATAGACAACCAACGATTTCTGTGTATTAAACGTCGTTAACCCTGCAAAAAAAGTAAATACTCCGTTTCATATTCCAAAGAATACTCCTAAAGGAGTATCAGAGTACTCCAACACTTATCCTCATTCATATAAAAAAGGTGGTCCAATTTACATGGCAATGTCCGGTGATTGGATCACCTAATCCATCTCGGAGTACTCCGTTTCTTTTCAATACTCTATAGACCACCTAGGTGAGAGTACTCTCGAAATACTCCAATGGGATTACTCTATGGAGTATTCAACAGAAAAGCGAGAGTGGGAGTAGGTGATCCTCAAAAGAACACATACTCCCTTCTCGCTTTCGTCTAGAATACTCTATAGAGTAATCTTTTGGCAGCATTTTTAAAGTACTCCACTATTCGGAAGCAAAGTAAATGGTACTCCGAGTAGGATTAGGTGATCCAATCACCGGACATCGTTATGTAAATTGGACCACCTTTTTTATATGAATGAGGATAAGTGTTGGAGTACTCTGATGCTCCATCGTTTTTTACAGGGTAAGGTTGTGGACCAATGCGCTTGCTTTGCTAGCTGTGCTTGTTGTTGTTGTTGCTAACAGTGCTTCGCCCTGCCCAATGGGCTCGATCACTCTAAATTGACATCAGGATTTTCTAACGGAAGTCCGAGGAATCGCGCAGTTTCCACAGGGTTGGACCAGAGTGATGTAGGTGTTAGAAGAGTGGGTTCAACTGAACAGGAGAAGAGATGTATGGTATCATGAGGGGACATACCACATGCAGGGCATGTGTTTGGTATGTTGGGGTTCAGTCTGAATAAGTAAGAGTTTAACCTATTACAATATCCAGAGCGAAGTTGTGCTAGTATGACTCTAGTCTCCCTCGGAAGTACACGCTCCTCTTCAGCCAATTCAGATGATTGAGTATTAATAACGGGATTGACAGGCCGAGATCTGAGAGATCTGTCTAGAGATATGATGCCGGATCTCATCGTAATGCTTACGGAGATGTCTCCTTATGTCTCTTTTTTGGGCGGTGCTACATCCAAAAGATGTCGGTTTGGATGACTCGGTTTATGACAGTTCAGAAGGAACTGTCTAATCAAGAGTTCCGCGTGCTCTTGAACAATGAGCAATTTTGCCTCTTGATGGAGGTGAGCCTCAGATGACATAAGTAGGCATCCCGTAGCAGTTCTGATGGAGGTGTTTTGGCAGACTTGCAATTTCCTCCAGTTGGTGTCAGAAAGATTGGGCGACCATATAGGCGCAGCATAGTCAATAACCGGCCGGCCAATAGCCTCATATGTAGCAAGCAATGTTTCTTTGTCTTTTCCCCAAGTACTGCCGGCCAGTGACTTGAGGATCTTATTGCGGCTCTGCACCTTTGAGGCTATTGCGGTGGCATGACCAGCGAAGGTGAGGCCGTTGTCTAATGTCACACCCAAGATCTTCGGGTAGTTGACAGTAGGTAGATGTACTCCGTCTACTTGGACATTTAACTCTTGCCCCATTTGCGCATTCCATGTAGTAAACAGGGTCGCCGTCGATTTAGTCGGAGATAGGGTCAGATTACGCTCGGTGAAGAAGCTGGAAAGGTCATGGAGGTACTGTTGATTCTAATACAGAGTTCGTCAGTGGAGGGACCGTTGCCCGAGGCCATTATCGTGCAGTCGTCAGAGTAGAAAACAATGGAGACTCCCTCTGGTGGGGGGGGAAGTCTCGAAATATAGAAATTAAACAAAAGGGGAGAGAGAACACCACCTTGCGACACCCCTTGTTTTATTCTTCGTGGTCTAGATTTCTTGTTCCTGAATTTCACTGTTTCCTGTCAACCATTGGGGTAATTAGCAGTCAACCTCTTAAGGCCGGCAGGGAGCGGTGTCTCATCCAGATCTCGGAGGAGTGTGGCGTGATTGACCGTGTCAATTGCATTTGACAGGTCAATTGCCACGAGAACCGTCCTATGGTTTGGTGGGTGTTGATTCAAACCGTTATTAATCTGCGTTGTAATGGCGTTCAGAGCGGATGTCGTGCTGTGATTTTTGCGGAAACCATGTTGATGATCGGCCAATTTTAGATTTGTAATGAAGTAAGGAAGCAGAATGGACTCTAGTAATTTCACTACCGGCGAAAGGAGGGATATCGGACGATATCAGCGGCTAGCTGTGCTTACTTTAGTTTACCTTGTTTTTCTATAAAAGCTTTTATGGCCAAATAAAAGCTTCAAAGACTGTAACAGAAGTTCGCTTCAAGCGAGTAAAGTAGAAATGTCACTTGGCTAGCTTTCATACATTTTAGTAGAGTTCAAACAAATTTCAACAGTTCTCGGAGCAAAGCTATTCGTTTTTTCATCCCTAACCGGATGTTTAATTGACAGAAGAGAGTCGCTTGTATATCTTTACTGCCCACCAAACAATTTTTGACAACTAAGCCCTCTTCGTGTTCTGTTGTTTGTAACGGCAAAAGCACCCCCGAGGGAGAGTAGTCAAATTTACCGCATACCGGATGTCATGAAGCGGCCTCCATGATCCAATAATACAGGTCGTGTTATTAGACCAGCTGATTTTTTTTTGTCTCGAATTTTGACATTACACTCATTTCTCAGTACGATTTTGACGTTAAACTCACAAATTACAAAAACAAAATCCATGGACAATTTTTGTGTGTCTGATGTTTGTCGAGCTGCTACCTCCGGTTATAGTTGGATCATGACGGCCTCTTAATGGAAAGGGAATCGATGACTATTTTGATCGACTTCGTTATCGGCGGGTGCAGTCAAATTCGACAAAACTATTTTAAAGGTAAATATGGAAATTTCTCAATAAATATGAACATTTATTCTAACCACGGGAGTTTTTGTTCTTAGCGAAGCCATCAGTGAAGTCATCACGTATTTTTGCAGAATAATGTCAATTGCAAAATCATTCAACAAATCGCTAACTGCGAAAGGTGGCTCAAGTTCAGCTAAACCATCATGTGTCTTAAGACCATTGGATTCCGATTATAATACAATTGATTTAAATTCAGGCAGAAATATGGTAGGACGTTCACGTGAGACTGGTATAAAAGATGTTCGCTGTTCAAAGAGGCAGTTAGAGTTGGACGTGGATATAGAAAATTCACGAGCCAAATTGCGAGTAATCGGCGTTAATCCTTGCAGCGTTAATGGATTAATGGTAATGCAAAATACTGAATGTCAACTGGAGCATGGTGATGTACTAGAGTTGGTTTATGGAAAACATCAGTATGAGTTACAGTTCAAACCCTCACCAACAGCACAAGAAGTTAACGCGAAAGAAGAGTACAAGAAAAATGATACTAAATCAGAAAATAACCCGGATGTGATAAGCGTCAACAATGAAGCAAATATTTCCGGTAAGTGGGAATCCATAGAAAATGGAGCATTGATGGTTTATACTGGTGGCGGAGTGAAGGCATCAGAAAAAGTCGCTGGTTATGATATTGACGGTACCATAATTACCACAAAATCAGGCAATGTTTTCCCCAAACATATTGACGATTGGCAGATTCTTTATCCTGAAGTGCCGAAGAAATTGAAACTGCTGCAACAAAGTTGTTATAAGATTTGCTTTTTTACAAATCAAGGTGGTATTGGTAGTGGCAAAATAAAGTTGGATGATTTCAAAAGAAAAATTAAAGATATTCTTGAAAAGCTAGACGTTGCGGTGCAAGTTTTTATTGCTGTTGAAGAAGGGCACTACAGAAAACCATTGATTGGAATGTGGCAGTATCTGATAGAAAAGAAAAATGATGACATTGAAATAGATTTGGCCAAAAGCTTTTACGTAGGTGATGCCGCTGGACGTCCGGAAAGCGGTACAGGCAAAGCTAAACGTAAAAAAGATCATTCTTTGGCAGATCGTCGATTTGCTGCTAATATAGGTTTATCTTTCTATACACCCGAAGAACACTTTCTAGCTAAACCAACAGAGCATTGGATTAAGCCTGAGTATGAGCCAAGCGCAGTAATAAATAATTCACAAACTTTATTGGAACCAGATACTGCAAAACTAGCTGATGGTAGCTGCGAAATGATAATTATGGTAGGATTGCCTGGTTCAGGTGAGTTCAAAATTTTACTTTCTTAAAGGATTTTGGGTTATGAATTTCGAAAAATTATTACATTATTTTTATTTTTTCTTACCAAGGTAAATCCCATTTCTGCCGCGAATACTTGGAGCAACACAACTTTATTATCGCCAGTGCCGACAAAGATGGAAGTGCAAAAGCTTGCCTCAGCATATGTGAAAAGGCATTGAAAGCGGGTAAACCTTGCGTAGTTGACAACACAAATGTTGATGTGGAATCACGAAAAAAGTTCTTACAACTCGCTAAACAGTTCAACGTGCCCTGTCGTTGCTTCATAATGAACGTGCCATTAGATCAAGTGCGCCATAATATTAAATACCGACATCTAACAGATAAAAGTCACTCGAAAATTAATGAAATGGTTTTCAACATGATGAAGAAAAAGTATACAGCTCCAACAAAAGACGAAGGTTTTATTCAAATCATCAAAGTAAATTTAAAACCAAAATTTAAAAATGCAGCGGAAGAGCAACTATACAAATTATATTTACTAGAGAAATGAGTAGAAATCAAAACAAAGCCGAAAATGTAATATAAAATTCAAATGTTCCTTTTTATGAATACACGAGATGTTGAATATTAATCTAAGGTAAATATTCTTTTTGCAATATCATCGATAAGCCAATCCATAGCTCCTAGCAATTTTTCGCCAGTTACAGCACTTACACCCACAACTAACCAATGATGTGTGGTTATGTCATCAAGTTCGAGTATCTGTAAAATATAAAAAATTTATTTCAATATAATTTTAGGGTTATTGAAACTTTTATATAGTGTTAACTTACATCTTTGATATCATTAGCGCTAAGTGCGCCTGGCAAATCCTGCTTGTTCGCAAGCACTAATAGTGTGGCTCCAGCAAGTCTTTCCTCTTGCAGTAAGACTCTTAGTTCTTGTTTACACGACTCAAGACGCATACGATCTGCGCTGTCCACTACCCAAACCAAACCATCTGTGGATTCGAAATAATTGCGCCAGTAAGAACGTAGCGATTTCTGACCACCAACATCCCATAAATTTAGCATGTAGCCATTGTGCTCCAAAGTTTTTATATTGAATCCCAATGTGGGTGATATTGTATCGATTGATTCACCATTAAATCGTTTCAATATTGTTGTTTTACCGGCATTGTCCAATCCGCTGTTGCGTTGGTGTGAATGTGCGGAAAAGTTTAGTATGAGTCATTTTTTATGTTAAGTTATAAACATATTTAATTCCTTACTTACAGTAGTAATATGCGCATTTCCTTTTCTTTTTGTCGCATTTTCTTTAATACTGATAGAAAACCCATTTTACTGAATTTGATATCACGCAATTTTTGTTTAAATTTTCATATGCTGTACAATTTTTGTTTACCTCTGACGTTTATTTCTGTTAAAACAGGTAGTGCTGTGTGTTTAGCGATTGTTAGATGTGCTGTATCAGGGTAGTATTTTTTGGTAGTACCACTTAAACATTTTCTTGGAGATTATTTAGCAATAAGTAGAGAATGGTCGAAAATTGTTGGTCATATTTGGTTATCCCTTTGATTTCTTTATCCTTTCCTTTTTAACTTTGACAGACACGCTCCCCATAAGTTAAGATATGTATTACATGAGGAAATTGTTGAACTCAATTTTGTTTGTATTCCCTTTTGTGCTATCTATTCGTGTTTACATGTGTACTTTTTTTTTTTAAAGCAATTGTGTTGTATGCCGCGATAGAGAGAATAACTTGAAGTGACTTGACGGTACGAAGATATTTGTACGATATCTGTCTTCTCACCAGCTTCGCCGACTTGAATCGTATAAATCGGCTCAAAATAATTGCTCGACATTTTTCGCTTTACGTTTCACAAATGTCTCCCTACTCTACTTACATAAATCAAACATTCAACGTATCTGTCGAAGTAAATCTTTCAAGATTTTGGCCCAATGCATGCTTGCTTCGCTTTCTTTAGTTTACCTTGCTTTTATTTGAAAACTTTTATGGCGAAATAGAATATTCGAAAGTTCTCACAATAAAGCGCTTCAAACGAGTCAAGTAAGGCTATGTCTTGGCCAGCTCTCATACACTTTAGTAGATTTCCAACAAATTTTGACAGTTCTCGAGGCAAAGCAAGCATGCATTGGGCCAAAGCCTTGAGGCAAATTTTCTATGTAAAACGGCCTTAACACGTTCGCTGCCAGGTGACCCACCAGTGGGTCACACAATTTATGCACGAGGGGCCACGTGCATCACTGGTGGTTCACACGTATTATGGTTTTGTATTCAATTTTTTTAAGCGGCTTTTTACTAAATGTATTTATTTTGTAGTCCAGCTCATAGATAAAGGTAGATTTTTGTTAAAACATGATAGGTAAAGAGCCGGAGTTCCCTCGCACAGGTTACAGTACGTCGCAACCTTTTTGGATATTTTCATAGCTTCTCTTCGGCATTCTTTTTTCGAGAGTTCTTTATAAGATTTCGAGCACCGTTTTCTTATTTTGCAATTTTTATGGTCTCGATCTTCATATTCCATCAGCAACTGAGTTTTCTTAGATGTCGTTGGTCCTTCATACTTTTCTGACAGACCTGATTGGAGTATTGAATTTGCCAGAGCGTTTCACTTAAGGCTGGCTGCACAAGACAAACGTGAGAAGGCAAGAAGACAAATTTGACAAAAAATCAGCGCTTTTATTTCGCTATGGCAAACTCGGAATTTACATTATACAATATGGTTCTCATTTCTAATCGGCGATTAATTTGACCGTACAAAATATATCAATTAGCGTTAACAGGTTTTATGAAAGTGTCCCTAAGTGTCATATAAATTTGTATTCTAGCATTGTGCTTATTTAAAAAAAATTTATTCTGAAATTTGATAAAACAGAAAACGAATATGTAATAGTTTTGTAGCCTATAATCTCAAATGGCCTTCGCATGAAGTATGCTACCATCAACACTGAAACTGACACGGCACCAATTTTAATCTTAAACAGACCATCTGAAATTGGTTCTTAGTATATATCAATAAAAAAAAATTTACAAAACATGGTAAAATATTGTTTCCCATTTTCGATGCCTTAAACAAATAAAGCTCCTTAAAACGAATTTCGAAAAGTAGGAATATTACTATTGGTTAAAATCTACAACACTGTTTCCATCATTTCCGTTTTATGCTTTTTGCACTGCCACACTCTTTTCGGTAAACGGCTTTCGAATTTCTGGTAACAATGTACCCAACGCTGTGTACACAGGTTATGAGGGCAAAAAATTGGCCCCTTGATTACTACAAGCAGCTATAGCCGGCAGCAGGCCATTCATGAATATTGGACGCGCGCGCCTCAGTCGATTTTGAACCGGTGTGCTTGAGTGACGTGTTTGAGAATGACCTGGTGCGGTTATCCGAAGTACAAGCGTTTGTTTACCAAATAGTCAAAAGTGTGTGGCTAAAAGGCCAACTAGTAATAATAAAACTATTACTACTGTAATAACAACCATACACATACACATAATTGCTGGTTTTCAAATTAAACAAATTATGTGACTTTAAAGTGAGTTGTATGTTGGCTTAATTATTAAATACATTGTGGTAGGGGAATAAAAAATTATAAGAAGAAAGTTTTAGAACGGCTTCTGTAAATAAATGTTTAATATACAACTTGTTAATAAATAAATTATTATAATCTTGAATAAGCTCGTAATTTCTTATTATACGTTTGTTAACATCGAATAATTTGTTTTCGCTGTGCAGGAGTTATTGCATGCCGCGCTCTACGAAAAAACAATTCAAACAGATTTATGTGACGAACTTTGTTTCATGACAGAGGAAAACCAGTAAAACCGCCTTGCAACCAATACCAACAACCACCGCATAAATATCATTTTACCTACCAATTCAGCCCGGTCAACATAAGCTCAATGAGCCGCTAAGACTGGTATTATTAAAGAATCTTAACGTGTACTTTATGTAAAGGTAACATCAAGCAACGTCGAAGCAACAATAAATTGTTATTATATACATATGTATAGTAGCCATGTTAGATGCTGCTTTGTCTGCGAAGTAAAATGATTATCAAATAAATTGTTTGAAATTGTTTTGTAGGAAGAGAAAGTCGTGGTCGGCTATAAAATATATAACTGAATTGGCGTTTATAAGTTTGGCAAATTAGAATTTTAATGTTTAGAGGGAGTGTGTTTTGATGAGTTTGGTAAAAGATATAAAATACAAAAGTATGCCTACGGTATTTTTTACTAAAAACAACAATACAAAAAGTATACTAAAGCTTAAATATAACAAAAAAAAAAAAAAATAAGAATAAACCTTTCTGTTTAGAAAAAAAAAGGATCAAAAGTCCTTGGCAATCATTGCACTATGGCTCAAATTACCATGTTAACATTCTAGAAAAGACTACAAGCGCCTACAATTATGGTTGCTAGCTCACAAGCAACTTGTTCACACTTGATGTTCACAGGAAATTTCAGATTATACAAAAAAATGTTAAGATTGTTATTTTAGACGCCTTTAAGCATTTGAGCAACCGTAATTAAAGTCACTGCGTGGCTTTTATGAGCGAAAGTTTTAATATTTTTTACATGAGTATAAGTTGAAATTTATAATCAATTCGCTTAGTTTGAAATAAACACATCTGTATGCAAAAATTCATTTAAATAACATAACCTCATTTAAAAATCGCACGCAAAACAAATTTCGGATTTTTAGTTCGTATTTTTGACCTATTATACAAAGGTAGGTTGCTTACGAATCAAAATGGGTTAATGTCTTGCTCACATAAAAAAGCTTTGGTATTTTTCCCATGCACTTGAAAATTGAAAGTGATCGTTATTTTTTGTGAAAAAAATTTAAACATGTATGTTAAGCTCTACATTTGCGCTGCTTACTACATTTTGCATAATGCCACCCATAGGTTAATCTACGGATATGACGTTTTTTGCCTTTTACCAACAATCTTCTGCTTTCCTTCATGTTAGAGACATTGTTGAGTGCGAATGAGTGCTAAAAGATATGGCGTTGTTTGTCAATTTTTATTGCTTCCGTGCGCTTGAATGTCTTTCTAAACTTTAAGTTGGACATCCACTAATACATCAATGAAGAAAACATTAAAATATAAACAGCGGTTTTTGAATGATGCGCTTACAAACATACATACAGACAGACAAAATGTCTAAAAACCGCTATAAAGCCCCCGTATAGGCATCGACCTTTTACTATTTTGTTATTTGAAACCATAAAAATCAAACTCAGTTTATACTTCCCTCAGAAATTGCGTGCGAGAATCACGTTACCGGAGGTTGTATTTTTATAATTTTTGGTAGCGAACATTTTCATTTGAGCCATAGTGCATTTCGGGAATATTTTCTCAAAAGAGTGCAACTACAAGCATAATATCTTCATACATCTATACATAAGATCCAAGACAAACTGCCCAGCGGGAAGTAAAGGGTCGTTTATGTTGTATGCCGGCAACTAAAGGAGCAGCAAATGCCTGTATGCTAAAGATTTACTAAATGAATCTGTGCATACAAAGTTGTTTTTCCAGTTTTTATATATTAAATCACGACGTGTATTAAAAAATTTTAAGGTACGCACATACATATAACACAACAGTGCGAAGATGAAGGAAATGTTAAATATAAATGCAAATGTTTGTCTATATAATTAAAATGCGAAAAATGAATAGAACAATGAAAAAGCAAATAAAACGTAAATCGAGAAAAAGTGTGAGAGTGATAAATATGAAAGGAGCATCATGAGTGGCGGTTATTAAAGTGTAACTGATGCCGGTGAGATGCAAGGGAAAATTATAAGATAACTAAAAATTAAATTAAAGTAAAAAAACAACAAAATTAATAATAAACAAATTAACTAAAAACAAGAAGTATTGGAAAAAATTAGTAAAATAGCAATAAATTATGAATTGTAAATTAAACAGTAAAATAAATGTTTATTTAATTAAAAATCAATAAGCTATACATTATGTAGTATGTCTCTATGTACATAACAATTTAAACAGTCTGATGATGGCAGACCGAAGGTGTTCTAAAAAAAAAATTATTACTAATCAGTTTTCAGTGAGAAAAAATATAAAAAAATCTGAAAGTGTTAGTGCCAATAAAACCTCATAGTGCCTCTAATGGAATACAAAAATAAAAATAATGTTCCACTTAAACCACACTGCCACAAAAACCTAATAAAGCATTTGCAAATTAGTTTTGCACAATTCCACATGCATAGAAGTGTTTCCAATTGCACTACAACCATAAACACCCAAAGTCAACCAGCCGGCCGGTAACCCATTTGACCCATCATAAAAAAAAAAAAAAACAGCTTCACACTTAAACACGCTCTTCCAAATAATCGCAAGCTGAGAGCCGCCGAAGATGCCATTCGTACAGCGCGTCGTACAACCGACGCGGCTGGCATTAGCTTCCGCCTCAGGAATTGACGAGCGAAGTCGAAGCGCCAAATTCCATTGCATGCCGGGTAAATGTAAAAACAACAACTGCATCAATAACCAAAATACACAAATAAACCAACAACAATTGAATGGAGACAAAGAGCACGTGCGAGAGGATGATGTTTGCATTGAGCGTAGCGGTGGTGGTGGTGGCGATACAATTTCAAGGACAATAGCGAATGCCAAGGACACTACACAGCAGCAGTCAAGAAGTCTAGCCGCAACACCCACCGCTGGTTTGAAGCATACACCAACTACTACCACTGTCACAAGAGCTATAATACATGTGTCACAACAAAACGGTGGCGATACAACGAGTACACTCGGTTTTACAACAAATAAAATTGCAGCATCAGCACCAACAACACCAATGCGTGATGTACGTGACGATTGTACACATCATCATCAGCAGAATCATTTACTACATAATCATAATTATCATAATCATACAAATGGCGGTTATACATGCAGTTTTACTTATGCTACCGATACGGAAGAAGAAATTTCTATTGCATCAACATCGACACCAGCTGCACCGGTGTTGTCTTTGAAAAAGCTTAAACATCATGTGGAATTTTTATCTACCGCCCCTTCGCCAACACGTAGTGCCAGCGCTGGTGATATGCTTGGACATCAGCAACAGCAACAACAACAACAACAACGACAGTTGCAACAATTGCAACGTCAACGGCAACAACAACAAATGCAGCTAAAGCGTACACAATCGCCAACGGCAGCAAAAATTGTGTCCGGTCATGAATTCGAATCAATTAGTAATCTTACCTTGAGTAACGCGTTACGCCAATTGGCGTCTTTGGTGCTATTAGCAAGCGATATATTTGAGGAGCTGCAAAGCGAGTTGCTGTCGGTTGGCGAACGTGCACGTAATGTACAAAGGAGAGTTATAGCTGTGGAGCAACGCGTCAACGCCTACGATCCAAAGATGGTCACAGTTCGTAAGTGCTATTTTATTTCTATATTTTACTACTGTATTTGTTACTATTATTGTTTAAAATATCGTTTCGAAGTTTAAACTCAAGGTCGTAAGAAAACCTCGGATCCTAAGACTTGTCTTATTGAAGTTGTAAAACTTTTGAGAAAACGTTAAGTTGTCTGAAAAGATAAAATGCGTTGAAACCAGACCTGTGGAGTAATGATTACTAATCGTTTTGGAAACGTCAACTAAGGATTGATTACCCATTGTTTTCGAGGTTTAATGGTTATTTTAAGGAACAATCAAAAAAGAATGATTTTTTATGATTGATTTTGATTACCCTTAATTTTAATTTTTTTTTAGTTTTTTTTAAATATGGTTTCCAATGGTTATCATTCAATACTAATGGGAATTTAACAGGTCTTGCTGAAACTAACGTAAAACTCTTATCTATTATCTATCTCCTTTTGCATATCTTTGCCTTTGAAAGCACAAACATACCAACGCTTAAGTAAATACCACAGATGGGCAGTTTCCATTACCAGTAAATTGAATAAAAATTCAAGTGCTGAATGAAATTTTACTAAAATTTTTGTTTATTGGGACTACTCATTCAACAATAACTTTGAGTGGACCTCCACACTCATAAGCAGTAATATGTATTCTCAATTTAACTCCATCTTCATTACCACTGTGATTTATATTTAGTGCAGATTTGTTTGCATTATCGTTAATGGAAAGTCACAAACATTCCCATTCAAATCCATAAAATAACAAAAATTCATTAAAACTTTTTTGAAATGTTTGTTAGTTTGCATGAATGCTGATGCAGGCAAAGCTCCACTAAAAACTAAACTGAGTGCTAATGGTTCTGAAGTTTCATTTGTGATACGTTTAGGCACTCAAAATCAACGTTGTATGAAAAGTAATTATATTTTCACAAAAGTAAAATTTGGTATGAAAATGAAAATGAAGTTCCCCTCAAAAATCACAATTAGTGGTAATGGAAATTGAATTAAACTTTGCATGGTTTGTAAATTGCGTACTGCACTCAAATTTGTATGCATCCTACCCATAGCTGGTAAATACTAAATTCAGACACGAATTCATAAAAAAACGACCAAAAAAAAGAAGTCATTATCAAATCTTATCGCACACTCAAAGTTAAAACAGCGTAATAAAGATTCAATTAAATTTTTTTCCTATCATATTGTACTCTTACTATTTACGCCATATCTTCACGCCAAACGCCCCCTTTCATTAACAACACTCTACTCACTTCGTTGTTGGTTTATTTAAGTGAGAACAACTTAATGGCTAATGAAACCAGGCCAACCGGCGGCCAAGTGCGAATTACTCACAATTTATGTTGCAATTTTTTTTTTCTTTGTTTCTTTGCCTTTTTGTTTGCGCAAAGTGGCGAAAATTACAAATTAACACCAACTCCACCGAATGTGAAATAAAGCATTTAAAAGGAAAAAAAGAAAAACAGCGGTAAATGAAGAAAGGAAGATAAATATTTGCAAAATCGTGCAAATTAGTAGGGAAATAAGTAAATGTGCGCGCAATAGTTGAATGGGGGGAAAGTCCATACGGCAATCCATAGCGATAATGCACATAGAACACCACCACACCCCATTTCAATTATTAAGTTTTTTAATTTGCTGACGGGTGTTGATAATTATTGCAATAACAATTATGTTGTTAATGTTACAAAGTTGGACTTAATTGTAATTAGCATTGGTGAGAAAACTTCAAAGGTTCTAATGTAGCCTCACTTTGCTTTACCTAAAGTTTCTTTCTCTTCCTCTCCCTGCTTGAATAATAAAAATAGCCCATGTTGTACTAATCAGTGAGGATGCGCCGGCCCAGGAAGCTATTCTTATCGGCCGGTGGTAGCAAAAGAAGAGGGAGACTACCACTGCGATGGAAGTACTAAGCGTAGCCCGATTAACGATTCCGTGGTGTTTCCAATTAGCGCCAGTTGGTACCTAAGTATTCGCAGATATTCAACAAAATTGTACAGGAGGAATTATTATTAAGCCTCCTATAGAATACAAAACAACAGTGTATGTACAATATTGGTATCAAACGATAGGTGCTATTGAGTGCTGTAATAAATGATGATTAAGTTCTATATCTCAACTGGTTTCGGAAAAAAAGCGATTAAAATTGGCCACAGTTCGGAGACGCTGCGACTCTAGTCGATTACTGGCTGTCGCATATTTTTATGTGAAAATATATAGTCTCCCTGAAGAAGATGCATCGAGACGCGTAGGAGGAAAAGAAAAACTTTTGAGTTTGATCGACCGAATAAGTTCTAAAAACCACAAAAATAGGAAAGTAATCGGCCGAATACTAATTTAGCTGAAACATAATCAAACCTTAAATTATTAAAAACCCTTGCAATCACAAACAATTTTCATCTAGTAAACCTTATTAAATCAATCCCTGGAATGCATATCGCATGATCCAATAATACAGGTCGTGTTATTAGACCAGCTGATTTTTACTTTTTTCTCGAATTTTGACAGTACACTCATTTCTCAGTGCGATTTTGACATTAAACACACAAATTATAAATGCCTCCACCTTACTAATTCCGTCATGGCATATCGTATTTGAAATTAATGAAATACAATTTGTTTTGTCTACATAAACTTTCGCGTAAATTGTTATTAATAAATGGTAATTGGAGTTATTGGGCTTCAAATATGATTTTCGCTTCAATTAATTGATACAATTTTTTGTTTATAACGCGAAATTTTATATGTAGATCATGTTAACATAGCAAACGAAAGGGGCAGACCACAGGTTTTATTTGGAATTTGCTATATTTCGATATATTGATCGATAAATGAGTTATCGGTCAAAGCGTGTACGTATGGAAATGTCATTTTAAAAAGCTTTATAGACCAATTTTATTTTTTATAAATATGGGGAATAGTCTATAATTCCTACTACTAGCTGTCTGTATTCCAAATTTCAACAAAATCCGTCGTACCATTCTCCCCTAACCAATTTGATATTTGTAAAGAATCAAATCCCAGGTAAGGTATACAAGGAATCATGCTTGCTTCCTACAGTGTTTTTCATTGCTTAGTGCATGGATTAGGCTAAACCTGAAACTTTTTTGTATGGTTTTATGTCCATAATTATTTGTCATTTTGGAAGCACAAGCTAGGAAAATCACGAAATCTTTAAGTCTTGAGTCTTTAAGAAATCTTTTTACTTGTAACCTTGTCTTGAAACCGTCTGTGGTTCTCGTTGTTGTCGTTTAAAACAACGACGACAACGATAGCGCCAATTAAGAAAAACGAAATCGAGCACACAACAAATAACTAGACTTGCTTCTAGACGTCGTCGCGTACAGTCGGCAAAAATATCCCTGCATCTCAACCAAATTAAAAAAAATAGACTGTACTTTTGGTTGAGATGTAATTTTTGGACTTGAGGGATATTTCTTGCTTTCTCCAAAAAGTATTTTCGTTATACTACTCAAGATAAATAACTCAACATAAGAAATTAATTCTATTTAAAAAAAAAAAAAAAACTTCGACTTAAATAAAAAGTATGACAAAACTGCATATCTGAGATAACGGATCTCAGCAAAAACGAGAATCTTCAAACGGAACAAATTATATGGGGTGATCGCTTCTATAACCGCGTGGAATACATATAACCAAATATTTTTTTGGTGTCGTTTTAAAATTAAATAACGTTTCAACACAAATAAAGAATTATATAAAATACTTTGAAAAATACATTTCCAAAAGTGCTACCTGGCTAATACAGATGTACAATATATGCCATTAAATTTTTCATGTTGATTGTGTGCGAAAGCCAATTTAAATATTTTACAAAGATAACTTGGCATATAGTATAAAAGAAAGAACTACAAACAAACTAAACATTTTACAAGACAAAAAACTATAGTGTATGATATAACCGGCACTTTGAGGGACAAGAGAATATCCCCGCCTAATCAGTACGTCACGTGAAAGTACTCAAAGCCACAAAAAAAAAAAAAATAACTAGAGAACCTCGGACTTAGCCTTCTAGGTACTATATCGCGTAAAATCATTCAGTGAACTCATATTTGTAATGCTTATAAAACATATAGAGTTCGTAAACTTTTTTGAAAAGTGACACTTTATATATGATTAGATATTATTATACAATGCATACTCACATTTTCGCTAGAGCAGTCTGATATGGGAAGAAGAAGAGATAGACCCACGAATAAGCATATCGAAATGATCAGGGCGATGAACTGAGTCGATGTTCGTCTGTACGTCAGTCTGTTTGAACGGAAACTAGTCCCTCAGTTTTAGAGATATGAAATTTGTTATGGGGCCGCCATTTTGTAATATATTAATCATTTGTCGAAACCAACGAGATTGGACCGATGCAACGCATAGCTCCCATACCCTCGATTGCTCCCATAAATGGGGTTTGGGCTATAACTATTGCCATTTAATAGCGAGGCACACAACATTTGGCAGCTACAGTACTTATTACATATGTAATGTGTGTAGTGAAAATCTTCAAGATTGGACCAATATGTCGTATATCCCCCATACAAGGTATACAGCATTCGGCACAGCCGAAGACAGCGCTTTCGTTACTTGTTTTTATTATATTTTATTTTTGAAACTATTTACTGAAATCAACATAAATTCCAATGTCGAAGCAAATTAATTTTCAAAGACGTAAAACGTTAAGTTTTAGTTGACTGTAACTTTGAAGTCGAAGTATTCATTGTGTTCACTCTCACGAAATCCGTATGCCGTAACTTTCTTCTCAAATGCAAAGTCCGGCAAAAAGTTCTATCCGTCTGCCGTCTAAATTCCTCTTTTATAAAGTTCTAATCTCTTATTTACTCACTCTTCGTTGCAGTAGTAAGCATATTTTTTGACTAAAGAAGAAGAAGAAAACGACTGAAAAAGAAACACTAGGCATTTACTTTTGTTTGCCAGTGTGTATGCATGTTTTAGTTTTTTCTTAGTTGAAAAGCGATAAACCCATTAGAGCTAATGATGACTCAGTCATTTGGCTCGATTCGAATAAATTTTGCAAAACATTTCGTATAAAATTTTGCTGATCATTTTATATTTCACATTTGCTGTTTGATGTCTTAATTCTAAGCAACCAATTGCACATGCACAATGGGCACATGAAAACATATGTATTTACATACATACATGTTAACCCTGCAGTCATACCAATTAGTTGTACGCTAATTTGCAACTAGGAGGAACCGCAACTAGTCCGTGAACAGGGAATGTTGTTTACGAAAAACAGCTTTATGGAGTTTAGGTAGTTGTACCTAGGAATAATCAGGGCGGTCACCCTAGATGATCTTGGAAAAACTATTTTCTTATAAACATACCCTGGCGCTTTGTCTAGCAAAAGAAACTAAAACAATATACAATTTCTGGCTTTGAGGTAATTAAAAATATCCATACCCAGAAAACTAGTTCTCCAACCAGAGATATTGTTATACCTAACCAACCCATAAATATATCGAATTACTTGTTTACGCGCCACATACATTTTTCGAGTTGTCTGGAAATCAAGCTGACTTTACACAAGTTTAGAGTAGCATTTAATTGGCATTACTAATAGAAGGGAAAGCTTTTTTCTGATGCCAATATAGGTGTAGGACACTGAAATGCTTAAGCTGAAGTTATTGGTGCGTTATCGGTAGCCTTATAAAACAGCTGATTCGAGCAAACTTATGAGAAACAATGCAATCGATTATTGGGGCTACTTCGTAATTCGCTATCCGTAACGTAACCTTACTGACCAATTGCATTTTGGGTTTTCTCTTACGTTAAGGATACGACTACAGCGATACGACAAACGCACCAAAAACTTTAGCTTAACGGGTCAATTCTGTGCGTAACCCGTAATTTTGTACCTGAAAGATTATCTAACCGAAAATCTTAATCGTTGGCAATGCAGTTCAAGTAACCGCGCGATTCTAGCGTACATGGTAACGCTGTCTAAAACAAACAATGCGCAATAAAGAATAAAATGCAAACGCAAACGAAACTTCGTGTAAAAAAGTGCTTATATTGTTTATTAATTCTTGTGAACTAGTATGTATACAAAATTTTCGGTATTTTCTGTTCACAAAAATATTTACAAAACACGTTCAATTTTTCGCGGTTACGCGACGTAACCGCCTATTTTGGTGGTTACGAAATTGAACTGCAACTTAAGCCGGCAGAATATCAAAAGGATGCAAAAGTTTCAAAAATATTTATATGCCGGTAAAACGAATGTTGTTACCACACTAGAATTAGGGCGTTAGTGTAACATAAACTTTGCTAACCATAGCATTGATATGGTCAGCACATCTAATGCCACAGCTTATCACATATCCCAGATCCATAGTCACACATTTATCTTTAATATACAGACGGGGCTTCTGTAAAAAGGTAGAACAAGGAACTTATCACAGTTCAGTCAAAGTTCATTTTGCAAAGCCCAAGACGCAGTGAACTGCAAAACAAGATTGACGTCGGAACACCACTCATTCACTCGCACAGTAGGAGCTGACATGTTAAATGACTTCCCACAAAATATAAATAAACTTAATAGCAACAGGTTTAAGGCCAGATTTTTAGATCCTATCTTTAAGCGTACGTTTTCATAAGTCGCATTGAATATTCTCCAAAACTAAAGCAGTTTTTAAGTTTAAAGCAAAGAAAATCAAGACTGACTGAATCGAAAGCCCTTGAGAGGTGTAATAAGCAAAGCAAAGTTAAATGGTTGCTATCAAAAGCGATCCGTACTGCATTGAGAATTTTAATCATAGAAGTCGCACAACTGTGCTTGACCCTGAAGCCAGATTGGAATGAAGACATTATATCGAAACTTTTGATATGCGAATAAATTTGCTTTGACATCAACATCTCAAACTTGGCAAACTGTGGTTGGCGTAATGTTAATTACTTTCTGGACTAGTTCGACTTTTTTCAGAAAATTCTAGTAGGAAACTAGTGTTGTTTTTTGCGACTTGTTTGAAATTGTAATGCACGCACACAAATTTATATTTTATTGAAAAAGCTCATCGCAAGCATTTTCATTGCATTCATGCTATATTGTTATGTTTTCGCGAAAAATTGGCGTGCATTGACAGAAATCTTGTACGCTCGGTGAAAATTTTGTGAAAATAAAATGGTCCTTCATTGCGCTTGCATTCAAAAAACCTACATTTGCAATTTTCTAACTGTCAGCTCGTCGTTGAAGATACCTAGCCAGCGTGTCAAATGTGGCCGTTCCACATCCAAAATCAAGCCCAATTTTTAATTTTCGGGGTCATTTAAAATTTGTTCCAAACATAGGACGTGTTTTATTCGTCATATCACAAACATTGGACTTTTTTATTCGAAAATCTTTTCTGCTTGCCTAAAAAAATGTTTGAATTGAGTAGACCAAGAAAATAAGCAAGCAGACAAAATTGTAACTAACGTTGTCATTATATTAATTATAAAAATTATAATTTTGTTTACTATCTCGCAAGTGACAAGTTTTTATTTGAGCTTTGAAAGAAATTTCAATTTTGAAAAAAAAAATAAAAAAAAGTAAATATCATTTTATTTTATTCATAAGTCGCTAATTCCTTGGCAAAAAAAAAATCAGCTAATGACACATTCACTTATTTAATTTACTACTTAATGCTTTTTTTTAGATAAATGTATATGCAATGTACCTATACATTTATACAGGTAATACATATTTACATGTTTTTGTGTATATCTACTCGTATCTATACTTTTATTCAATGGGTATATCAAAATTTGCACAATGAAAGAGAGAAAATTCTTTACATTCTTGGTTTTTACACATTCGGCAGCCAAGTCTGTTGTAGGGGTGGGAAAGCAGCTGCCAATTGGCAATATACAAATATGCAGCAAGTACGTTTGTACATATGTATATATGCATTTATTTATTTGTTTATATAGTGGCAGGTAACCAATCGAACAGATGGTTCTTCCTTTGCTGGCTTAGCGTGTTGTCTTTTAATGTTTTCTTGGTTGCATGCTACACGTGGCACACTAATATTATTCAGCTGTTATTTGTAAATAAATTGTGAGAAACAACAATTGAGGCTTAAGAACTGAAATAATCAACTAGCGTCACTCCTATCTGGCCGTTTTTTTTCGTATGCACTTTGCGACTAATGAATAAAATAACAAAATGATTTTTTTTTTTTTTCAAAATTTGAAATTTTCAAATGTGTACTTGTCGCTTGCAAGATAGCAACTAAAATTGTGAGCATTTTTTTATTTGTTTGCTTGCTTATTTTTTTTTGTTGATTTCAATACAAACATTTTCTTAAGCAAGCAGAGAAAATTTTATCTAGCATGGAAATGATGGAATTTTTGCCGGTCTTTCTGCGTGTATGTTTGTACGCGAATCACTAAATAACTCCCACATCGAGTTGAATAGTTTCTGGACTAATGCATTGCTGAAGATCTTTCTTGACATATAGGATACATTACTCCTTCGCTTTTGTATTATTGCTTTACTCAAAATGCGTGGCGAAACCTTGCACTATCGCGAGCAGCACGGCCCTACGTGAAATAAATTTCAGATGTCAACGCCATTAAACTAAACGAATTTAAGCATTGAGCTACAAATAGAATATCAAAGCTTTACATTTCTTTTTTCAATGCTTGCAACTTCAATTCAAACAAATATTTTTATACCCAGTTGTACAGTTGTATTAACACTTTGGTACAAAATATTACAAGAGCATGCAATTGCTAGCTTTGATATTGATATCATTGGTCTTAAAAACAGCGCCACAAGTTCTGCCTTCTCTAGACTAGATAAAAAAACTTTGCTCTACGAATTAAGAGCGAGCTCCCCAAGTATCAGATCTGATCTATGGCTCAAAATCGGGGGTTATGTCGAAAGTAGCATTTTTTGGAGCATTGGGGAGAAAAGTTCGAGCTTTATGTATTGAAAATGGCGCAGAATGTTTGATGGATTATATCTTGCCATTCGTCGGTGTTCCCAATTGGCCCCAACTATTGCTAAGATATAATGAGTGGCGTGCTTTAATACACAAAGACCGAAATCGCCTAAGCGGTTAAGCGCCAATGAATGATGATTGACTAGATACAATTTTGAAAGGCACAAACGTTCCATGAAAAGTTTTTAATTACAATAGTAACAGCTAGGTATACATTGTTCGGTTTACTGCGAACTCAAACTTAGTTACTTGTCTATGGTATTCTGGTTGTGTGCATGTATTAGTGTAACTCACAATTAAATTAGATCGGTTTTTAGTTTAGAAGCATTCCCTTCAAATTTAATTTCCTATTTTATTGGCCATTTGTGTATAAAAAAATTTTGATGTTAATGTCCCTCAGCGACCACTTACTACTACCGCACAAACTTTAATATTAATATGTATGCGGGCTTCCCGTTTTTTTTCTTTGTTTCAAATACAAATTTCTGTACAATAATTTATAATAGTGGGATGGTTGTAGCAAAACGCAGCGAGGTGTAACAAACTCGCTACCCGCAACATGCTTGCCAACTACCTAGGCACATACCCTTGCTACACACAAAAATATATTGACACTATACAACTTTGAGTACAGACTTTTCGGTGACTGCTGACTGTCTGTTACCTTTTCGACAACTGACTAATAACAAAGTAATTTAGATTACATAGATACAACAAAACTTAATTTTAGTTTTTTATTTGCGGTGGTGTTGAGTCCGCTCACACAAACTGTGAGTATTTGTTTCGATTGAGTGAGTTCAGTTTTTAAATTGTAGGGGGGTGCCACTCTGTATGGGTATGTGCTTACATCACTGGACTTATGCTTGTTGCTATGTATTTAGTATGGCAACGGTAATCATGAAAATAGTTGCATGATAGAGTTCTCTACTTCATGGCCGCACACATAATCGTTATTGTATTCGAAATTAATTTGCATTTTAAAAACGTTAGTTAACTGTAAAATGGTATGCATAATTGAAAACTCAATGTTAATTTTATTAACTAAAACGGTAAAAAACTAGCATTGTTAATATAAAGTCTCTTATAGTTTATTATTGATAAATTCGATATTTAAATTAAAAATGTTTGCTATTAACAGTTTACTTTAAAAATAGTCCTATATACTCTTCTGACACGAAAAAATTATTTTAAAATTTGAATTGGACAAATGTGGAACAGCAAGTAGATTGACTATGACCGCACTATTTCAGTAGGCCAAAAATTAAACTTTAATTTTGGGATATGTTGCGTCGACGCCCGAAAGTAGCATTGAAGTCAAGAGAAAAAAATCGGTTTTCCAAAAGTTATATAAGCCGATCTTTTTTCGTAAGCACTTAGCGAGTTATGAATAAAATAACAAAATGAGATTTGAAATTTCTTTTTTAAATTCAAATGTGAACTTGTCGCTTGAAAGATATCCACTAAAATCGTGAATGCTTTTAATTTGTTTTGCTTGCTTATTTTTTAGTTCAATTGGTGTTCAAAAATGGTTTATTCAAGCAGGAAAATGTTTATCTCGTATCGAAATAGCGAATAAAAATATATGATATGATATATCTATACTCTATACTCCATACTATACTATATATATAAAATTCGAACCTCAAATTTCGGATGACCAAAACAGCCCATCTACTGCGCCGATTTTTTTAATTCAAATTTTAAAATATGCTACTCCACCTACAACAAGATATGGGATATTCTTTCAATTAAACATTTAATAATCGTCCAAGGTTCGAGCCCTGGTACAGGTAACATCAGAAGTGGTTTGAAAAAGTTTTTTCAAAGTGGGGTCGCCCGTCGGCAGTGGTTTGGCAAACTCTCCGAATGTATTTCTGCCATGGAAGGCTTCCTCGAAGGTATACATCGCGCCAATTATTTATTTATTTTTTTTAAATTTTATTTGTGCTAGAGAGCAGCAACAAACCACCTTTTTTGGTGCTCAGCTTGCGCAGCTACAAAAATCTATGTTCGCTTGTAGCCCCGATGCAGAACAATCGAAAAATGTGTTAGAACTATTGACGAGCTTATTAATGTTTATCCAAACATTGGAAACATACAAACTATGAGTTCCACTTGGCTTTGTGAAAGTGCAATTATCACTTGGAAAATTTCGGAAGCCGAAGAAATTAATGAAGCAGTATTGAGTACAAACTCTATAAGAACTTAAAATAAAACAAAGAGATAATTAAGCTTATCAGAAAAGAACAAAGGAACATAAAATAAGATAATATAACATTACATACCGTAATATAACAAAAAATATAATACAACCTTAAATAGCTTAACATTACATAGCAACCTTAAATAGCATAACATTGCATAACATAAAAATAAAAGGCAACTAACTGAACAGAATAACATAAAGCAACTTAACATGAACGCAAATAAATCATAATAAATATAAAATAACGTTCGCACGGCATGGAGAAGCAAAACAAAATATAGCAAAGTTAACATAATGCAATAACATAATTTAATTTTTCAAAAACCATAAAATAACATAATATTTACATAAAATGAATTGCATAACATAACATAAAACAGTTGAACATAGCATACCATGACATAACATAACATAACATAACATTACATTACATAGCATAACATTACATTAGATAACATAACATAATACAACAAGGTTATTTAACATAACGTAACTTACACTTTGACATCTCACTGCCTTATTTCAAAAGCATTTTTAAAGTTCTTCAACCGTCAATTTTGTATTGACTAGCATAGCGCGACGATGTCAAAACATGTTGATGTTTATCGTGCACTTTAAAACATGTGGTACATCGTTGCTGCGTGCTCCTACAAGTTGCTGCTCTATATACAACTAAAATTCAGCAAACACCAAGCTGCAATATAAAAAAAGGAAAACTTAATTTCCAATAACCAATAAATCACGTTGCTCGAAAATTCATTACACTCACGCAACGGAAAATTCGATTTGCAGCAGTAAAGGGGAAAATAAAGTTTGAAAATTATATGTGTTTTTTTGCCAAACAAGTGTACAAGCCTAAAAGGACAAACATGTAACACGACATTGTCGCAATAATAAATATATCATGCGCACACATGCACACATATTTGTATAAACTCGAGCACCATCCAATAAATATTTTCTACAAAAAGCAATCTTGAACCGCTTTGTAAAATAATTGACGACTAACTATTTTGGGCTGCTGCACTAAACTGGCACATAGATTTATTGAGTTGGTGTCGTGTAGTTATTACCACTATGTTATGCACATACAAATGTATTGAACAAAGTACCGAATGTTTTGTGGCGAATTGTGTGTCGCCTGTATGGAATGTAATGACTCGAGTAAACCATGATAGGCTTTTTGAGCCACGAAAAAATATATAAAATAAAGTACTTTTTGGCGCAGAAAATGTAGTTGTATTTTTGAATAAGTTTTGTTGTCTTTCGCTAATTGTAATAAAGATTAGAAAGAAGTGAAAATTATTTATGTTCGTCATATTGACAACTTCCTATTTAGCAATTTTTCTACTTACCAGTTACACAAGACTGACAACTGTTTTTGCGAATATGAGCGGTAATGGTAGCGGTTGTTATGTAATAATTAAATTTCAACATATGTGCGAAAACCAACATCACGTAATTTCATCAGGCACTTAGTTGCAGAGGGCTTTTCTCTACACCAACACTTGACATTGAACATGATGGTAGCTCTGAGGCGTGACTGAGTCTCAAGAGCAAGCAAACATAAATAAACAAAATTGAAATTGTTGTTGACATTTAGAGGTCGTACGAATGGAAGCTTTCGGGAAAATTAAGCGCTAAACAAGATAGAAAATGAAAAAAAATTAAAGTAAAAATGAGCAAAAAACGAAAATGAAAAAAAAAAAACACATTTTATATCAATGATAAAATACCATATAACAGGATGTGTGATATAAAACAATATGGATAATATACGATGTGATATAACACGATGTGGATATGATGTGATGTGTTGTAACATGGTATGTATATGATACGATGTGATGTAACATGATATGGATGCAATATGTTGTGATATAAACTGATATGTATATGATATGATGTGCCATAACATGATATGGATACGATATGATCTGAAATAACATAATATGGATCTGATATGATGTGATACAACATGATGTGTAATAACATAATATGGATCTGATATGATGTGATGTATCATGGGCTGTATACGATATGATGTGATATAACATAATACGGATACGCACTGTATGATGTTACTTGATATCGATACGATATGATGTAACATAACATGATAAGGATACTTTATGATTTGATATAACATGATATGGATACAATATGATGAGAAATAACATGATATGGTAACGATATGATGTGAAATAACATGATATGGATCTGATATGATGTGATGTAATATGATATGTATACGATATGGCATGAAACAACATGATATGGATACAATATGATTTGATATAATATGATACGTATTCGCTATGGCAATTGTTTTTTTTTCTTGGGCTTGAAACGAGAACTAGAACTGGTTCTCATATGATGATATGAAGGGCATAGCAATATGATATTATAAAATCTGATATAATTCGTAGGATGTGATATGACACATGTGGAATGATCATCATATCTGTGATAATAAGAGACAAAAGCCAAACTCAAGATTAGTCGAAAACGAAATAGTACCAGCATTGTGTTCCCCGTGCTAAGATACATAGTCACACAAATTTTCACGGTTTTTGATAAAAAAAATTCAATTGTTAATATATTCCCTGATGTATTCCCAAACATAAAGCAATTGAGGCAAAAGTGAAGCAGTGAAATTATAAATAAGTTACAGAATAAAAAATTGCTTTTACAACAGATGAGCCAATAAACTCTTTATACCATAATTCCATACAAAGATGCGTGCGGCATAAATTTCTAGACATTGCTCCAGCGCCATGCAGACAAGCATTATCCGCACTCAACACCCTCGAACACACCGAAAATCCACTAAACCCCAGCAGCAACATCCGCAGCTACAACAATGGCAAAAAATTTCGTTCAAAGAAGCAACCAAGCACTAACCACAAAAAAAAAAACAAACAGAAAACAAACTTTTTAAATTGACAACTACAAAAAAATCACAACTACTCGTTCTTCAAATTTTAAATTGCCAACAAAAACAGCTCTTTGACTAAGGTGGATGTACAAGAAAAATTAGACGAATTAAGACGCATAAAAAAAACTCAATTCGAGTACTGATGAGAATTTGATTATATAGTCATTCAGTGTGAAAATGAGACAGTGTGTAACTTTGTGAGGGATAGAAAGAAAAAACTGAAAAGAATAGGAGGAAGAAAAAGTGGACGAGGAGGCAGTAGATAAATTTGAATAGGAAGAGGCAAGGCGAATGCAGTACAAGGTGCCATTATCCAATCAGCTGATAGCTACTTTTTTTTCTCGAATTTTGACACTACAACTTTCACCGCAGTACGATTTTGACATTACATCCATTAATTATAAAAACAAAATACATGGAAAATGTGTGTCTGTATTTTTGTAATTCGCCTTGCTTCCACCTTATATTGAATTCGCCTTGGGAAGAGGAATAAGAATGGGAATAATAATAGAAAGCTGAAAAAGGAAAAAAAGGAAGGCGAGAGCAAAAAGATAACAAAGAGGAAGAATAAAAATAAAGGTTGAATTTGAAGTATATGAAAAGAAGTAGAATAAGAGAATGGATAATATACATAGAAAGGGAATATGCGGTAAGGAAAACATGAGGAAGGGAAAAAAATAAGAGATAAAGAAAAAGCAGAGGAGGAAAAAAAGGAGAAGAGAAAAAAGATATGGAAGAGAAAACTGATGATAGGAAATAGGAGAAAGGAGAAAAAAGGGAGACAAGAGGAAGATGAGAAATATCAAAATGAGGAGGAAAAGGAAAACAGTGAAGAGGAGGTGGAAGTGGAAAAAAGGGATGAATAAAAAGGAGATATAAAAGAGTAAAGAGTTGAGTAATATGGGAATGGGAGAGAAACGGGATGAGAGTAATAGAAATAATAGAAAGGAGAGAAAAGGAAGAACATGAGAAATAACAAAATGCAGCAGAAATGAAAAAGAGGGAAGAAGAGTAAGGAGATCTGGAAGATGAAGTAGAAAAAAGGAAAACGACATAGGAGATAGGAAGAAAAAAATAGAGCGAAATAAAAAATACAGAGGAAAGGGAAAAGAGTGAAGAAGATTAAAGAGATCTGGAAAACAAAAAAGAGAGATAAATAATGATACAGAGGAAAGGGAAAAGAGTGAAGAAGAGTAAAGAGATCTGCAAAACGAATAAGAAGAGTTGGAAGTGGAAAAATGGAAGAAGAGAAAGATGACATGGAAGAGAAAAGATTTGAGGGTGAAAGGAGGAAGAGGGAGAGAGAAGTAAAAGATGAGAAATAATAAAATAAAGGGGCGAATGAGAAGGAGAAAGTGGTAAAAGAAGATATTTTTATGGTCTCTCAAAAATTTTTATTTACATAAATTTGGTCCCAAAAATATTGCGAAAATCAAAAGCAGTACCATGTTCACACTGACTGACTGTAAAGATTTTTGTAGTTTTCGAACCCTACTGGTTTGCTTATTTGTAATGAGCACAAAGAGCAAGAGCACAAAAAAAATTCCAAAAAAAAAACCAGAAAATCGACACAGCAATCAAACTGAAATTCCAACTGCGTTGCATACAACACCTTGCAACAACAGCAGCAGTCCGAAATAAAGGGCGAAAGCACTTGCAATAACAAAAACAACAAACACAATTAAAAAACGTACAGTGTTTACTTGGCATAAGGTGCATGCCACACCAACAAGAAACAAGTCGCCATCACCGTCCGGGCTGAAAGTGGGCAAATGTTGACTTTTTGATAAACAAAAAAATTACAGAAAAAAAAAATTGAAAAATAAACAAACACAAGTTGTAGAATAAACACCAACACACTCACACACAACAGACAAAACAATATCCACTGCAGTGAACTTGGAATGCAACTCAAAAAAGTGTAAAAACGCAGATACACGTAGTTGTGCCAAGTAAAGGTATAGCTGGAACTTCAAGTCAAAGCAAATGTGAATGAACATAATAAAGCACAAGCAGGCAATGCTGCAAACTGGACACAAAGAATGTGGCATTAAACGTACTGCTGCATGTATTGAACGCTGTCGAAGTTTCAACTTTGTGGCCTTGGCATTTTGCAAATTTTTTTCTTGTATTTGTTGTTGTTCCAGTTCTACGCCAACTTCAAATAACAAATTAGAATGAAGAAATGATCTACTGATACTGGTTTGGTTTTTATTACCTTTTCTTTGCTTTGGTCTCGTCTGAAATCGATATTCAATAACCTTCCCAAGGTACAGTACAATAAAGACTTGCAGCATCGCATTGTTGCACAAAATAGCGCACTACATACATATGTACAGTTAACTGGGCTTAAAAAACCATTTTTTTATTGAAAATGATTTTGATATTTTTTTGGCTTTTTTCAAATGGAGACTTTGAAGTGAACTCGAAGGATTTAGCTCCACCCAAGTCCATAGCATTGAAATATCCACTACACAATTCACGCGATCGTATGTTCTTCCAGTTGTTTCGGGTTCGGTCGAGATTTTATAGGTGCATTTAACTGGGAGTTTTCTATTGAGATTATCTTTCGAGCCTTAGATCTAAACTTTACATATTTGGAACCTCGCATCATTTCAAGTGCAGTAAGTCTGTTCCGTTGAGCTGAAGATAAAATACATCTCACAACTTCACAGGTCCCAGTATTATGCGTGATGTAGCTCTCTGGGGCTCTTCTCATTAAACCTTAGCAATTCCTTTCGATAGACATTGGTTTCAACGCGAACCAGTCGTTTATCCTTCGTGAGAATGGACTTCATAAAACATAAAACATTTACAGCATTCCTACATTTTTTGTAGTTGACTTTAAGGATTATTGGATTTTCGAAATTTTTTTTCGTAAAAAAACATGAAACAAATTTCGAAATTGATTTTTGTAATCCTCTTTCATTCTTAAACAAAATAGAGCATATTTATTTTTTGGATTTTTTTAATTAAATTTCAAAAATTATACGGAAACAGATTATCAACTTCTGATTTTCCATTCGCTTTCGTGTAAATACCCTATAGACTCTAGAAAACCTTTAAAAAATTATTTTCTGTCGAACTAACCCATTCGCCTCTAGTAACAGCAACTAAAACCCACCACTCGAAGGTTCGACGCGGCCTAACAAGGTGGTAGTACCGTAGCGTACCGGATCGATATCCGGCGCAAGAGAGTACATTCGTTTTGCCTCAAACAAACAAAAAACATTCATTAAAAAATAAAAAAATATTCTTTGTTTTTTTTTAATTATTAAAAACTGGTTTTATTTTATTTTTTCTATTTATTAAAAATTGTATTTTTTTAAATTTATTTCTTATAAAGAACAAATTCAAGGCTCAAGGTTATTTTCGGATTAGGTATAGAGAGCTGACACCATGAATTATCGATACTTTAATTGACATTGAAAACTTATCGAATTGAAGGTATCGTTACTTTTACAAATCCTCCATACATCTTCTGAAAAAATTTTCAACTAAAGAGACTTCTATTTATTCGCTTGGCCTTGTTGATGGTTCGACAGGCTAGAAAGTTGATGTATATGGAACGATTTACCGTCATTGCTTGTCAAATTTGTTTTGGTGTCATTCTCTAAATAAAAAAGGATGAAGGTACGAAACCGATTAATATAAAGTTTCGGTTCCGATTTCGTGCTTCAACATTTATTTCAGTTTCGTTCCAGTTTCGGTTTCAAAATAAAAAAACGAGCACAAGTTTGTAAACAAAAAAACTTATTAACGTTATCAATAGCTGATAGGTTACTTAAAAATTAACAAGTGAAAAACTTTATATAACACAATAACATTAATAATCGTTACAGAAAGTTTGACTTACTAGTTTGACAGCTTCTTCCGTAACCTTACTCGACAATCTTCGATGAAAATTAACCGGAGTACCATCTTGTAAAAGAAAAAATGTGTCCACAAAATGAAGTAAAAAACTAAAGAGTAAAGTCAAAGCCGTTTGGAACCGTTTCCGGCTTTTGAAATGGTTTCGGTTTCACATCGAAATAACGGTTACGGTTTCGGTTTCGAAAACTGAATCGGTTTCATTCGGTTTCGGTTTCAATCCTACAAAAGGATGCTTATTATAAAATTTTCTCCTGTACCGCCTTTAACATCTACCCTATAACCTTTAACATCTACCCTACAACATAACACTGTGATAATTCTTACATTAATGCGATTATCGATTTTTAATTACAGACTATCGATAGTAATAATAATTAAGAAAAGCAAAAAATCAGATAGATCTAAATAAAAGATTATCACTATTGTTGAAATTCTAATCAAGTTTAGTTTAATTTCACTGAAAGCAGTCACTTTTAAGTATAAGGAGCTCATTATGTAAAACGCAACGGGTCACTTCTCGTCTTATTATACTCGTATAAAGGGAGGATGGGGCCGTGTGCAGAAGTCCACGCAAGTGGGGAAAGTTTCTGATCGCCATTCACCTGGGAATGGCCAGAGCGATTCTTTTGCATGCGGTTCAAGCAGCTCACTACTTCCGGGCTTTGCGCCCAAGTATCCTCTGGGTAACCACCGAACACCCGTTTGGTGGTGAGCTAAACGTGAGAAGGCGACAACCTGGTAAGGCCACTCCGACATAATCGGTTTAAGGGCTTGCTGGGGGGTTCAAACAGCAGCGTCTGATCACCATGTGGGGCGGCTGCAAGCAGGCGTCTGTCTTGGATCAAGCGGCTCCCTATACAAACGTGTAATAGAATTCAACCTCCCGTGAAACGGGTTGTGCGTTGGGTTTAGGACCCACCACATAAAACAACGTTCCAATGAAATTCAACAACAAAGCCTCGGATATGAGAACCCCTTTTTTAGATGACAACACCCGCAAACAAAATATGTTGGACGGTCAAAATCGCCCAGGCGGTTAGATGACCATTTAAAGAAAAGAAGATAAAGGGATTCACTCACTTCATTGACTGTCAGTAAATGGAAGTTGCTATGTGACTTTGTTTAGTATTACACTCGAGGTAAGGGGAACGAGATTGACTGCGACTCTATGTGGCACGGCGACTTACATAATCAGCCTCTTAGAGAAAATTTTAATAAGTTTCTTCTTTTGGTTAATTTGGTAGGACTAAACTAGTTTTTGCTTCAATCTCAGCTTAGAATTATGACGAAAAATAAGCAAGCATACTATCGATAATAATGGTGACAAGTTAAGAAAAGCTATCGGTTTTTATCGTAGATCGTGACTACCGCTAGTTTGCCAACTCCAATCTAGCACATAGCTACACTTATCGTATGAAATAAAAAATTAATTCTTAGCAAAAGCTACTATAAATTGCTCTTTGCCCATTGTTGTTAGTTTGCCAAGCAGACAAGAGTAAGCCATTTGTATTGCAAACCAATTTGATTTTATGACCATTGCACGTAATCTGGTCTGGCGTTTGCAATATATTTTTGCTTTCAATGCCAATTGCTGTTGACTTCTCTTTGATATCTCAGCTTCTCGGAATACATCGTAAATTTTTTTATTTTAACAAATTTTTTTTAGTGCGAAAATTGTTTAAAAGGTTTTGTAATAAAAATCCATTGAGTAAAAGCTGCCATTGTCGTACGTACAATATTTAATTCGAGAGGCAAACATTTTAAAGGCTCTAGTGTAAGATCTTTGAAAGAAAACTCTGTTTTATTTAATTTTTGTTATCACCGAAAGGCAGTTAAAGTGGTAAATAGTTAATGCGAATTTAATAAAAATGCAATAAAAAAAATTTGATTGTCTATGGAAAAAAAAAATTTCCACTAACGGCGTGCGCATTTTTAATTTCCAGCTGCGTTTCATTAGACATCACTGCTTTCACAATGCATACATTGAATGCTACCAATGTATTGCATATATACTAACGACTTTTCATTAACGACTTTTAAGTTTTCATCTACCCAAACTTCTCTTAAGCAACAGCTGTTTGCGGCTTGAAGTATAATTGATAGTCATAATATTCTTAGCTTGATTGGATTTTCGTATGATCCATTCTATTGCGCTTTCTTTCACCAATAAAAAAAGATGACTACGATAAAAACTGGATTTCGTTCTTGGTTAGAGCGTTGCAGTGATTTCAACTTTTTATAAGATGATATAGAAATGTGGTATAAAGCCGCCACAAGTCTCCACAATAGAAATACCCAAAAACCGCAGAGCCAATGGCAATAGTAAAACAGCAGAATAACTGTAGCTATTCCCCAAGCACAATTGTTCTACTGCAGAATGGTAACCTACAGTAGCGGCGAACAAATAAATGCATATGTTAAGTGCTGTACGCTGTTCACAAGTAATGGAAGTATCATAATCCCAAAATTTTTAATTGGCATTTTTTCCAATAAGGCCCCCTGTCGGAATTTGTTTCAAAAACGCGTCATTTCAACTCAAGCCTAATCTCGTAAAGTTTTACTCTGCTCATATATGAGCCATATGATAAAGTGTTGGAACACACTTGTAGGAGGTGTGTCATAATCCCAAGTAAAAAAGAGCCGTAATCCTAAGCCAAGAGACATAATAATAACCCTAATTAACCCGATCTCCAACACCGGCTTGGGGTGGAAACCTGCTCAATTTTTTCCGTTTTTTAAGGTCATAGGTGTCATAGTACCAATTACCAATTAGGACTATGACACTTCCCCAGTAATGACATAATACCAAGGAAAAAATGGTATTATGACACTCTACCTGCTTTGCCACAATACCGCGCTTATAAAAAATTGCCCTTAGCCGATCCATCACCGACTTCGCGAGCCACACTGTTGCTGTGCAGAACCCGCTTTTGGGTGGGGTAGAAATCTGTTAAATTTTTTCTGTTAAACTCAAAGGTGTCATAACCACCACGAAGTGCCATAATCCAAAAAAAAAAAAATATAGCACAGCTGGGAGAGTGTCATAAACGCAATTTTTTACTTGTGATTATGACACTTGGGATTATGTAATGGCACAAAAAATTTGTAGAACTCAGAAATTGCTTAGATTGCCTATATCAACGTAACTTCAATGCTTTTATTTTGCTTTGTTGATTTTCATCTTCCATTTGTAAAAGAGCACTTTGGCACGAAATTCTGTAATAAGTCGTTTTTGAGAAAAACAGTTTTTCAAAAATATTCGGCAATCCGGTGATCTTCCGTTATTCAAAGAAAAACTTTAAGAAAATAAAATTGTAACATGCCGTTGTCTGTACATATAGATATCAAAGAAAAGTACATACGTGGAGTCCCTGTAAATGTAACAGTAGTCAAAACTACAGTTTTGTCTGGCTGTATGCATGTTTGTTCGCACATCAATCAAAAATTGCTGCAAGAAATTGAATGTAATATTCACCAAATTATAGCTAGATATATAACTTAAAGTTTTGTTTCATTTTTAGTGCAAGAAATTTTTTTTCCTCTGTAATACAGTAGTGGCAATGATAGTTGACTCAAATTTAATGCATTTAATGAATGTGGAACAAGCAATTTTTTGCACATAAAAAATATTATGTAAAAATTCAGATGGGTAATCCTTTCCCGAGCAGCAAAAATCAAAGAAACAACTGTTTTAATTTCTGTCTGTCTGTCTATATATATGTTTGTTGGGGCATCACTAAATATCTACTGCATGGAATTGAATGGTTTCTTCACCGTTGTATTGCTGAACGTCTATCTTACACTACAGCACAAATTTTTTCGTTGCTGCTTTATGTAACTGTTTGTACTGTTTTTAATTGGGTGTGTGCCGAAAGCTCGAACGAAGTTATCAAATCGAAATTAATTTTTCATGGTTTTTTTTACTCATTTAGTAACTTTTAAAAATAAAAAATTAAAAAATCCCTTTTTTTCGATAACATTATTTAAAGTTTACATGACGCCCGCGGTGGTATAAGATTTCGGCATGCACCGAAATAAAAGAAATTATACAGCAGTATTAATTTTTTATTTTATTTTTTTTCAATTTTTTTCTCACAATTTTTTTTTTATAAGAGAGTTGGGGAAAAATCAGTAGATTATAAGTGAACCAATTATAAGAACTTCTTCTTGGCACACTGCAGTTTAATTCGGAATTAACCAAAGAATTAATATTAAACTATACACAGAGTTAACTCCAAAGAATTACGATTTAGATTTCTTCATTCATTGTAGTCGCTAATATTTCTCACTTTTCAACCATTTTCAATTAGATAATTGATCAAGTTTCGTATTAAAATACAAACATATTTAAATAACATTTTTTTTTTCTATTTCACTTTGCTCCGCTCTTGAACTTTAATATTGCCGTGTTCCACGGTCGAATTTGCCTGTGTTAAGCTCAATCAATATTAGCTAGCGATGTGTTTCAAGGCATTTTTCATAAACACAAATTAATTTCTGCTTAAAATTTTGCCCATCACTGTACTCACACCTAAACATTAGCATTTCCATGGTTCTTCTGTTTGTTGTTCGCCTGTGTGTCATTGAACTTGTGGTCATTTCCTTTTTAAATTGGTTTTTGTGGCTAAAATGCAACGAAGCATTGATGTTAAAAAGCTACGATTTTCTTACGTTCTGTGTGCTGCCTCGTGAGTTCGTCGAATGTGTCGATGCATTTTGATTTTTTGTTTATAGATATGCCACAGCGCGCTGAGAAAGAGCTCGGTTAGTGGGTAGCAGACGTTTGAAATAATATGCATACATACACGGAGAGAAATATCAGCAAGAATATATTAAAAATTAAAGAAAAACTATGAAATTTTATAGAAATATTCGAAAAAGTATTAAATTATAATAAACATTACTGTAAAATACTAAAAAGTTTTAAACGTTTATTAAAAATTGAAGAATAGCATAGGAAATTCTATAGTCTTTAATATTTATTACACCAAAATATTAAAATTTGATATATTCTAATACTTTTCATTCACCAACTACTAAGTTTTACTAATTTTTGTTTACTTTAAAAAAAATCGTCTTTAAAACTTAGAATAATTTGCATAGCAATGTTCTACTATGTCGTACTTAAAAAAATATAAAATGGAATAACAAAAGTTATTAAACTTTGGACCAACTTTTAAAGTGATGGCGTAGTTAAATTAAAGAAATTTCTCTCAGCGTGTGCATACATTTTGTATATGTTTTGGAAATAAACAAAAAGAAAGAAAGCTTTGATGTATGTATGCGTTGTATGTGCGTAAGCAAAGCATTAAAAATTAACAAAAATCATATACAATTGACGTCAAGTTTGATGCAACCAAAGAAAGAAGAAACTAAGAGCCTTGCAGTTAGGCTAAAGTTTCAAATTAATGAAGCTGCATTTTTTTCCTGTATGTATGCATGTATAATGTGAGGGATGTGTGTAGCGGCCAGAGAAGTGCTTATATTCAAAATGTAATCCATAAATTATATCAATTAATAGCGTGAAATTGAAAAATGTATTCATTTTGCTCTTAGTTGCAGCACAACATCACCTGAAGTAATTATGTGCATAGCTTTTTGGTTGTTGGGATGCAAACATAGGTTTAATACAAATGTGCTACCCAAATTTTGTGCTGTAAAGGGGCGTTTTGAACAGAAATTAGTGCTATGTTTGTTGCCCTCGGAGCTTTAGATAATTACATATACTTTTGAAGCATGTGAAAATATTTAATTACTTTAACGCTCCATGCTAGTAGCCAAATTTTGATATAGGGTACTTAAGCTATTTGAGGACGTAAAAGTACACCTTTGGGGGACCTAAGTATGAAGAATAATAAAATTTGCTATAGTCACGTTTCGTTCTGATCAATAGAAGCAATCATCTAATCTGACATATTTTTATCGAGATAGAAACCTGTGAGAAAAGAATCGACACACATAATCTCTTTGTTGATTTTAAAGCCGCTTTCGATAGCACGAAAAGGAGCTGCCTATATGCCGCTATGTCTGAATTTGGTTTCCCCGCAAAACTTATACGGCTATGCAAAATGACCTTGAGCAACACCGTCAGCTCGGTCAGAATTGGGAAGGACCTCTCCGAGCCGTTCGAAACTAAACGAGGTTTCAGATAGGGTGACCCCCTATCATACGATTTCTTTAGTTTAATGCTGGAGAAAATAATACAAGCTGCAGAACTTAACCGCGCTGGGATAATATTTTGTAAAAGCGTGCAACTGTTGGCATATGCTGACGATATTGATATCATTGGCCTTAACAACCGCGCCGTAACTTCTGCTTACTCCAAATTAGAAAAAGAAGCGGAGAAAATGGGATTGGTGGTGAACGAGGGCAAAACGAAGTACCTTCTGTCATCATGCAAAGACTCAGGGAACCAGTATTAACACCAACAATAATGTTAGCCTAGAAATCCGACGGACTGAGTAGGCAATTGAAAAGTATTTGTTTTTGTCGAAAAATCGACTTTTCCAACCCCGAAAATAAAATTTTTTTTTCAAAATACTGTTATCGCCAACGTTTTTGGCGCATAATTTTAAGTGAGACAGCAAATATGAGACAAATGTATTTTCATCGAAAACATTTTTGCATGCATGCTGAAAAAACCCTTAAAAAATGGCGAAAGGGTAAGTTTTTGGACCAAAACAGTCCCCAAAACCCAAAAAATGATTTTTTTTTTCAAAACACTGTTATCGCCATCGTTTTTAGCGGACATTTTTGAGTCGGACAGGGTATACATGAAAATTTTAAAATCAAATGAAATTTTTTTAGTAGGTCAATAAGAAAAAAACCTTAAAAATCAAAGTCGAAAAAAGTCAAGTTCGCAGGCTTTTTTCCCTGAGCCCAAAACCTATCGAAAAATCGATGGCGCGATATCGGTTAATAAATCGACCCAGTCTACTATCCATACGTATTTATATGCAATATCTCTTATGAATGGACATTGGCCTGTTTCAACATAACTTAATTAAAAAAAATATTTTGAGCCCACTTTTATTTTCACCACTGTGGTAGTAAAATATTCCTTGCACTAAAATGGATCCCTAACTTTGAGTTGGACATCTACATAGCAATGCATCGGCGAAAACTCCATTCAATTCTTGCAGTAGTTTTTGAGTGATGTGGAAACAAACAAGCACACATACAGACAAAAATTCTTAAAACAAGCACACATACAGACAAAAATTCTTAAAACGGTTGCTTTTGAATGTTTTTACGCTAGCAAAGAACATCTGAATGCATTAGCATATCTTTAATATCGTCAAATTTTATTATATGCAAAGATTAAGCGCTGCTGCGGCGTTTTTACTCTGAACTTTTCCCACTTATGCTTTTAGCCGTAGTCCCTCAAAAAAAAAAATTTGAGTGTAGAGCACACAAAGAAGAATAATCTTCCTATTGGTAACTGGAACGTATCAGCACTGCAATAGATTTTAAGCATCTCGGTCCGATTTTCAAGTCAACCAAGTTTTGGATTGAAGACAAAAATACTGAAGACGACGCTACGACGAAGTTGGCTTCATTCCAAGCCAAAACTAATAAAGGGTGTCCGAAAACCCTTCCGTTACATAGAGCATGCTTCCTTTGTTGGAAGGAGAAAACGTAAAGTAAAAGTAACTACATACATGCATACAATTTCTTCCTCGAACTCTATACAACACTGTGGTTTGGACACTCGATTTTGACAAATATCTTTATAAAATTATCTTGTAGAAACTATGGGTACAGCAAAATTAACAATATCGTGTTGTGTACTCTTGAAAGTTGTATGCCTAACTTAGATTTGGTCCTTTTTGGTTCTTCAAAGCTGAAAAATATTAAGAAAGGTTTTGCACGTTCTTAGGCCATATACTGTCAATGGATCCCAATATAGATTTCGCTAAAACGATGCCAAGCATCACTTTTTAGGAATCGTCCATTGATTGAATCAGTGTTTGCTCTAATATTTTGTTTGTGAACGTTCTCAAATACCTGACGCACCATGTATGCACCTATTGATTCTACAGCTTAGCAATGCATTTACATAACACTGCACGTTTTCAGCAGTTCTATGAAATATAACGGAAAATTCAACAACTACTCATATGTAAAATACCAAATGATAGTCAACAGCTGCTGCTGCAAGACCCCAAATAATCTATACCGCACCCTTAAGTCACAAGTAATGGAACATAAAAAATACATACATACACATGTATGTAGAGAAAAAATTAAAAATAATTATGCTAAAAACTTGTTTTTTTTTCTTTCTTTATTATCCATCAAAGCAAAATGCAGCAGCAGAAAAATGTTAAAGCACCGCCCAATGCCTATGCAAAAGACTTACCTGTGTATGTGGTATGTGTGCATGTGTTGGGAAGCCTTTTTCTGCAGGCGGCTGGCAGTCACGCCAACATCACTACATATGTATATCACAACAACAAAGGGAAGGGTTGCGCGATTTGCCATAATTCGTGTAAGCGGCCTTTGCACATATATAATTTTCCCTCCAATTTCTAGAGTATATAGGAATATACGTAGATATATATCTACATAGGAAGGTGCAAATAAAAGTTAGCTTTTAAAATATCGAAAATACCACAGTATGCACAGTTCAATGAGACTGCTTTAAAAACTTCAGTGAGATTGAGAACGCGGAAACCAGTTGAGGATAATTTAGAAGAAAATGTTCAACAGCAACGCAAAGAGAAATTCGCTCTGTGATTTGCTAGGCGCTAAAGTTATACTTATTTAGGGAACGAGCTCCGAGAAACTTCACTCTCACCTATCATTACCCATCTTAACATAATATAGAAGATTGCACTGGCTATACCAAATCGCAACCACGACAGCCGGGAAGTACCGCAAGGGAGTATCGGAGCGTACCGGGTTCATATCTGGCCAAGGACTTTCAATTCGACAACACTCCCCAAAACCTTCGGCCACCAAAGTCAACAGCGATTATCTCAAATGGTCACTTTCCATTAATAGTAAAAACCCATAACTAAAAATTTTAGTGATGAATGAAATAAAATTCCACTAAAAATTAATATTGAGTGATAATGATTTTCTCTCTCAAAATAGTTTATTTTAGGGTGACGTTGTACGTTCACTATCATTAAAATTTATTTTCAATTGAATTTCATCTCCATGACCATTAAAATTATTACGGTCTCTTTTCATTAATGCTAATGAAGACAAATATGCACTAAACAGAAAAATGAGTGATAATGGAGTTAAAGTTCCACTAAAAATAACTTTAAGTGGCAACGAAAGCTGTTTCCACTCAAAATCAACATTGAATGATAATGCAATGATAGTTTCAGTAAAATAAAATTTTGAGTAGTAATGAAAATGAAGCTCCACTAAAAAACAAACTGTTAGTGGTAATGAAATGGAATTGCACTATAAGTAAATCTTAAGGGGCTTGTTTAAACTGCATTCAAATTTTAATGCAATCTGTTTAGCAATTTTGTAAGAAAACAACAAACAGGAAACAAATACTTTTTATGAAACAAATACTTTTCTGACAAACTTTTGTTAGTCCCCTCGCACATACATTACTCAGTGCGTACCTTTGCTTTTTTGCGGTTATTTTTTTATTCCTTCAATTTACAGCCAGGTGAGAGTAGCTTTTGGCAGTGTGTTGAAGTGGTTAAAGTCTTCCATATCCTCACATATTTACAAATGTACTTGTATTGTAGTAAGTACATAATTTTGTTTGTATGTTTGCAACAACTTTTTGTTGTTGTAATGTTTCGCATTGACATTGGCATGCATTTTGTACACTCATCTTTCGATTCAAGTCCCCGTTTTTTTACTTTGCACTTTCCACTGCGACTCGTCCTTCTGTCGAACTTTGTTTAGTGTGCAAAAATGCAATCAGTCGCCCGGAAATTTAACCAACAGCCGGCTTCCGTGATGACTACGACGATGACGATGGCAGCAGCGACAATGCGAACAGACAACAAGCAGACAGCCTGGCAGGCGACAAACTTGCAGCAATTTGAAATTGTTTTTGTTTCATAACTTCGCGTGTAGGTTGGTGTGATTTTGGTGGCAGAAGACTGAAATGATATTACACATTTTGAACTTTGACGTGAAAAACAAAAATATGTGTGCCTATTGCAAGTTAAGTTTTATTTTTGGCAAAAAAGCGCTTAGAGTTTTTTGGCACTTAGTAGCGTTTGGACGATAACTTTAGATATAGCTGCAAATGAAGTAGTGTTAAGTAACCGTGAAATGCAGGAATTTCAGAAAATGCTGCATAATTTAATTCTGGTCCGATAAAAGCTTTGTACAGATTCATGACAAGGCAATTGTTTGGAGTAAACACTTCACTGACTACTCAAAGTTTACTGGTGGTGTTATTCCATTCTCCAGAATTCCCATTAAAAAAAAACATTTTATTTTTGAATGGAACTTCAATTCCATTACCACTCAGATTTATATTTAGTGGAGATTTAAATGCATCAGCATTAATAAAAACTCACAGAAAAGTCAGTAGACAATGTTTTTTTTTTGTCTGTAGTTGAAATTCGATTAAAACAAATTTTAGTGCTAATCCATTCCACCCACACCAACACTGATAGATTGTGGAAGGGTAGCTTCACTAAAATAAAATGTTGAGTAATAACTCAAATGTGAAAGCTCACTTTAAACAAACTCAAAGAAATAAGAAGGGAATAAGCCAGCCTCCTAGGCCACCAATTCTTAAAAGACACTAAGGCTTATGGCTCGGCAAAGGAAGCCCAAAGCTTGCTGAACTTTAAGAAAGAATAACGAGAAAAAAAAATTTATATCTCTTTCATTTACCATAAATATTGCATAAAATAAAATAGAATAAAATAAAATAATTTAAAATAAATAAAATAAATGGAAAAACAAGTAAAATAAAATGAAACAAAATAAATTGAAATAAAATAGAATAAAATAAAATAAAATAAATATAAATATAAATAAAATAAAATAATATAAAATAAAATAAATGGAGAAACAAGTAAAATAAAATAAAACAAAATAAATTGAAATAAAATAAAAAAATAAAATAAAATAAAATGAAATAAAATAAAAATAAAAGTAAAATAAAATAAATTAAAATAAAATAAAATAAAATAAAATAAAACAAAATAAAATAAAATAAAATAAAATAAAATAAAATAGAATAAAATAAAAAAAATAAAATAAAATAAACTAAAATAAAATTAAGTAAAACAAGACTAAATTATTCTATATTTAAATGTATACCTTTAGCAACACATCGATGAAGTGGTAGTAGTGGTTACTTACTGATGCGCGTACAAACATACATAAAAATAAACAGGCAGAAATTAAAAGGGCTGCTCCTTTGGCTTATGTTGCTCTAGTTAAGACTATCCCTTAGCATTGTTGGAGATCTAGCAACGCAGTTTTATAAAGCGATTTTTAGTGATGCGCGAAAAAATATACAGACTCGAATAATATGAATTTTTCATAATATCAACACACTTCGGCATATTACAAATTTATTATATTTCTGAGCAAAGATAGGACTGCAGTGCCTGCGAACTACTTTAATTAGCGAGATTATTTGGTTATATTTTAGGTTTCACGATAGCGACAGCAGTTCAAAATAGCTCCATAATTCCTATTTTGTTTTAAAAACAAAAGTAGTTTCTTAAAATTTGGTTTCCAAAAATCACTTCTATAAAAAAAAGTGTTGAAATTAATAGGATAAAGTAATGAATGCCTTAACTTAAAACCAAAGATATGGCCTAAACACATTTGTTAAAATGTTTAAATTCTTTCAAAATATACTTGAAAAATTGCTTTGTTGTAACCAAAGTCTAGACAACACCGATAATAATAGCAACAAAACCAAACAATTTCTTACTAAAACTTTGTCGTGTGTTTAAGTGTCGTGTGTCTATTATAAATAATGACAAGGAAAAAGTCAAAGGGTTATGTCCAAAGTGCCGCTAAAGTGACGACGACATCTAATGGAACAAGCAAAAAAAACAAGGAAAAATAAAACGAAAAGTCTTTGGGCGCAGCATGCTCAATCAATTCTCTCAATATTCTTACATTTTAGAGGCGCATAAAAACACTTAATGCCGATTAATAACCAAAGTAACGAGAGATACAAAGCCTATGAAATGCCTTTTTATATGTTTGTAAATATCTCTGTGCGCAACTAGGGTGTACACATGAATAACCTCAATACCTGAAAAAAGGTAAACACGATTGTGCAATGCATCAGCTTACATACATATGTTCTCACAATAACCAAAATAACATATAAAAGTCATACAGACAAGTGAAAAGTATCTTAAAGATAAGAAAGTCATGTTGCGTAGTCTGTTTTATTATATTTTCTTACTTTTAGTTTACAACGCAGCATTTTTAATAGCAACAAGTTAAAAAAAATCTCCACATTCATAAATATATACCTATTCTATGGCAAAAAGAGTAGAGAACAGATAAGGCGCACAATGAAAATCAGAATTTATCAGTGTCTTCATGCCTAAATAGGCGAAAGATATCACTGAAAAAATATATGTGCTTACCAGTGTGTATTCTGGAGAAAAAGGTATTGGTGAGAATCTGCCAAAAATTTAGAATGTACAAAAATCTACTTGCATCAATACCAGTGCTGCCGATGCAATTCGATAAATTACTAATAAAAATACCCATCAACCTACAGTCAATTTAAAATACGGGCGAGTTCTCTGGGAACCCTCGAATTCAAGTAACATAAAATAAAATAAAATAAAATAAAATAAAATAAAATAAAATAAAATAAAATAAAATAAAATAAAATAAAATAAAATAAAATAAAGTGATATAAAATAAAATAAAATAGAAAAAATAGAAAATAAATGAAATAAAAAAATGTAATTAAGTAATATATACTAAAACAAAATAAAATAAAGTGAAATAAAATAAACTAAAATAAAATAAAATATAATAAAATAAATTGAAATAAAATAAAATGATATAAAATAAATTAAAATAAAGTAAAATAAAATAAAATAATTTATTTATGATTAGAGGAAAAATTGAGAGCAACAAACATATACAGGCTATAGTTAAAGTACTATTTGGAAAACAGCCACGATTTCTCATCAGACTAATTCGTATAGTTTTTGCTATTTCAGAGGATCTTGTCTCTAATCAAAAATAATAATAATTAACTAAGAATTATTATCAACTGGTCTTGAGCTCGTTAAACTTACAAAAATATGTAAAAATTAACAGACCATAAAATCACCAACAAAAAAAAAAAACTGAAATAAAATAAATCAAAATAAAGAAAAAAAAAGAAATAAAAAAAATATAAAATAAAATAATATTAAATAAAATAACCCAAAATAATCTGAACTAAAATAAAATAATATAAAATAAAATAAAATAGAATAAAAATAAAATAGACCAAAGAAAATTTGGTTGTTGGAGCTATTTTAAAGAATATAATATCTGAGAAATACAATATTAAGAATGCCTTTCAGCTAAAAGACCGGTTGAAAGATATACGCATAGAAGAGGACGAGATATTGATATCGTTCGATGTAGTTTCGCTATTTACCAATATACCACTACACCTAGCCATACAAACAATAATAAAGCAATGGCCACAGTTAGAGAAGTACACAGAAATACCTAAAAAACAATTTCAGCACATTTTAGAATTCTGCCTACGCGAAAATAACTATTTCACGTATAACTCCAAATTTTATCAACAAACATACGGGATGCCAATGGGAAATCCGCTATCTCCAACTATCGCGGATATAGTATTAGACAAAATACTTGACGACAGCATAGCTGAATTAAAGGAAAATGACATATACATCAAATACATCAACAAGTATGTAGATGATGTATTCGCAATTATCAAATCCAAAGACGCGGAACATATCTTAAATATATTAAACAGACAACACACAAGCATAAAATTCACCACGGAAAAAGAAAAATACAACAAAATAGCTTTTCTGGACGTAGAAATAAATAGGAGAAATAAAAACCTTATAATCAATTGGTATGCCAAATCAATCGCATCGGGACGGATAATAAATTATCATTCAAACCATCCATGGAACCAAAAAATCAACACAGCAAAAAGCTTAATAAAGAAGGTAGCTCTACTTAGCGATAAAGAATATATGAACGAAAACAGGAAAAAGTTAAAAAACATTTTATTTAAAAACAGTTATCCGCATAAACTGATAAATACCCTAATTGAAAACACAATAAACGTAACTCGGAGCAAAGAAAACAGCGCACCGGCGGATATTTCTAACAATAATAAAAAATATATCGGCGTACCGTATATACCGGGTCTAACAAATAATCAGACATTACATAAACTAATAGATAATGAAAGCACTAAATACGCTCACAAACCAAACGCTACTCTTAGGAAAATTTTTACCAAAACAAAGGACCCAGTAGAAAAAGAACAGCAAAGTAATGTAGTTTACCAAATTACGTGTAATGGTCGTGATAACGAGGCGTGTGGAAAATGTTACATTGGCACCACGAAACGGCAACTGGGTATAAGAGTTAACGAGCATAAAAAACATGCACAAAATAATAAAACAACAACGGCATTAGCACAGCATCTAACTCAGAGTAACCACATAGCGGACTTCACAAACATCAAAATATTAGACATCGAAAAAAGAGAGAAAACAAGATTGACTCTTGAGAGTATACGTATACAACAAAACATAGAAAATACTCTTAACTATAAAGATGACGTCGACGGCCTGAGCAGCGTCTACTCAGCTGTAATAAGAAGAAGCCAAAAAAGGAATTAAACAAACGTCATTGCAGGTGACAACAAGAAAATGAATTTGAAATTGTGATTTTTTTAATGTAATGTAATTAATTAATTATCTCTATGTAAGTGCAATGTTTAAAAATTTGTTCATGTTTATTGTGCAGTATAAGTGATAAATGTATGTAATAACATATGTATTTATACAAATTTTAATCAATACAGATCCCCAGAAGAAGGCGCGGAGTGCGTCGAAACGCGTAGGGAAAACAAAAACAACAACAACTTGTTTTATTTAAACGGCCGTAAATGCTCTACCCAGCAAACATAAATATGAAAATTGGCCCAATAAGAATAAAAAAAAAAAAAAGAAAATAAAATTAAATGAAATAAAATAAAACAATATAAAATAAAATAAACTAAAATTTAAATAATATAAAATGAAATATAATAAAATAAAATGAAATAAAATACAATAAAAAAAATAAAAAAAAAATAAACAAAATGAAATAAAATGAAATAAACAAAATATAATATAATAAAATAAAATAAGATAAAATTATATATAATAAAATAAAATGAAATGAAATAAAATAAAACAAAATAAAGTGAAATACAAAAAATATAAAATAAATGAAATAAAATAAAATAAACCAAAATAAAATAAAATAATATAAAACAAATATAATAGAATAAAATAAAATGATATAAAATAAAGCAAACTAAAATAAAATAAATTGAAATGAAATAAAATATACTATAATAGAGTAGAATAAAATAAAATAAAATAAAATAAAGTGATATAAAGTAAAATAAAGTAAAATAAAAAAAAAATGTAAAAAAAATAAAACTAAATAAAAAAATAAAAAAAATATAAAATAAATGAAATAAAAAAAATTTAATTAAATAATATATAATAAAAAAATTAAATAAAATAAAATAAAATGAAATAAAATGTAATAAAATAAATTGAAATAAAATAAAATAAAATGATATAAAATAAAATAAAATAAAATAAAGTAGAATAAAATAAAATAAAGTAGAATAAAATAAAATAAAGTAGAATAAAATAAAATAAAGTAGAATAAAATAAAATAAAATAAAGTGATATAAAATAAAATAATACATAACACATAATAAAAAAGAAAATAAAATTAAATAAAATAGAATAAAACAAAATAAAGTAAAACAAAATAATATAAAAAAATAGAATTAAATAAAAAAATGAAATAAAATAGAAAAAATGTAAAATAAATGAAAAAAAAACTTTAAATTAAATAATATATAATAAAACAAAATCAAATAAAATGAAATAAAATAAATTGAAATAAAATAAAATAAACTAATTCCTTCTTCTTGCTGGCTTGAGGTCTGTGCTTTTTCAAAAATTGAAACCAAAAGTATTGAGTTTACCAATATACTCGTATTTCGACTACCAACTGGCTTGAGGTCTGTGCTTTTTCTACCAACGGTAATCGTCTTCCTGTTCAACGTGGAGTTGTTTACGTGGAGAATAAACTAAAATAAAATAGAATAAAATAAAATAAAATAAAATAAAATAAAATAAAACAAAATAGAATAAAATAAAATAAAAAAATATGAATTTTAGTATAAATATAAAATTATCCAGGCCACTTTTGTGACACAATCAATCGCTAGGCGAACGAACTGTATTGCATAAAGGTAAAAACAACACTCAGTCTTAGCCACTAGCTGCTGAAAGATACTTGGTCTTACATCTCTGTCTGCACTTTTCGATAGGGAATTTCCTCAAATTTCGTCTAGAATTTTGGGTATTAGCCAAAAAACGGCAACACTGACCAATACATACATACTACCTACAACTTTTCACATGATCATAGTGCGGAAAATTCTCAGAAATGCAGATGCCATGGCTGTCAGCACAGTTAGAATAGCAGAAGTGTTTAGCTGAAATGGCGAGGAGAGCATTGAATGTGTATGCGCATTGCCGGTAAATTATGTTTAATATGGACGTATGTATGTACATTGAAGGATATTTGTTCAGATACCTGCATTGTACTGCATGCTCTTTTCTTTGTTGCTTTATTGTGTACTAAGTATTTCGTTTTTGACTGCTACCGCTTCTCTGTTTGTCCAATTTTCTTCAGGCTTGTCTACGTCATTTGCGTCGTGCTTCGAATAGTTGCACATGCACATACATACATACATATGAGCGAAGGTATGCACCTCTGTAGGTATAAATGCCGTCGTTTCAGGTGTCTGTCTTCACCTTGAAGGAAATGCTGGAAAATACCCAAGGAACATAAACTAACAAAAAGCAATAATAATCATCTAGTCGCGCAAATACATACTTACATACTTGCATACTTAGGTTTCTATGCGCCGCGGTCTTCTGCAGATGCTGTCTGTCCCCAGTTGATTGCTTTGGGTAAGCAAGTAGGCTTTGTGCAGAAAAATGTATGTATGTGATGAGGTGCTTATTTTACTAATAGATATACATACATAGTTAAACTTTGAGTAAATAGTTTCGAAGAAGACTGAGAGATCTCCGGAAAACGGAGAACGGAGTAAGCCCAGGCCGAATTACCTTCACCTTGTTTTAGAGAAGGCTTAATGTGGATAGCATCCGCTGGGAATACACTAAAATGATGGGCACTGCCAACATCTTTCCGTCCATGAACCAATTACAGCTCCAAGGCCCTAAAACATTCCATCATAACGGCGAGAGAATGACGTTGAACCCTGCTCTATCTGGAATCCAACCCCCACTCTGACCTCTTTAATGAACTATAATAGAGCATACTCGACTCCTAAACCAGTTAATTCTTTTGGACATTGTGATCAAGGAAAACCTAGGGTACCTCGGACTTACAGTTAGTTCTCTCTGAAGCCTGTGGGATACAGAAAAGCTCTAAAGGTAACCTCGGTCCATAAGATGCTTTTTCTCGTCACTACCTAGTAGGCATGAAACATGAACAATCTCAAACTCATCAAAAAATACTGGAAAAACTGTAAATAACTCCACCTTAAAGTCATGATGCAAGAATAATGAAGTAATATAAGCCTTTTGCTAAATTCCTTAACGGATAGATAAGTTTTTTTCGTCTGCTTTTTTTTTCTTTTGCCAACAAAGTTTGTTTAACATTTGTTAGAGATCTCTTACATTCGTTAGAGATTGTTTGTTTAGATAGATTCTCTTGTGCAACTACTTGCCACATTCTTTACTTTTATATTTTTTGTTTGTTATTCTGGCACATCCATAAGTTACAACGTCACAGCGACCACGTATGTTGTATGTATGCGAGTACAAATATATACCATATTTCTAGCTTAGCGCCTACGATAAGCGTGAGTAGGCAATTGCAATTGTAAGAGCCAGCCACCTTTGCAACACCAACGCAATTGAACGTATTTCGCCTGCGATTGGTTGGTGGGTAAATTTGCAAAGTTGCAACATCGACACGACGCCAACTTGAAGCGATCATTTAGCTTCAATACAACTTTATTGATGATCATACATAAATTTGTGAGCACATGTAAGTATGTGCATGTGGCAACTGGTTGTAAATCCATTCGTAACCATGTAAAGCTGAACTTTTTATAGTTTATAATGGAGTCCGACCGATGCCGATGCAGATCCCGATTAACGATGCCGATTTCCTAACAAAACTACCTTTATACACATAAATTAATTTATAAATCATGGGCATGCGGCTGTAGATACCCTATCCTGCTATCTCATTCTGTCAGTGCTCGATGGCGTCCCCTAAGCTCGGAAACTATTTTTTGCTTATTATTTTCGATCGGTTAAAAAGAAGTAAGGTTGCGGCTGAATAGGGCTGAAAATAAAAACTTAAAAAAGTATGAAAAATCGCAGAAAGAATCGTTTAAGTATCGGTCAAAAAAGGCTGATGACGATGCCAATGCCGATATTGGACCGACTCTAGTTTATGAGAAGTAAGGGGGTCTATATGTCCATTTAAAATTACTTATAGGCGTGTTTGTATGTATGCATATATCGCACGCTCCCCACCAAAAACTTTTCCAAACACAAGAGGCCCGCGGTCGAGCGAGGCTTCGCGATTCAAATAAAAACAGGATGTGCAGAAGCAAGCGTAAAATGTGTTTTATATCTCAAAACAGACCTCCAAGAGTACATCGGTGGAAAATCCATTAATTTACGAGTGTCAGTTATTTAGCGAAGCGTGTACAAACATAAATAGAGAAATATGGGCCTAAATTATAAACATTGCTTCTTATGTTGGTGTTTCTCGGATTAAGACCAGCCGTATACATAGTATAGTTTAGGTGCACACATCCTCCTGCTCCAATTACACTATCTATCTATCTCTATGGCGCGATATACAACAGGTATATCATCATAAACCTCCTAAGAGATTTTTGCGCCAAGCTTCTCTTCCAATTTGTGGTGTGCCGATTTGAATTTTCCCTACAAATTGGTGGGACCTACAGTTTTTTGCCGACTCCGAACGGCATCTACAAAGGAGACGAATTTTTGCTGAGAAGCCTGTCATGGCAGAAATACACTCGGAGAGTTTGCCAGACCACTGCCGAGGGGCGACCCCGTTTTGAAAAACTTTTTTCAAATCACTTTTGATGTTACCTGTACCAGGGCTCGAACCATGGACCTTCGGTGTGGTAGGCCGGCAACACTAGCTTCACACCACGGCGGCCGCCAATTACACTGCATTTGTAAAAATCGTTTGAGCCAACTTTTACAACCACTATCGTTTTACTGTATATAAAGGTCATAAAATATTTCCCTCTAGTAAAATCGATCTTCTGGACATCTGACAATAGATCTGTGGAAATTGCAGTCAATTGTATGTAGCGGTTTTTGCGTGATGCGCGAACAAACACCAGACAAACGGAAAAAATTCTAAAAACTGTTTTTTTTTCCATTTGTTACCCCAATAAACACTCGTATGCATTTTTCTATCTTATATCTATAATTGATAAACATCGGTCTGTTCCACTTTAACTACATAGTACCTGGGTGACCGAGCCTTGCTCGGTATTTTGCGAATTTGTCGCATAATCTTACTTACCAAGAGCATAAATTTCCAAAATAGATTTCCAAAATATCGAACACTAACCACAAAAAGTAAACGCGAATCATTGGTAGGATTCGGTTAAATCCTTTCCGAGATATTGGTCGATATAAGAAGAAATAATTAAAATGCAGTCGGGTGGTAACCCTAGGTGGCAATCCTACTTAAAAATATTCTGGTTGGTATACGGCCTCAAATACCTTCCGTTTGATACCCATATTGCCATATATTGCTTAGTATTTAAAAAAAATCGGAAAGGAGGCAACCCTCTAAGCTTCCTTTAGTAGCAACATCCAATCTTAGAAGGAAGCATACTATCCATCTACCAAATTTCATCGAAATCGGTTTAGCCGTTCCCGAGATAGTGGTCGATATCTGAAGGAATAAATAAAATGCGGTCAGGTGGCAACCCTACTCGAAAATACTTTGGTTGGTATACGGCCTAAAATACATTTCATTTGATACCCATATTCCTATATATTGCTTAATTTAAAAAAAAAAATGATATAGGTGGCAACCCTGTGAACCACCCCAAGTGGCCCATATACCAAATTTCATACAAATCGGTTAAGTCGTTCCTGAGATAGTAGTGGATATACAAATGTACAAATATACAAGAATAACTCGTTTAAAGTTATAAGATATGTAGGATAGGGCGGGGCTAGTTGAGCAATTTTTCGCTTGAGCGAATATAGCTCCTCAATGAGTTGTTATGCGGCTTGATGGATTAGTAATTTATCCCTCAGCAAAAGTGTCCATAGTAATTTTTTTGTAACAAGTCGAACTTAAGAGCTACAACTGTTTAAATGCAGAAAGTCAAGTACGCTCCATGTACACCATAGGTGAGGTAAGTTGAGCACTAAGAATGTCTAACCAAACCATCGGTTCAATGTTGACTAGAGATGAAGTAAAATATGTGTTTGACAATTAGCTCTTTATTTATAGTCTTTTAGTGACAGAACAATAAAACTTAAAGTAATCTTTGGACAATTAACAGAAAATAGAATAAACAAAACATAAACGTATCTTAAGACAACTTCAGGATTAAATTCAGTCTTTCGGTTTAATATCAGACTCAAATATCTTTAAAAAAAAATATTAATAAGATGTTAGCAACTTAATCGTCGTTGTCACTGTTGCAACTGACACAAACGAAAGTAAGATCAACACCTGGAACACATTTTGTATGTGCCCATTCCCTGCAAGCAACTATAGCTCAACTAACCCCAACCCGCAATTTTAAAACAAAAGCGAGGTTATAAAAAAATCGTTAGAATTATACTCAGAACTTCTCTATATACCAAAAGTACAATAATTCTCTGGAAGATTAACACTTACCTGATTGAAAGCAGACAACAATTGACTAATACAGACGAAAACTTGCGATAAACGACGTTTTTACTTTTTGGTCCCAAAATAAACAAAACGCACGGGCACTTCACTCGCTCGTCCAGCGGCCACTAGCGATTCCTTCTTTCCACCATATGATGCCTATGCGTACGATGAATAGTTTGCGAGATATTTCGATTGCCCAACTTGCCCCTATGCTCAACTAGCCCCGCTCTACCCTATGTATAAAATAATTTTGAACTAACTTTTATTGCCACCACTGTGACAGCAGGAATAAAATATTTCCATGGTCTGAAATGGATGCTTAACTTTAAGTTGATTATCTGGCAATGCATCTGTGACAATTGCACTCAATTCTGAAAAGCGTTTTTTGAGTGATGCGCGAACAAACATACAGACGAAACTTCTAAAAATAGTTGTTTACTTCTTTCAAACATTTTTATTTAAAGCGATTCTACTTTTTACTCATACAACTTTAAATCTTTTGCTATATTAATGTGATCAGACATTCTTTACAGGCTACATACAGATTTTATTCTCTCTTTGAGAGGAGCCTGTATGTATGTGGAAGCCTAGTGAGCCATGTCAAGTAAATCTTATAGGCGATTTTGACCGTTTCTTAATAAAGCACATAACAACAAGGGATTTCGGGTCATTCTTTACTTTTGTTTTTTGAAATATATCTAGTTCGGTTTCCTCTTCTCCCTGGTGCCAGAGGCGTGGGGCCATAAGTGGACGTAATTTTATGGAACACCCACTTTTATCGACTAGTCCTGAGTCCGTCAAAGATAGAGCTTACGACAAGTTCATTAAGGCCAATGATATCAATAGTATACCGCAATTGTACACGATTTTAGGAGATTGGACTAGTGCTGTGTAGCTCTGCTTCTTTTTTCTCCAGCTTCAAGTGAAGGAAATAACTTGATAGCTCTTTGTCTGGAACCTGCTTAGTTCTCTAACCATTTGGAGAATTTCTTACTAAATCTGAAACCGTACTTACTCTAATCTGTTTGTTGACTCTAAGCTTGAGTGTTTCGTAAAATTAGCTAGATATAACCATATATGCGATATTGAGAAAAGTGGCTACTTTGTGAGTAAATCAAAAAAAAAAAAAAGATAAACAATGTTTCTCTATCGCATTAACGTCCTTTGGCGGTCGAAGCTAGCAGTGCTGCCTCCACATTCCTCGGTTCCTCTAATCGCCTACACAATGCCTTGTTGGGTCTTACCACATTCGCTTACATCATTGACATCTCTAAGGAGGTGTAGACATTGGCTTTGAAAATTTAATTAAAATTCCATGAAATTTAGTAAAAATGAAATACGCATGCGCTGCTTGCCAAGAGCTACTAACGCTCGCTTCTTCCAATAAACGCAAAACCATTTATTCTGCCTTTTATGGGCTACACTTTACTGCTTAGCGCGCTTTTAAGTGGAGATTTTGTCCCCTAACAGCAGCAGGAGTATGAAAATGTTATGTGGATATGCCTGTCGCCTATAGCTGGTGCTGCCAAAGCATCTAAAGAGTAGTAACGACCTTATTCCTTCACTGCCTATCGTCGTTTTACATATTAAAAGCCTTTATAGATTTACCACGCAGATTGAAGTTTACTCAGTTCGATGTGGAAATTTAATAACATATTTATGCAAATCACTTTTAACGCATTATTATTACGAGTATCAGCAGGTTCAATAACAATCACACACATAAGAAAGAGAACGTACCGCGTTCGCGTAAACAAGAACTTCTCTCTGCATATGGAAATCGTAAAGCGTCCCATGACGATAAGAACTATTCGTTCCATAAAAAGTTTTATGTGTGTTGCCTTTTAAAAATCATTAAAATTAATAGGCATTACAGGATTTATTATAATTTACGAGCTTAAGGCGCTGGATGAAATGCCTTTTATTGAAGTTCAGATAAACTCTGTAAATAGTAGGGATAAATACGCAGACTTAAATACTTTTAGTAATAAACATAAATAAAATCGTGCGTGGAAATGATTATCGCATTAAACCTGAGCGGCTTCATTTTGAAGTGGTATAGTTAAAGCTGACTAAAATGGTTGTCTTAGTTTTACAAAGACTGCTTAGATGGAGATATCAGCAGAACTCGTGACTTCTCAAAACATTTAATTTTTGATTCAATCACGCTCCCATCATATACATGTAATCTCAAGAGGAGGAATCTATTTTTCTTTCATATATCACATATGTTACCTAAAACTACCATTCACTATGGGTATACAAATATTTTCAGCCAACTTTCATAGCCACCACTGTGTACAGCGAAAATAAAATATTCCCGTGCTGTAAAATGGGTCCTAAACTTGACATTGCCATCTAGCAAACCTTCGGTGACAATTTTATTAAATCCTACACAGCTGTTTTGGAGTGATGCGCGAACAAACATACCGACAGACAGACAAAAACTCTAAAATCTGTTGTTTTAATTTTTATTACTTTTTTAATATCTATAATGTAGAAACATCAGCCTGTTCTAAACTTACTATAAGCAAACATTTGCCTTTAAGCTGACTCCTAATGGGTTGGGTCTATCCACAACTTTCTACCCAATGCAAGTAACTCCCATTAGCTAAAAGGACAAAGAACTGTGTCTTTTAAATGGACATTTTAATCTCAAAGTCATACTTGTAGGCAAATACAACAATTTCGTTTAAAACAACTTAAAATCCTATATGCTCAAAGTCTTTGTTTTATTTGTTTTGTATATTTGACACAATTTTCAAAACACCAACCACTTGCAAGGCTGAGAAACTTCAGCTGTCGAATGTGTGAGAGGGGCACGTCAAGTCACGCAATTATTGCTTACATAAAAACTCCAAGAATAGCAAACCACTACAGCAAAAAGCTAGCTGCAACATGTTGCTTGTTGTAAACATGTTGCAGAAGTTGTTCTTGCACCCATCTATACAACCATACACATGGGTATAGCCAAGCAAACATGTGTGGAATTCGCTACCCTATAGGAAATTTTATGAACAAGTCATGGATGTTTTAAAATACCAAGTCTGAATGGTATATACCGCCGGTGCCTATTAAACATATATTTTCATTTGTTTTTATAGTCTCGAAGCACTGTTGTAGTTACAAATTGTATGTATAGAAATCTGAAATTCTTAAACTTTCTAATCTCAAAATATTTAAAATACTCTCTAGCGTAGACCCTATTGTTGGAAATTCTTTTAATAAAATTTACTGGTATGTACGGTGTGTATTTTCACTATGGTGACAGGCAACTACTGTACTATGGGCTAAATCCGGTCTTACATAAATTTCTAAAACGATACTTTTCCAAAATATTTTTGAAAATTCATTTTTATATATGTATATGATATATTTCACTATATAAGTTTTTAAAATGTTTAAAATATAAATTTGTTTTTTTTTTTGCTTTTTCACGTCTTATAAATTTTCGAAAATTTTGCAGTTAAATATATATTTTTTTTATATTTTCCATATTTCAAGGAATCTATATGAAATCAGACTTTAAATAAATTTTTTTTTTTTACATACCATGGAGAAGCGGAATAAAATTTTACGATATTTCTTTTTAAATATTCAAAATTTATTTTTTTTTACTAATATTTTATTTGTTTCTTATAAGGGTTACTTACAATTTTACAACTGAAATTTAAAAAAATTTTTCAGATGTCTTAAATGTTCGATACTTCGTACGGAATAATTTTTTTTTTTTTGAATTGAGCATCTTGCAACAAAAAATTTTTAAAATTTTTTGCCAGTATTCAATTATAAAAATTAATAAATTAAAACAATTTTTTCGGAAATTTATTTTTAAATCTATACCAATAGTGTTTAAAAAATTTCTCAAATTTATAACAAAAAATTTATATTTTAATTAAATTTTTATATTTGAAGTGATTATTTTAAAATATGTAACAAATGGAACTTTTATATTTCACAAATATTTTATAAATTTCAAAAACGGTAGAAAAATTAAAAAGATAATTTTTAGTTATATTCTAAATTTTATTTAAAAAATTTCGAGTATTTTTGAAGTTTTTTTGATTTCTGAAATTATATACAATTTTCATACATTGTAACAATCGCACACCAATTTTTTTTATATATTTGAATTGAGCATCTTAAAATCTGTAAGAAATATAATTTTCATGTTTAATAAATTTTATATTATATTTCAAAAACGATAGAAAAATTAAAAAGATTTTGTAATATATATTTATTTTTTAAATTAAAAGAATTTTTTCAAATATTTATTTTTGAAATTTTTACCAATGTTCAATATTTTTTTTACTTGTATACAAATTTCTAATATTTTTAAAGAATTTATCAAATAAAAAAAAAAATTAAAAAATATTTTGAATGTTTATAATTTTATAAATTTGTTTAACATTCGCACAGGTTTATTTTTTAATACATTTGTATATAAGCATTCAGCATTTGAAAATCTATGAGACGTTATTTTCACATTTCAATATTTTTTTAAATAGATTTTGAACCTATTTTTTTAATAAAACCCAAAGCTATACCACAGTTTACCTACATAAATCTGTTGTAGTCTGCCAATTTAGATCCTTTTTTCTGAAATTAGCCGTTTCAAAACAGTTTGTTTAAGAATTTGGCATCGATTTTCTTGCTAGTATTGTGCGCTAATTTATTTTTGGCCACAAATACAAGTTGGCTTGCCCATAGTGCGCTGTAAGAGCAAATATAAGAAGTGCAAAACAACAAAAAAATTGCTTTGTGAAAAATCAGCTATCACAACAGCTAACAGCAAAAATAATAACAACAAGGAAAAAGAAACAGCTCTTGAGGTATGTAGAAGGTGTGGTACCCAATGACACAATGCTGAAGCAAAGGGTGAGGGAAGTGGTAGAACCTGCGTGCAATGAAACGTGTTTGTGACGAAGGCAGTCAACGTTGGCACTGCCAAGTGAATCAGTAAAAATCGCTTGACTGACAACGTTTCCGATGTTTATCGTTTCATGTTAACAGCAAAAGGCAACGAAACAACAAACAAGAACCGCATAAGCAATACGCGTAGCAATAGCACCAGCTAAAATAACAAAAAAGTAGAAGCAACAAAACAAAACACCAGCAAAATGTTACAATCTCGATCTGAATGGGGGCCTGGGGGAAAATACAAAAAAAAAAAGCAAAAAAAAAACGAGCGGAAAAAAAAGTGGCAACATTTGAAATTTTGCATCAGAAACGTGCTAAGGAAAGTAAATGTGATGCTCTGATTTTTCTTATTTTAAAAACTTAATACCATATGTATTTATGTATATACATAGACATGTCACAATGAGAATGTTCGCTTATAGATCTGTATGTAAGCGGGCGCTAAAAAGTATTGCTACTTTGCGTTTTAACTAAAAACGGTTTTACTTTCTTTTCAGTTTCAAGAATATTTCATGCATTTTAATGCTGCCAGCAAAGTGTGTTAAGCATAATGGCTGTTAAAACCACGTTTATGTGCTTACATATACATACATACGTTCGTCTGTTTCTGTATATTGTGTGCAGTTCAATGTTCCTATTTCTCCCTTCGGCAATCACGATTTTAAGAGAAAGTGAACTTTGTGGTTTTCTGTTGTACCGGCGATTGGTTTTACATGCTCTGTTGTTTTTGCATATTTTATTTCAAACACGAACTAACAATTTGGCCCACAGTAGGTATGACAGAAAAACATCGATACATGAATTGTCTGGTTATACCAATTATATTTGAAATTTGAAAATACTTACGAAGTACGCCCCAGCGGTCGTTCGAAGCCTTACTCGTATTTATTTAGTGATGATTATTTTTCTCTAATCAAGACTACTCATACATAGTTTTACTTAATATAGTAAAATGGATCCTAAACTTTAGCTCCGACATCTAGCAATACATTGGAGAAAATTGCATTCAATTCTATACAACCGATTTTGAGTGATGTACGAACAAACATACAAACACAGACAAAAATTTTGAAATGTCATATTTTGCCTTAATATCTATAATATTCGATCGTCGACCTTTTATAATGTATATGAGAAAAAATTATATACAAATCGATGTATGCCCGAGCCAATTCGAAGCACCGAATCAAAGTAATATATCGATATCTTTCTGCTACTGTCATTCTTAGTTTACACAACAATTACTTCTATGCATCTCCATTGTGCTGAATATTTTTAACCCTCCATCCTCCCATTCTTATGATTTGTATATATTTTTGAAACCTATTATACATATAATATTTATTTTTTATTCAAAAAAAATTTGAGTGATGAGTCAACAATTTTGAATAAAAAACACTTTTTACAAAAATCCATTAATTCATAATTATTATGAACCTTGAAAATGTTCGGTTCGGCCTCGGTCTTAAATGCACGAAGTTCGGTTTGGTTCGGTTCAGCTTTAAAAATCGCTGATCGGTCGTTCTCTAAGAATGACTTAGACGCGTAAAAAATTTCTACTTTTATTTACCATTGTTGGGTCACTTTGAATAAAAACGTTTAAAATAAAAATTTTTTTATTTTATTTTGTTTTTTATTCAAAAAAAATTTGAGTGTTGAGTGAAATATTATTGGTTATTAAAAAAATTTTGTATAAAAAATAAAATTTCAATTTTTATTCAAGCTGTTGAAAATGAAAAATAACAAATCGAGATACAGTAAAATGATTGATATTTTCACCTTGTTCACTAGACACTCTTGTTGGAAGATCAGACAATATTTTAAATCAATTTCTTCAACAGAAAATTTCAGCTTTGCTACCAATAATCAAAAATATTATATTTTCTTGGTAGCAAGTTTTTATTCAAAAATTTATTCAATTCGGTATAGTTTTAAAACTAAACTTTAGGGCGGTTCCCTTATGTAAACTTTAAATTCATCTGTCTAACTTTTAATAAAAGCGCTGACGACTATTCGGAAGCTTAGCCACCACATCAACTAATGCTACGTGCCGACATATAAGCTCTCTAAATACATAAAAAATATATTGAAACACAGTTGGGAGTTAAATCATCTCGCTACAAAAGAACGAACTAAATTTGCTGTCCTGTTTAAAACCCGTACTTGATCTGGAACTTTCATATTTTTTTTTTGTGGTCCATTTATGTAGTTATATCCCCGTTTCAATTTACATTTTTGTATGTTTGCTGCAATTGCAGAATTTGCGAACGCATTCAAATGTTACTTTACTTTTTAGCGCCAAGTCTCTTATTTTATAAGTGGTTCATACTCTTATATTTTTTCCCCCAAGTAACCAAGGGACTTGTGGCAAAATGTCAAATAAGCTTCCCTTTTATTAAACTTTTTTAAACTTTTGTTCACTCCCACAATTGTTTCATGGCTTCCTCATATTTTGAAAAGTTTAATATAAACACATAAAAGTATGGACATTAGCGTGGGTTGCAGAAAAGCTTTTTTGTTTTTGCTTAGTATTTGGATAGAATTTGTTCTTTATAAAAAAATGAAATAAAAAAAGAACTAAGCAATTTTTTACTAGTAATTTTCTTAAATTTACTTTTGAATAAAACTAAAAATCGTAAAAAATTGTTGAATGTGATATTTGAATCCGCTTTCATTCTAATACAAAAGACAGTGCATTAAAATTTTTGGTTTTTTACTTAAAATACAAAACTCAAACATAATGATTACTAATCGTTATGATTACCGGTTTGATTTATTGTTTTCTTGAGAATCCATGTAATGATTGATTACCAATTAGTTAAAATTTTTAATGATTATTTTCCAATTAATTAAAAAAAATAATCAATAATAAAAGTAATTTTGATTTTTTGCATTTTCTTTTGATTATTTTTGATTTCTTCAGTATTGTTGTAGAAGCACATAAATATTCACATCAACAATACTGAAAAAATCACAAATAATCAAAAAATCAAAAATTATAAAAAATAATCAAAACAACTTTTTTTTAAAATTTTTTTTTTGTATTTTTTCTAATTGTAATCAATTGATAACTGCCTTTTCTTGACAAACAATTAAAATAATGATTACCAATTAAAAAAGCCGTCTAATTAATTGATTACTACTTTCTAATAAAATTTAACAGGTCTGCTTTTGGCATTTCATTAGCTTCCATTAGGGCACCCTAAATTTGTTTTTCTTTAAATTTGATTAATTATTTATTAACACGCAATTTCACGAAAGTACAAAGCAAAAGTTATGCAAATTCAAAATTGCACTTTTTTCCTGTTTTGTAACTGTAGTTCAAAAAATTAATGTTGGTACTTTCAAAGTGGATACTTAACGGTATAACAAAAAAAAGTTTGAAAAAAAATATAAATTTCTGATTTTTGATTATTTTCCATTTTTCTAAATCGAAAAAATTATGCCTAAATTTTATGTTTTTACATTTCAGTAGCATAAAAAGAAATTTTCAGCTATCAAAATTGTGTAATTTTGCTTTTAGCAAATTAAACTCGACTAGAAACATAAAAAGAAAGAAGATTTTTTGGAAAAAAATTAAAAATTAATATTTTTGAAAAACACAACCGCCCTTCTGAAAATGTCGGTATATCTATAGTTATAGTACCAAAAAAATCCAACGGCGCACATTAACTTTTTAGATTTTGAAAAATCGAAAATTTTCTCAAATTAGAAATTTAAAATTTATTTTTACAATATATTTTTTATACGTGTTTAAGTACCCCGTTTGAAAGTGCCAAACTTTATTTTTTTAACTGCTGTAGTTTCCGAAATATTGAAAAAATAAACTTTACAAAACAGGAAATTTTGAATTTGCATAACTGTAAAAAAAAATATTTTTTTTTCGATTTTTTTGTTTTTCAGAACTTTGTTTTATGATAAAACTAGAGGGGCCGGCAGACTTTGTCCTGCCCAGATATTTACCTGAATAGATCTAGAAATATTGGCTTTTCCTATCCCTATCATTGTCTCTATCACTATCCCTATCCCCATTCCTATTTCTATCCCTATCCCTATAGATGTAACTATTTCACACACACACCATCGATCGATCCATTATTGAGCTTTTCTAGCAAAAAAAAAAAAAAAGTTATAAAAATTCGCGCCATAAAAAATGTATGGGAAATTATAATTTTTTTTAGGAATTTTTCGGAAATTTTATTGGGTATTCTCCTATTCTGCTCAGAGAACAATCTAAATTAGTGTCAATAATCCAAATCGGTGCAGGCGTTCTTGAGTTATAAGCGTTGGAACTAACGTCACTTTCTTTTATATATATAGATTAAACTCTTCACCAATTGCCATTCAAATCGGAATGGGTCGATTCCAACTCTGTGACGATTTGAGATGGAAAGACCAATTTAAATTTCTTTCGTATATATAATTTTTATTTTATTTATTTTTTGTTTATAAAGCACGCTAAGTGAAAAAATAAAAATTTTTAACTCACTCTAATGTACGTGTTTGTATGCAAATTATGTGTAGCAAATGCATTGAAGTAAAGTTTATTTTATTACTTTCGCAACATTTCATTTTTATTACCCACAATATTTACACAATTTTCAATTCAACGAGAATTTGCCAAAACAAAAGCGTAACGTGGCCATTTTTGGCAATATTGGAGTACATAAACAAATGAACATACTCGTAAATATATATATGTACATAGCTGTTTAGTTGTTTGTGCATTTAGTGCGATGAACCGATAAGGTACCGAAAAGCAAGGCGAAGCTTCAGTCACGCAACAGCGACGAAAAGTTTCGATTTTTGTGACCTCACGTGTCTCACGTTCATGCCTGTTGAAAATACTTTTGTGTGCCCCAAAAGTAATTGTACGAATATTTACATAGTTTTTTGTAAATTATACACTTTACATCCGGTATGCTGTGAGGAAAATGAACAAAACCAAAATTTTGTGTTTGTTTTTTTCTTTAAATTTGTGGCTACACCTTCAGTTGACCGCATTGCAGCAGCAGCAGCGGCTTAATGCCGCAAACATTCGTGGTTGCCATCGTTTTGGGGGGCGTTAAAAAGCGTTAAAAGTCTAATGTAAATATATAAGTCCTTGTGGCGTCGCTTTGAGGTGTCGAAAATGGGCTGAGAATCGGCTGTTATGGCATTTCCCTGCAGCATCAAGCCGACTTTGCTGGGTTTTTGGCGCTTTCACTTCATTTGCATAGCAACACACACAAACAAAAAACCAAAAACAAAAAGACGCACGCAAGTAGCTCGATTTTCATGACTGCTGTGCGTTTGTAAGTTTGTCCAAAAGTCTGCTAGTTAACTAAACCAATATAAAATGCTAACAGCTCCAAAAAAAAATAATCAAATGGGAAAATATTTAAATAACTACTAGGGCAGACAAAGTCTGCTTAGAATTTCAGCGTTTCGGGGGCAAAATTTTTGTACTCTCGAGATACAGTAACAATGAAAATAAATGAAAATTGCTATTACGCCCAAAATTAAGTTTCGTTTAGTGTTAGTTTCGGCAATATTTAGCTAAATTTGCGACAAAAACCCTTTTTAAAATTTTATAAATCTGCTGCAAAATCAATGTTGCCAACTTCATTCGATTATCATGAAAATGAAGCAAACTTTTTTTTGTTCATAAATAAAGTATATATCGACGATTAAGTGGAAGATCACCCTATTTCAAAATAATTCAAAAAAAACGCCTTACTTCAGAACTATTTCAAAATTCGATTGAAAAACTTCCTCTAAATGTATCGAATTTTCATTCAGATACGGCGTCGAGCCATGGGGCAGGAAATAAGGTTCCGAATCTATCGATGTCACTTTCGATTTATTTTTTCGGCGACTATCGGTAAAACTATCGCTAGTTTTCCCATTATCGCAATTTCTTCTTCTCGCACTTCTTGCCTGTGCCAAATATCTATTATATTTTCAAGCCACCTTCCTTCGAACTACCTAGAATAAATGGCTAGCGTCTAACCATATCTCTGGGACTAATAGTTGATTGTAAATTAAATTGAAAAGTGTGCATCGAGGACCGGGTGCGGGATATGCCGAATATGGTATAATGGATGTACGAGGCTGTGGTGCGGTCTGTGTTAACCTATGGATCTGTAGTGTTAGGGTAAGTACTCTGACTATCATTCGAAGTAGGAATATGATTGCAGTTGACAACGGCATTGAAATCTACACTGATGGATCCAAGATGGATTGAGGTGTAGGGGCCGGAATTTTCTCAAAGTCTCTAGACATTTTGCAGTATTTTTCAAACAGAAGTCCTTGCGATTTGCTGATGAGGACAAGAATGGGCTCATCAGAGGGAGACCAGCCTAGAAATCCAAAAGTATTACCTGAACAAAACTCAACCAAGGTGGACGAATGCCACTGCCTGTGCAGTATTAAGAACTATCTGGCCACACTATACCGAAAAGAGGACAAATACTATCCTAACTAGGTCCAGAACGGACACTGACAAAATCATAGCAGTCTGCACAGGTCACTGGGCAATAGCAGTTGCAAGAATATAACAATGAAAGAGACCGTTGAGAATTTTTTTATTCAAATGTGCGGCTCTAACCAGAATGCGTCTAACATACCTTTAGCAAATCTGGAGAGGGTATTACAAATAGGTATTACTAACATCCTTGAGTTTATCAACAACTCTAATTGGTTGTAACATCCGTGTTACCCTAGGTAGGCAGTAGGTCCGACGAGTTTTTTATGGATTTAAAACGATTTCTAAAGCTACTTGGGCTACCTGGGTCCTAGCTATTTCACCAACCCACCAACAACGTATTTTGTTTTTGTATAATTTAGGGAAAACCTAGTGTTTGTTGAAACTTTCTATACATAAAAGGTGGGAGTGATCGTCATAAAAGTTTGCATTTTTTAAACATCGACATGAGTTGGACCACGCCAAAGCTATTTTAGCAATTGTTAGAAATATCACAAGCTTTTCTCAAATTATCGAGTGCGGAAACGGATGGACACAGATTTATCCATTCCTGAGCATTTTGATTTGTCATAGCTTCGGGATGCAGGCATTATTTGCTCTCACAACGTAGATTTACTACAAACACCTATACATATTAAAAAAAAACCTGACGTTAAAAAAACCAATTGAAATCTTAAAAAAATAAATGTGTATTATAAAAACATACGTTTGTATGTATGTACGTAGATATGCATGCTACTATTTAACTTGCTCAAGCAAATCAAGAAATATCAAAGAAACATTAAAATCTGTGCTATTAGAGAATAAGGCACAGTCAAGAGTACGTTGAGTAGTTAAGTGTTATATAAAAAATAATCCAAATGAATGTTCAAAAGAGGGTATGAGGGTGGTACAAAACTTCATTCAACTATTCTTAGAATCGTAATTTTAAAGGTCTCGAATAATTTCAAAAAATTTTAAAGCTCAAAGAGGCACCCTATCCCTATCTCAGACCCGATTCCAAGAAATGTTTTATTTCAAAACTCTACAAGAACTTGCTAAGCAATTTGGAGACCAATACCCTATCATTTACACGTTTTGTATTCGATTGAAATACATGTTAATTTCGAAAATAAAGCCTTTTTTTACTGATAAGTTTATAAGGTGATCTAAGCAGTCATAAGAGCGCTTGTAAGTTCTCTAAACCTGTAAGGACAAATATGAGCACTTTTCTTTTGGGGACTAAATTGTTCAAAATGTAAGCACTGAATAGATTAAAGCTTATGTCTTGCTTATGGCATGCTGTCATTAATGGTAGAGCTGGGCAAATTTAAATCTATTACAACTACAATTTCATTCCTCAGTAATTGGAAAAAATGCATGGAATTTGGTTTGTAATTGAAAAAAACTTCTTCGAGCAAATGTAATTTCTTCTCCAGTATTTGAGAAAGGAATTGAAAATGTAATTGAAATTTTTCAAAGGCAACTATTTAATTTTTTGTTTCGAGGAATTGAAATGTAATCAATTCCTTTTGTGTGAGGCAAAGAAACTGATTACTTTTCCAATTACTTGTAATTGGGAATTGAGTGTAATTTGATTCCTGAAGTAATGACTAATGGAACCACTTTTATATATAATAGTGCTTTACATACATGGGCACTAAAAAAAATTGCTAACAAACAAAATAAAAATCTCATAAAAGAAATATAATCACAAATCCAAGAAATACAAGTTCAAATACCTAAAAAAAATTATGAAAATAAAGCCCATTACAACAGCAGAAAATACTGGCCGACAACAAATCGAAAACCGTATAAAATAAAACAGCACAAAAATACGAAGATTTTTTCGAAACTAAGACCTACCTTAGCGTAAATAGAAACTTAAAAGTTCATTATACGCCAGCTTAATTTTTACTTCTACTGAATAGCGGGCGATTTAAGCTTTTCTTACAATTACCTGGCGGTTTTTGAATTTTATTTTCGTAGTTTTATTATTTTACCTGTTTTATTTCTGTGTGTTGCTGCCAATTAAACACAAAAACCAAAAGTCATGCAAGTAGATCCAAATTACTTCCCACAGAATTTGAATTCGGTTCATTTTATTGCTTATGCCATGTTCACACTGCTGGTAAAACAACAATTTTGCTACGAAAATGAAGTGCGTTCACACATGATTTTCCTGTACTTTATCTTGCTAAATTTACTTTTAAAGTTAATAAGAACACTAGCACCAAAAATATGCTATACTCAGGATCTTGATGTCTGATATCTATTCCTCATTTATTCATAATTTAGCACCTCAACTCTCGCTACACTCACTATCTTGATGTCTGATATCTGTTCCTCACTTATTCATAATTTAGCTTCTAAACTCTCGCTTCCTCCTTTTATTTCTCTTCCTCATTTTCTTTAAAATCATCCTTTTCATCTTCTTGTTCCTTTCCCTCCAGCTTTATCCACTCACTAGGCTCTCTGTACCAAAATACTGTATATACCTGGCCATAAACCGAGTTTATCTCATGTCTTAACCATATAGGTTCGTAGCTATAATGAATTTAAGCTGTTTATAGCCTACTCCAAAACTATGTTTAACCTATACCGTACTGTGAAATTTTCACAAATATCGGTTGACCACTTTGCACGCCTGTAAAGGACGCACACACATTTATTGTTTTTGATAAGCTTACTTACTTTATTCTTAATTTACGGAAATACTTTGGAGCACGAAATTACTTAGTTTATGAGTAATTGATGCTTAAACTACGTTTAAGAGCCAGGTTGTATACATATAAACATAGTCTAAGCCAAATTACTTATTTTATAGCTAATTTATGTTTAAATCAAGATTAAGGCCTTAATAACTCCACTCTGAACATGGTATTAGCGACTTATGTGGTTTCATTATTCTCCATCTTGTAAGAGCCACTCTTATTTCTACAATTCAAAGCTTTATTTTCGTTTTGTGAATTTGTGGCAACAGGAAACGCGTTGTTAACGTGGCATCAAAACTTGTTTGACTTACAAGCTAACAAGTGCGTGGGTTCGACTAGCTACAATATGATATGATAGTACAACCAGCAGAAATTTTGTGAAATCATGCTGGTCGAAGAAGTTAGTTTGTGGGTGAATAGAAGGCAAAGAAATCTTATGATAAAAAAAAAAATAACACTCGAAACAGTGGTTCAGTGGTGGAGGCAAAAGTTCGAGGGGCAAGCGCTAAAAAAATATTTTTTTATGTGGTTCTTTCCCCGCTGCGTTGAAGTTAACTTATGCTCAAATAAATAGCTTTGTTTGATATTGAGGTTAATCTATTAAAACCTTTCCAAAAGAAATGAAGTATCATTTTCACGCACTCAACAAAGCTTCAGACTCCCCTCGTGTATTTTTTTGTTTAGTTAAAAAAAAATTAATTAGTAATCAGAGCTAATGCAGGAGATTAAGAAATAAAAAATTAAATTTTTAGTCGACCCAAAATAAAATTTAAATTAATTATCAAATATTTAGAGATCACATTTGTTGGGTGTACCCTTGCCACTTGTTTAGATGCCTATAGTCAAGTGCCATTGGGTTTTTGATATCCTCATATGGCTCACAAACTCTTGCACGTTGTTTTCAAACAGGTGCCTTAATTTATTTATTATTATTATTTTTTACAAGAACTATGTGGCCAAATAAACAAAAATAAATGAAAAAAACAAACATTAGTTAAAATACAATTCCAACTAATTTAGAGCATTCAGCCATGACTATGCATGTAAATAACAACAAAAATATTCACACCCAAACATACACACCTTTGCTGGTTTTCACATGTGCGCAGCCAACAAGTAGTAAAATGGTCTGACCCTACGTCTACCCAACATAGCCCTACTAACTATTATACGTAGGTAGGTCACAAAAATGTTACATACATACTACTGTATTAGTTTCGTATTTGAAAATTTTGGAATTTTTACACGATTTGTGTTGTGCCAAGTGGCATATGCCATACAGACTTTTGGAAATTTTCTATGCACTGCTGTAACTAATTATCGTTTTTTTTGTGGAAAAACTACAAATGTGCGTGTACTATATGCGAGCAGACTTTTGTGAATATGTATGTATAAAATTATATATGCCCAAGTATTGTTCACACACTCTATCTCTAGCACTTTACTTGCTTGCCGCACATGCTATAATACTACTAGGCTGACATTCGCTCGCCTTAACTGCGTTAGTTTTACATACAGTGATGGACAGTTAAATGAAGCCACTATTTTGTTGGAGCCACGGCAGCCGTGTCTAAGCACTGGAATCACTCCCATTTTGCCCTACTAAGGCTGTTTGACAAACAAAACACTGTTTGTGCAGTATAACCCTGTCTAAAAAAATGTTTTTTTGTTCCAACTTTTCTAGAACAAAAACGAGTTCTCAAATTTTTCAGTATTTTAACTTGTCTGCCCAAGACTTTGTTGTGTTACTTACGTATCAAAACTTTCAGATATTTGGATTTTTTATTATCTTGGTCGACCAAGGGACACTGGAGATGGGGCAACACCGAATCCGGTTGGTCTCCAAATCAAAATAATTTAAAATTCATTAAAGCTTAGTAATGTCTTACAACGATACACCTCATGAATTGCCTTAATATTGGGTCATCGGATCATGGCGAGATGTTCGTCCACAGGTTTGAGCCGTCAGGCCTTCATGATGAAGTCTTTCTCCTAACACAAGTCTTTATCGACGGTGATTTCAGCCTTTGTCTTCAAGCGGACATAAGCCAGACGGACAAGAGCGCCTACTCCTTTAAAAAGTCGTACAATTCAGGTGAATGCCATAAAATTTTAGTACCTAAAACTTTTATCATGGTTGTCATCTAAACAAAAATTTCACACAGTTTTCGAGTTCTAGTGGATTGTGGTTTTACGAAGTGTGTATCAAGTTTAAGGCACAATATATATTACACACTTATATAGCGACTAGAAAACCCGGCTACGCTTCGCTGCGTATCAAACCTTATTTATACTGAGTCGGATTGTAATCGCTATCCGAAACCAGTTAAGATATGGAACTTAATCACATCGCTTATTGCATCACTCATCAGCACCTTTCGTTTAATACCCATATTGTTGTAACATATTTTCCCTTACACTTGTCCACATATCGGTCGATAACTCTGAAACCGCTAGAGTTATCGAAATAAGGAATATCCTTAATTTTAAGTTTTGCATCTAGTAATGCAACGGTTAAATTTAAATTCAATTGTGTTCAGCAGGTTTTGAGTGATACGCGCGCAAACATACATACAGACAGACAAAAATTCCAGTATGCCGTTATGCCGATTTTTGACGGAGTGACCTTTGTCAGATTGTTGCTTTCTCACATTCGCTCACCACCAAATGGGTGTTCAGAGTCTAACCGGAGCATATTTGGGCTCAAGTGTCGTGTAACAGTGAGCTAACTGAACGGAAGGCATGTGAATCGATGTGGTTATCCATGGTGCATGATGATCAGAAACTTTCCCGAATGCGTGGAGTTCTTTACTAACCTCTATTCGGTCCACACTACATATCGATTATCAACTAGCTAAAGAAAAAAGAAATAATGGCGAAGGTTGTGATCAACTAAATATTCTTGTTGCTGTAATAAGAGCTAGCAACTACCGTACCTATATCTTTGCACCGAACTGTATATACACATATTAAGGTACATATATTGAAGTGTTATTTAAACCTATTTCAATCAGCTGCTGAAAACTGCTACATATGCACCACTTCATTTCACTTGGCTTTCCTTCACTTCACTTCCCCCTAATCACTTACCTCTGCCGCTAACTTCATTCTAATCCTGTGATCTGTAGCGTTGATCCTGTTGTAGTTACCCTCTTTGACACATATTTATTTAACCTATTATGCCTGCTGCATGAATTTTTGTTGTATTGCCTGTCAGCTGCTTTTCATTGTCCTTTTGTCCTGTGCGTTCGCATTTAATTAAGGGTTGTGTGTGCTGCTCTGCACTCCTTTCTGTTATCCTTTAATTCACCTTAATTATGTGTAAAACGCTCAATACATTTTTAAGCCAAAGCCAAATTTGTTTACTAGGAAAAACTATTACCAGCGCCATTTGTTGGTGTTAATGTGAACATTTGGACAGTTTTTTGGTAATTGTGGTTTCATATTAAATTTAAGAAATTAATAGCTTGGTAGCGCAAAAGAAGTTACCTACAGCTGAATAAACCATCTGATGACTTACAATGTTGGAATGGCATGCGCTTGAAAGTGTAATTAACGATTTTATAGGCGTCTTATGTTATTACTAAAAATTAATGTTTAGGCATAATGTGGTAATTAGGATTTTTTTTTAGTAAAAACTGTTTTTGTAGAGGCGTTTGTTCAAAAAAAAAAATCCAATTTAAGCTTTGAACAAAGCATAGATCAAATTATTTCAAGAGGGATGGGAGAAGGTGAACTTTGGAACCTTCCTAAATTTTTGGTATATTTAAAAAAAAAATTAGAACTAACAAATATGAAAGGCACGGCAGCCGCTATCCTTTCCATGTGAACATTCTCATCCACATCCCTACGTTGCCCTTGCGAAATTCTTACATACCCTACTGTACTAGCTCCCAGAGATAAATAGAGAGATAGATTAAGCGATAGAAATATTTCAATGCAATAGAGGTTACATCCCCGGGAAGCAACGTTGCCCCGCCCATATTTTCGATGCATCGAACATTTCGAAAAACATATAAAACTGGCTGACACGACAAACTTCGTTCTGCCCAAAGATTTCAGTTGTGTATAGGTTAAACCCCCGATTCTGTGTCCCTGAAAAATTGTCAATATTGATAAATACTCAAAAAAAAAAAAATATTAGTAAAGGGTTTTTTTTTAGGGGTATAGAACTTCGAATTGAAATAAAACACAAGAAAATCGTTTTAAGGTCCATCAATTTGGCTTTATTGGAAGGATAATTTTATGCCATTAATGTTTAAATATGATTTCGGGCATGTGGCCGCCGCGGCTGGCTCGAATAAAGCCAATTCTACAGGTCCAATTTTCAACCACTTTTTCGAGCATATGGGGCCGTATGTCGGCAATAACGCCACGAATGTTGGCTTCCAATTCCCCTAACGTTTCTGGTTTGTTGGTGTAGACGAGCGACTTCACATATCCCCAAAGAAAATAATCCAATGGTGTCAAATCACACGACCTTGGTGGCCAATTGACAGGTCCATTCCGCGAAATTATGCGCTCATCGAATGTTTCCTTCAATAAATCGATTGTGACGTGCGCTGTGTGGCATGTAGCGCCGTCTTGTTGGAACCACAACTCATCCACATTCATGCCATCCAATTCGGGAACAAAATAGTCGGTTATCATGGCTCTATACCGGTCTCCATTAACGGTAGCTGCCTCTCCAGCATTATTGCGGAAGAAGTATGGCCCAATGACTTCACCAGCCCATAGAGCACACCAAACAGTCAGTTTTTGTGGATGTAATGGCGTTTCAAGGGTCTCATGTGGATTCTCTTCACTCCAAATGCGGCAATTTTGCTTGTTGACGTAGCCATTCAACCAAAAATGAGCCTCATCACTGAACAAAATTTTGCGATGAAAATCAGCATCGAAATCAATCTCATTTTCGGCCCATACACCAAAATCACGACGCATTGCATGGTCTCGCGGCTTTAATTCTTGCACAAGCTGGATCTTGTAAGGTCGCAAGCCAAGATCTTTGCGCAAAATCTTCCATAAAGTTGATGGACAAAGCTCCAATTGCTGTGCACGGTGGCGAATCGATTCATTCGGGTCCTCTTCAACACTTTGCTCTACAGCGGCAATTGTTTCTTCGGTGCGCACTGTTCGACGTCTCTGCGGATGCGTATTATCACATAGAGTAAACGTAGTGCGAAAACGATCCATGGTTAACCGAATTAATTGCTCTGATGGACCATTATGTCGACCATAAAATGGACGGAGCTCACGGTAAACTTCGCGAACTGAACCATTATTTTCGAAATAAATTTGCACGATTTGCAAGCGTTGTTCTTTTGTCAACCTGTTCATGATGAAATGGCAAACCAAACTGAACATAAATGACATTAGAGTTGCCAGATTTGACCACAAAATGCCAGTTTTATCTCTATTCGAAAAACAAACCTGTAAAAAAACACCCTGTATTATGAAAAATTTAAATTAAATAATTCCCAGCTTCGTCATAATTTTGGTACTGATCGCATATCGTTCCACCAAGTTTTGTTATTCTACCAAAAACCTTTTATAACTATCTAAGCTTTATGTAGGGCGAGTAGCTTATTTAAGTTAATTTTTGTGTTATTTTATTTGGTTTGGCTCAGACGTTTTGCGCAAATGGTTTATAAATTATTTGTTCTTTTAGAACCTGTTACATCTTCTATGTATTAATTAGGGTCAAGCACTTGTGGCTCTGAGGTATTATCGCGTTGTTGGGCTACCTCATTTTCGCTGTGAAAAACTCCAATTTGGGATTGCAAACATAAACTAGGTATTTGGAATTTTTCATAGGCTGGTTACAAATTACAATAGCATGCAATGCATATAGAATAAACGAAAGAAATAATTACAACTTATGTCGCTTAAACACCCACCAAGCTTTGATAGTCTGCGACAAATACCTTTAGAAAAATTGTTCAGTTTGTATAGGGAATGTCATGCCACCTTTTTCCATAACTCAAGCTGTTATCTCGCGATATTGATATCGTATATCTCCATACCAATTTTCACGTCCTTACCTTGAACCCTTTTGGAGGTATTCCGCTTCAAAAATTAATTTTGAATGGGAGGTGCCACGCCCCCTTTTCCGATAACTCCTACTTTTTTCCCGTGAGTATGCTATTGACATCGTATATCTCTATATCAATTTTCATGTCTGTACCATGACCCTTTTTAGTGATATTCAGCCTGAAAAGTTAAGTTTGTATGGGAGGTGCCACGCCCCCTTTCCCGATAAATCCAATTTTCTTCAGTGAGCATGGTATTGATATCGAACATCTCCATACCAATTTTCAGAGTCCTACCACGAACCCTTATGGAGACATAACGCCCATAAAAACAAGTTTTTATGGGAGGTGCCACGCCTCCTTTATATTTTCGTCTTTTTCGCCCCTAAATTTGCTTGTATTAATTACAAACAAACTCCCAAAAGGAAGTATTCAATTTTGTTCAGTGCTTTTCAAGTTTTAGTGCGACGAACAAACCACGATTAATTTTTATATATTTAGATGAGATAATTCCTTGACTGATGCAGCTTAAATGGTGAAATTTAATGGTTTTTGCAAAATCTTTTAAAATGGGGGTGGCCCCGCTAACATATGAGTGAAGAATTTTTACAATTCCAACTGTTAACAAATCCAGAACCGTTTAAGACAAAATTGACGAAACATTTGAACAAGGCTTATTATGGCTCTTTAGCGTACGTCCCGTGCAAATGACCGAAATCAGATTAGACTTTCTTTATTGTTACCCTAACGATGAGTCTTATAATTTTTATATAGCACATTTTTTGTTGCAAGTCTAATTCTAGAAAAAATTTTAATTCCATAAAAGTAGAGAAAGATTCGAAGAAAGTTGTAATTTTTTTTTTCAAAATTTATACACCTTTCATGAGTAACTTTAGTCCGATGTTTGTAAGTATAATAAAAGGAAGAGATGGGCCCATTAATGAGTATACCAAAATGATCAGGACGATGAGCTAAGTCGATTTAGTCGCCTTTCCATCCGTCCATTCGTCCACTTTTCCATTCGTCAGTCTGTCTCTTTGAAGGAAAATTAGTCTCTCAGTTTTAGAGATATCTGGCTAAAATTTGGTATGGGGCCCACTATTTACACTATTATAACAACTATACACCGAAAAGGGTCCCAAAATTATACTGAAATGATTCCTAAAAACTAGAAAAATTCACGGAACGGGTCCCAAAAAAGTCCGAAATCATGCTAGAAAAAGTCTAGAAAAGATCCCAAAAAAGCCCCGAAAACAATGGTTCCCCCAAAACGATCCCGAAATGATGCGAACCCTGCCTAATTCTGCTAAAATTATCTATTTCCTAAATTCTATATTACCTAAACACTACCACAATACTCTGCTATAATTTTTTAGCTCAAGAAGTAACTGCGAGTATACCGGTGTGTTCACAACTTATGCGGGTCACAATTTCAAGTCAAGCGAAAAGTGGAATTTTCGGGATTCCATTTTACAAACCCTGGATATTTGGGTGCTCGTTATTCTGAAACATCTAGTTTGGAAAAAGTAAAGTTATATTGGTCCGAATTGTTAAGAGATTTTTTAATAATATTTTTAAGAGGGATCATCTCTGTGTTCTGTGAAAAATTTTAAGTTCATTTAATTAAGTTTAAAATTTTTATTTCATATTATTTCTTATCATTTTATTTTATTTTATTTCATTTTATTTTTTTTATTATTCAATTTCATTTAATTTTATTTTGTTTTATTTATTTTTGTATTTCATTTTATTTTATTTTATTTTATTTTATTTTATTAAAATTTTTATCTTATTTTATTTCATTTAATTTAATAAAATTTTGTTTTATTTTCTTTTTTTATTTTATTTTATTATATGTTCTTTTTTTATTTCATCTTATTTTATTTTATTTTATTTTATTTTTTTTTTTGTTTTTTTATTTTGTTTTCTTTATTTTTTTATTTCATTTTATTTTATTTTATTTCATTAAAAGTTTTATTTTATTTAGTTTAATTTAATTAAATTTTTTTATTTTCTTTTTATTTTTATTTTATTTTATTGTACTTTATTTTATTTTATTTTTAATTTATTCTATTTTATTCTCTTCTATTCTATTTTATTTTATTTTATTTGATTTTATTTTATTTTATTTTATTTTATTTTATTTTATTTTATTTTATTTTATTTCATTTTATTTGATTTTATTTTATTTTATTTTTTATTTTATTTAATTTTGTTTCATTTTATCTTATTTTATTTTATTTTATTTTATTTCATTTTCATTTTACATTTTTTTATATTTTTTTAAAATTTATTTTATTTTTTTTTTATTTAATTTTATTTTGCTGTCTTTATTTTTTTATTTCATTTAATTTTTTTTATTTCGTTTTATTTGATTTTATTTCAGTAAAATTTTGACCTTATTTTATTTTATTTCATTTTATTTTATTTTTTATTTTTTGTTTAGTTTATTTAATTTTTTTAACTATTTTATTTAATTTTATTTTGTTATATTTAATTAAATTAAATTTTTTTATTTTAGTTAATTTTATTTTATTTTATATTACCTTATTCTATTTGATTTTATTTTATTTTATTTCATTTCATTTTATTTTATTTTATTTTATTTTATTTTATTTTATTTTACCTTATTTTATTTCATTTTATTTTATTTTATTTATACTAACCACAAAGTTAACTTGCTCTTTGTTAACATTCCAGATTTTCGGCACCTAAAAAAGCACGGGATATCGGGTTTTGTATTCCTAGTATATACACTTTTAGGTAAGACTGCATTCATAGTTGGAAAAAATGTAATTACTGCTCTGACATTAAACTCCAAAATGACAGCCAAACTGACAGTTGGCAAAGGCAGTAGAGACTTGGAGAAGAAGAAAGAGTTAAAGCAAAAAAATGTCAAATTAAAACATGGGAAAAATGTAAGAGGGACAATTACAGTTACAATATTGGTGAAAACTACATCGATCAGTCTCGATTTATAGTAAAATTTTCTGCAGCCCGAAAAGCCGGGTTCAAAATTCTGATGTTAGTTAAAAAATAAAATAAAATTCAGATAAAAGTTGTAGAAAATTTCATCGTGTTAAACGTAGAAAAAACTGTCTTTCGTTACTTTTAAGCTCGAAAAAAATATTTAAAAAACTAATAAGGCACTTCAGGCAAATTTTAACTAAAAGTTAATCTGAGTGGTAATGCATATGAAGTTCCATTAAAAATGAATTTTAGTGCTAATAAAAGTAAACCTTCACTCACAATCAACGTTGAATGAAGTAGAAAGTTAGTTTAACTGAAAAAAAAAAAAATTTGTAATAATGAAAAGCATAAGGCTATCACGCAGCTGTTGTTTTTAGTGGAATTCCAAATCATTCAGCACTCAAATTTTTATGTGAGGTACATGATGTAATGGAAACTGCCCATCAGCCATTCATACATATGTAGTACTTGGAAAAATGGAATAGTGCAAAGGGCACGAGCCAAGTTATGTTATTGCGAACATTTTGCATGCAGAAAATAGTTCATACTGTACGTATGTTGCAGCTGACAATGCCATCTACATATGTTGCAAACTCGCATACATACAAACATTAATGTATGTATGTAAGTCAGCGTATGCTAAATGCGATGAGATATAAGGCAAAAGCAGCAATTTACAGCATGACGTGATCATTGTGGCAAACCCAAATGGAAGTGTTTTTCTTATTACTTATTTTGTTTTTGTTTTTGTTATGCGACGGATGATTTACTGATTTAACTGCATTAACATATGCATGTGCATAAATGACATTAGTATAGTAGGTAAATAAGAGGGTAGACAGACGTTAATACTAAACCAGCTTAGCTATCCTCATCTTAAATCGTTTTCGTTGAGCAAGGAAAAAGTTTTTGTATATTTCTATACTTTAATATAGTACTTCACCAACATCGGTGTAGAAAACATTTCATTCCATATAGTAGTGATGCGCGAACAAATATACCCACAAAAAGACAGGTAGAAACTAAAATAATTGTTTCTTTAGCTTATGATGGTATTAAAAAGGCACCCGATATGCATTTTTACGTAGTATCTCTTCCGTACAGACATCGGCCTATTCTACTTTCACTTTATGTATAAAAAAAGGTTGAGCCAACTTTCATTGCCACCACTGTGGACAAAAAAACATTTTCTTCCGTTTAAATGTACTCCAAACCTTAATCTGGGCATCTAGCAACACATTGGTGAAAGTTGCATTCTATTCTATACAGGAGTTCTTGAGTGATGCGCGAACAAACATACAGACAGACAGTCAAAAAATCTAGAAATATTGCCTTTAAAAAATTGGAAAGCTGATTCTGAAGTAAATTCCGACGCAGACACTTAATTCGCATTTAAGAGCCGTGCGCTTAGGCTCTTATATTTTTTTATACCTAGATCGAATTTTACCACACTCACGTTGCCTTAAATGTCTCAGCTCTGCTGCAAATAAATATTTAATGGTTTTATGTTACTGCAGTGATGAAGTGACTCCAATTTGCTTCAGCTGTTTTGGCTCTAAATAATTCAAAACTAGCTTCAAATTCGCTGCAGTAAAATTGTGTCGCACAAGCCATAGACACTTTCAAAACCTGTACAATCACCGAAGCACATTTTTAAATTGCGAGTGTTGATGTGTGCTCACGTTTGACCAGATAACCGAGTGGCATGTTTTTTTATAATTCGAAATCTAAAAATAGTTTCATAACACTTGTTATTAAACGCCTAAATTCCTATGCTGTGAAGATGTTGCACTGCAGCTCAGTTGATAAGAAAAGCAATGATGCATGCAGTATAGTAATATATAGTATGTGATTAAAATATATAAATATGTATATTTGCTTGAACATATGAATACATACATACTTTTGCACATAATCGTTGTAGTTTTTATAGTGTTATGATCTCTTGCGCTAAATACGAATTAAACATTTGCAGAAATTGGGTCAACTGTGAGTTAAATGTTTGAGCTTTTGTAGGCTTATAAAGGGTGTTTTTTTTAGGGGTATAGAACTTAGAATTGAAATAAAACACAAGAAAATCGTTTTAAGGTCCATCAATTTGGCTTTATTGGAAGGATAATTTTATGCCATTAATGTTTAAATATGATTTCGGGCATGTGGCCGCCGCGGCTGGCTCGAATAAAGCCAATTCTACAGGTCCAATTTTCAACCACTTTTTCGAGCATATGGGGCCGTATGTCGGCAATAACGCCACGAATGTTGGCTTCCAATTCCCCTAACGTTTCTGGTTTGTTGGTGTAGACGAGCGACTTCACATATCCCCAAAGAAAATAATCCAATGGTGTCAAATCACACGACCTTGGTGGCCAATTGACAGGTCCATTCCGCGAAATTATGCGCTCATCGAATGTTTCCTTCAATAAATCGATTGTGACGTGCGCTGTGTGGCATGTAGCGCCGTCTTGTTGGAACCACAACTCATCCACATTCATGCCATCCAATTCGGGAACAAAATAGTCGGTTATCATGGCTCTATACCGGTCTCCATTAACGGTAGCTGCCTCTCCAGCATTATTGCGGAAGAAGTATGGCCCAATGACTTCACCAGCCCATAGAGCACACCAAACAGTCAGTTTTTGTGGATGTAATGGCGTTTCAAGGGTCTCATGTGGATTCTCTTCACTCCAAATGCGGCAATTTTGCTTGTTGACGTAGCCATTCAACCAAAAATGAGCCTCATCACTGAACAAAATTTTGCGATGAAAATCAGCATCGAAATCAATCTCATTTTCGGCCCATACACCAAAATCACGACGCATTGCATGGTCTCGCGGCTTTAATTCTTGCACAAGCTGGATCTTGTAAGGTCGCAAGCCAAGATCTTTGCGCAAAATCTTCCATAAAGTTGATGGACAAAGCTCCAATTGCTGTGCACGGTGGCGAATCGATTCATTCGGGTCCTCTTCAACACTTTGCTCTACAGCGGCAATTGTTTCTTCGGTGCGCACTGTTCGACGTCTCTGCGGATGCGTATTATCACATAGAGTAAACGTAGTGCGAAAACGATCCATAGTTAACCGAATTAATTGCTCTGATGGACGATTATGTCGACCATAAAATGGACGGAGCTCACGGTAAACTTCGCGAACTGAACCATTATTTTCGAAATAAATTTGCACGATTTGCCAGCGTTGTTCTTTTGTCAACCTGTTCATGATGAAATGGCAAACCAAACTGAACATAAATGACATTAGAGTTGCCAGATTTGACCACAAAATGCCAGTTTTATCTCTATTCGAAAAACAAACCTGTAAAAAAAACACCCTGTATGATTATTAGGGTGGATGGAAACATTTCTTTTTGCATGGTGGTAGAATTTAACCCCTCAAATTGAGTTTAACCTGCACAAATCCACAACAAAGACAAGATGCAAATTAGATGGCAAAAATCAAAAAGATAAACACAAAATATCCAATTAATGTGCCTATGCGGGAGTTTCATACCAACTTTATTTCGTTAAATTTCTTTATTTTAGTTTGCAATTAAATTTCAGTTAATTACCAATTATTCGATTAAATTCATACAAAAATATATCAAAGGCAAATGCTTAACTAAATTTGCTAGCAGACATTTGTAATCGCTAGAGCTCTTCATAGATGGACATTAAGGTGTTTAATTTTTAGGTAAATTTGTGTTTTTGTGCTACTTGAAAACTTATTTTTTATGGAAAATAAAAAAATATGAAACTAAAATAATTTCACCTTATCTCTTCTCTACATATGTATGTATATTTCTACATATAATACAATTGTAATAGGTCAATGTTTGAACATTGCAAATATTCAGGAAAAATTCATATAACGGATAGGGTTTTCCATGTCAAATCGTGAAATAGTTGGAATCGACTCTTTCTGATTTGAATGAAATTTGGTGGGGAGTTTCCTTTCATCATAGAACGAAGTTCTGCTACAGAAATTTTTTTTTTAAATTCATAGCTGTACAAATTCCAAATTTAATTTTTTCCTTTTCCTATGTAAAATTTATTTTCAAAGTTTTGGAAACTACTGTAGTTAAAAAAAATGACTTTGGCATTTTCAAAGGGGATGCTTGAGGTATAAAAGTTAAATATTTTGAAAAAAAAAAAAAAAATTTTCTTTAAATTTAGAGTTTTAGAAAATTTAAAATCTTCTCGATTTTGAAAAAGTTTGCCACTAACTTTTGGGCTGAATTTTTTGAAATATTTTTTTTTTTTTTTGAAATTCAAATTTTTTCAAAATCGAAAAAATTTAAGTTTGCAATTAAATTCTTGAGCTCAATTTATTATACCTCTTATATATATCCAGAGATATCCTGAAAATTTCAGAGGCGTATTTTTTGTTTTTTTGTTTTTTTTTACAAATATGACTTACGGAATTTTGGACCAAAAGTATTTTTTAAAATTTTTTTTAACTCGACTAGAAAGTTAAAATGTTTAAATTGATATGGCTAATGTTATTAATGACTAATATTGAACTCAGTCTATTATATGTGCTGAAACGCAGCCAAGCGTGGCCGCGATCTCCAATTTAAAAATATTTTTGAAAAACGCCCTCAGTTTTTTTTAACAACGCCCTATCTCAGAAATTGATTCGAAAGCCCTGAAATTGTTTTAAAATGTCGGTCACAAAGGCATATTTGAGAATCATTTGATCTAGGCTTTTCTTGAAATAAATTCTGAAGGTGATCCTCCTTTCAGCGGTCACAGTAAAAAGGGCCGAAAAGCTTAAATTTAGGAGAAATGGATTGGAATCTGGATGATTGGCATCGTTCTTTCCTTTCCATCTTTAAAACTCAACAACTTTTGGTCGGGCTGTATTTTCTTAGGTAAACTTGCCCTATAAACTAAAACTTGTATTTTTTTGTAACTGAAATTTGGAGAAAACTAAAAATTTTCCCAATTCAGTTTGATATGTTAAGCGCCGTTTTCTCAAGTAAACTTTAAAATTTATACAAAACATGTTTTTATTAGGCAGATGTATTGTAAAGTTTAGTTGAGAAAAGGGCCCTTAATGAGCTAGAAATGCAAAACATTTTAAATTGTTGTTTGAATGTTTCTTCAGGAAATAATGTATTCAAGTGAGACAAAGAAAAAAACTTCACTCAAAGTTAAGTACCCTAATATGCATAGATGCACGTTTGCATGTTAAGGATGGAGCTAAAAATGGCATGAAAATGAAAAGTTTATTTAATTTTGACGCATTTAGGGCCAAGCTTATGCTCTAATTCTTGCACACAGAAACATGGAAGTACCTCTTAGTGACATCTGAAAAGCAAAAGCCGTGTAATAATTACTGTTTCCTTTTTTTTACATCAACTCGGGCTATCGAACACGCGATGTCTTGCATATGTCCCAACACACGAATATCGGCTATATTAATTAAATTAAAATAATTAATTACCGCAACAAATGCTGACTGCATAAGGGCCAAGCTTATTGCCAAATAGACAAAATTTCTGATTTGTTTATGATAATTGAATTGTTATTGTGTGTACCTACATAGATATTTACATGTAGAAGCACACTACAAAGGAGAAACAATTAACTATTGTCACTTTTAACGAACTGCATAACCGATGGAGAATTAATGGCATATACAAATTATTCTGCAACTTTAACAAACAAAAAAAAAGAGTGTCCACCACAATAAATACATTTTCAAGAGCCTTTAAGGGAGAGAAAGTGGGAAGTCTAACAGAAATTGAATTGCTACATTTTATGTGTTTGCTTGCTTATTCGGTGTGAAGTGAAATTCCATTTTTACCTAAGAAAATGCTTTGATTTGCAATGTCATTAGGTTGAATTGATAAACGCTTTATATGTACGTGCATGTTTGTACATTTGCTTCACTGTTGTTGAGTACAAACACACCTCTCACCCCATCCAATTTTTATTTTACCTTTTTCGATACGTTAGGTTTGACAATTATGCGGCTATTGTTGCGAATCAGCCACATCAACATGTTTACAAGAGCGCGTATGCATTATGGATACAAGCAGACACATAAGTACACACCGTGTACAGCGTTGTGTTATAAAATTGTAGAGCGAAGTTAATAAGTTTGAACAATTTAAAATAGTGCTGTGTGATTAATCGATTAAAGAAATTTTGAATTTTTAGAATTACTAAAAGTTGTCGATCATACAGATTCTGATTAATAAGATTTCGAGTGAAGAGTCTTTACTAAAAAAAAATTTATTGATATTTGAACAACTTTGCTCATTTCCTTCGAGTATTTTTCTTATCATATAAATCAAAGGATATAAAACGGAGAGTATTGAGTTTGTGATTACTCAGCTTTCTGAATAATTAAATTAATTAGATTACAATTAATCAAAGATTATAATTAATCCAGAAATTAATCCCTTTGATTAATCATTAATAATTATTCGCTGATGAAAAACCAACTAAGTGCATCACGGCATTCACATATACGTGATTTATAAATAAATAAACTCTTGGCAATAAATTCCGAAAATACAGTTCATACATTTCAAGTAAACATTGATTTTAGTGCCTGACCTTTCGACTTCAATTCCTGTAAATACTACACTTTCAAGTTTCCATAGAGTCCGTTATTTTAATTTCAAAGTAAAAAAAAACTAAATGAGTCAAAGTTGCTGCCAGTTTGAGCTGATTTCATACTACTTTTGGGTGTTGTAGCCGTTCCAGCAATAGAAAAAGCCTTTTTAGTCAAACGAAAGCGAAGCTGTAATTCAGGCTAAGTAAAAGGTTCGAGGTAGGCATAGCGGTCGTAAGAGGCGACTAATATGCACAAAGGTAATGACGTGCAGCTCGATGGTTGATCTACGGATATGATGCCTCTCAATACCCATCTTATCCTTCCTTACGGAAGGAGGGGTGACATGACCTAGAAGGTTTCACTGGTCATAAATCGCTACCACGACAGTCGGGCAGTACCGCAAGGGAGTACCGGGTTCAAACCCGGCCAAGGACTGTTAATTCGACAACACTCCCCAAAACCTTCGGGGAGGGTTTTGTCGTTACCACAACAACAACAACAACAGGTATCCCACAATTTCAAAAAATACTTACTTAGTTCTAGGATTAAGAATGGACTTCAGACTTTTAGTCTTGATTCTAACAGCGCGCGAGAAGCCAAAAGTAGGGCAAAAGTGTTATACAAAGACTTTCAATAGGCATTGCTTCTAATTATTTTCGCGACACTGTATGCAAGCTCACTCACACACTCGACAAAAATCGTATGCAATTTTCGTTGGCTACAAACAACCATATATCAAGTACCGGATGTATGAATGCTCATGTCATATACAAGGTGGCGCAAAAGTAAGCTTCCGATGTTCAGCATATCGGTTGTGGCACGTGCAGTGTGTGTTGTTGCACCGTCTTGTTGGAACCACATGTTTTCCAATCCCAATTCATCAAGTTGCGGCAAAAAGAACTCGCTGATCATTGCTCTGTAGCGCTCACCATTCACAGTAATCGTTTGGCCCCGACCGATTATTGGTCAAATAAATAGTCAGCAATATTCCGCGTTCTGGAGCAGTGAAGCGTAACATTGTTTATTAACGTGTATTTCGCATGTGTTTACTACACAACTGTCAAAACAGAACTGACTTTAGGGGCCAATCGCAAAATTTATAGCATTTTCTGATAGGAGGATTACTTTCGCGCAGTAACCGTTTTTCACCGACCGATTATTGGTCAAATAAATTGTCAGCAATATTCCGCGTTCTGGAGCAGTGTAGCGTAACATTGTTTATTAACGTGTATTTCGCATGTGTTTACTACACAAATGTCAAAACAGAACTGACTTTAGGGGCCAATCGCAAAATTTATAGCATTTTCTGATAGGAGGATTACTTTTGCGCCACCCTGTAAAAAGAAATTGTTCTACCTAAAAATAGCTGATTGCATGAATGATTGACTGAATGAATGAATAATTGCACAAAAGCCGGGATGCAACAAAAGCCAACACAAAAATCCAGAAGTCATAGAGATATCAAGCAGCTGAGTGCGTGTGACCAACCCTCAAATTTCTTTTGTATTTTGTAGCACATTCTGCGCTTTATCGAGTTGCGACTGTTTATTTGTGTTTTACCTGGTCTAGGGCGGTGCTGCAGCAGTGCTGTAATTATAATGCAAATAAATGGCATGTGAGAGTTAGAGGAATGAGGAAGTGAATGTGCGTGAGCAATAACTTTCGTACGCACACAAAACTATTATTTCAATTGTCTTTTAACAGTTACTATGAGCACTGAACTCCTGACAGCTGAGTGTCCTTAAGTTAGAGTCTGGTATTTTTACTTTTAGATTATCTGCGCGCCAGTACCGCTGGCTAGTTCATGATATCAACTCACTATTCGAGCACCCTGTTGTCAAATATTTTCTAAACATTATTTTGCATAAGGCAAAGAGAATTTCCTTCAGCGTTCGAATCGCGTTGAGTAGATTTCCGCAAAATATTTTGTGACAGACGCACAATTTCTAATCGCCATGTGGCCTATTTTTTTGTACAACGTTTAACACAATGTAATTTTTTTTATTGTTTAATTTGATTTTAAATCGCTTTGTATGTGGTTGCATGCGTCATGAGATCTGTGCTGCGGCTCTTTAGAGGGAATACCTACAGATGCAAAAAAAGGGTTGTAGAGAGAAATTCATCAAAATTAACTAAAAAAAAAAAACAAAAAATTAAACAAGGAAAGCGCTGTCTTCGGCTGTACCGAAGGCTTTATACCTTTCATGAATACACATCACGGTTGTGAGTGTCCGATCCTTACTTACAATACGTACAAATGTTGCAAAATTTGATGGTCTTACCCTGTTAATTTAAAGATACATAGCCCAAACCCCGTTTATCGAAAAAATGTGTTGTATGGGGGCTATACGATGTATTGGTCCAATCTTAATGATTTTCACTTCCGCACTATTAAATTGCAATAGTCATAGTCCAAACCCCATTTATTGGAACAATCGATTGTATGGGAGCTATATGTTATGTTGGTCCGATCTGGATGATTTTCAATACTCACATTACTTTTATAATATGTACTAAACCTGCAAAATTTTACTAGCTTTTTAATTGCAAGAGTAATAGGCCAAAACCTGTATATCGGAACAATCGATTGTATGGGAGCTATGCGTTGTATTGGCCCGATCTTGCTGGTTTCGACAAATGAATAAGATTTTACAAAATGGCGGATCCATACCAAATTTTATCAAGATATCTCTAAAACTGAGGGATTAGTTCAAACAGACAGACGGACAGACGGACATTGCTAAATCGACTCAGCTCATCGCTCTGATCATTTCGGTATACTTATTGGTGGATCTATCTTCTCTTCTTTTCTTACAAACATCGGACCAAAGTTATAGTAAAATTTAATATTCATGAAAGGTATAAAAAATAACAAATATAGGTAAAACGAAATATATATACCTTTCATAAAAACGCATCACGAGCCAAAATCCCTTTTATCGGAACAAGCGATTGTCTGGTGTCTAACCGGTTTCGGAGTTATCGACCTATAAGTGGACCATGGTGACCCAGAATGTGTTAGTACAATACTGGTATCAAACGAAAGGTACTAATGAGTGCTGCTGGTTTCGGAGATATAGTGCTTACAATCGGATTCAGTCTATTAGGTATAAATTACGGGACGAAGCGAATCGTGACTGGGTTATAGTAATAAATATATTAAAAAATGGCTGTAGCATACCAAATTTTAGACATGTATCTTTAAAACAGGGTGACACACATTGGACCATTTCTAGTTTATGAAAGGTATACTACAAATTCTTTAACGGAAAATATTGAGCTTGAGCATATTAGAAGAAGAAATATTGTTAAAAACTTTATTTTTGTTCTAGAGCTTGAAACCACAGATTTTTAAATGAGCAACAATTTAACACACTCTCTACTATAATATTGGATTAAAAAAGTTTCTATAAATACTTAATTATAAGCAATTACTACAATCAATTTTAACACCCTTTGAAAATAATATGCCTTTCAACAAATAAAAAAAAAAAACAATCTATGTATATGTATATGTTCTCACTTATATTTATGTGTGATTTACTGCTTCATAAAACATTTTGCTCCACTGATTATTCATCTAATGAAAATTGACATCCAAAATTATTGCTGGCATTTGTTGTCGATATCTCCAGCAGCAATTTCTACTGCGCTTTCTAACAATGAGTAGGGTAAATTTAATAGGACAAAATAACAACTTAAATTAAAACAAATTTGTGAGGCACGTAAAAGAGTTATTAAACAATTCTGAACACTAACAAATGCGGGTCAAATGCAAGCAAACGCTAATTATGAAACGAATGAAAGGGAGAAATAAATGCAACAATTTTTTCACACAAGAAAAACTAAAAATAAAACAATATTAAAAAAATTCCAAATCACAATAATCGAGTTCAAGCAGAAAATTGTTAAGAAAGCATGCAGAGTGAAAAGTATTGGCTATTAAAGCCCCGCGAATGAGCCATTAAATCAACGATGTTTGCATATGTTTGCTAATTTATGCCTTTTGTAACACACGAAATTGTGCTTAGGGAAATATAACGACTGGCGTGCTCGTTAGCATGCCACTACGTTGCTTAATTTCGTCGATTTTGGGCAAGCGAAACGATTAACACCAACCAGCTTGACCGCAATTAGATGGCGGTCGAGAGAAAATAGAGGCATTTAGCTTGCTTAGCATGCTTATACGAAAATTTGTGGCAAACTGCAACAAAGGCGCATAATGAAAAAGAGAAAAAAAAAGAAATTAAAATTAAAATAGTAAAAATATGAAAAACGTGCTCTACTTACGTTACATGCAAATGTGGATGCACCACAGGCTGCCTGCCACCCAGCAGCAGACGTTGGCGCACTCAAAGCCAAAAAAAATTGCGAATTTGTTTCTGTAAGAGTTATGAAAGTGCCAAATTGAAAATCTTACGCTATAAATTTAAAAAAACACGCAAGTGTGCATAAATGCAAATTAAATATTTAAACAAAAATAAGTTTGTAGCATGCGAATGGCTGTTTGTAAGTTAGCCACATGTTGCTAAAATATGTTTACAACGCGCAGAAATTTAAAAGTAATGGTGGCCTGGAAACATTCAATATTTGACAATAGTGTTGGAACAAGAAGTTTACATATTATTGATAATACAAACAGTGTTTACAAGAACAAATTTGTGTGAAATAAAATACAATGAAGTGCAATAAAATATAAAATAAAATAAAATAAAATAAAAAAAAAAAGAAAATAAAATAAAAAATAAAATAAAATAAAATAAAATAAAATAAAGTAAAATAAAATAAAATAAAGTAAAATAAAATAAAATAAAACAAAAAAAAATAAAATAAAAAATAAAATGAAATAAAATAAAGTAAAATAAAATAAAATAAAGTAAAATAAAAAAAAAAAAATAAAACAAAGTAAAATAAAATATAATAAAATAACGTGAAGTAAAGGAAAGCAAAATAAAATAAAATAAAACAAAATATAATAAAATAAAATAAAATAAAATAAAGTAAAATAAAATAAAATAAAATTAAATAAAATAAAACAAAATAAAATAAAATAAAATAAAATAAAATAAAATAAAATAAAAGAAAATAAAATAAAATAAAATAAGATAAGATAAGATAAGATAAGATAAAATAAAATTAAATTAAATTAAATTATATTAAATGAAATGAAATGAAATAAAATAAACTGAAATAAAACAAAATAGAATAAAATAAAATGAAATAAAATAAAATAAATTATGAAATGAAATGAAATAAAATTATATAAAATAATATAAAATAAAATAAATTAAAATAAAAAAAAAATTTTTATTAAATTCAAATCAAGAAAAATAAAATAAATGAAATAAAATGAAGTAAATTAAATTAAATTAAATTAAGTTAAATTAAATTAAATTAAATTTAATTAAAATTAAATTAGATTAATAATTCAAGTATTGTTGAAACGAGCTCAAGGCCAAGAATAATAATTTTTCACTTTTTGAAATTTTATGAAAATTATTGGTTTTTATTTTTTTTTTAATAATTATTTTAAATTAATTTTTTAAAGTTTTTTAATTGAATAAAGTAGGAGAAATGTTTAGAGACAAGCTGCTAGGCTTCTTCTTCAGAGAAATATTGGCACGCATTGCTAACAATTAAGCTAACAATACGCTGGTTTTGATGTAATCTAAACTCCTAGTTCTATTCTTCTTTACCATGTGCATGAACCACTTCCGCCATTTGACAATTAGTAGTGTAATCATGATTAAATTAAATGAAAGGAAATTAAATGAAAGGGAATGAAATGAAATAAACTCGAAAAAATAAACAAAATAAAATAATTTAAAATAAAATAATTAAAATTTTTTCGTGCAAAAGTGCTCTGTCACACCTTATGATTGATTGATTTCCGCCCTTCTTGTTCTCCTTATTGCTCGTATAAACATATAGTATAAATTTATTTGAAAGCTTGTGCACAGCTGTTGCTAAAAACTTCTTTTAGACATTGTTTATTTAAAATTTTCTCAACGTTTTCGTTTCCTTAGCTTTTTTTTTTCATTTTATTTCTCGAAATGCTGCCTAAAAATTCCAAAAATGTATGATTATTTTCTCTAAGCTTTTTACGTAGCTCTTGTGCACATTAGCTGTTCCCATGTCCAGCTTCATCTGGCTCATGCCTCATTTCACAACAGTGTCGCATCATTTGTTTGTGAACTCATACACACATATGTACGTGCATTTTGGATGTTTGCATGCTGGAGTACCATACAAGTCAATGCATGATCCCTCCCCCTTTTATATTTTGAAGAAATTCCATAAGTTAAAAATATCCCAAAGATTTTATAAGGGTGGTTGACTTTTGCTACTTTTAGCTGAGTTTATATGCCTTAAACAATTTATGTGTTTATATATATTTCCGCATATACATACATGATGTGTGAGAAAGTATAACACATAAAATGTCATGCGAGTTCAATGAACGCCCAGCACTGCTGAGATTACGTATACGCAGCGGTAGACTGGGAAATGTCATAAAAAACTTATAAATATGTGCGTGTGTGTTGTTTTTTTTGAATCACACAATTGGCACATAATAGCCTAAGTTATCAAACAACTACACTTTGTTACTTTTGCAATATGCTTTTCCTTTATTTTCTCCACTGGCTAATTTCCATCATAACAGCAGGCGGCACAATACAGTGTGTCAAATTAAGTGTGTCATTAATTACTAACATATGTACGCACTACATACATAAATGCTAGCTCACACACACGATTACGAATACTATTACATACTTGCGGCGCATTCATTCATTAAAAGATTTAATTTCTTTTTTTTTTTAGTTTTTTTACAAAAGCAAAGTAAAGCAATGGTGAAAATTTAATCACTTTTTTGTTTGCTTCTTTAGTTCCTCATTCATAGTTCTTATACACGCACACAATCACACACTTATACACACACATACTTACTTTTTAATGCATTTGCTTATTGTTTGGCATGAAAATTAATTTGAACTTTGTTGAACTTTTTCAGTTTTATGACGAATGAGCTATTTGCCCGCCATTCCAAATGGCTGCTTAGTCTGTCAAGTGCGTAGATAAAAGGAAAATAGTAACAAAGAAAGAGGCGTAAGAGCGCGGTTGTTGCGACGGCCATAATAGCTGAAATTAAAATTTTTAATATATGGCACATTTTTATGATTTGCTTACAAACATAGCCAGAGTGTGAATATCTACAGTAGTTCATAGTCAAAATGGAACAGTTATAAAAAATCTTAAAAATATTTCTAGTTATTTTTTTTTTATAAAACTGCTCTTTACTTTGTGACAAAAAAAGAATTACAGAGAAGCTTGAAACGAGTGCAGTTGTCCGTTCCACCCTCGAGGGATGCTCTACCTTTTCCTACTTCCGAAGTCAATAACTGAAGTAATATATTCCGTTTCGGCTTTTAGGTCAGTTGTAACCCCTAGGTGCGTTGCTTACCATGCCTGATATATCCAGGCATGGTGGTCACTGTATTTTCCCAGATTTAATTTGATTGCTCTGTTTATCTAGCGCTTTCCACCAGAGTAGAGCTCTATAAGTTATTATCGGTCGGATGACTGTGTTGTACATACCGTGGATTATGTACGGTGATGGTCCCCAGTTATCTCGAAGGTTCGCCTACAGGTGTAGTACGCTGATAGAGCCTTCTTTGATCTCTCCTCGATATTCCTTCTGCAATTTAGTTTTCCGTCGAATATATGCAAGATATATGGCTACAAAGGAGAGGTTTATCGTCGTATGGCTTAGTCTGCACCGATTAGACGACAGAGTAAATGACGTAAGATGGATTCTCAATTTTAAGTCCAACATCTAGCATCACACCGGTGAAAATTTGATTCAATTATATACTGCGGTTTTTGAGTGATGCGCGAACAAACATGCAGAAAGACATTCAAAAAATACTTAACTGTTGTTTTGACTTTTATTACTACAATAAAGATGCATTTGTTTAATATCTATAAGGTATGGTTATGGTTACAGTTTCAGTTAAGGGTACGGTTACGGTTTCAACTATGGTTACCGTTATCGTGTTATGGTTTCAGAAAAGGTTGCAGCTACGGGTTCTGCTACGGTTATGGTTGGGATTGCGCTTCTGATGTATGTAAAGCTACGAGTTCGAGTATGGTTATGGTTACGGTTATGTCTACGGTTATGGTTACGGTTATGGCTCTGTTTACGGTTATGGTTAAGGTTGCTGTTGCAGTTAGGCATACGGTCATTGTCACGAGTAAAATTATGGTCACTTTAGTTATGGTTCCTGCATTATTGGTATGTTTAAGAGCTTAGCACAAAATTTTGAAATTCCTGATTTTAAACTTAAATAAACTTTAATAAATAATTATTTATCAAAAGGAAGGAAACCAATTTTTAAAGCCAAGTATTTCGGGTTGCATTTTATATTACAACGCTTTAAAATTTTGCTTTGAGCTCATTAAATAAAATGTACAAATTTTAATTGTACGGAGTCACAACGAACAATTTATATAATTTGAAACTAAAATAGTTGTATGGGTGTAAAAAGATAATAAAAGCTCGCGCCGGTGAGCGACTGTATGTTAGAAGCATGCACAAATAAAATTGAAGTGCATTTTATTAAACTGAAAATCAATAAAAAATTCATAAATTACTTTATTTAAATTTAAATTAAATTGCAGATTTTTATATATTTTTTTGTTTTGTAAATATGTTTGCTTTCATATCAAACATATGTATACGTACAACATAATTATAATTATTGTTAGTGCTTCGAAATACTTAGTTTTCTCACTATATGTTTTCATTTAATTAATGAGCTGTTCGTTCCTTCCACGCTCATTGTATGGCGCTTTGATGTTTCTGTTGCTGCCGCACTTGGCTCGAATTCTACTTGTTGCATGCGAGTTGCATTTATATTTTCCAGACTTTTTGAGTTCCCTTCCACCCCTTTTTATGGTCTTCTTTTATGTGGCGCTGCCGAATACAGACTTTTTCTTGCTCTTTTTCGTTTAACGAGACATAATTGGGCGGAAAAGAAAATTATATGGCTTGGTGTCTTCTCCATGAAATATTCTTTCTATGGCTCAAACTTGCAAATGCCGTAAATCACTTTAGGGCTTTATTTTTATTAATCACCTCTTTGGTGGTTAAAAAAAATAATATTATTAATTTAATTAAAGCTGAAGTTTCGGAAGGAGTAATTGTTACTTGGGTCATTTATTTTAATTTTCCTTGAAAATCAGTAATTTTTTTTGTTCAATCTAAGTGATTTTGGATGTTTTTTTTGGGAACTGCATGCAGTCGAAGAAGTAGAGCTGAATGCCCTGTTGTGTAAAAAAATGTATAAGCGCTTACAACTTTGGTTGCTAGCTTTCCAGCGACAAGCTTACATTTGATTTTTAAAGCAAATTTAAAAATTTGGAAAAAAAATTCATTTATTTTGAATTTCATAAATTCATTTATTTTATTTACAAGCCGCTAAGTGCTTACGAAAAAAATCAGCTATTGCTTAAGCAATTATGTGGTAAATCTAGCAAGTTATAACTTAAACGCATTTACTCATAATAAAACACATTAAATTCGTATTTTTTATGTCAAAACGCTTGAAAAGAAAACTAAAGCAATTGATTACTTTATTGAGTATGCCCCGGTTATTAGTTTCTCTCAAACGTCAACGCTATTGTAAATTACGTTGCCTGGCATGTGAAAATGTGAAAGCAAATGATTTGATTGATGATGCTTTGGAAAGCTGCGTTGGTGGTCCATCATTCATATACTACAAATACTCCAATTTCAAAGTAATGAAGCAAAAAGTTGTACAAAGACGCAGCTGACAGCATGCGACTGACAATCAAAATATTATCTGGCAATAAATATGAAAGTGTAGTAAAAGCTTTTTAAAGAGCAATTTTAGCTTTAAGGGCAGTTATTTAAGTTAGGTTTGTTAGGTAAACATTAACTCGGCTCAAATACATCAGCAATTGCTCCAGTAATGCCTTTTCTCAAATAGATCTGTGTCGCCATTTTCTTCTTTTTTTTAAACTAATTAAACATTTGACCACAAAAACCTACAAAAGAGAAAAATCTCAGATTTACAATTCAGTTTGTGTATAAAAAGGGTGTAAGTTAAAGGTTTTTATTTATTAGTTTCACATTCAAAGACCGATGTGCTGCACCGTACAGTGGGGTATTTTTAAGTAACATGTAGCAAATCAAAAAAAAATTGAATAATAGTAAAAAATATCAAAAAAAAAATTTAGAGATTTTTCAGTTAGAAAATATGAGAGCTTAAGAAAATCTTAAGCAATTAATCATTGTTTCTAGCTAGTTCTAATATTAGAAATAAATTCTGAAGCACTTCCATAATTACTGGGACCCAGTTTCAAACTGTTTTACTGAAATTCCGCTGGAAATGACATTTTGAAATAAAACAATATTTATTTCTTTTCAGCGATAAAAAAGCTATACAAGTCAAATTCAAAGCTTTAAAACGTTTTTCGAATTCAAATCAACAGTTTTTTGAATTTTTGTCTTTATGTCTGTCTGTCTGTATATTTGGGCGAGCTTCACTCAAAAGCTGCATAACGAAATCGAATGGAACTTTCGCCGTTGCATTACTAGACGTCTAACTTAAAATTTAAGATATCCCATATTTCGATAGCTCGACCGGTTGCGGAATTATAGTCGATATTTAGATAAGGGTGACCCAAAATAAGTTCGAAGACGCAGCAAAGCGCTGACGAATCTTCTCGTTGTAAATAATATTTAAAATTTCCGATATAAGAAAATATTTCATAATGTGTATAAAATATTTCGAATAAATAAGAAAATATTTTTGAGGAATCCTCTTAAACTCAACAACTGAAAATGAAAACCTCGAAAGTGGTATCGAAACGCGTTTTGGAAGAATGGAATTTTCACTTTATTATTGTAAACAAAATACTTTTTAATCTAATCATCTTATTACGAAAACATTTTGATACAATCCATCCACGTAAAAAAATTGTTGCGAAATTCTTAAAAATTTAAAATATTTCAAACCTCTATTTAAATGTTTTAATATTTTTTTCAAACATTTTTGAAAAAGTTTTGAAATATTCATAGAGCATGTTTTTTTTGGAAATATTTCGAAAAAAGAATTTGAATGAAACCTGTGAAAGTAGTATTGAAAAATGAAATTCCAATAATTTTTTTCAAAAACTTCGAAAAAGTTTTGATGTATTTACATATGTATATGTTTTTGAAAATATAGTAAATTTTTTGGTGAACTACATCGAAACTTAAAAGTCTACAATACTTTTTCTCAAACATTTTTGAAAAAGTTTTGAAATAGGTTTATGATTTTTGAAAATATAATTTTTTAAATATTCTTACTACGCATCTCAAAATCCTCCTGAATTAACATTTTCAATAAAAAAATATTGTTGTTTCTTTCTCGTCGCAATAAAAAATTAGTGTTTTGAATAAGCTTTTTAAAGTTTTGAACAATTTTTTAAACATCGTAACATTTTTTAGTTTCGAATAAAGTAAATATTTTTATATCTTCGAAAACAGTATTTCAAAATCTTTAAAAAATTATATTTTAAAAACAAAGTATTGCTTAGTTCTTTTTACAAATACAAAAGCGAAAAGGGCAAATTAAGTTTTACAAAATCATTTTTCAATACTCAGTTTTGAAATTTTCACTTGATTTTCAAACTATGTTTACCTAAAAATGCGTCAGTTATTAAACTGTACGCTCCAAGATTTTCTAACATGTTTAAAAAATATTTTTAAAATTTTTAAAAAAAAGTTTTGAAGTGTTTTAAAATTTTTTAAAAAAGTTTTGAAAATTTTTTAAATATCGCAAATTTTCTCAACATATATTCGAACATTCAAATTTTCTTACATGGGCAAAAGTTTGTTGAGTTTTAAAGCTGTTTAGGCTGCTGTTTTGACACAATGTTTTTCAAAATTTTCCACTGCACGGCGTCCAAGTAACCCAAAGCCACAAATCATCTAATTACACAACACAAGCAATAATAACACTTGAAATATTCAACTGCGCAGCTTTTCTTCTTGGTTAAAATAGTTAATTATAAAACAACAACAACAATGCTTGCTAACAACAAGTAAGGAAGTCTAAGTTCGGGTGGAACCGAACATTATATAGGTAGTAGTGATCTATTATGGCATCCCAATTTACGCAGGTCTATTTTAATACTTTTCAGTTCGTATTATAAAGCCAGCTGATTGTTTTCAATAAAAACACTTCTGTCATGAGTTTTGAGGGGTAAATTAATTAAAAAAAAATATATATAAATGTGTGGCGCGGTATACAACAGGTATATCATCATAACCTCATAAGAGATTTGTGCGCCGAGCTTCACTTCCAAAAAGTGTGCCGTTTTGAATTTTTTCCTACAAATTAGGATCTACAGATTTTTGCCGACTACAAACGGCGGCACGCCTACTTCCCGAAAATTCTCAAACATTTTTTTCGGTTGAGTTTTGCTGAAAAATATGTGTGCAAGATCTTGTTGATATAGCTTGCATGGTTATAGAAATATCGCGTTTTACATTTTACAAACAAATTTTTCAGAACTATGTTAAAAAACTGGGAGTGGCCGTTGACCGATTTCGCCCATTTTTACAAAAAACATTTACCTTTATATGTACAACATTTTCGCCAAATATCATTTCCATAAATCAATTTTTGCCGGAGTTATGGCTTTAAAAATTTTGTGGAATAATCCATTAAAGGGGCGGGGCCACGCCTATTTTCAAAAATTTATATTTTTCGACTTTCTTCGTTCACCGTCACTTTGAAAGTGAAATATAAATGATATAAAGCTTTTGTACGCAAAGTTATTGCCATTTAATATATATTTGATCCTTTTTAAAATATTTCTTATAAAAGTGGGCGTGGTTCTAAACCCATTTCGCGCATTTTTTTCGGAACATACCTTGTATTAATATAAATATGTGTGCTAAATTTCGTTTCGATATCTGGAACGATTTTGGATTTATGATAAATATTATTTCTAAATTTGACTTTATCAAAAGTGGGCGGTGCCCCACCCATTTTCGAAAGTTTCTTGAAAAATTTATTTTCTGACTTAACGTTAAAGGACCCGCCAAATTTAATCCATATAAGTGTATTATGTACTGAATAATCACTTTTTTGCATTTTCGAAAATATTATATATATAAAAAGTGGGCGTGGCTATCATCCGATTTCGCCCATTTTAAATAGCGCTCGGAGATGAGTGACAAGAAATCTGCATACCTAATTTCATTAAGATATCTCAAAATTTACTCAAGCTCGTGTTAACAGACGGACGGACGTGGCTAAATCAATTCCTTTTTTCCTCCTGAACATTTTGATATAGTATATAAGTCCATATCTATCTCTATCCGTTTATGCCGTTACGTACAGCCGTTAGGCGACTAAAGTTAATATAACTTATGTGAGTAGCACTACTAGGTATAATAAAAGAGCAATGTACTAACTACAACAATAAGAAAAATAGAGAATGGGTATGCTAAACAGTTGCAAGGCTCTACTTACAGTTAAAGCTGAGTTGAATGCGTGGCACGCACAATAATGCCACAAAAGCATAAACAAACAAACAAACATATTCTCAAATTACAAGCGTAGCGTTTGTTTTAGGAAAGTTTAGATACATACAACAATAATAAAGAAAGGAAAATATGAAATAATGAAGTGAAATACAGTCAGGGCAACCGCATTTGAATGTACAAACTTTTTTTTCGCAATTGCTGCGGTTTTCGGGCACTTCGTTAAGTGTCAGCAGAGCTAGAAGACAGCTGAAGTTTGCAAGAAAGCTGCTGATGATGTTGGGCCGCAAAAGTTTATTAGCTCCGCTTGCTGGAGGCGAAGTTATTTTTTCTTATAGAGCTGAGGCGTCAAATTAACAACAAACAAAAGGGAAAAAGAAAAAGGGCGCAAAGTAGTGCAAAGTACTTTTTTAGTTGTGGTTTTTTGTTGTTATTCCATTTTATTTTTAATTGAAACAATGCGCCGTCATTTAATCTTCATAATTCACGAGTACTAATGATGGTGTGGGCCAAAAGCGCTTGCTGGTCATGCACAGCAGCAGCAGTAAAATCATGCCGACCCAGCTGACGTATCAAATGTGCAGCAACACCCAGTAGTCAGCAAATAAGCAAATAGGCGTATGCAACAACAACGGACTAACTGAAAATGGCAATTGCAACTGCGGTAAATGGTACGCTACTGATGGTTTTCCGAGTTGGCCAAGGTTTTGCAGATTAATTTGTTGTGTTCTTGTTGTTGTTGCCACTGTTAACCGACAAAAATCTTGATGGATGTGCGCACGTTTGCCGCATAACCAAACGTGCAACATCGCCTGCAACGACACCCCAGTCGCGACTCATTCAGCACCTGCAACGAGCGCAAAATGGTTTTAATGGAAAAAATCAACAAAGAAAACTACAACAACAAAAGCAAAGAGAACGCAACAACAGCAACTATTTACAGCACATTTCCGCATTCTAGTGTTGTACAGTGGGGCAGTTATCCTAATTCCTAAAAACAGTATTTTTGGAAAACAATTACCTAATGGGTTTTGTGTTAGCTATTCATCCCCACATCTGCAAGAGATTTCAACTCCTTTGGAGACAAACGAATTTTGGTCTAGTGAAAGCCCTTGTCACTCCTGTACTTAGACACGGCTGTCGTTGTGGATCACCTACGCTACCAAAACCGTCCTTTAAGTACCTAAGCATGTCAAGCTTGGAAGTCAATTTGAGTATAAGTAATGATGAACCGTTTGAGAATTATAACTTCGAATACCTACTTCACGAAAATCATGCAAGCTCGCACTTGCACTGTATCTGTACCATAGGAACTTCCTAGCTCTAGCTTGTGCTGCCACTGTAGGCTACTTTAGGTTATCGCCCACTTCAGCCAGCTGTCCCATTGTGGCACCACTGATTTAAACTGGAGCCTTTCTGCTTTAGTTCTACAAAGTTTCAATCATTTCGGCGTTTTGTTACAAAGTTGCATGTCGTTATTGTTGTTCTTTTTAGAGACAAAAACGCCCCCCGATTGTTTTGAAAAGTTTTGTGGAAAGTGGCAATCTCAGCCGGATATGAACCCGGTACGACCCGCTACTTCCTTGCGGCAGCGATTTGGTATGACTCGTGCAACTTTTTAGGTCATCTCACCCCCTCCTTCTGTAAGGAAAAAGAAGGTTGGTAATGAGAGGTGAGGTACATCATATCCGTAGATCAACCATGAAGTTGCACGTCATCACCCTTTGTGGATTTTAGTCATCAGGCATACCTATCTCGGGCATTTTCTAACCCCTGGGGTTTCAGCAGTGCCTAGTTCCACAAACACTCAATGAAGTACGAGTTCCGGCAAGAGCGGGACATCTTCAGTGGAATTGTTCAACAGTTTCTATCTCATTTATTTTGCTTTGTTGATTTTCCAACAGCAAATCCTTGCAACCCTAGGCCGACAGCCGTGGGAACGATTTCGGGATATTCTAAGCTCACTCTATACTCCCATCAAACAGTGACCCAATGAGTGGACCTAAGGACTTCACATTTGGGTACTGGTGTCCATCTGACCTTTGCTTTTTCCGTAAAAACCGACATAAGCTAGTGGCACCAAGTACCAAGGGGAGAAACAATGGTTCTTAACTGGGTTTTTTCCGTCACTTCGGTGAATTTCCTCATTAGTTCGCCGGCAGCCCAGTTCGAAGGTACATCATTGTGGCCTGGGACTCATATCACTGCTGTGGTGCACAACGAGTTTAGTGTTCAGAGTTCACTGACTTTCCGCAAGATTTGCAACCTTCAATGAAAAGAATTCTTGCCCTGAAATATTTAGACTGCTGCAGAAAAAATTGGCATGTTCTTAAATCCTAGCCATGGAGCGACCTATTTCATTGCTGTTAGTTCAGTCTGGAAGACATTCTGAATGAATTCCTTTGCTGCATAAGGGGGAATTACTCGGCCTGTCAGTCATTTAATCATATTAAAGTGAACTTAAAGCAAAGCTACATCAAACCAAAGGGGAGCCAATAGTATGTAATCGAGAGACTACCAAAAAGGTTAGGAGAATTGGAGCCACCACCAATAACATTTTGAGCAGCGAGCTTATCATTTCACTCCACTGTATAATTAAAACTCCTGGAAGCACTGTCTCTACACAATAACCGCACAACATAAACAAGAGTGTGCTAGCACAGCCTGGACAAAATAGTGGTCTAGTGGCATGCGACGACGGCAAAAATAACGCGGCTTTTTGTAGCAACATCAGAACAGAGATTTGCGCGCTGCGACTGCCAATGGCCTTCCGTGTTTTGCAAGCCACAGCAAGGCAGTTTATGAATTTGTATTTTCTTCATATTCATTACGCTGCTGCTGTTATGTCGTCGTTGTTGTTATTTGTTGATATTGTTATTTTTTTTATTTTCGAACACTTTTGTGCTCTGTGTGCTGTGCCTTCAGCACTTTATAGTTTCTCTTGTTATTATTGTTCTGCTAACTTTAACATATTGTTGTTGTTGTCTGTCATAGCCGGCGAAATGCACGTTTGTTGACCAATGCGCTAAATACATTTTGTGGATTGTTCTTTTTTTTTTGTTTTTGACTGCAGTTAGCTTGTGAAGGTACAACAAATTTGTGGATGCAACTAGTTGCTTGCCGTCTGTGCCTGCAGCTCATATTACAAGGAAACCAAATCTTCATTACTATTAAAAAATTTTTCTTTTCATAATAAATTTTTTAGAATTTTAACAAAAATACATTCGTGGCATTTAACACGCGCGTTGTTGTTTCTGGTGTTGTTGTACTTACAGTCACATATTCTGCTGCCATATCGCTTTTTTCTCGCTCACTATTTTTGGTTGCTGAAAACACATTTTTCCATTCGTTTCTCACATGCTGCCGTTATGAAGCACATAACACATTTTAACGCTTTAGTTTTCTGTTTATGTTGCAACAGTAAAAAAATACGGCACTGTGAATGCAATGTTTGCATGCCACAACCAATTACCGCAAATCAGTCTTGGACATTGAAATTCTATTTCTATTGCCAATCACATTCCATTTTTGACTGGAGTTTATTTTTCATTTTCAGACAAAAACAACATTTAGTCAAAGAAATTCTTAACCGATAGGTTCTAAAATTTACAAATATTTTATTTTAATTTGTTTTATTATATTTTATTTTATCTTATTTTTTTTTCTTTTATTATATTTTTTTTATTTAATTTAATTAAATTTTTATTTTCTTTTACTGTTTTTTTTATTTTTTTATTTTACTTTTTTTATTATGTTTTATTTTATTTTATTTTATTCTATTTTATTTTATATTATTTTATTTTATTATGTTTTATTTTGTTTCATTTAATTTTAATTTATTTTACTTAATGTTATTTCATTTTATTTTATTTTATTTTGTTTTCTCTTATTTTATTTTATTTTACTATATTTTATTTCATTTTGATGTATTTTATTATGTTTTATTTCATTTTATTTTCTTTCATTTTACTCTATTTTATTTCATTTTTTTTTAATTTAAAAAAAAAATTTTTTATTTTATTTTCTTTTATTATATTTTTTTAATTTAATTTAGTTTTATTTTTATTTTCTTTTACTGTTGTTTTATTTTTTTATTACGTTTTATTTTTATTTTATTTTGTTTCATTTAATTTAATTTAATTTAGTTTTCGTAAATTTTATATTTGTGTTTTATTTTATATTATTTTATTTTATTACTATTTATTTTGTTTCATTTAGTTTTAATTTATTTTACTTTATGTTATTTCATTTTATTATGTTTTATTTTAGTTTATTTTGTTTTATTTTATTCTATTTTATTTTATTTTATTTTATTTTGTTTTCTCTTATTTTATTTTATTTTACTATATTTTATTTCATTTTGATTTATTTTATTATGTTTTATTTCATTTTATTTTCTTTCATTTTACTCTATTTTATTTAATTTTTTTTTTAATTTAAAAAAAAATTTTTTTATTTTATTTTCTTTTATTACTATTTATTTTGTTTCATTTCATTTTAATTTATTTTACTTTATTTTACTTTATGTTATTTCATTTTATTATGTTTTATTTTAGTTTATTTTGTTTTATTTTATTCTATTTTATTTTATTTTATTGTATTTTGTTTTCTCTTATTTTATTTTATTTTACTATATTTTATTTCATTTTGGTTTATTTTATTATGTTTTATTTCATTTTATTTTCTTTCATTTTACTCTATTTTATTTCATTTTTTTTTTTAATTTAAAAAAAAAATTTTTTTATTTTATTTTCTTTTATTATATTTTTTTAATTTAATTTAGTTTTATTTTTATTTTCTTTTACTGTTGTTTTATTTTTTTATTACGTTTTATTTTTATTTTATTTTGTTTCATTTAATTTAATTTAATTTAGTTTTCGTAAATTTTATATTTGTGTTTTATTTTATATTATTTTATTTTATTACTATTTATTTTGTTTCATTTAATTTTAATTTATTTTACTTTATGTTCTTTCATTTTATTATGTTTTATTTTAGTTTATTTTGTTTTATTTTTTTCTATTTTATTTTATTTCATTTTATTTTATTTTATTTTATTTTATTTTATTTTATTTTATTTTATTATGTTTTATTTAATTTTATTTTCTTTCATTTTATTCTATTTTATTTTATTTTTATTTTATTTTATTTTATTTTATTTAGTTTATTTTATTTTATTTTAGTTTAACTTATTTTATTTAACTTTATTTTATTGTACCCAATTTTATTTTATTTCATTTTATTTTATATCATTTTATTTTAATTAATTTCATTTTATTTGATCGATTTATGCATGCATTATCATTAGTGAAAACTCACACACTTCCATTCACAAATATTTCAATGGATTTGAGTTTTTTGAGTAGAAATCTGTGTCAGTTTCCATGATTGCCATAGCGGACAAATAACCACTAAACATAAAGTTAAGTGAAGAAAATGTTCCTTTAGAAATAAATTTGTGAAACTCCACTCAAAACGAAGATAGAATGGCAATGGAAGGGCAGTTTCACTAACATAAAATGTTGCGTTATAATTAGCCAAACAAAAAAAACATAATCATTTGTTTTTAGTGAAATTCCATTTCATTCAGAGCTCACTCAACTTACTAAATAAAAATTTATGGGTATTTACTGGTAATACTGCCCAACGTAGCAGCCGTCAAAGCACAATTGTCAATTTAAGTTGCTCTTTTGTAACTGGATGTATTTTTCTTTTTTTTTTAGCTTGCAACATGTTCCTGGTATAAAATACCTGAGATGCGACAGATGTTGCCACAAAAGCAAAAAGTTCAATTTGAACTTATCTTGATCAAAGCGATGTCGTTTTCGCTGCTTTTAAGCTTTCCGCGCGTTAAAGTTCACTTAATTTTTTATTTAAAAACAGACACACAATTATAATAACCAGCAACATGTTGCTCAAGACAGTAGCTAACATAATTAAGCTTCCATACTCACAAAAAAAGTTTTACTTTCTAACTCGAAAGCTAACAAAAACTGCATTTGAGTGCAAAAAAATAAAATTTAGATATTTTGATCTTTACTTTTTACAAACCTAATTTCGTATACATGTTGATCCATATCAGCGACATGTTGCTCATTGTAAAACATGCTCTCAAACAAAATGTGTTGACAGCGTTTTCTGTTTTTTTTTTGTTCGCTTTCGTTTTCAGCTTGTGTAGCACTAAACTTGAATACCATTTATGCGCGCGCGTTGGGTGTTTTTTTTAAAATACCTTGTCTCTTGTCCATGTCCATACTTTTACCCCAACGACCTTTTCTAATTTCACTCAAACTCATGTAGTTTGTAGCTCAGTTGTTGTGTTACTAAGTATAATGCGCTGCTTTTTACTTTGTAAGTACTTTACATGTTGGTACTTTCCTTGACTATTCGAGTTTGTAGTCAGTCGCTCGGTTCTTATCCATTTTTGTCATCTATTGTGCATGCCAAAGTGGCCTCAGCTGCTCTATGAACCCTGATGCTGTTATATATTTGCCAACGTGCTCATATACAAATAAATGACAGGAGAAAGTTAAAACACAACTCCTTTGTAAGTCAATTTATTGGCTATTATGCAAATTGTTAAACGTGCAACAAAATTACAACAAAGAAAACATAAAAAGAGCTTTCGACACCTAAGTGATTTTTTCACTTTTACTCTAACGTGCATCATCTGTTATACTTAAATATTGAATGATCGAAGAGTATGTAATTCAAAAGAGTTTTATGCTAATGATGATGGCGTCACTTTGAAAAAACAGCACCATAACTTCTGCTTCCACTACTGAAACTAGTGAAATTGATGCTTTTATCAAAATTATCCATTAGAATTGATGTCGTAAAATACGGATCACAATAGAGGGTGACCACTGGTTGAGGTAGCAGTTGTTAGTTCATCAAACTAAATTCGTGGCTATACTGGGCCGTTCATGGTAAAATTAAGGGTACAACTGTTTTATAGGAAAAATTTTTGTTTTATGTAATTTGGCCTGTTTATTACAACTAATTTAGCCACAAGATTTGTTGAAATAATTTTTATTTATTTATTTATTTACAAGTTAGGTACTTAAGTGTAAAAACTTAAATCTAACAATTAGCCGTGGCAACTTCATATGAATATACTTAAAATTTAGTTTTTACTTGATTTTATCATTTTCTTTGACTTTTTCTTCGTTTCCTTATTATAACTCCTTTTCCTGTCTCTTTGTTTCCTTTCTTTTATTATATTTCATTTTATTTTATTTTATTTTAGTTTTATTTTTTTTACATTTAATTTCATTTAAACTTTTTTTATTTAGTTTTTATTTTATTGTATTTTTTCTTATATTTAATTTAATTTTATTTTTTTTTTTCATTTTATTTCTTTTATTTTATATTTTTATTTTATTTTGTATATCAATAATTCAATTGAATTGTTGTTTTTACGGCCTGTACATTTTGTAAAGTACCATAACTATAAATGATTATTAGGATGGTTATTTTATTTCAATTTATTTTATTTCTTACTATATTATTTTGTTTTATATTATTTTAATTCGTTTAATTTTTTATTATTTTATTTTAACTAAATTTTTAAAAATTTTTTTTATTTTATTTTATTTTTATTTATTTTATTTTATCTTATTTTATTTTATTTCATTTCATTTAATTTTATCTTATTTCATGTTATGTTATTTTATGTTATTTTATTTTATTTTATTTTCTTTATTTTGTTTTATTTTAATTTATTTTGTTTTATCTCATTTTGTTACTGGTTTTACGGTCTGTTAATTTTACATATTTTTTAAGTTTGCCGAGCTCAAGAGCAGCTTAAAAAAAATATTCAATTATTATTTTTTGGTATTAATTGATGCACCAATAACAATATTTTAAGTAAACATTTTTTTATATAATTTTCTTATTTTACACAATCAAGTTAAAAAAAAAACATTTCATCCTACCCTAGCACATGGAATAACTAAGTAGAATGAATGAATTCAAAAATATATAAACTATTATGAGCGAGATTCATTTTTCAAATCCAATTTGTCAATATTTACTTTCTCATTTTTATGTGAATAAACAAAGTCAAATACTGCAGTGACTATCGATACTCTGAGTCCAATAGTGCTATTTGTATGAACCATTTAGGCAGACATAAATATTATTAAATATTACATGACACCAATGCATAAGTTAACTATAACAATAGTTTTGCTTAGCGTACATACAAGAATACCACATACTGTGTATTAATAATCTTATTAGCAGCAATTGATATTTGGATTATCTTTTTTATTTGTATTCATTAGCTAAACTTTGGGTGAACATGTGAATTCTTAGAAAATCGGTTGCCTTAAGAAATATTGATTTACTTCAACTGACCCACCACAGTGCCCACATTGCCCTAATGCCCATAAGCACGCACCAGTATTTAACAAGCAAATAGCTAAGCAAAAAAAAAAATTTTTTTTGATAATCGTACGTATTATGAATAAATGCCTACAATGCATACAAAGTGCATGCATTTGTAGATATACACTTGATATATAAAATCGTGTCTCACAATCGTAATTTGTGCACGTACATTTTCCTATTTTGGATATGTGTTGTATGTACATTAGGGTGTCATACGAAGACAAATTGAAGATTTTGTAGCTGATCCAGAAAATTTCAGAAAAAAAAATTATAATAGTATAAAAACATACATGCCTCAAAATAATCGAAATTTTATAAATTGGTAATGTTTGGCTCGGCCTTAATCTCCTCGAAGATATATCGCGACAAAAATTTTATTTTTTTAATATTTTTTTGAGTATCTTTATTTTTTATTTTTTTTTAATGTATTATCTGCTAAATGAAATTTTATGTTTTCAACATGGTAGTTTTTCATATTTATATTTGTGCGTTTTTGTTTATGTACTATTTACGTATTTATAAAATAACCATTATATATAAAAGTTTTTTTCTTCTTTCTTTGCAGGTAAGTGTTATTCAAGCATATTCCAACGTTACTGTATATTGCTTAAGGATATTTCGCCGTCTGTGCTAGCTCACCCCACAGAAATGCAAATTAGGCTATTTAATCATTTAATTAAAGGCGTGAGTACTGTCACAAAAACTTCATATGACATATTTTTTATGACTGAAGTTAAATTCATAACAAAAATCTATAGAATATCTAATTGTTCTGAACGGTAAAGTAGCGGCTTCTCACAGATGATATGTAGAAGGACCTAGGCGACCGGCATTTGTCTACTTTTTTTATTTGCTTTATTAAAAATACTTTTTTTACGAGAAAATGGCGGATGTGAAAAAAGTACAACCTAAAAGGTGAAATATTTTGGTTTAAAAACGACGGAAATTTCCTTACTTTTCATACACATATTGGCATAACTTACTTTGGTTTTGGAAAATTTCCAATAGTTGGCAGCAATATTTAAGTAAATCCCAAAGAGTCAGGATGTTTTTAAAAAAAAATAGATAAAATGCAAAAAATTGTTATAAATACTTATGGCAACCTTATCCTAACATATTTTTCTCGAAAGACGACGTAAGCTTCCTTGCGGTTGTTCGGTTTTTTTCAAATTTCAGTTAGGTGGTAAACTTACAAAAACATCCTTAGTGGCAACACCTTGGTAGAAAGTCATATAATGTAGTGCACCATCTGTATACCAAATTTTAGCGGAATCGGTCGCACCATTTTCAAGATAGTACTGGATATCTAATTATAAATTTTGGGAAAACTATGGTTGAGAATCCTCCTAGCTAGCCTTTGCATTAAAAACTTAATCAAAATAGCTATTTCACGGAACTTTCTACAAATGTATAGAAATGAGACGTGCCTACTGGCAGGTCCAAAATACATTGTTTTTGCTTTAGTACTAAACTACATACAATATATTAATATAAAATGCCCTCAAAAGGAAAACTAAAGTAAAATATAAGTAACGCCAATTTTTGCGAAATCTACAAGAAACAAACCACAAATTGGAATAGAAGCTAGGTTTACATTTTGTCGGATGTACATGTCCAAATTATTATTATTATTATTCGTGTGAAATAAATTTAATAAATTTAAGTTTAACAAAAAAGGTTGTGTTATTGGAGTACTAGCACCAAGAAGCATCGATTTTTTTTTTGTAGCTAGAGCGAGCCAGCCTAATGTCCTATAAATAAACATTTGTTTGTTCTTATATGATATATATTAGTATATTAGTTTACATTAGATTTAGCAGCCGATTCAAGATAATGATTCCAGTATCCTTGTTTATCTTATCTTGAAAATGTATGCATGCCTACTTTCAATTGGAAGGTGTTGAAAGTTATCTAGATATTTATTAAACAGTCCTGCAATTGTGTTTTTTGTTCAAGTGTGAGTCTAAATAATTCATAGGTAGGAAGCCAAAAGTAAACAAGCTACAGTGTGAGAATATCTTTAAGTTGTGTTTTTCGGAGTTTTTAGAGCGAACAAAACCCAAAAAAAAACAAAAAAAAAAATACGCACAATAAACCAAACGACTAAAATTTCCGATTTCTACCTACCTCAACTTATTAACGCACAGGCCGAAGGGTGGTAAAACTAAATTTATTTTCAATAATCCAAAAAGACAACTATTGTAAAAGCTACCAATCAGAACGAAACTAGGCATTGAAAATGGCAGAACGCCGAAACCGGTTTGTCACAAAACCAAACTTGACAAGGGATGACGGAAAATCGTTCCAACAAAAATCAGCTTACTACCCTGTCGGAAGATCAACACAACAGGTATTTGAATAGTTTTCCAGTTTCTTATACCAAGTATTAATCTACATATATCCCTAGTATCTATGATCAAAATCTAGGGGAATTTTATTTGTTATTATAAATATACTAAGACCACTGATATGTACACAGTCTTAGAGGCTGCAATCTTTTCTATACTTGCTAAGCCAATACTGAGAAAAAGTAATTTGGTAAGCTGCAGCTACGTGAGAGCTTTATCAGCTGATTGACATCCAAATCTGAACCCATCATCCAAACTCTACTGCCTTTGTGCTTACATTAAATAAATGAGTTGCCGCCTCTTGAAGACCCAGACCGAATTTCTATATAATATTCTTGATCTTATCTTCGTTGCCCTGAGAGCACTAAGATCAGTCGGCGGCCTTTGTGAGAGAAACCTGCTAGCAAAATTTGATTATTTTATATATATCTCAAACCCAGCTTCAGTATAGCGTTGTTTGAAGTTAGCGTCTGGTTTAATGTATAATTGGTTGAATAAAACCCACAACACGGAGGCAGAAAATACATATGAAACTTAAAAACGATTTAGTGGATATAAAAAAATTTGATTTAGAATATTCGAATTGCAAATATTCGACTAAACGAAACTGTACGATGCTTAAAAATTAGGGATTAATAGATTACCACACAGCCTCGACTACTGTCATAATCGGGTAGCGCGATTAACCGATTAGATCGAGCTCTAATACATACATAACAACACCGTGGCTCGTTTTACTTCGATGGTTACTTTACGTATAAAAATACTCGTGAACTGGGGTTATCAAATTCTGAATTATGCAGTTCTTTTTCTCTGTCTTCAAATATGTAGTTCTTTATTCAGGGATTTTACTGGTTACTTCAGTGTAGAAAAATATTATGCTTTATGAAATTTCCCTGAAGTAGGGACTACAAAAACGAAAGTCTTACCAGTTACAACAGAAGAAACTGGAGTTTTAAATCCAAACTCATGATGTGGCTCTATACTACCGAAGTTAGATCTATAATAACTAACGTGGCCATAATATGGTAGCCAGCCGAAACCTATCACACACCCAAATTTTTACAGGAAATTTACGTTGAAGTTTCTCTCAAGAAAAGACTGGAGACGAAGTAAGCTATGATGACATACTGTCGCTCTACACCAACGAGTCAATTTTAACCTCTTCGGGTATAATGTCCACATATGTGGACAAAGGTTTTCTTTGTGAAATAACTGTCAATGTTTAATTGTTTTTCTCAAACAATATAACAATTTATTGGGAACATATTCGCACGCTTTTCTACATTTTTAGTTTTTCTCTTTACTTCTTCTGTTGCGTTAATTTCTTACGATATTTTCAAATGGACTGAAATATGCAAGTTTGGGTCATATTTTGTCACAAGTGAGTCAATATTTTTTTTGTGTACACATAAACACTTTTACTTTTTTTAATATATATTTATTTATTTTTAATAAAAAATCATTGAATTAGCTTTTTATTTGAATTACATAAGAATATTTTGTTTTATTTTGCATTTATATTAAACATTTTAAATTTCGAAAAACTGTTTTTTAGTATTAAAAAAGAAAATAAAAAAATTTAATTTTGTTAGAAATGAACTCTTTCGACACCAGTTATTAAAAATAAGTCATAAACACTTATTTTTCGAGCGCATTTTCGGTGCGGGATTGAAGAGGTTAAGACTGTGGGGTAAAAACTGGCGTATTTTCAGAGCAACTAAAAGTCTCGCATATTAGCAACAATATTTTGCGTATTGAAGCTCTTTTGTTTCGACATTTTTTGAGACCCGATATACTGTCTCAAGATATATTCTCTCGTAAATTTTCATCAAGAACAAGATCCTCCAGAGAAACGAGAAATGCAGGACATATCCTGGGTGTATCGGAGTCAAACCTGGTGGATTAAGAATTAAGTCTCAAGTCTGTTACAATATTTAGGGCCAAGTTGTGCATAAATAACATTGATCTCTCTGATAATGTCATCATTCATGAGCCTGTATCTTGGAGCTGGAATAAATTGCTAAGAGCTCGATTGTGTCTCTGCCAGCCAAGCTCGTTAAAATTTTATTCTTAACAAATGAAAATTAAATTCATAGCAACAAATGTTTACACTAAAACGACTGACAACTGCATCAGCACAGCTGCCGGTTTTTTTTGTAATTTTTGCAAAATTTTAAATACAAATATTTAATTTGCTTAAACAAATATTTTTTTTCTTTCATTAGCATTACGTTTGTTTTTTGTATGTCGCCTGTAGCTGTTTTTCTTGTAATTCAATCTACATTTTTATGAATTTCAGCAAACAAACAAGTTTTCATTCTTACATAAGAAGAAAAATTCCCAAGAGCCCAAAGTGCTAAGCGAAAGTGCAAGGTAATTTTTGAATCAGGCAATTGCCAACAGAAACAAAGGCATACGAGCCGTTGGGTAAATGCAAAGACGAGGGCGTTATATTGGAGGAAACGCAAACACAAACAGACATACACACACACAAACGTACTTAGCTCATATAAATTGCTTAAATAGTCAACTAAGTTAGTGTATGAAATGCAAGTAGTTCTTCCTACGAGCAGACGTCTTCAGTGAATCCTTTAAGGAATTTGACGCGTAAGGCTTCCCTACTCAATTCACTCTTCACTCATACTGTACTAACTGGCTTCTTCATGTACGAGTATGTGGGGCATTGCAGTTGGTTTATGCTGCTTCGCTCATTATGTTTGCTTGCGAGTTTGTCAGCTACTTGTCGGTATATCTTACAGATAGCTCATACTTCAGTCTGTTTTGTTCACACATTTATCCATACACTGGTACTCGTCTTCTGTAATATACATTTAGCTCATCCTGCTCATTAGAAAATATTCCTACGTAAAATTTAGTCCTTACTCGTCAGTTCATATTGTTTTCTTCCTTTTCTTCTTTTCTTTGAGCTACTGGTTTTATATTTTATTTGCTGTTGTTCTTTTCCTCTGCGACAGGAAACCATAAAAATCATGTTGCAACAAAATTATAATTCCTTGCAGCTCATTCACAACACAATACCAGAACGCCTGAAATGTCTACAAATATATGTATGTGTGTACGCTTGCATGCCGGACCGTCTCTAATGAGTATAAGGAAACGCGGTGCGTGCGGTTGAGCTACAAGGATAATGTGCAAAATTGAATTCCACTGCTTTTAACCGAGGACACATACAAACAAATGTTTATGCGGCCATACACACATACCCTGCAGAAAATTTTAATAGCTCAGAACTAACATAGAGCTTAACCATTTGACGACAGTACTACTTACCACGAAGCACCTCTTCACATGCCCTCTTGTTGTTGTTTCTAACGACAAAAGCACTCTCCGAAGGTTTTAGGAAGTGCTGTCGAAAGTGGCAGTCCTTTGTCGGATATGAACCCGGTACGTTCAGGTACTCCCTTGCGACAAATACCCGACTGCTGCGAAACCTATTTGATATGACCAGTTCGACTTTTTAGGTCATGTCACCCCTCCTTCATTCAGGAAGGAGAAGGTGGGTAATGCCCTCCTGAACAAACATACTAAACAATCACTTTACTCTAGTCCATTTCCAATTTCTCTAGCTTCATATTAGATAACCTTGATGACAATTGGAATACATTTTGGGACAGGGTATCGAATCAAATGTATCGATTTCGTACATGTTGCTGTTATCGCCTTAAAAATATCAGGTCTCCAAAAATGTCCAAGCAAAAGAGCTTCGATACTCAAAATATTGTTTCTATCATACAGAAAATTCAACTAGCTTAAAGCTAAATCATTTGCAAATAGTTCTACTACTACCTCAATATGCAAGCAATGCTTTCAACTGTCCAAACTCACATCTACACGGGAAATATGGTGAAAAAGTAAAAATCCCTGAACAAAGTGAACCAAATTTTTATCCACCTTTTTGATATGCTCGCCTCACTTTTTAACCAGATTTTTACCCATTTGTGGCTTCCGGGGATACAACCGCACTTACATGCTACATACCAACATATATTCCCACTTCCTTTTTAAACATTTTCCTTCCTTCTTTATTGTGGGGTGCTCATGACTGCCTTTATTATATTGTTTTGGTTGTACTACATTTGCAAGCGAGCATGGGAACTGAAACCTCACTATTTCTTTAACATATTTTCTTTGGAGGAACTTATAATTTTATATATTTTTTTGCTTGTAGTAGTTAGAGATGACATTAATAATGGTCAACTTAAATGAGCCCATGATCTTGAGTAAGAAATGAGTGAAGCAAAGACGAGGGATCAGTGCTAAGGAGCTTAGAATTCAAAAAAACAATTTTTTTTAAAGTGTATACAAAAAATAAGAATTCAAAGAATATGTATATCGATACTTGATAGTTATTGTTTCACGAGAAGGGTCGTGGCATTGGTCCCTTTAAAAGATTTTATACAAACTAATATATAGTACTCATTTATACAAATACCGTTCAGCTGAACCAGATTCGTAATTATGACGAGTTAAAGCTTTATATAGCGTGGTACCGCTCATCTTTGGAAAACTATGCATAGCCTTTCCCTTAACCATTTACGATATACGAGTATAATGTGGGTAAAAAAAGGTACTATCTCAATGAAAATTCAATACATTTTCAGCTAAGATAAAGTGCTCTTCAATATATTGGGATAAAACATTCCTTAAAAATATTTTCAAATAGGCTGACCTTCCACTCAGTCCTCGATATTCTCAAATCAACCACGCCCCAGATGGGAAAGGAATGACATCAAAATGGTTCCCAACTGGAACTCATGGTACTCAGTCATAAATAAATGGTTGGGAAGTCGGACGCCGCAATTCAAATTGAGAATTAACGTTTTTCAGGCCTTTTGATGGGTAAATATCTTTGGGACCGGCAGTCCAGCAAAAGTCACGCAAAACAAAATGTAACATATACACAGTATTAACTAAAATAAAACCTCGCGGTTAGTGTGAGATAAAATAAAATAAAATAAAATAACATAAAATAAAATAAAATAAAATAAAATAGTAATAAAAAGTAAAATAAAATTAAATTAAAAAAGGTAAAATAAAATAAAATAAGATAGAATAAAACAAAATAAAATAAAATGAAATAAAATAAAATAAAATAAGATAAAATCAAATAAAATAAAACAAAATAAAAGAATAATAAAAAGCAAAATAAAATAAACTTAATTTAAAAAAGGTAGAATAAAATAAGATAGAATAAAATAAAATAAAATTAAATAAAAAAGTTTCTACGCCTCCAAAATATAACGATTTTCTAACTTCTTTCTCTACGCAGAATTCAATATGCCTGTCAAGTTCTCAACTCTATATAATACACCAATTTTCAGCAACCACTTACATTAATATTCCGGTCATTCCCACATACCCTCTAAGCACCATACTCGTACACCTTGCTTAAGTTAACTAAGTACGAGTAACATCTTTGTGTTCTTCCTGTAAGTGCTGTCGTTTTGCAGTTTTTGTCATTCGTCACTATTTTTTAAACAATCTTCTTGTTTGTGTATTTGTTCTTGTATCTTTCATTTTTTTTTTTTTGCAGAACATCTCGCTGCACTTAAATTGTAATGCAAACTGCATTTTCTCACCATCAACCAAACATATCCCTAAGGACTATCCTGTCCCTTGCTGTATTTTTATAATGTTTTTTTTCGTTTCAACTTCTTTCTCGTAATTTTCTCCAAAGTGCATATTTATCCTTACAGCTATTTTTTAGAATTTTATTTTCTCCTTTTCTCTCTTTATGTGACAAGTAAATTGCAGCAGTAAGTTGACACTTGTGTGTGTTTAGTTCAGAGTGTTTAACAGCTGAGCTATGCCTTGTAATGCCATAATATGCCGTCATTGCCGTGTCGTGTCGTATTGTGTTGTCCACTGTAATAATTTCTTAAGTAAGCTGCTTGACGTTGCACTTGGAGAATACTTACTTTTTTTGTATGAAAGCAATTTGAATTTGTTAAAGTGGAAAGAATTGAGAGAAAGTGTTAAAGGCAAAGTGCTGGGGATGCCAATTTTTTTTCGATTTTTGCAGTACCGCAATTCTCGGGATTTTATTTAACATGCCCAGCATTCCGGCATTGGTCCCGGGTTTTGGGGATTCCTTTCCTTATTTACCAACATTTTAGCTTGACAAAAGTGCTTAAATTGTTTGAGAAACTATCTAACTTTAAAATATGTGTTATTTATTATCGTCAAGGGTGATGAGTTATTTCTTCCATACAAAGCATGAACAAATTTTAATTTTGTACGGAAGAAAATTTTGAACAGCATGTACAATAAAATTCTACAAATTTAGGGAAATTTTTGAGCAAGTTCTGACTTTCACATTCCTGAACTAAGATTAAACTGCGTACTCAAAACTTTTCCAGCAACTCTGGAAAAAAAAGTTGCAGATTTGATGCCCATTTTTAAGTTTTAATTAAATTTCCTAAACTTTGTGTAAACTTTGAAATTGTTTTTATGTGGTTGCTGTATAGCATTCAATATATTTTAAATAAAAATTATCAACTTCATCTTATTTCGTCGAACGATATCCAATTTCATTTCACGACTATTATTGTGAACACAGCTGTAGTTTGATTTTTAACATGAATTTTTATTTAGATGAAAATTATTTGATTTACGAGTATAACTCATATATTAACCTACATATTCATAAAAAATAAAATAGGCTGGAAATTTGTAAGAAATTTCATAAAAAACGTTTTAAACAAATTTTATTTTTTATGAATAAGTGGGTAAGTCTTTAGTAACATAAAAAAGTACGGCATCCCGGAATTGACATCCCTACTCAACGCAGAGCGAAAACATTATTAATCTATAATTAAAATATATGTAAACGTTTACTTCATATTAGAAGCTCGGTGAATATTACAGCCTTTTTTTGTCGGTGGCTTCAATCAACTTTTTGCTTCAAGAGCAACTACTAACAATTAATTACTTACTTTCTTGTTTAATAGCCGCTTAACTTCTTCGTTTTGCTCACTTAGGTGGAGTTCCTAATCCAAGGGATCTCAAAACTTTTTTCATTTGGTCCTTTAAATGAATGAAGCCTTCCTCCAACTCTGTTCCAGCCAGAAGCACTTATAAGAATGCCTTATGGGTCCAAGCATCGTCATCATACGCAAGCATAACTAGAGCAACTAAACCATTTTCAGTCGTATTTTAGTAAGGGGAAAATCCCATTGACGAAACCTCACACTTTTTATTGGGTGTAAATTGGATTTTAGAAACAATAAATACATTTTTTTCTAAGTTTTCTAAAATCCAAATCACAATTCTAAAATCAAATTGACTTTTTCTAAAATACAACTGGAAATGGTGTAGCCAGACCTCATATGCGATATTAAGAGGAAGAATTTTTCGATAGTGGGAGTATTTTTCAGAATCTCCTTTTAAGAGTATCTTCAAAGTCTTTCAAAAGCTCAGCAATTAATTCGTCATAATAGGAAGATTAACTTAATCATCTGCGTTTGTGGGCTTTGGCCTAGTCCGAATTTCCATTCCAATCTATTGCAATGGCAGTTCTGGGAGATATGCAGTTTCAGGGGTTCGGTAGAGTTGAATCATTGCTGTTAAAACAATTGAAAAGGTGATTGGCGTCATTGGGGACATACCACGTATCGGGTAAACGTTTCCTATGCCGGTCAGTCTGGAGTTCAACTTATGGTATTATCCAGAAGTTGATTGACTCGGGTAATTTAATTTTCTGCCACGATCTCATATTACATTTTCGAACCGGCCCTGTTAAATAATGATTACTAATCGTAATGATTACTGATTATTTTCGAATTAATTAAAAAAAAAATCATGATTTTTTTCGGTAATTAAAACAACTAAAATAATCAAAAAAAAAATGTTATTTTGATTACTTTTGATTATTGTAGATTTTTTTGGATTTTTTGTATTTTTTTTTCAGTATTGCTGTAGAAGCACATAAATATACACATGAACAGTACTGAAAAAAATTAAAAAAAAAAAACATCTATGCAATCAAAACAACTTTTTTTAAATTACTTTTGATTATTTTAAATTTTTTTTTGAATTTTTTTGATTTTTCTAATCATAGTCAATTAATAATTGCCTTTTCTTGAAAAACAGTTAAAATAATCTTACCAACTAAAAAATCCTTTAAATACATTTCGCAAGTACTTTTTAGCTAAACCAATGCGTAGCGCCGAAAAATTGAGAAATCTACTTGCTAAATTCAAAATACTTTTCGAGCGTTTGCCTATAGCCAGCAGTGAAGTACCCAAATAGTTAGAACAAGTAAGAAAAGGGCTGTCTTCGACTGTGCGAAGGCTTTATACCTTTCATGAATATGTATCCTTACTTACAATAAGTACAAACTCTTCAAAATTTGAGTAACTTACTTAATTAATTTAAAGATACATAGCACAAACCCCGTTTATCGAAAAAATTTGTTTTATGGGGGCTATAAGATATATTGTTCTAATCTTGATGATTTCCACTAAACACATTATATATGTAATAAGTACTGAGTAGCCAAATGTTGTGTGCCTCGCTATTATATTGCAATAGATATAGCACAAACCCTATTTATCGGAATAATCGATTGTATGGAAGCTATGCGTTGTAAGGTAATATTGTATTCGTTCCTCTTCTGCTGGAACACACAAAACAGCCTACAGAATTGATACAATATAAAAGACTATAAGATTTTCTTCCGATCTGTTTGATTACTTTTATGTATATATTTTAAGCTGAGCAGATCTATAGTTTTTTAGTGCAAATAAAACAAAGCTTTATTCCACCTTGCAGCCCTAAAAGACTATACCCTACACATAGTTTATTTTCTGTGTATATATCGCTTTCAATGACCGCAGTAGTGAATTTTTTTTTTTTTGCAATGCTCATGACTTTTTGAAATATTTTTGTAAATAAAAATATATGCCAAATCGCCAATCGCTCAAAAATAATATATCTGTACTGTAATGTTTTCGAACGTTAATAGCTCTTACTGCCAATATAGAAGTAATAAATATATGGTTCAAACAGGTCTACCTCTTCTTCTTCTCATACGTACAAACATCGTTAATAGTTATAATACATTTTTTTTGTTCACGAAAGGTATGAAAAGTAGTAGTCCAAAACTGAATCTTTCTAAATCATTTCAAATTTGCCTAAAAAGACCAAACTTGTTCTAATGAAACTCAAGAAATATTGAAAAAATTTCACTTTTTACGTGAAATGGTATTGCCACCACAAAAAAACTAACCCTTTTTTTTAAGTTATACATCTAGCAATACATCATTGAAAATTTCGTTCCATTCTATACAGTGGTTTTTGAGTGATGTGCAAACAAACATACAAATCGACAGAAAAAAATTGTAAACACTGTTGTTTTGGCTTCGATTACTCTAATAAATACCACCGTATGCTTTTTTCTGTAATAGTTTTAGTGTACAGACGTCTCCCTGATAGAGTTTTATTGTATGTAAGTTGTCAATTGTTCCGATATAGTGTTCAAGCTCGTATCCCATATACCACTGAGTCTTAGATAGAAGCATGCTTGTATTTTTTCAAAGTCAAACATCATACATAATTACAGTTATCAAGGCAACAAACCATATTTTATAAACGTTTACTAGAATGCATTGAGCTTACTATATCCACCCGCCCACGCTGCTGTATGAAAAGTGCAACACAATAAACGCCGATCATGGCGGCTCACTCTTTGTAATCAAGTAAAACTGCAATTAACTATTAAACATAAATTGAAAAACATTAAGGTCACCATTCGTCAATGCCATTTAAGATCATCAATTCATCAATCGATTTTACAACTGTTCAAAATACTAAAAATAGCCAATCATGAAGGCGGCTCCTCTAAATTGCGTGCGTCTAAGCGAACTAGCTGAAGTACTTTAGTCACTTGTAGGTAGACCATGTAGCCCTACGGTGCCGGCTGTCAAACGCTACAACCACAGAAACTATAAATTTTAATGATTTGACGCTTTCTACTTTAAAATTTTTAATTACAATACGATTTCAAGAATTGCTACGCGCTCCTCCGTTGGGCTAATAAAATTTTCAAGAATTTTACACTTCGACATTTACAAAAAATACTGGCATTTGCAATGATGTTGCAACACTCTCGTTGAAATTGTTTTTGTATTATCGCTGTTGCACATAAGTTGGTGTTATTGTCTATTGTCAGCCCAGTGGCGTCTACCCTAATCTGAGCACGCCTGTTCAATTATTTTGTTGAGTGATCAGCAGCAAATCGGATTCGTTGTTCGTTGATCATTTTGTTGTTATCATTTTTATGCATTTACTTTGTTGCTGGATTTGTTTTTGTTATTTCTTGCCTGATGCCCTCTTGAGGGCCTTAAGTAGCAATGGATCGGCAGCATCAAATGTGGCACAACCAAATATTTACAACACATCTCATCCCCTCAATTCAATGACACATCCACCACAAGCAAACTAACATGTATAAACATCCACACATACATACATATATAAATATAAACGCATTAGATATAGGTAGTATAGAAAAAATATAAAAATAATGGAAAAGTTAAAAATTTATGGCGGTCATGATGCGCGTACGCCAACCATTTCCTGCCCCTTCATTTATGTCTTCACCTAGCTATACTCAAATATAGTAAATATAGATTTGAGCGCCGATATTTCCAGATTTCCTCTTCTTCAGAACTTCCCCAATTGAATTTGTCGGAAGTGTCGCATACAAATACACAAACAAATACTCGCACATAACCGGCTGCTGCGCTTCAGAACTCCAAAAGACACCCTGCAGTCAAACCAACTAGTTGAAGACTAGCTGTCAACTAGTATGTATCCCAAGACAACTAGTCAAATGTTTTCTTTCACTTCTTCTTATTTAAGTGGAGATATAAATGTCAGGTTTGGGGCAAAAGAAAACTTCATAGTTAAGGTAGAGTACCTGTATGAAAATCATTTAAATCATGAAGTATAGCTCCTAAGCTGATATAGTAAAGGTTGATTTGCATCAAAACAAAGTTATAATGAAAGTTCCAGAAAGTTGAGTGAGGAAACCTGAGGAACGAACTTGGAAGCAGGACGATTACGGGGTCCAAATTTTTTCTAAAAGCAGACAAACCCTCGTCACATAAGATCCAGCTATCACAAACTTGCCTCAAACTTTTGCGGGCAAGTTTTCTCGCATTTTGGAGGTAAGGGAAAATGATAATTCACGGGCTTGCTCAGTACACACAACTCATAATGCAATATGTCACAAGAAAACTGACGAACTTCTAAACGGCACTGAATCCATGCCCTTGAGTTTAGACATTTGAGAAGCTCCCCGGGCACTTAGCTTGCGTTACGGGAAGGTTGCGAAGATGATTTTTCCTAAAAATGTAATTTTCCTACGACAGAGAGCTGTACAGTGGCACTGCAGGTGGGGCACCGGTTCTTATGTCCCCGGAAAACAGCAGGTTTGATAAGAGGTATTGTGTGTGTTTCAGTCCAGTGAGTACCGCAACTAATATGAATCGTACCTCGTTGTGGAAGTGCCACGTACCCTTAGACACTGTTCAAGCCTGCAATTGTTTCCACCTATTATTACTCTCTCTAATCAAGTCTTGATATATATGCCTCCCGTAAACTTCAAGGGATGCAAGGCCCTTCTTCGTTTCTGAGACATCAGGAGAAGATCCACGCCAAGTCAGATTATCGACGATATCATGTTGCAAATAGATATGAATTTTCCAATTTTACTTTTTCGCGAAAGAAAGAGATTCTTAAAGTTTGTATTGAATGCTGTCCTCGCAACTTTTAAGTTCTAAGTGCACACTGAGATTCCGTTTTCTTGATAAAAAGACTTACTCGCGGAACTTTCATTAGGATTTCGTTCATGTAGTTAACATAGACTGCCTTCCACCATACCACTACCTCGTTGCTAGGAGCGGTCTAATAACTGCTTTTTACACCCATACTATGTCTTCTGGGCTCATACCCCTCTTTTTACCCAGCATTCTTTTGGAGTTGAAAATATCCTATATACCTTGTTGACTATATGCTTCGTATTTGACTTCTAAGACATTAAAAGGGCCCCTATCCGAAAGACGTAACCATCAAAAACTTGAGATATTTGTCCTAAGGGCTAAGAGAAATACCTCGGTACTCACGCTCTGTTCAGCGCTCTCCGCCTATCCACTGATCACATCAAAGCAGAGACCATATACTAGTAGTACTATTTAACTCCAATACTGTCTACGAAATATGCGGCACATAACACAAAGCCACTGATGTAATATGCGATCACTATCTCCAAGCATGGAGCTTATCACTCTTTACAACCAGTTTGCAATAGAGTCTTCAATACAAAGTGCATCTTGCCATGCTTTCAGAGAGTCACATAAATCGTACTTTTTTTTTTTTAAAGTATTTCTTTCAGTATTGTCACATACTCAATAGGATATAACAAAAATAATGACTATTGATATGAAAAGAGATTTTAAATTTTTCCATCAATGAGTTGAGTGTTGTTATAAACAAAGCATAGGGCTGGCTGTAAGTCTTTTTCAGTTTGTTCGAGATGAATTAGAAAATTCTAGTTGTAAACTAGTATTTCTTCTGTCCAGTCTGTTGTTTCACTACAGGGCATTTCGTATGTGTAGCAATCGTACGCCTATAACTCCCCGCCCTCCGCTTGTTTGGCTGCATATTTTCAATTTTCCTAAATTTGGTATTTTTAAGAATTTTCCATTGCAGCGCGTTGACAAAATTCTGATACAAAAACTTTTTTTTTTTTAATTTTAATATACAGACTTCCTCCGCTTTGAATATAAACTCTCACGTACGAGTACACACATAAAAACTTGTGTATTAGGACGTGTGCATGGCTGCGTAATATTTTTTTGGAGTTTTAAAATTTTTCAAACTTCACGCTTCTCAAATGGATGCTGGAAACATTACACAGTACGGCTCAGCGGTTAGAGGCTGAACAACACGAGCAGAACATTGAACAGTGGGATGTCTTAAAAAGTTGCCGAGGAAAATTATTCAGATTGAAATAAGGTGTGATTTTAGATTCTATTCCTAGGGCGTTGTTACCATCTTTTGAACTTTTCTGTAACGGTAAAATGGATCTTAAACTTTAAGTTGAATATCAAATAAAGCAATGATTAAAATTCCCTTCAGATCTATAAAGCAATTTTCGAGTGATGCCCGAACAAACATGCAGATATACAGACAAAAATTTTAAAAACTGGTGTTTTTCTTCCTAAAAAATATATTTTTTTTTTAATAAAATACTTTTATGCAATAAAATGGGCATAACCTTGTAAGTTCGACATCTACCAATAGACCACTGAAAATTGAAATACAGTTCCAAAAAGCGATTATTAAGTGATGTGCGAACCAACATTTGGATCGACAGACAAAAATTGTAAGAACTGTTGTTTAACTTTTAAAAAATATCTTTCTTTAATAGATGCTGACATCGGCTTGTTCCATATGCATTTTACATATAAAAATATTTTTAGCCAACCTTTATTGCCACTACTGTGTACAGCTGACATAAAATACTTGTACGCAGTAAAATGGAGCTTAAACTTTAAGGTGAGCATCAAGAAATGCAAAGTTTAAAATTTCCTTCAGTTCTTAAAAGCGGTTTTTGAGTGATGCGCGAACAAACATACAGATATAAGGACATCAATTTTAAAAAATTTTGTTTTGGCTTCAAACAAAATATTTTGCTTTGAAGCTGCTGACATCGGCTTGTTCCAATTTTACGTTCGTTCGAACGAACAACGAATACCCACTGTGCATTGGAACACTCTTCCTCTCCCTATTTTGCTCCACTTGCTGTCTGTAGCATTAATTATCTCACACAAAATTCATGAATATCCGATTTTGTCACTTAAGCTGCAGTTGTTGTTGTTGCTTTTACAAACATCCTCTGTATGCCCAGTGCACATTGCATTTCTTCTTTTCCCCTCTGCTGTCAAATGAACACCTTTTTGTTTTTTTGACAATTTTTTTCTTGCAGTGTTTAGCATTTTTTATGACATCCATTTCCTTTTTCGGGGATGCGTGCGTTTTTCTCATTGATTTTAAATACCTTTAGCATTTTATTTTTCAATTTCTCTATTTAAAAGTTATCCATTTTTATTGCGTTAATCTGTGAAGCATTATATTATTTTAACTTGATTTATGGATTTGATTTGTTTCTACATATATACGAATGTATGCAGTAGTTCGTTTTTTGTCCTTCCTTAACCCTGAAATGCTTAAAAAATATGTTCCAATAGTTTTAACTGACAGCTACAAATTTTATAATAAATATTTCCTGATATACAAATGTTTCTAGTGATGAATTATTTGTGATTTAATGCAGTACCTAAGCAATCGGCGTTTCCTCGGAATTTTTTGAGGTTGCCGTATAATTTATTTTGTTCTAGATTGTCATCAGAAAAGATACAATGGTCGCTTAATATTATCTTTACTTACCGACAGTTAAGGTCTCCAAAATATCTCGAAACTAATTTATTTGGAAATGTTATTATTATTATTTAACAATCGGTGGCAACCCTAGCAAGAAATATTTTGGTTGAATTAAAATTACTTCTCGCTTGATACCCATATTGACAAAATTCCCTTCATATAAAAAAACGAGATATTCAAATAATAAATGTGGTATTACCAGGTGGCAACCTAAATGACGTGAAATATTTTTTTTTGTTATCCGTAGTAAAATACTTTTCATTTGATACCCATATTGGCATATTTCACTAATATTTTTGTATCAATTTGAAAAAGCTGGCAACCTCTTAAAAACATCCAAAATGACAAGACCTAGATAGCAACTCTTACAAAGTAATATTTTGAATTTTCCTCTTATTGAATTTTAGCTCTAATTCTAATCCCAAAGTAGCTTGCAAACCTCACCTTAACTGATGTAACACGCCAGTAGTTCTATCTATCTAGTTCTACCATGCCTCATTTATTACTTCTTCAAACGCCCACTTCCCTTTGCATTTACCAAAGTAAGAGTCAACGCCGCACAAATTGACAGCTGTCATCGCTTTACTACTGCATTATGCCTACTAAAAATAAACAAAACAAAAATTACACGTACGGTTACTTTTATGATGTTGATGATCGCGATGCGATACTTCAATCGTAAAAGTAAGTTTTTATACATATGGACATTAGACTGGGAAAAAAAAACTTTTTGTTTTTGGAAATTATTTTGATACTATTTTTCAGAATAGCGTAAGTTACAGATCTTATGAATAATTTATGGAAGTCTATCATTGCCATTCCAGATTTTGTTATACTGATCTCATTTTTCTTAAAAATTTTCAAACCATTGAAATAAAAAAATGCATACAGTTTTGTAGAAAATTTAATTTCCCAAAATAAAGTTGTGAATGAAAATTTTCGTCATCAATACGTAGAGTACAGATAAAAATCTTCAAGATAAGTTATCTGCAATCAAAAGACGTATTCACTTTCTTATAGAAGTCAGTTGTTGGCTACGAAACCGATTGCCATATAAGGCTTCTTTGGGCCATTCAATAGCCATAGTTATTCCTCATGAGTTTAATTAAGCGCATTTTTCAATATCTTAATAGGACCAGTAGGACTAGTATCGCCCGTGGAGGAAAGGTCAAGCAGTAACTATCTATATATAAATACACCACATAAAAAATTTTTCAACTCCTACTTGGGGGAACCGCTTTGGCGCCTTGAGTGGAGTACGCACCGATCTGTAGGAGTAAAATTCTTTAGCGCATACATTGCGAAAAAGGGTGGAATTCCTCTCTTAACCACTGCTACCTTATCAAAAAATAGGAACGCCTTAAGGGAAAATTTGGATGATGGAAAGGAGGACGTAGAACTGACCATACCAGCTTCAATTTTCATGCTGCGTATCTAAGAAATAATTTTACTGCTAGAATAAGGAGATCCCAAGATTAATCATTTGATTACCTTTAAGCGACTAACATGTTTCGACAACCGATTAAATCGAATCGAGAAATCTGCTCTGATTAATAGAACCGTTAATCGAATAATCTCCCACAAAGCATATTTTAAGAAATGCAATGACGGACCCAGACGAAAGCCAAAGTGGCCTCAAAGAAATAATTTCATATTGGTTTTAACTTATGGACGCTTCGAAAATCATTATTCAATAACAAAATGTGAAAGAGTGATGCTATGACATTTCCTCAAGGCAAGCAAAGCTTTTATTTAATTTCCAAGACTTAAAATTAAATATCCAAGACTTGATTGGTGCAAAAGAAATTTTGCTTTTCAAAAGCCATAGCAGATTAATAAACAAAAAAACTATCGACATTATTTAAAACAACATTTGTAAGGAAATATTTGTATGGACGTCTCCCAGCAAACCCTAGGAGTCTTAAATGAGTCGTAAAGGAGTCCAAAATTTGGGTATTTACGCTTTTTATGAGTTCATTTATGAGTGCGAAATGAGGGCATTTCCCTACTTGTGATGGTCGTCCGATAAGAGCCGAATTTCATATATCATATGAGCTTGAACAGGAGTCATATATGACACCTTTTTGTCTCATAATCGATACATGTTGGACTCCAAAATGACTCCTATACGAAGGTTTTGGAAGTGGTTTATGTTCTACACGATCTGCTCCTTTTGGGCATTTAAATAATTTTTGGAATTAAAATTCAGACATGTGTACTGGCATCTGTTGTCTGAGGTTACGTTTAGCAAAATATTTTAAAAAGATATTTGGGAGAAAACCCTTAAAAGATTCATCTGTGTATATTTCCCATGTGTTTAACAAAAACACAATTACACTGAAAACCACCAATACAAGACTCCTATATGATCTTATTTCTTAGACTCATATTTTTCACATATTTAGGATTCATATCGGACTCCCTAGTTATGAGCACTCCGAGAATGTTTGAGGGGCTTGATTGATTATAAAAAATTTAAAGCCAAGTTATTTCGATATCTATTATAAAAAAAAATGTTCGATTAATCCATCATTATGTTGCAAATTAATTGGTTGCCTTTGCAATTAATCATTTCATACATTAATCGAAAAATTTTTTTTTTGCCACCCCTAAAGAGATGTTATAATATTTCCCACACAACTCCTATGGAAAATAGACAGCTCTCGAAGACCAAAAAATTGTTTTTTCTGCAACAGTCTAATGTGCATACCATTTATGAATGACAATTCTTAGCAAGAAGTACATCGTATTTATATAATTGAACGCACCATTAACACCAGACGGAAGTTTAATTAAATCGGCGCACTTAACGCAGCCGTCATTCTGTGCAGCACGAATCTTAATTGAATTTATAGTAATTGCCACAGCAGTGATGCGCAAAACTACTAAAGGTCAATTAATTTGAATTTTAAATTAGTTCTTACGGTACATACGACTTTTTCGCGAAATAACAGTTAGTCACTAAAGCGATTGCTAATTGAACTTTGCTGCTACACAGCGTGTCCAATAAATTAAATATACGAACTTTTACATATTCTTTAAATTCAATTTTATGCAGATAATTAAAAAAAGAAAAAGACAAACAACTGTTGTAGCAATCTAGCGCAAGCTAAATTTTCATTTTATTGTTTAAAGCGAAAGTCACTTGATGCTGCGCTCATGCTGGGGCAAGTTCAATAGGTCGCTTTGAAATGTGTGTGAATACATACAAACATAGAAAGCTTGGTTCTTTTCAGTATTAAGTAGGTCAGTAATTTCAAATACAACCAGCTTACCGCCGATCCCTTACACACACTTAGGCGTTTCACATTGGCTTAGCTAAAGTCGTTAAAGAAAATTGAAACATACCAAAATGTCCACCCATTTGATATAAATGGAGTTAATAAGCCAGTAGGAAATAATGCGGTTGACCACTAATCTACAAGTCAATTGAATGAGTTTAGTGTTGTATTAGTGTTGGTGACATAGTGGGTGTGTTAAGCATACCCAACGAACAAAAAATAAATAAATGTCGGTACCAAAAATGAAAATGTTAACAATAAGAAGAAAAATAGAATGTGAAAATACTATTTTTTCTTGTGAGATCGCTTGAAGACGTTAATATCGTGCCCTTCCTAAATATCTGTTTGCAGCAAAAAAGAAATGTGAAATATTAAGAAAGTTCGTGGTAACATCGAACATGTTCGTGGTAACAACGAAGTACTCCTATGGACATTCACCAGTACAGATGAAATAGGAGACCCACTCTACGTTTGAAATTACTTGATAATTGTTGATCTACGCTCGCCAAATAATATGATAAAGGCATGAAGCCTAGTTTATCACTGAAGCTGATACGTTCATCGAGTCGAAGTGACCCTTAAGCCCAATCCTGCCACGGATCCCACATACGTTTCTCACTACGCCTAGAGTGCGGAGTCACAGCCACGCCGCATTTCTTTTTTATTGTATGTCCCCTATTGACGACGTGATAGGTGGCCCTTGACTCATAGAAAGCTTTTGAAACAGTCAACCACGCTAAACTCCTGCAAGACGTAAAGGAATCGCCGCTCCCTAGACCGCTAACTACATAAATGGCCGGCAAGCGTGGTAGTTTTCAGAAATATAACATCACATGGCGGGCCACAGTGTGGTGCTCTATCCCAGATCGTTTTTAATTTTTATGTATCAAGGCTTCCCCCACCTGGGGGAGTATCCATAGTCTTATACGCTGACAACTGCACTACTATGGCTTCGGGCAAAGGCCCTCTACTGATAAACTCTGTATAAGCGCACTCGACAGTTATCTCCACGACCTTTCTAATCACACTCTATCTCCACCTAAACTTCCACGTATATGGAGTAACTCTACCTAAAATCAACCACCCGAAAAGCTTGGACATTTGACGACAGTTTCACCTTAACCAATCATGCCACTACAATAGCCACAAAGGTACAGAGCCGCAACAAGATCCTCAAGTCACTTGGCGACACCTTTTGGGGGAAAAGACAAATAAAAGTTGCTAGGTATATATAAGGCTATTAGCCGAACGGTCTTTGTCACTAACTGGAGGATTTTACAAGTCTGCGCTATCAGAACTGCTATGAGATATCTTATTATGTCATCTGACCCTTACTTTCATCAAAAGAGCATGCGGAATTCTCAAGCACTCAGTTTTTATTGAACTCCCATAAACCCACGGACAGAAGTAAGCATCTCCGCAAGCATTTAGTTTAGATCTAGCATCCTATGACTTAGCTGTTTGATCCATGAAACCACATTTGGGCTCTAAATGACCTCTACACTGAATCGGTAGACCACTCTCTCAGATCCTGAAATAGCTAAAATAGCGTCCTGCCCAGGGGACTTGATCATGTTTGACCCAACTTCGATCTCGGTATTGTAACAGGTTAGCTATCCAAATTCAATCCCACTATACCAAATACATTTCCCAAGGGCGATATGTCGCCTAAAGATACTACACATATCTTTAACTAACTCTTCTAACACTCTGGTCCACTGCCAGTTTCCTTGGACTTTCGTTAGAAGAATTTGTTGACGACTCTCTCAATGATAGTGTCCGTTAAGCTTCTTCTTTTTTAAATGGTCATCTAACCGCCTGGGCGATTTTGACCGTCCAACATAGCTCGCCAGTCGTTTCTTCGTTGCGCCAACTGGCGCCAATTGGAAACACCGCGGGATCGCAAATCGGTCTCCACTTGGTCCTTCCATCGGAGTGGTGGTCTCCCTCTTCCTCTGCTTCCACCGGCGGGTGCCGATAAGAATACCTTCTGGGCTGGAGCATCTTCGCTCATTCGCACTACGTGGCCTAGCCAGCGAAGCCGCTGTGTTTTAATTCGCTGAACTATGTCGGCGTCTGCGTAAAGTTCATACAGCTCATCATTAAATCTTCTTCGGTACTCGCCGTCGCCAACGCGTAGAGGTCCACAAATCTTTCGAAGAACCTTTCTCTCGAATACTCCCAGAGCCGCCTCATCAGATGTTGTTAGTGTCCACGCTTCTGCACCATATAGCAGGACGGGTGCGATGAGTGACTTGTAGAGTGTTATTTTCGTTCGTCGAGAGAGGACTTTACTTTTCAATTGCCTACTCAGTCCGAAGTAGCATTTGTTTGCAAGAGTGATTCTTCGTCGGATTTCTAGGCTAACATTATTGTTGGTATTAATGCTGGTTCCCAGGTAAACGAAGTCCTTTACTATTTCGAAATTATTGCTGCCAACAGTGGCTTGGTTGCCAAGGCGCGAATGCGCTGACTCTTTGCATGATGACAGAAGGTACTTCGTTTTGTGTCCGTTAAGCAGGGTTTGTAAAAAAAAGACAAAGTTATAGGTGGGCGGTATAATGTCGTTCGTGCTGGATCCTTTTTTTAGGGAGGTCACATTCGTTTTTATTTTTGCTTAAATTTCTATGGAATTTTTTTTCTTCTTATTTTATTTCTTTTACCTGCCCAAGGTTTCGGGGATGCGACTTTATATCACGATACCTCTTTGTCTAATATTACTTTCTACCTTCATGCCCTTTCTCTTAGCTCACTTAAACGACAAAAAATTTGTGAAAGGCAAGCATTTAGAGAAGCTTAGGAGTCAGTTAATCGTGTAGAGCTTTTTATATCCCATTTTGGTTAACTGGGTACTTCCATATAAGAATATACGGCGAGCGTAATGCATAAAACTTCAACCTTTTTACTTACTTCATTGCATTTTATGTAGCAGCCCCTCTAAGTTGTTTCTTCCTCTGTCCGAACTCTATTTAATTTAATGTGACATAAATCACTTTTAATCGTATCAACAGCCTGGCAACCCAGCGAAATAAAAACCGAACGCCATACACAGTTATGGGATACTGATTTTCAATTTCTGTCCACAATCACGTACTCATATTTACTTGCAACAAATGTGGCAAGCGTTTACTGTCCGGCGAAAGACAGAAATTTTTACTTTCTATATCGACAACAAACATCAACCTTTTCCACGAGCTGAAAAAAGAGACGTGAGCATCCATAAACAAGTATGGCTAATAAACAATAAAAAACACACAATGCTTTAGAAAAGAGAAAAGGGGCCGCATTGGTTGTACTATTTAGCAGGCAATCTGCTGCAAATCATTGCGTTTTTTGTATTTTTTTTTTTTTTTGCGTAGAGTGCTAAACCCCAGATCGGTTGTGAATTCTGCTCATATTAGACAAATCACTGCATACCACAAGCGCATTATCAGCTTGGCGATTCAGGCGTGAGTGCTGCCGCCGCGCAATGCTCTGTGCGGTTGGCTGTCACAAAACATCAACAAAGTCAGCCGAGGCAAGCGAGTCAAGCGCTGTGGCATGCCACATGCGTTTGTTGTTGTTGTATGCTCTCAAAGCCCTTTGGCAACAAGCAGGCACGTCTCCCTTGCACATTTTTGTTGGTTTTGTTTTTCTTTTTTTTTTGGCTATATTCTTTGGCCGCACTACATTCGTTGCGCTCCGCATGCAGATTTTATTTGCGGTGAATTTACCAGCTGGCGCCGTCAAGCGCGCATAAATTGCATGAAAAAAAAGTTTATAGCAACCAATGTGCCACACCACAACACATGCCACAAAATAGCACAACAGCAGCACTCACTATGTATGTATTTTTATAGAAGTATCTAATTATGTATTATAAATACAGGGTGTTGAGCAGTTTTACTCAATGCAAAAGCTCTTTTTAAATCAGCTCTCGGCAACAGGGACCTTACTCTGAAGTTCTATTCGACAGAAAATTTGATCGATTTCGATTGATTCAGACGGTGTAAGAATTTTTGTTGTGCTTTTCTTTGCGTTTGCTATTTTTGAAAAAGTGTTGCTTACTATTTTCGAATAGCTTTTAAATTAAAGAATGAACTACAGAGTACAGGGCCCTTACTCTGTACTTCTATTCGAAAGGCTGTTCTACTCGAAAGCAAAAAGCGATTCTAATACACATAGGCACTCTGTAGTTCGTTAGAATTTCCTTTAGAAAATATTCCATAATACAAGGCATCACTGTTTAACAAATTTCAAGCGCAAAGCAAAATACAAAAAGACATTGCTTAAATCTTAAGTGCAGTATTAGGCAGCGCGGCTTTACATGCCGTAGTAGCGCAGGTGATAGAAATCTCGACTACTACGCGTATGTTCCCAGGTTCGAACGTAAGTGCTTTCACACCTAATTTTTATTTTATTTTTATCAAATAAAATTTAATTTTTTAAATATGTAAATACTAAAAAATTGTCTTTTGTAGAATTTTTCTTAATTTTTTCCTAGAATTCTTCAAATATTTTCTGTCAACAGCGATTGCCTAACTCCTTCTGCGATAAAAATGACGTTTTGATGAAAAAAAGACTAATTCGACTGCTGAGTGAAAGATCACCCTATTTCAAAATCTTTTTTAAAAACGCCCTATTTCAAAATTTGTTTCAATAACGCACTATTTAAAATTTTGATTCAAAAACGCCCTATCTCAGAATTTTTTTCAACAATGCCCTATCTGAGAATTTGATTCAAAACCGCCCTATTGAATTTTGGTTCAGATAGGGCGTTTTTGAAACTCATTTTGATATAGGGCGTTATTGAAAAAAATTTTGAGGTGAGGCGTTCTTCAAAGAAATTCTGAGATAGGGCGTTTTTGAAGAATATTTTGAAATAGGGTGATCTTCCACTCAGGAGTCGAATTGTTTTATTATAATCATAAGAAAATACATTTTTATGGATTTCCGTTTGCTAAATTGTTGTCGAATAGAATTTTCTAACTTTCGAACATTTTAGCATATGCTTTAGAAATTGTGAGTACCAAATTTTCTACAATCGAAAGGGGATAAATCAAATCCGGAAGGAACAGAATGAAACTCGAACAACGAATGCTTTCTATTAGAAAATTTCTTACAGAGTACGAATCACTCGAAAGCGCACAAATTTTATTTCGAATTGAACTACAGAGTAAGGGCCCAGATATATATTACAATCGATTTTTGCTTTCGAGGAGAACACGCTTTCGAATAGAGCTGCAGAGTAAAAATTCTTTTCTTTATTAAATTGCTTCATCCGCTTGCAAAGTAAGTAAGTAAGGAGAGTCAATTTTTCCCACGATGAAAACATTGTCTAATATTTTGCTAGTTCGAATTCGGAATCGAAACGGCGTAAGATTCCTAGTATCCAATTAATCCCTACATAAAGAGCAATATCTCCTTGCTCACCAAACCTGAGACTATTCCAATTTCCTTTCATCTGGTTCGAAAACCTTAACTTTGATAGACTTATGAAAAGAACTAAGACGTCCCAGATAGTGATGATGATGATGACGAGTACTTTGAGTATATACGCGAGTACTTTGCTCTGCGAGTTTTTTTAGTCGATTACCTCGTACCACTACAACTACAGGTATCGAGTACATGGACCCAGTATTGAACTCGCAAGTCAGTTATCGCTTTCCGGACTTTTTGCTATTTTAACTTCAGAAAAAGTTTTGTAAGATTTGCAAAATTTACACATTTTGCGTTCCCCTTATTGGCGAATATTCATGTTCATTCTACAAAACAAAATGCTATTTTAATTCACACTATCCCTACTCGTATTTATTTTCAATAATTTTTTAAGGTGATTTCGTTTCAAGCATAACATTCTTTTTTAGAAATAAAATGCGTTTATCATAATCTACAGTTTTTACATGCCTGGGATTCGTTTTCATAAGTCTTTGAATGAGTACATTACGATTCCTTCTCCCGAAAATTTAAATGAGTTCAGGTATCGCGTACAGGGCGATATTGGAACAGCACTATCTGTTCGAAACTCTCACTCAGAAAAATGTTATTATTGTTCCTTTTTTCACAAAATGGCTCTTAAATATGAACACAGAGAAGTTTATGTTCCTGAATCTTCACACGGCTTTCTCAATAAGAAATACTTTGTTTTTAGAAGTTTTTCCTTAATTTGAGAAAAAAGTATTGCCCTTTTATTTATTATGTGGAAATTATGTTTTGAGTGTAAGGCAATTTTAGTGCCAAAATAGAAGGTTTTTCACAGAAATATTGGCATAAGACGTTTTTGACACGGCAGCGAGGAGCTTGCCTTGTTTTTGTGAAACATATCGGTTCTCCGAATGATTCTTTAAGTGTGAACATTTTTTAAACAATTTCTGAGATAAGATCGGACATATTTAGAGGTAAGGCGTTTGTGAAACATTTACAAACATTTCAAAAAAGTCGCCGCTCCGAACCTCAACGATTTTCAGTTTGGCCTGGAATCCCATCCCATTTCTGATGGGAAACTCAATATAATAGGCTACTTAGAAGATAGACTACAAAGAACGTCTCTAATGTAAAATACGCACAGGAAAGAATATAATATATAACAAAACTGCAAACAGTGGATACAAAAAAGGCCTAGCGAATGAACTCTGAAGGTATTATGGAGCACACAAACGAGACAATGTGGAAGTAAACGCAGATTTCGATGGCAATGACATATCAGGAAACCCGATGTACAAATTGCCAAACTTTTCTTAAAAGCACATAACGTTAACACCGCATTTAGAAACGGACACTAACTCTAAGTGGCGATTTAAAAGGGTCAAAAATAAGCGCGAGGTTCCGTGAGCACTTTACAGATAATAAAAAAAGACACGGAGAGAAAGCAGCGTTCTTAAAACTTTAAATAATATACGAAATAACTTCAATAGTAGAATAACAATGGGGTTTCTGCAAAATATATATCCGCAGCAACAACAACTGCAGCTTGGTATAGCATATCACAAAAAGAAGCTCGGCTTAATACCCCTAGACTATTATTATTATTATTATTATATTGTTAAGTTAAGTTCTTTTTTGAAATTACAGATATATATTTATGTCGAAACACCCTGTATTTATAGTAGACGTCTGCTTGTTTGACTCATTGCGCCCAAAAATGTTACTTATGCAATCGTATTAAAGCAAATAACTTAAGTAGACGATATTTGGTTTTTTTGTGTGCTTGTTTTTATTCTCCTCTCAACAAAGTGGTTTGTTTATAGTACTTGATTTCATCTCATTTGTTGCACATATATGCAATTTGTTTGATATTTTGTGTAACGAAAAAATATTTTAGGATTACGTATACGCTTTTGCCCTGCAACGTACATATGCCTGAGGATCTGACTCATTACTGTGAACGTCTGCTGATTTGAGCTTTTTGATTTTATGTATATGCAGTGGATAATATTTATTGGTATGAGTTTACAAGAAGTGTCAACAGTGTTGCCACATACACAAGCTTGCTGTGAATAATTAAAGAGTAGGCAACTTTTGAAGTAAACCACGTCGCTGATATAAGTTACAGGTTTTCTTAGAGGGATTTCAGAGTGTAAATTTAAATATAGTTGGATTATTTAAAATAACGATTGAAGATATGGGCGCCGAAAAGAACCATAGCTCTGTGATTTCAAAGTCCCCTTGCCCAATATCACTAAATTTGAATGTTATAAACAGTTTTCTAATAATAAGTAGTATGGTTTACTCTGTCACACACCTCAAAGGTTTGGGTTGTAAGCTTTGTTCCCAATTTTTCGTTAATTTGTCCTGGATACTCTTCAGTAGAGATATTATGGTCGATTTAAAAATGTCTAGCTTTGAGATATTCCTTAAAACTACTACATAATCTAAGGCAGCAGAACATATTAGCCTTTAGGAATGTAGCTTTAATTTCCTTTCCTGTTTTTTCAAGTTTTTATAAGTATGCTGTTTTCCAATAAAAATAAATCCCTTTTAATGAATTTGAGCCATGCGTTTTCGAGAGATAATAATGGGTATAACAAATAATAAATATAATAGGATTGTTTGGCCTCACTACCTATACATATTTCTGTCAAATACAATATTAAATACATTCCGTTGGTAGCAATATTAGCATAGCTCATTTCATTTTTTAAAAAATTATGATAACAACCCTGTAAACATATTTTAAGTGAGAGCACGTAAATATGAAAGCTTGAAATTTAGCATACTACCGATATTCAAAAGGTTATGCAAGGTAGTTTTCGGGATAAAAGCGGACAAACAAAAAGATAAATATTATTAGATGTCAACTCTACTTAGAAATTTTGTTCTTCAAACACGATGTAAAGTTCCTTTTAGTTGATACCCATATACATATATTACCACTTCGATTTTTTTCTCATTTCAAAAAGGTGGAAACCCCTAAAACACCCTAAGTGGCAACACTTAAGTAAGAGAGCTTAGATTGTAGCACAAAACTTATGTACTAACATTCTTAAAAATGTGTCAAGGCGTTTCCGAGATAGTAGCGGATATGCAAATAAAATATAAAATAAGATTATTTGGTAACGCTTTCTAGAAATATTTTTTGGTAGGCCTGTAAAAGTGAGATTACTTAAATAAGAAAGCTTGAAATTTAGCTATTACCTGTATTCAAAAGTTAATTCAAAGTCGTTTTCGAAATAATAGCGGACAAGAAAACCATATATATAATATTATATTATCAGGTGGCAACCCTGTAGACATTTTCTAAGTGGTTACGCTTAAGTAAAAGAGCTCAGATTTTATTTCCTAACTTCATAGAAATGTGTCAAGACGGATATACAAACAAATAAATACACATAACAGGCTTATTTGGTAACCCTACTTCGAAATATTGTTTTGGGAACCCTGTAAAACATATTAAGTGGCCACATTTAAGTACGAGAGCTTAGACTCTAGTATTTTATCTATACTCAAAAGATTATTCAAAGTCGTTTTCGAGATAATAGAGGACATGCAAAGAGATAAATATATATTAAATAGGTGGCAACTCTCCTAAGGAATATTTTTCTTGAAATACGACTTAAAATACCCTTTGTTTCATACCCATAAATGCATATCTTAATTTTTTTAAATTAAAATAGGTGGCAATCTTTTAAAAATATCCCCAGTGGCTACAACTAGATAGAGTCTTACCAAATCAGAAGGGCCGTTTCCTAGTGGATATACAAATATATAAATAAACAAAAATACAAGAATAGCTCTTTTAAAGTTGTAAGATATGATCATCTTTTCGGCTTCATGTATCATTGTTGTTGTTTATATCATTTTTAATGCTTAAGCAGTATAAATCATCAGTCATGTGTGCGAAAATAAGTTGTAATGCTTTCCTGTTAATCCCTGATGTTGGTCATTATAGCTGGGATGTTCACAAAATTTTATAAATAAATAAATGTATGTTTACAAATATTGTAGTATGTACATATGTATTTATATGGTCGCTCACAAATGTGAAGTTGTGTCCCCAATAATAGTAGTGAAATTAAATTGGATATCGTTCGACGGAATAAGAAGAAGCTGTGTTTTAAAAAATTTTCAGTTAAAATATAGCAAATTCCATAAGAGATGCCACACAAAAAGAAATTTTAAAGTTTACAAAAATTTCAGGAAAGTTAATTAAACTTTAAAAAATGATCATCAAAATCTGCAAAAATTTGTTGGCAGAATTTCTAGAAAATTTTTGAATATGCAGCTTTGTAGCCTAATCAATTTTAGTACAACATTGTGCAAATTGGAACTGGCTCAAAAGTTTGCTTAAATTTTCAAAACTTTTTTCATCGAGGGGTTCCACTACTATTATATTGCACACAACTGTATATGCATATGCACATAAGTTTTTATGTTTGCGTATATGTTCACCCTTGTTAGTTTGCAAAATTTCTGGTAATAAACGACCTTCATCGAATATTAATGGTTTATTATTAGCGTCATTAAATAAATATTTTGTATATGCGCCGGAATTATGGACCATTTGCTCATTTTTGTGTTGTTGACATTAATAATTTACAAATAAGATTACTTGAAGAATTTCAAACTGCATTTACACCCGCATAAATATAAATTCCACTGGGAAATTTAGCATTCAAGAGAGAGAATAAAATTTAAACAAATATATATAAATACTTCTTTAAAGAATTTCCTTCTAATGAATAAAATTACTATTCCCTTGATGCATTGAAACCTTTTTCGTTATTATTGTATAGGAACACTAAATATGGATTAAAGTACATATATCCTTAAGTTTATTGGTCTATGTCTTGTCTTGGTCTATGACGTCGATGGCGGAAGGGTGGAACTAGAATTGGTTGTCGGGCTAGAAATGCCTGTTTAGAGCCCACCTTAACCAATTCCTAACCTAGAGCATAGTAAGCTTGTTATGTATAGCAACATGATTAAGTCTTAACTCAGTTAAGAAGTTGTTAGAGGGCTAGACAAGTAGTTTAATGAAGCTTCGCTGTCACGCGTAAACTCCTGCTTCTCCACCGGTGCTCGGCAGACGGAAGCATACTCCCTAAGGGTAAAGTGAAGTTCGTCAACATCGTTAGTAAAGATTCTGGAATCCGGGTTCAGATTGGGAGAAGGTCAATGCTAGGCTTAGGAAACTCAATATTAGACAATGTTTACTGTAACGGCAATTGTGGCATGGAATCCTGTCGCATTGAAAAACACAGGTGACTGCAGCGCAGGCCCCAGCAACATCCCCCTCATCCCTTCATTTCGCCTAAATTGCCTTCCCACTGTGAGAAGGAACTTTAGATGCAGGAAAACTCTGGTGCACAAAATGTTAAGAGAGCACATTGTTTGGCAAAGTCGTCTCCCTGTTAATGTTTCTCATTGCCGTCCAAAGTAGTCCTTAGTTTTGGCTCTCATACCATTCACGAATGTAGTACATTTATACCTAGGCTGTGTTCAAATTTCTTGAAATAAAGTGGGACAACTTTTCAATAGTAACCATCAAACATCGATACCAGCTCCCCTTTTTACGAGCCCGCGGCTTCTTTACGCACCAAAAATAATAGTCCTAAATTTTTGGTAAGACATCCAGCAATATGAGCAAAAAAATTGCATTTAATTCCATGCAGCGGTTTTAGAGTGATGCGCGAACAAACACGCAGACAAACAGACGAAAATTCTAAAAACCCTTGTTTTTTCTTCCACTCTAGTAAAGGCCAGCGTGCGGTTTTTTATGTGTGGACTATAGGCCAAATACAGTGGTGCTCACGTAAATAGCTCACTTCTATTTAAATTAGCAAAATATATTTATATTAGCAAAATATTCAAAATTCATTTTGTCCTTTTACTTTTTGGTTAACTTCCTTTAATTTGACCATGGAAATAGAGTTGGGTATTGACACCGATTCTCGTGTTAGCGCCATTACAACGCGTAGTGTTACACAGGGCTATCTGGAAAAGCTTAATGGCGATAGATACTATTGTTCAAAAATCTGGAATAAGTGGCCCGTTTTCAATAAGTGGAAACCCCCTTTTCTCCATACCAATCGTATCAAGACTGCTGTAGCTGTAAAGAGCTGTCTCTAATTTTCCTCATTTTCAAATTTGGTTTGGCTATAATTACTGAAACAAACAAACTCAAATGAGACGGATACTGCTACATACCGCCTATAGCAGCTATAATTCAGTTAGCAAAGCAATTTGATAAATGCTTTGTTGGTAATTGAGTATTACAAAAATACTTAATCATATTCATTATTTTTATTGCCAAGTTAATACTCTGTTATTCAAACGAAAGTGTCTTTATGCACAAATATCAATTACAAGAAAAATGAGAAAGTGGCGTAATAAATACTCAACGTCTTCTTCATATTGTCAATGAAGCATATTTTCCCAAAAAATACAAAAAAAAAATAATATTAAGTCGCATTCATTTATTTTCATTCACGCTGCGTTACACTAATTAACTTTCACTCTTACCATGAATGCAACTGCAACAATAACAAATACAACGTTAACTGCAACACGCTGTTAGCAACATTGATGCATGCGTAGGGATATATTGTTGCATGGACGTGGGTTTGTCCGTATTTTTGTGGCATTTGCCAAAATTAAAGCTTAATTGCTTAAATTGCAATTATGACACTTACAAACAGCAGGACACAACGTCCAAGGGCGTACTTCGTATCCAATACAATATTTATGTGTTTATATGTATACATATACGAGGTGTGTTCAAAACGTATCGCGAATTTTGAATTTTCGCTGGTTACGTATATTCGAATTTCGAATTTTTTGTGGCGTTATGTTGGTACTCATGTCTCTCACTTATGCCGACAAGCTCGGCCATTTTGAATGTTCAGTTAATTGTTGACAGCTGCTTTGCTTGCACGTGTTTTGGATCGTCTTCGATTTTTACCTATTCAAAAAAATGGATCAAAGAACCTGTATCAAATTTTGTGTGAAAAACGAAATTAAGTGCGCGGATGCATTCCGAATGTTGACTGTGGCATACGGAGAAGCTACCTTGGACCGAAGCAACGTTTATCGGTGGTACAAAATGTTCTCAGAAGGCCGAGAAGATGTGCAAAGAAGAACAAAAATTGGCTTTTGCACCACGATAACGCCCCTGCTCACGCCCCTGCTTGCTTGTGCGCGACTTTTTGGCCAAAAACAACACACTAATGATGCCGCAGCCACCGTATTCCCTAGATCTGGCCCACTGTGACTTTTTCTTGGTCCCTAAACTGAAGAGGCCCATGAAAGGACGACTTGACTAGATAAAGACGGCATCGAAGGAGGAGCTGAACAAGATACAAAAAAATAATTTTTTGAAGTGCTTCGAAGATTGGAAAAACCGTTGGCACAAGTGTATAATATCTCATGGGGATTACTTTGAAGGGGACAAAATAGATATTCATGAATAAATAAACAATTTTTGAAAAAACACAAAATTCGCGATACTTTTTGAACACACCTCGTATGTTGTCATATATATACTGCACAACATTTTGACATTTATAAGGTTGCCATATATTACTTTTTCGTTTGGATACTTGTGCTTATTTGTGTCGCATGGAGGCAGCGCTCTTGTTGATGAACGAGACCCTCAAACTCAGACAAGTTGGCTGGTGGCCAATTTATTCACAGCGCGAATGGAGAGCATGGTCATTACCCCACACAATTTAGCTTTCATACCACCCGTTGTTGCAAGCGTTAAATGCATGTAGCATACGCACATATTTTCATTAGGGTGTTCACCAAAAGAAGTTGTCTTGAAAAAATATGCGAAAAAACTGCCTCAAATCACAAATGGGCACATTTTCATTAACCATCAAAGGTAATCCACAAAGAGTAAAGGCTAAATGGTAAGGTTTTTACTTTCTTCTTCTTTCTCCTTCTGTTCCACTCAAAATTTATTCACTAACGGGCTCATTATGTAAAACGCAGCGCAACGAAAAATTTGTATTATATAAAGGCGTTCACTGCCTTCATTGATTAGCAGTAACTGGGAGTTGCTTTGTGAATTGGTTTGGTATTACATACGTGTGAAGGTGAATGGGAGTGACTGCGACGCAAAGTGACACGGTTACTTACGCAATAAGCCCCTTAAAATACACTTTCATTGTAAATCAACTTTTATTTTGAGTAGGGTTTTGCTTTCTTGTCATCAACATTTATTTTTAATCGTACTTCATTATCATTAAGATTTATATTTAGTGGTGATTCATATGCATTAGCATTCCAGGCAGTTTTGATAGATTTTAGACATAAAGACATAAACATTTATTCCTTCCTGCAAGTTTTAAAAAATTTTAATTTACTTATTTTAATGGTTCTAAATCTGAAGTCCATTAAAATTAATTTGAAATGTGTGAGAGTTTCCATTGGATTGAAAATAAATTTCAGTGGTAATAAAAGTGAAATCCTACTCAAAATCGAAATTGAATGAATATTAAAGCGTGGTTCCACTTAAATCCAATTTTAAGTTATTTCTACATCTAATAAAATTGTAACAAGTCGATGTTTGTTTCTTATTTCGAGAACGTGGATTATTTTTATATTCATGCAAACCTTTTAAGCTTGAACTTTTCATCCGAAGTGATTCCTATTAGAAAAAATATTTTTAGAACTTACTTTTATTTATAAAAAGCCAAGAATTTTCAAATTAAGCCAACCTACATTAAACTTGAATTTTTTCCAATTTATCGGTTGAGAAGTTTTAAAATATAAAAAGTTGTGTAATTCCATTGGAAAAATCCGCATATTTTCTTTAGTACGGTTGGCGAAGCAGTCTAATATGCATATATCCACATAGCCTAAATTAAGCAGATTTGCATATTCACTTGACGTAAATGTGGCATGTCTGCAAGACCTTTACTTCTCTGTCTTTTTTTTTTAGAAAAGAAGATGTGTAGCGTCTGGCAAGTGCCGTCTTCAACTGTCCAGCAAATGCAATGTGAGTTGTTTTGTTATTCCCAAATTTTATATAAGTAGAGCATACAAAAGTTTGATAAGCATACTCAACGTAATTAAAAACCCAATGAAGTGCAAAAAGCTAAAAGTAAAACAAGATATAAAGATAAAACGAAAAAGTAATTTAAAAAGGATGATACAAAATTATGCATAGATAAGTTATACAAAGTGTCGCAAAAGTAAGCTTCCGATGTTCAGCATATCGGTTGTGGCACGTGCAGTGTGTGCTGTTGCACCGTCTTGTTGGAACCACATGTTTTCCAATCCCAATTCATCAAGTGGCGGCAAAAAGAACTCGTTGATCATTGCTCTGTAGCGCTCACCATTCATTCACAGTAACCGTTTGGCCCCGACCGATTATTGGTCAAATAAATAGTCAGCAATATTCCGCGTTCTGGAACATTGTTTATAAACGTGTATTTCGCATGTGTTTACTACACAAATGTCAAAACAGAACTGACTTTAGGGGCCAATCGCAAAATTTAGAGCATTTTCTGATAGGAGGATTACTTTTGCGCCACCTTGTATTATATTTTGATGATTAATAGGGAAAATAAAAAACATACTAAAACTACTGGGAAAATAATAAATATCTTTGCAACTGTCGAATCGAACACATGGGAATAAAAATTGAGTTGTTATTAAACTAAAATAAATCCTATCAAAGAGTTTGCAAAGGCAGGTTGAATAAGACTCTCCCTGCAGTAAAATTGCAAACCAATCTTCAAAAGAGACAATCTTCAGATACACGCTTTTGAATAATCCGGTGCCGGTTACAAAAGAGATTGTTTAAAGATAGTTTAACATATCGGATATCGATAATCACTCAACTACCAAAACTACCCCTAAACTTGTCTAAATGGCACAGGTTGAGAACTAGTCAAAGCCAAGCTATCTTAAAACTGTCAAAATAGGGACGCGTTAAGAACGAGTTGGAACAGTCTTCAAACCCATGCTCTAAACTAATTTTTTTTTTTGTAAATATCGCAGGTAAAACTTTTTGTTGTTAATTACTTCCGTTGTTTTATTATTAAATTATAAAAAAAAAAAATATTAAAATATTTTGCACACTAAACTTATTCTCCACCTCACCACTTCTGGTTGCGTGGGCTACTTCTTCGCGTTCGACATCCGTTCACAAAATTCATTTCCTTTTACAACGCCATAGTCATGCAATTTATCTTTAACAGTGCATATTGCCATTCTTCTCTTTCTTGTATGCACGATATTTGCGAGGTAAGCATAAAATATAATTATAAACATATATACATTGAATTCAATTATGTTTGTGAGCTGCTAGAAGAGGAGCTGGATAAACTTACGACCGGATAGAATGTTTTAAGGTACATTGAACTGTGTCCATAATAGGAAAATCCAACTAATTAAACTGTAAATTGTATATTTCCTGTGAAGTCATATATGCAATTTCAATGTTTATGCTCTTCTTGTCTTTGTTTTTGTTTTATTACATTATTATTATTTGCTTTTGTTATTGCTGTTGTTTATTATTGTTCTGTGGTCTAATGTTGATTGCGGCTTCGTTGGCTGCAACGTTAAATATTTCTGATTTTGCTTCTTCAGCTGAACGCTCTTAAGTCTTTATGGTTATACATACGTACATATGTATATAAGTGAGCAGATATGCATTTGTGAGTATATGCTTTTCAACTTTTTTTTTTTGCTTACCAAAGCACAAATCGTTGGTCTGGAAGTTAGTAGCTCAATACAGTTCAACTCATTTCAAAATGCAACCATACTTCAGCTCGGAGAATTCAGTTGTCATTCAATGCATGCAAGATACAAATATTCTTACTATTCCTAAGTATTGATGTATATGTGTGTGTATGTGGATAACCACATTTATGTTGCTGGTAAGCATCGTTGGTTGCAGCAACATTTTATAGTTGCATTGAGCCACGTTTACCTTATCGGTATGCCTGTGTGTGAGGGTACAAATGTATGTGTGTTGCAACCGTGGTAGCAAACAATGTGTTCAATACATTTATTTTCATGCGAAAAGCTTAACTAGCGGGCAATTTTAGGCATTTTCATTGTAGCTCAAAAACATATCTACATGTCGGATTTAGAAACTGATAATATTGAACTGTTTTTTTTTTTGAAAAGATTTTGCCTAGGTTTTATCTCTTAAAGAAGTAGAGAGAAAAGAAGATTTGAGGCAAATTGGAGCGATTATCCCTTCTTATCGGTCAACTTCGGTGTAATTTTTCGTTCTTTTCTTCGCCTCAGATAGAGAAACCAGGCGGCGTATGACTTGGCATCCTTGGTGTTTTTCAATTGGCTTCGCTAGAAAAGTAAGCTAGCGCGCTACGAATAAAATCTTCTAGGCGGTTAAGCGCCAATAGATTATTATATTGACAACTATCTCTTTTGAGAGAGTAGCTATAGGTTGGGCTAGTGCAAAATAACTGAGAATATGCCAGCTATATAAAAGTAAACCTGTCTCATTATATACTACTTCTGAGTAAGTTTAAATATCTTGAGTTTTGTGAAATTTTCGTATAAATATTTGTCGTGGGATTTCATTCTAAGGTGGTTGAGTGCTTGTATGCCCAGTTTAGTTTGTCCCCTGTCACATGTTTGAATGGCTCAGCTTTCAGCAAGTGCTGACTTGAGTACTTCCTTATGTGTTACATCAACGAATCTAAAAAGCCGTGTAGTTTTTTTTTATGCAGTTCTTAAGACATACCTTTCTTGAAATTCAGACCTTAAGATGCACATGCATACATATATCAATCATCAATTAGAAGCAGAACAAAACAAATTGGTAGAGAAGCTCGGCCTTAATCTCCTTTGAGTTATATACCAAGCAAATTATAATTTTTTTTTTTGTGGTTTAGAGATAATCTTCTTCTTCCTGGTTGTTATTAAAGAAATACCTGGGGCCGAATCACGACATACGTTCCGTGATCGTAAACCGTTTTTTAAGTCACAATAACTTTGAAACTGTCCAACTTTTTAAAAGAGTAATAATACAAGATTGCACCGACCGATACTTTCAGCCAACTCACGTATGCCGTTAATCCGCATTATGGGCTTAGAGCTATTGTGATTTGATTTGATTCGCTCTCGATCAAGAAACGTATAACGTAATTCGACCCCTGATAGTTTTCAAAGTTTTTCTGCATTTCCTCACCTAAACTGTCAGAATTGCGGGCTTCCAAATACCGGCATCACACCCGGTTTACTTTCAAAAGACTAGCATCCCCATTACACACATTCGGCTCATACGAAATGGATGTATGCATTAAATTGCATGATTGGCATACCATTCAAACTACCTTTTGTTGTTGTTGCACCAACTACCATTGTTGCTAGTTGTTGTTGTTGTGAGTCTAACTGCTGCTGTTGTCGCACTACACATCAGCGCACCAATCACACATGTCTACCCTGCTCTGTCCTTGCTTCAATTGGCATTGTTGTGACCTGCGGCTGTTGTGCGGTTTTCCACTTCTTCTTCCTTCTCATCAATAATAACTCCACCGTTAGCATTGGCCACAAACAACAGAATTGACATCGTCAATGCAATTCTGCTAACAACCACAGAGACAAAAGCCACAACAGCAATAATACCATCAACAGCAACAGCTACTACAATGTTTTTGACTATGATAATGCTGACAACGACTTGTGAGTGGCCAACAACAGCATCTGAGTCAATTGCTTGTTTGATGTTATGCAGTGCCGTCATCTCTGCTCTTCGTCCGACTCATATTTGTGCTGAACTATGGCTGCGGCCAGAATGACAATACTTGGGTTGCTTGGTTAATAAAGAATTGTGGTTAGTAAAGATAGTGACAATTATTACACTGTGCAACACATTCATTGTATTTGTCCTGGAACTGATTTATTTCGAGGCAAGTTGAAAGACCCAAGCTCACGTTATGATCTCACTTTTTTATTATTTTTGCATTCTGAAACCAATTTTCTTTTTAAATAATTACTTAAATTTAAATATGTCGTTATACTACAGATAAAAAACATATTTACACAAATTTCACAGGGAATAAGTTTGTAGCATATTTAACCCATTACCTCCCGCTAGAAAGTGTAATTTTGACCGCTTTTTTTTGGAGAGTCAAGATAAAAGCGTTTGAAATATGGTTCGCTTATTCAATGTTTACACAATCTCAGTACTGGTGCTTTCTGATAAAATTACGTTTAAGAACATTTTAACCCTTTGTTGGCCTCTAAAATTATATTTCCAACAAAATGGGGAAAAACGAATCATTCTTGGAAGAGTTAATATGTTAAATTATTTCCTTGCTACATATGCCCAAACTTTGTACATATGTATATATTTCATTGTCATTGATAATATCCGAATCGGGTGTTAAACACTCCCCTATTTCAGATATCGAAAATTTCGAAAAAAAAGGAAATTAGTTAGTTGACTAATTCGGCTAAATAAGGTCGTACATATCACTGTTACCATCATAGTCATGGTCCAAGCTCTGTAAATCACACTTTCACTGTCACGAAGCCGCTTACTGTTATGCTTCAGTTTATGGTCACTGTTTCTGTCACTAGGTTCCGTTCATAGTCACTCTTATAATCACTGTCCCGGTCACTGTCGCAATTTTAGTCATTATCGTGGCCACGATTCAGTTCATCATCACAGCTCTAGTCACAGTCGTGGCTTCGTTCATAGTCACTTTTCCTATCACTTTTGCAATATCAATCATTATCGTGGGTACGACCCCGTTAATGGTCACTGTTCCAGTCACTGTCACTGCCCGTTAAATATGACGTCTACGGTCCTCACTACACCTTTGGTGCTGCTGTACTACACTGTCACTGTTGCAGTCACATGGCCCGCCGCGGTCCCTCACCGTGTCCTTTTCAAGGTTACAATTCCATTGGTCATTGTTGAAGTCACTACCGCAATGTCAGATATCAACTTAGTCACGATTCAATTCATGATCACTGCTCTAGTCACCGTCGTGGTTTCGTTAATATTGACTTTTCCCATCACTGATTCCTGATCACTGCTCGAGTCACAGTTACGTCTAGGGTCGCTCTTCGTGTCATTTTCACGGTTACAATTCCGTTGGTCACTGTTAAAGTCATGATCACTGCTTAAGTCACAGTCATGGTTCCATTCACAGTTACTGTTCCGTTAACTCTCACGTCTATTCCGTTGGTCACTGTTAAAGTCACTACCGCAATGTCAGACATCAACTTAGTCACGATTCAATTTATGATCACTGTTCTAGTCAAAGTAATCGTTCCATTCATAACTACTGTCTCTGTTCCGTTTACTCTCACGTCTACAGTCTTTAATATACATACGGTGCTTGCCATTGTCACTTTTCCAGTCACAAAGCCCTCCGCGTTCGCTCTCCGTGTCCTTTTCATTGTCGAAATTCCTGTTGTCACTCTCGTGGTTTCGTTCATAGACACCGTTTACTGTCAACGTCCCACTTCCTTGAAAAGAGATGTTATCACATCAAAATTCAAATCTATCTAGCTTAAATATTCTTATATGTTTCAGGCATAGTTAACAGACTCCGGCACTTAGTAAGTTTCTACTTAAATACTTAAGTACTTCAAGTCCAGCTGCTGCGGCTGCAGTTAATGTTAAATACCAAATGCTCTGGTCGATGACAGCAAACATTTCGTTATGTTCTTCTGAAATTTGCTATGCCAATGGAAAACTGGTATCAACAGTTCTGTGCTATATCTGATGAGTCGAAAGGAACAACAAACCAATTGGAGCAATCAAAACCAAAGAGCAACTCAGCGCGCCATGCAGCTTGTACGAAATATGGAAGTGAGCAGGCTACATACATACTTCGTCACACCACTTTGCGCTGATGTTTCGCTTCTTCCTTTTAAGCCCTGTATTAGTACATACTCTATGATAAAACTAGTCAGGAACCATACCAATATACAACTAGAATTTTTTATAGAACTAGTCTGAAGAAGCCTAATTTCCCGGCACCAAAAACCTGGCCGAAAGCCTAATTTTCTTTAAATCAAGAAATTAAATCATTTTCACAATCATGCTCGAACTACGAATTTTTGGTTTTTTTGAACTAATTTGAGACTGTTGTATTTCTGTGAGAAATCTATTATTTCACATCTTGTAAGACATCCCCACGTGTTAAATAACACTTCTTTATGTGGATAAAAGACAGTTGGCTAAGTAGTTTGACTAGGTATTCACACTAGTTTGAAAGTATTTTTTAACTAGTTGTTTTGTTTGCAGCGTACATATATACTTTTTGGCTACAAATTGTCAAATCTGCTAGTACATCTACTACTTGAATTTCGCACTGCCGCTCCATATATGAAATATTGTAATGACTTGTGTTGGCTTGCGGCTGTAATGTTGCATGAACGTAAACCCATATACATATGTATGTATGTACGTATCAAAGTGTTGCAAATATGGCTATGTGGCAGTAACCTGAATTTTATGTAACTGCGTTTACCACATTTACTACAAATGGCGACGAAGTACAAGTAACAACACAGCTGTCAACGGTTAAGTCGCCAGCGTTATGCGCCATCAATTTCAGTGGCATTGCCTTTAATGGCTCACAAACGCCAAGTGTTTGCTGCATATTGATGTGTATATATATATAAAAGTCATACATATGTACACTCACGAATTTAGATGCATACAATTTTGAAAACGTCACTCATAAACATGTGTTAAAGTATTTTGGCACATAAGTTAAATATTTTGAATTTCTTGTCTGGCATTTATTGGGTGTTGAAAAGCTGAAATGTGAAAAATTATGAGCATTAATTAGCAATTTCATATAAAAACAATGCGAAAAAATAAACGTGAATTATCATGATTAAAAGCCGACAGATCTGCATGCAATTTGCTTCATTTGCTGCACGAATTGTGGTGGGCCTAGTTTTATATTCATTGATTTACAGCCCGATGCTCAACCTATAACAAAATTCAACTCAATGACTAATATTATAATAGTCATAATAGTTAAAAAAAAGTATTTGGAGCGATAAACCGCCGAGGAGATTAAAACCGAGGCTCTCTACCAATTTGTGGTGTGCTGCTCTAATTTTTCCTACAAATTGTCGGAACCTACAGTTGTTTGCCGACTCCGAACGGCATCTGCAAAGTAGAGTAAGTTAGGGTATTGCGATATGGGTTGGTAAAGTGACATACCTGCGTATTTCCTAAATTATTCATGTTTGAGCAAAAGATCATCTTTACTATAATGGTAATGGCCAAAAACCGCTCTTGCAAAGCAACGGCTGGCATTGGTCTACTAGGTTATCAGTGTAAAAAAACATTTTCCTTCGTGCGGTCGTCAATAATTTTGAACACTCTTTAAACAAGGATAATTCCGAAATGTTCTTAGGTTGTCAACTTCTTATATTTTATTTTCGTTTTTGGTAAATATAGGCACCAATATTTCATTTATTTTATTTATATTTTTAAATGAATTTTGGTGAAAAAATTGTTCATGGTTTGGGTAATGTGATATGGTAGAAGTAGTTCAATGTGGAACAGGAGTACGAAAAGTATAAATTTCCTCCAACTAGAATTTGGACCGTTGATGACACAGCCAATTAAGCATCCAAAAATGTTAGCTACAACAGAAAAGCAAACTGGGTGCATAAGATTAGCAGAAAAAGGGAAACCTTCTCCACTTTTGATGGAACATGCTCTTCCTGGTTGCGAATCAGCTTGTCACATGGATGCAATGAATGGATGCAAATTACAATGTGGCTGGATTATTTCATGCGGCTTACACATCTTTCATAGGAGAGCCAAGTATGTGATATAGTATATCACATTACCCCCATATTTTGACAAAACGGCTTTTTTGACTTTTTATGGTTTGAATAAATATCTTGCGGAATACTAAAGATAAATCGATCTCGATCTTGGAATGTGCTTCGCAATACTGGAATCTATCGAATTGTATGATTTTCTACCTGTCTACTTAATAAAATGTTGAGTAGCAGTCGAAGAAGGTATACCTATATCACAATACCCTAACTTACTCTAGATAAATTTTTCCTGAGAAACCTACCGTGGCAAAAATACTCTCGGAGAGTTTGCCAAACCACTGCCGAGGGCGACCCCGTTTTGAAAAAACTTGTTTAAACCACTTTCGATGTTACCTGTTCCAGGACTCGAACCTTGGACCTTCGGTGTGGTAGGCCCGCAACACTACCGCCAAAGCACGGCGGCCGCCAAGTAGTTATGTTTAGGAATAATTCGAAAGCTCTTTTTATATCAATAGTCATTATTTTTGTTATGTGTTTTTGTTATTGTGTATGTGAAAATGCTGAAAGAAATATTTTCCAAAAAAAGGTACTATTTATGTGAGCCTCTGGAAGCATTGGAAGATGCTCTCTCCGCTCTTTGTATTGAAGACTCTATTGCAAACTGGTTGAAACGTAAGATAAGCTACATGCTTGAAGATAGTGATCCCATAGCATACATGTGGGTTTGTAAGCGTGGGCACCCAAAGGCAGAGCTCTCTTCGCCCCTAGGACGAAAATCCCAAGTTTTTTATGGTCAAAGGATACGACTTTCCGATATCAGCTCGATTAACGTCTTAGTTTATCTAGAAGCCTAACATGTAGCTTATGGTTAACATGGCATATAGGGCTGTAGGCAAAGTTCCTCGAGTCGGTTATTTTTATCATGAAAGCGGCATCTCAGCTTTCGCTCAGGACTTAAAATTTTGCGAGGATAATCTTCAATACAAACTTTAAGAATCTCTTTCCTTCGCGAAAAAGGAAAATTGTAAAGATGGAAAATTCACTCACTTATCCAAAAAGCCCTATGAAGTAGGGGCGGTAATATTTGCAACATAATATCGTCGATAATCTGACTTGTTGTTGTTGTTGTGGTAGCGACAAGAACACTCCCCGAAGGTTTTGGGGAGTGTTGTCGAATTAACAGTCCTTGGCCGGATTTGGACCCGGTACGCTCCGGTACTCCCTTGCGGTACTGCCCGACTGCCGTGGTAACGATTTATGACCAGTGAAACCTTCTAGGTCATGTCACCCTTCCTTCCGTAAGGAAGGATAAGGTGGGTAATGAGAGGTGAGAGGCATCATATCCGTAGATCAACCATCGAGTTGCACGTCATTACCTTTGTGCATATTACCCCCCCTAACCCGCAGGGGTTGATAATCTGACTTGGAGTGGATCTGCTCTTGATGTCACAGAAGCGGAAAAGGGCCTTGCATCTCTGGGAAACATATATCTCAACACTGGATTAAAGAGCGGGGACAGAAGAAACGATGGAGCACATGCAGTACGACTGTAGAGCTCGTGGCCGTAGCGGAATGACATTTTTTGTAACACCCATCTTTGGAAGCTTCTCGTAACTCAGGCTCAGTGGCGGGGGAGTTTCTCAAATTTATAAAATCAAGAACATGGAGTCAGTTCCTTTGAGAATTTCGCCAGTTTTCTTATGACACATTGCATTACCTTAATTACGAGCTGTGGTGCCCTGAGTAAGCCCGAGAAATATTATTTTCCCTTTCTTGGTCCTTATGTGGCGAGGGTTTGCATGCTTTTAGGAAAAAGTTCGGCCCCGAAATCAAATTCGTTTTTCAATTTTCTTATCCAAAGTGGTGATAGGGAGTTGCACTACTTGCGGCGATCTCGTTACGTTCTCTAAACCTAGTCAGTGAACTCGTAACATCAACCTACCAATATTCATATAAAAATACAATATATAAAAAAATGTTAATTTTGTTTCTAATTTTTTTTCTTGTAAGCTTCTCACCTCTTATATATGTAGTGTACTAGAAAAGCTTTCCATTGTCACTGTTGGCTGTGTATACCCAAAACAATTTCGAGTGACAAAATTGGGTCTATTGAAGTATTACAATTGTTAGCTGTAACAAATTCCGAATAGGGATCTTACTTATTAAGAAAGGTAATTGAAAAAAAAAGTTAGTCAAGTTTTAATAATTTTGTTTTTTTGAGTATAAAATTAATTACCTCGGATCTGGTTAACCAGAAACTTTTTTGTCAACAGCTTTTATAAATCAGAGAAATTATTAATTCAAATTAATATTGAGCCAACTTTCATTATCACCACTGTGTACAGCGGGAAAAAAATATTTCTGTGCGTTAAAACGCATCCTACACTTAAAGTTAGATGTCTAGCAATAAGTCGGTGAAAATTGCATTCAATTCTATATAGCGGTTTTTGAGTGATGCGATAACAAACATATTTATATATTGTTTTTTTATATTGTATTACTCTAATATGGGAGGTATCATGCAGTTTTCATTAACTTTGTTAGCAGTGAGTGTTTGGCATACTTAATTTATTTGCACGTAAATTATTGAAATTTATTGAGTGCCCAAAAAATATTGGTTTTGCGAAACTCCATTTTTCACACTTCAAACATAAACATTATTTTTAAACACTAAGCCACTTTTACGCAAGCAATTTATTTTCTTTTTTTTTTGTTTATTTTGGTCATATTCTTTTATAAGCAAAAAAATATTCGTACAGCAATAACCTGTCTGAGTCAGCAATTTGCATGTTTGTTTGTATAATTGTTTTTGTTGATTATATATTGTCGTTGCAAGTGAATCAATTCATATTTAGCATGCATAAAGTGTACAATGGTGACAACAACAACAAAAACTTGAAAAACAAATGGCAGTAAATAACCATAACATGACAACAACACAGAACAAAACTAGCCTTGACTCTAACTGCACTAAATGCAACTCTGTTTGATATACGAGCAAAATACATTTTGCAATTTTGTTCATTTTTTATTACGAATTTTTATATTTATTTTTGCCGGCATATTGCGACATGGCGGCATTTGTAGTTGTTAATTGCTAACGGCGTTTTATTGTTAGCAATGAGTTTGTAATATTGTGGCGCTCTCTCTCTCTCCATATGAGCAACAGGTGTTAGTGGTTTCTATAGTGGAACAAGTACGAGTTTTGGGTTCAATATTTCTTCATTTGGCGTGCTTGAATGGGACATTGCTGCATGAATATATTTTGTAGTTTTCCTGTTCTTTGTACAAATGCCGAGTTGGTTGATATTTAATTAAAAAACTATTAACGTCAAAAGCTGCGTGACGGCGTTTCATGGCTTAACGCTAAATTTGGTTAAATGTCTGAGTTTCTTGACATGTGCTTGGAGACGCCTTTTACTAAACTTGCGTTTGACGTGCTGTTCCAAAATGTGCTTTCACTGAGAAAACCTTTGCGTAAGGAAATTGTCCATACTTTTTAGTATTTTTATATGAAACTTTTTTTGATAAAAGTATCTACTTTCTTTGGGAAAATTTAGAATATAATAACTCAACACTATCTCGGAAAAAGCTTAACCAATTTGGTCGAAACTTCGTACATGGTATACTCGTATAGTGTACCTGAAGAATTTCTGCTGAGGTGTTGCCACTCATCATACTTCTATGGGGTTGCCACCTATGTGATTTTATTGTGATGAAATGAGATATGCTAATATGGGTATCAAACTAAAGGTATTTTGCGTAGTTTTTCAACGAAAATATTTCTATGTAGGGTTGCGACATAGGATTTTCACCTATCCCATTTTATGGATTTTTAGGCATATGCATTTTTATCTCGAAAACTACTTGAAACATTTGGTTGAACTTTTAAATAATATATCAAATTCCCCTATTTTAGTGTTGGCGCTAGGAAGTTTTACAGGGTTGCCACCTATTTTAAATATGCGTTATTGTCTCTAAAACGACTTGGTCTATTTGGTTATTTTTTTGAATAACATTTCAAGCTCCCCTACGTAAGTGTTGCCACTAGGCAGTTTTCACAGAGTTCCTACCTAATTGAAATTTTTAAGAATTGAGTGAGATATACCTTTACTTCGTATTTCAACAAAAACAATTATACAAACAGTTACCACCAGGGGTTGCCACTTAATAAATTATATTTCTTTTCTGGCATATCCCGTTTTAGGTTGAAAACGTTTTTACAGATTTCTATGAGATTTCGTACATGTTTAAGTTGTCTTTTACAATCTAAGCTCTCTTATACAAGTGTTGCCGCTTACGAGGTTTTTACCGAGCTATCACCTATCTGGAATTAAAAACAAAATCAAATAAGATGTATCAATAAGGAATTCTTGGCAAAAACAAAATATTTATAGGTACGGTTGGTAAGTTAAACTACATATAAATACGACCAGAATGTCATTACTGATGAGTAATGTTCCAATTTTATTGTACGAATAAACATTTTCTGAACCAACTTTTATTGCCACCAAATTTAAAAAATAAAATATTCCAAACTTTAAGTTGGACATTTAGCAATATATCGGTGAAAACTTCGTTCAATTCTATACAGCGGTATTTGAGTGATGCGCAAACAAACAGACAGATAAAATTTCTAGAAGTTGTCTGTTTGGCTTTTTTTACTCTCATATACTGCCTGTGCATGTTTCTTTAATATCTATAATGCACAGATTGTTTGATACTAAAAGCTTAATATTGAATTTTACTTCCTAAACCTAAACCGGTCAAAAACCCATAGGCCTGGTTTCACCAACTCGACTTAACTTAGTTAAGTAGCGATTTTCACTTTTTCAGTTTCACCACCTAACTTAGCTAAGTCACAACTTAGTCAACTTGCCAGCTGACTTATTCTCGACTAAGCAGTGTTGCTGTGGTTCAAAACCTAAATGTCAGTAATGTTGCTAATTTGTTTTGTGCAACGCCCCCGTCGGAAACTTCACCATGCTTGACTTTAACAGGGTAAGCGTAGATGCATGTGAACGCTTGTTTTCTAGCATGCCACCATTACGAAACTATCGTTTTCAATTAAGCTTTAAATTTAGTACCTTCCAACTAAAGAGAAATGGGTGTAAGATCAATACATTCCTTCTTGTATGGCCATACATGCCCTTTTCGCACTGGGATATTGGGATGCGCAGAGTTGTCTGGTATGAAAAAATACTACTATGCATAAAACAGCTGATCGGGTTGTTGTGCTCAAAATTATTTAAGTCGCTCAGTTGGTGAAACCCAAAATTAAGTTAGTCTCGAATCTGTGCTAACTTAAGTCACGACTTAGTTTTAGTCTTAGTCGCGTTGGTGAAACCGGCCCATAGTCTCTTAGGGTTACACGGAAAGTTTACTGCCTTATTAAGTTCCCTTCTTAAATTATTAATTTAGAAATAATCTTATGAAGCAAGTCTCTTGGAAGCATGATAAATAACTGATCTTACGTAACACAATATTTTTTCACCTTGCTTTTTCTGACAAAAATTTCGTGCCAGCCGCATATTAGCACAGCTTTAAGCATATTAAGACTTATTAACTAGATAAGATCAACTATCTTCGTGTCTATCCACCCAAAAGGCAAACATATCTATGCTTATGTGACATGCATGTCTGTATGTAGTAGATATGTTGTGTTCCCACTCAGTGATATGGCGAAATTGAAATTATATTAAGTGCGAGACGAGTTGGCTGATGACGATGATACTGAAGCTGAGCTGATGGAACGAGCGACCGCGAAAACATAACACAGAGGCGCGTTTTAAATGGGGCAGACATTTACATCAAATGTGGTATATATATGTAAGTGAACAAATGTGTCTGTATTTGAACCCAACAGAAAAAATTGAGCTTCCTCATAAGAAACTATTAACTGCGCTTTACATATTAACCCACTTCGTGCTGGAGATCGTTGTATATGAGAACAAATGTGATATGTCATCTGTCAAACTTGAATGACAGGTACTTCAAAACGGCGATTGGCAGGCTGTTCGCTATGGCCTCGGATACGCTAAAAACTGCATTCGCCCATCTTTTACAACTGATAGAAAGAGATGCAAGTTGAATCCAAGATAGAATATTAAAAAACAGGTGACTAAGGCTGATTCAGATGCATTGAAGAGGCTGTCAAGTCTAGTTAACAGATAACATACACATCACACTTGTTTCGATACACAATGATCTCCACCATGAGGAGAACAATAAACGGGCCATTACAATCAGAGTCTTAGATATCATACTTGTTACGGCACGCTAAAAAGAAGATGTTTTGATTTTGTTGTCTAATCTTTTAGCATAATCTTACTTCTGAAGTAGGCATCTGCGAAAGCTCTACGTTTCCATAAACCTCGTAAAACATTTGCTGTTAAAGTGTTTCGAGTCCCAGGTCGAATCCACTTAGCAAGTGAGCGAATCAAATTGTCCTTGATTTCAAAATATAAAAGCGCGTAGGGACTTCGAAGGCCACTAATAAATAGGAAAGCCAGAGTCATTCCCTTTCAAAGATTACTAACTGACTATGAAAACACCAAGAGACCATGTCATACTCTACGTGTGTTTTTATGTCCCTCTTCCTCTGGTTTCCCTAAGCCCATCCCATATGTATATAGACATTTCTTTTCAAGACTAGGACATGAGATCCAAATGATAGATATGGAACTAGTATCAAACAAAATTAAATTTTAAGGCAGTATTCAACTCACTCAACTTTACTACTCAGTAGAACAGAAAACTTATTCTTCTTTAACTTGTGCTAACCGTCTTAACGATTTGGCCGTCCCAAATAGATCTTCAGTCGCTTATTTTTTCTGCCAACGGCCGCCAATTGGGAACACAACGGGATCTCAAATCGGTCTCCAGTTGGTCCTGCCACTGGAGTGGTGATCTCCCCCTCACTCTGCTACCACCGACAGGTACCGATAAGAATACCTTCTAAGCCGAAGCAGCTGGGGTTTAATTCGTCATTTAATCTTTGGTACTCGCCGCAGTCAGCGCGTAAGCGCGTAAATCGTTCGAGGAACCTTTCACTCGAATACTCCAAGAGCCGCCTTATCAGATGTTGTCAGTGTCGAAGCTTCTGCACCATAAACCAGGACTATAAGTGACTTATGAAGCGTTAGTTTCGTTCTTCAAATGAGAACTTCACTTCTCTATTGCCTAATCAGTCGGAAGTAGCACTTAGAAGAACAAACTACTCAGAAAAAATACTAGTCTACAACTAGAATTTTGCAACTCAGCCGAGGCCGAAAAATACCAAATCTGTATCAACAAAACCTGAAATTATTTGAGAATACTGCAGTTTTCGGAGGTGAAAAATTTCTTTTTTTAAATATGAGCTGAGTACTAACCCAACATGTCTGGAGACATTTAGATGCTTTTTACTTAAGAAAGGCCACTCAAAATTAACTAGGATTCTATTGGGCTATTTTGAACTAGTTGGAGATTGCTATATGTAGAAAAAAAAACAGCTTCCTGACTAGTTAGACTTGAACTTCATATTAACTGTGAAGTAGTTTACAACTAGTTGGTTTGACTGCAGGGAAGATATCCAATATGTACATACATATAGACAAATGCAAATAATTCAAGTTATGTTGGTATCTCCGAGTGCGAAATGTGAAGCGTTCATGCAATTTCCAAATGTAATGGCTCCATAAAATTACGCCAACGGCTGCAGACAGTCAACAAGACAGGCACATCGGATCGGCCAAACGCCCCAACGAGTGTCTGGTCATACAATTCTGCTCCTACTAAACAAATTCCTATATATGGAATGCAAATCCAGCAGAATATTCCATGCCGGCCACCATTTTTTTTTTTTGGCAATTGTGGCTGCTGAGTCCCTGCCGTTTTCCCTGACAGACAGCGGTCTATGTCAGATCATTCGCACAAGTTTGTTGCACTGGGCTGTTGATTGTCAATTTTTGGTTATCCACTGACTCTTCTTCTGTACTGTGCAACTGACTAGCGCGTGGCCTTAGACTACGACGGTGCCAGTGTCATGCGTATTTAATATGACTTTTAGTTACTACTGTGGATTTCTTGATTTTTTTCGTCTTTTGTAGGTACTGTGTTGCGCTTAATTTTGAATTTTCTCATGTCAATTGTCTGGCATTGTGTTTTGGTTTGTGATTCCACATTTGCTTGTGTTTACCTCTTGTGATTAATTTTTTGGATCATTTTGTGGAGCGTGTGGAGCTTATATTCGTAGCTTCCTGGCATTAACTCGTTTCGGTACACTGGGACCATGCAAACGAAGATTTGTGTGAATGCGCCATTCAAATTGTCAACTCACTGCCAAGGGCGATCTATTAAAGCGGTACTTAGTTTAACTATCTACCATCAAGACGAGGGGACTAGATATATGCAAGTTGTGTTGTGACAAATCTAACCTACGATACTTATTACGAAACGTCTGGGTTGGGGGTGTCGTAAAAGTTTTCAAAACCAGCACCTTACAAGGATTAAACAAGTCTTCATAAAATGAGACCAAAAAGAAAATCCTAATCTCAACTTGGAAGAAATTTTACATCAAGATAATGTACTGTAGGATGCTAAGACTCTATAACTTGATGTTGTCACTGCGGATGTTTTTCCAATATCGCCACTTATATGAATTTGACGAAATGTCATTTTAACATTTTAAAATCACGGTTTGTATCTACGGTTGTGCTTGTGACATCGCTTACTCCAAACTTGAGTTTGGCTTTTTTCGCTTGTTGCTACAGATATGCTATGGCTTGTGAATTAAATAGCTGACACAGGGTGAACTTGCAATTCGAAAAATATAAAAGAATACTTGTCCAAAGGTGGACCAAAACCTTTAGCAGGGATTAAAATAAGAAAATGGTTTCATCAATGCATCATTTTCATTTTTCATCATTTTCGCTGTGAAAACCCCCGATTTGGGATTGCAAAACATAAACTATATCTTTGGAATATTTCATAAGCTGGTTGCGAATTACAATAGCATGCAATGCAAATGAAATAAGCAAAATAAATAATTACAGCTCATGTCGCTTGAACAAACACTATGAAAATTGTAGTCGTATACTAGTATGGATTGAATTTTTTCTGACTAGTATGATTTCAACCAAAAAATTATAATTGTATTCTTGTATCGACTGGACTTTTTCTGACTAGTATGATTTCAACCAAAAAATTATAGTTGGATACTAGTATGTTTACTGACTAGTTTGATATTTCACTGCAGGGATTCTTTCACATTTTCAATGTCTGTTTGCATGTGAGTCTGTGCGAAGGTATGCGCCTTTAATTGCTTATAAATATAATTTTTGAAATTAAACAGTGATTATATTGCTGCATCATAAATCGCCCTTTGTTCAACAAAAGATAAAAAAAAAAATTTTTTTTTTAAATTGTAATCACATAAATGTGTAAACTCATGTTTGTTTGTTCACGTTGTACTTGTAGAATAAAACATTTAAAGAGTTGAAATGAAATTCAAAAGAAGTCCATAAATAAAAGCACACTTAACGACCCGGATCATTGACCAATCTCTTTGTTGTATCTTTAGCTATTTTTTAATAAAAAGAAAAAAGATTCTGCGCAATTTATGATAGTGAAAAAGCATATTTGTAATTAAATTGAACATCTGGCTGTAAATGATCAATATGGAATAGATCAGAAGATGTGCGCGATAGGTACATGCTAATACATACAGTGCTTGTTATAATTGTATTACTGAAATATTTTTACATACATATTTCTAGCACTTATGCTAGGGCTCAAAATTGCTTTGCAAAAAAAAATTTTTTTTCGCTGCCAGATTTGATAAAATTCGATTAAAATAATTTGACAATTAATTTCATTGTGTAAAATCGAGTGTCAGAGTGGCAACAGTTTTAATAAAATAAAAAGATATATTCTATAGTTCAAGACAGACCTGCAACAATACATCTGTGAAGAAACAATTACATTACATGTTTTAGGTTTTTAGTAATGCGCCTACAAACATACGTCCCTAGGCTTCTGTTGCTCTAGTTTAAACTACCAAGATGTATTTTTACGTAAAATCTATTTTTTACAGACATCGGCTGATCCCACATTCACTTTTATCCCGATTCTAAATATCCGCCCGGAATTTTTTATTCGCCAGAAAAAAATGCGCCTTTTCGTTAGTCGAAAGAAAAATTGCCAAGGAGGAATTTTGAAAATTCGAAATCAGCTATCGTGGAATCATTTTTCAGAAACCAGTTTTTGCTCTTTCCAACATCGTTTAGAATGAGCGAATTGCAAATCGAAAAAAATACGTGGCCAATTGTCCTTCAGATTCGGTCTGTATATCTACAAAAGTATTTTTAACCATTTTTTATTGCTACCACTGTTCAGGTGGCATAAAATATTTTCTTGTGGATCCTAGGCTTCAAGTTGGCCATCTAGCAATTTATCGTTCAAAATTTCATTCAATTCTATACAGCGGTTTTTAATTGATGCGCGAACAAACTTACAGACAGACAGACAAAAACTCTACAAAGTGTAATTTTTGCTACTATTGGTCTAATACTGAGCCACTATGCATGTTTCTTTAATATGTATAATGTACAGAAATCGGCCTGCCATAATTTTGTTATATCGCAGGTTGAGTGGATGTTCACCATATTTTAAAATATTTTTGAAGAATGCGCGATCGCAGAACTTTTCTAGTAACGTCCTATTCCAGATTCAAAAATGCGTTATCTTATCTGAAACTGTATTGAATTTTCTTTTAAGTAAACCATATTTGAACCAAATTCTAATATAGCGCGTTGTTCAAAAAATATTTTGAAATACTGTCCAAATATGTCAAAATTTCGTGTCGCTATAGTTATGTCAAACACTGTATATATACAAAACAATTCAAATCTGCGTGTTCAAACTCAAAGTCTTAATAGAAATTATTTTGATTTCAAGTAGCGATATTGAATCGAACATGTTTTCAATAATATTTTATGAGAACAAATTATTTAGTGCGTATGTGTGTGTGTACTGCATATAAAACTAGTTTAGGAAGTAATAAAATTTGAAAATTTCATCAATAATTCTTTTTTATTACTTTTTTATATATGAGAAAAGCATTTCGCAACACTTTTTTATACTCAGTTGTGATCGACATATGTAGATATAGACTTCAATATATCAAAATGATCAGTATGTAAAAAGAAGTCATCCGCATGAACAGAATTTTAGGAAATATTGAGATATCTCATCAACATTTGGCATACAGATCATCTCTCACCAAAATAGCTTGGTCGAAATCAGATGATTAAAATTACAGAGATATTCATTCATTCATGTGAACACCAGCGCCGAAACGCCGTAAAGCGCAAAATACTATTACAACAACTAAACAAAAAAAATTTGGCCCAACATGAAATAAATAAACCGATATAATTTTACTTTCCAATCCAACAAATTTTTTTTAATTCTTGAATTGAATTTTACTTGTTAAGTTCCAAAGATAAATGCGTATGGAACAATGGCTGTGAAAAATATAACTTTTTGGTTCCCGAAACCGCGCACCACCCTATTCGGTCCAAAGTAACACTTGTTGGCTAGAGCGATTCTCCGTTGATTAACTCGGCTGAAATTATTTTCAATGTTAGCCTTGGTTCCTACTCAACAAGCATTTCTGTAAATGTTTTTAAAAATAATTTATAGTTAACTTTCTACAATACCACGGCTAAAAATTTTAGCCTACATTTTAAACTTTTTTGGGCTATATATATAACCAAACCAAATTTGGTTTAGAATCAAAACTATGCTGGTTTAAAAAAAAAAATCGTGTGATAAAAAGAGTTTAAATTTTAAACCAGAACGTTTTAACTAAAAAAAAAAATTTTTTTTTTTAATTTTATCAATTGGTAGGACTCGAACCGAAGCATGTGCAGCTGCTCCGATTATATATTTGATGACAGTTAATACTTCGTCTGGTCCTCGTTCGTAATTTCCTCATTTTAAATAATTCAACCAACTGATCTTATATTTAATAAATAACCCAATTTACAGCTAACATCTTTATCAAATTATTTTCTCACGTCACCAATAATTCCAACCTCAATTTTGTTTTCTCTTTTCTACTTACAGCTGAGAGCGACCTCTTAACTTTTGCGCAGCGTAAAACGCATTTCTTGTGCGAGAAGTCAATACGCAAGGAGCTCTTCACCACCTCCACACGTCCGCCCAGCGTGCGTGTTCTTTACGAGGAGGCGGCAATAGTAAGGCCAACAGCCTACTCTTTAGCCTACCCATCCCCTCATTCACCACGCTCCTTTACATCAGCCGATGGTTTGATGGCATGTGATGCCTTGGGCAATGCTGATGGTGCGCTGTTGGATGGTGTGGCGTTGTCCACATGTGCTGACGACATCGATGAACTGGTTTGTACGCCCGTCTTTGGTAAAACCAATCGCAAGATGCGCACCAGAATTGATGCTGAAATTGAAATAAGATTGGTAAGTTGTAATGAAATATATGTAAGTAGGTATGTTTATGTCCACCTAGGTACATATTTATATGTTTTATGTCTGTTCAACTGTTCAATGTGCACCTAGTTTTGCCTATTCTCTCACAGAGCCACTATGTCCGTCTGACTCGCATTACCTCCATTAACGGTTTTATTACTTTTTTAGAAGTTGCCACCTTACGAATCCGCGAATGTTACATAAGTATGTACATATGTTTGTATGGATTTATGTATGAGTTTTTAACATATATGGCGGCTTGATTTGTTGCTGCTACATTACGTCTTGGCAGCACAACGGTATTTCACAGGTCTTACCATATGTGTGGACTCCTGCATAGCTGGAGAAATCGCTTTTTGCCTTCTAAATCGACTGTCATTTCGCTCGTAAAAACACTTTGTAATTCCAATGTTGTAATCTTTACGAATTGGTTTGTATTCGATATGGTAATGTTCTTAACTTGATTGAAACGTTCGTTAGCCAATCGTAAATCTCTATTTATTTGAATAGCTGAGTTGTAAGTGAGTAGCCGCTTATGGCTTGTACGTAGAAAGGTTGTTAGTTAGCAGATCACAGCTTCATGTTTGAACCACTTTTTTGGAAGAAGCAGTGAAACTATGAATATCAACTGTTTGCTCTTCACCCTCACTCTGTAGTTCTATTCGAAATAAAATTTGTTCGCTTTCGCGTGATTCGAACTCTGTAAGAAATTTTCGAGTAGAACGCATTCGTTGTTCGAGTTCCATTCTGTTTCATTCGGATTTGATTTATCTCCTTTCGATTGTAGAAAATTTGGTACTCACCATTTCGAAAGCATATGCCAATATGGTCGAAAATTAGAAAATACTATTGACAACAATTTAGTAAACGAAAATCCAAAAAATGTACATATATTCTTATGATTATAATAAAACAATTAGTATTTTTTTTCATCAAGAAAGCATTTTTATAGCAGAAAGTGTTAAGCAATCGCTGTTGGCCGAAAATAATTGAAGAATTCTAGGTAAAAAATGGAAAAATTCAAGAGAACAATAATTTTATAGATTAGAAATATTTATATATTCAAAAAAATGTAATTTCATTTAATAAAAATAAAATAATAAAAATTAATTCTGCAAGCACATACGTTCGAACCTGCGACCGCACGCTTGGTATCTAGATTGTTATCACCTGAACTACTCCGACATGTAAAACTGCGCTGCATAATACTGAACTTGAGATTTATGCGAATGGTTTTTGTATTTTGCTTTATGGAGTATTATGGAGTATTTTCTAAAGTAAATTCTAACGAACTACAGAGTGCCTATGTGTTTTAGAATCGCTTTTTGCTTTCGAGTAGAACGGCCTTTCGAATAGAACTACAGAGTAAGGGCCCTGCAAACCGTGAGAATACAAACGAAAAGTGGCTTCGGTTGGGAGGAAGTAGTCTGTACAGCGCTCTTCTTTGTTTGTTTGAGCAGCGACTGAAAGACAACGAAAAGGTTTTAGGGGGTGCTGTCTGTTTGATAAGACCATCTTTAACTTTGAGGCCATTCCAAGGAACTTGGGACTTTCTACGGTGTGATAAGTATTTTACAAATATTTCCCAGCTTAAAAAAATGGCAGTGAACTGATGTGCTCCCCAGTTTTATTGTGTTGTTCACCAAAAGCAAGCTAGCTCGGACCATATTTCTAAAGATATAATGTCCTTTCGTAGCCTATTAATCTTAATACCTGTAAAGATTAATAAGTTTCACTGTTTAATTTCATTTTACCTAACTTTTAACTAAAGTCCCTTCTTGATTTTGTAATACGAATTTTCACATAAAAGTCTTAAAGCTAATAATACTTGTTTTTACTTGTAAACTTATCCCAGAGCATAATAGTTCTTAAGTTCTCCTATTACAACTATTTATTATCCGGAGTATAATACTGCCCGCTATTAGTACTTACATAAACATCTTTTATTCATTCTTGCATAAACAAAAAAGGAAAACAGCTTCGCACAGAAACTTACTCATTTCCAACAACAATCATAACTATTGAATATATCCTTAAGCTGGAAGTTATTTTCTTTGTAAGTTATACATATTCACATTCCATTCAGCTATAAGAATTTGTATGTATGGCCATATTTTCCTTTCTGCAAAATATGATTTGACTAGGCTGTTTGGAACTTCATGATTACTACCCAATGTAATTAAGGAGACAATAATCCAAGAAAACATTGCGGCTCCGCCACAATGAATCTTAGAAACCACAGCAGGGCGTGTGGGTGAGTAAACATGATGGCATTACTGGTGTGTTTGGTTGGTGAGACATTTTTGGGCCGCAGTTTTTCCTTAGTGTGAGATGTGTTTTTTATCGAAACGTTGTAAAATAAAATAAAATAAAATAAAAGACTCTAAAATAAATATAAATTAAATTCAACTAAGTGAAACTAAATTATATTAAATTAAATTAACTTAAATTAAACTGAATTAATCTAAATTAAATTAAATTAAAATAATATAAAATGAATTAAATTACATTAATTAAATTAAATTAAATTACAAAAAATTAAACTAAACTAAATTAAATTAAATAAAATTAAATTAAACTAAATTAAATAAAACTAATTAAATTAAATTAAATTAAATTATTTAAATTGAATTAAATTAAAGTACAATTAATTTAATTAAATTAAAATGAATTAAATTAAATTAAGTTAAATTAAATAAAATTAAATTAAACTAAATTAAATACAATAAATAAAATAAATAAATAAAATAAAATAAAATAAAATAAAATTAAATTAAATTAATTAAATTAAATTATTAAAATTGAATTAAATTAAAGTGCAATTAATTAAATTTAATTAAATAAAGTAGAATAAAATAAAAGACTCTAAAATAAATATAAATTTAACTAAACTAAGTGAAACTAAATTATGGTAAATTTAATTAAATTTATTAAATTGAATTAATCTAAATTAAAATAAATTAGATTAAATTAAATTAAACTAAATTAGATTAAATTAAATTAAATTAAAATAATATAAAATGAATTAAATCCCAAAAAATTAAACTAAACTAAATTAAATTAAATAAAATTTAATTAAATTAAATAAAACTAATTAAATTAAATTAAATTATTTAAATTGAATTAAATTAAAGTACAATTAATTAAATTAAATCAAAATGAATTAAATTAAATTAAGTTAAATTAAATAAAATTAAATTAAATTAAATTAAGTTATTGCTTTTTTATACCAACAATTTTTGTTGATTTACGGCCTGTACATTTTCAAGTATTCATGAAACGAGCTCAAGACCAAGAATAATAATTTTTCACTTATTTTGGAATTTTTATGAAAATTATTATTGTTTTTATTTATTAATAATCATTTTAACTAATTATTAAAAGTTTTTGGATTGAATAGAGTAGGAAAAATGTTTAGAGACAACTGCCATAGCTTTTCTTATAGATCCATTTCGGAAGCTGCTAGACTTCACTCATCAGAGAAATTTTGGCACGCATTGCTAACCATTAAGCTAACAATACGCTGGTTTTGATGTCATCTAAACTCCTAGTTCTATTCTATGATTATTAATAAATAAAAACAATAATAATTTTCATAAAAATTCCAAAAAAAGTGAAAAATTATTATTCTTGGCCTTGAGCTCGTTTCATGAATAATTAAATTAAATTAAATTCAATGAAATTAAATTAAATTAAATTTAATTAAATTAAATAGATAAAATAAATAAAATAAAATAAAATAAAATTAAATTAAATAAATTAAATAAAATTTTTTTTTTTTTTTTTTTGTGTTCGTGGGAGGAGGAAATGCTTTATGCACTAACCGGGTTTGAGCCCTCGTTACTAGATTCTCTAGCAGCGGAACTCTCCGAGTGTGGGACTCCTTCTTATCTTGAAGTATACCGCACTAAAACCTAACCTCCCACGGCCCGCGCATTCTTCCTTACCTGGGACCGCGCTTAGCATTACTTCAGGTAAGGAAGCGCGTTACGTGAGCTCTATGGCTACTCTCACGCTAACTGGCTAGACAACCGTCTTCCCGTTTCGCAAGGAGGACATTCCTCGCGTATCGTCTGACTATGTCCCATCTAACGTTTTCGCAGGTCATCTTGCGAATGACACTGCCCGGGGAAAGTTCGCCAATTGTCTCTTCCACCCGCCTTCTTTCTTCTGCAAATTGCTCGCATTCGAAGAAGGTGTGGCGTACGTCGTCTATGGCTCCGCAGTAGGTGCAGTTCGGGGTTTGAACTTTGCCCATTCTATGGAGATATTCACGGAAATAACCGTGTCCGGTTAAGAACTGGGTCAGGTAGAAGTCGACTTCTCCATGAGGTCGGTTCAGCCATGGTTCTAGTTCGGGGATTAATACCCTGGTCCACCTTCCAGCAGCACTGCTGCTCCATTGTAGTTGCCACCGCCGGATCGAATCACCACGCGCCTGCGTTGCAGCAACGTCTCTACGTACCTCTGCACGAGTGTCGTAAGTCATTTTTCTTTCCTCAGCGAGGAGATATATCGGTATAGTCCCCGCGATGACCAGAACAGCATCTGCGGAGACCGTGCGGTATGCTGAGGCGATTCTCAGGGCCCCTCTACGTTGGACTGCGGTAATAGCGGCCCGATACTTCCCAAATTTCATTGCGTCCGCCCAGACTTCTGCACCGTACAACAGTATAGAATCTGAGGCGGACGCCAGCAGCTTTCTTATGCATGGCTTTGGTCCACCTGTATTTGCCATTAGCCGACTCAGACTTGCGAGGGTCTTCACAGCCTTCTCGCAGGAGCTTCTTAGATGCTCCGAGAAGGTCAGCTTGTTGTCCAATTTCACCCCTAGATATTTCGTAGAGCGGCGCGTCTCTATCTGTTGATCCCCAACATTCATGTTGGTGATTGTGGGAATCCTTCTTTTCGTTAGTATCACGATCTCTGTCTTGGCTGTAGCCAGTTGGAGGCCGTGATTATTCATCCACTCGTCTACACTGCGCATCACTTGGTTCAGTTTAAGCTGTGCCAGGTCGCAGTTTCGTGCTGTTATCACCGCAGCCACGTCGTCTGCAAAAGCAACTAGAAAAGTGCTTTCTGGCATCTGCATTCGAAGGAGACTGTCATAGGTAGCATTCCAAAGATCAGGGCCGAGCACCGACCCTTGTGCTGCCCCGCCTGTTAGCTTCACCTTTCTTTGGCCTTGCGTCGTTTCATAGATTAGCCAACGGTCTCTTAAGTAGTCCCTCAATATATCTAACAAGTATATCGGGACCTTAAAGGAGCGTTCTAATGCATCAAGCATATCTTCCCACCTGGCAGAGTTAAAAGCGTTTTTAACATCTAACGTCACCAATAGTACCACCGGCCTTGCTTGATGGCTTGTCGTCTCGGCCTTCCGGACTGCCTCTACGACTTCTGCTATGGCGTCTATTGTGGAGTGCCCTCTCCGAAAGCCATGTTGCCGGTGGGAGAGTCCACCCTCGTCTTCTATGGCTGCTGTTAGACGTTGCTTTATAAGGCTCTCCATCATTTTTCCCGCTGTGTCGAGCATACATAGTGGGCGAAAGGATGATGGAGAGCTTGGGTCCCCTTTGCCTTTCGGTATGAGGACGAGCCGTGCTGTCTTCCATCTGGCGGGGAAGACACCTGCTTCTAGACATTTGTTATACATGTGTAACAAGAGCTCTGGACAACTATTAGCAGTTAATCTGATTGCCTCCGCAGGTATTCCATCAGGTCCTGGGGCTTTACCAGCCCTCATGCTACGCAGGGCTATTTCTAGCTCTTCTTCATTGAAAGGTACCACGTTGCGGTCATCTCGTGCTGCATGTTCCTCTTCTCTAGTAAGTTGCGTGAGGAATAGCGCTTCCACGATGTTCTTCATGTCATCTTCGTCCATCGTCTGATTTGGTGGTCGAAGTTTCTTCATAACTATTTTGTACCCTTGTCCCCAGGGGTCTTGATCCACTTCCTTACAGAGCTCTTTCCAGCATCTTAGTTTGCTTGCTTTTATGGCGGCGCCGAGAGCCTTTTTCGCCCCCTTGTACGCCTCCGCCCTTTCAAGAGCCTCGGATCTGCCACGTGAGCGCGTCGCCAGTCTTCGCATTCTGTGACATGTTTTCCGGAGTTCCGCGATTTCGCTATTCCACCAATATACCTGCTTCTTGCCTCGCCACGTTCCTATTCGTGGCATAGAGACGTTGCAAGCATGGCGCATGCATTGCATGGTTTCTTCAACCGCCGCATGTGGCGTATTGGTGCCGTCAGTTATCCGTCTGGCTTTCGCCAGCACTGTTCCGGTGAACCTGGTGGCGTCAACTTTAGCTGCATCCCATCTACGGGTTTTGTATGATGCGTTCGCTGCCGGTCTTTGACCAGGATGGTCGAGTTGGAAGGTGATGTAGTTGTGGTCGCTGCCAGTAAGGTCCTCCATCACTCTCCACCCAACCGCGTTTGGAAAGAGTCTCTCCGAGACGAGCGTTATGTCGGGGATCGAGTACCCAAAGCCCGGGCGCCTGTATGTTGGGGTCGTGCCCGTATTCAGTACGACCACACCGAGTCGGGCTGCCATTTCCAGAATTAGTTTTCCCCTGGTATTAGTTTGAGGCATGCCCCATTCTATTGCTCTAGCGTTGAAGTCTCCAGCGATGACCAGGTTGCCCGTTTGGTCCCGTAGGTCGTCTTCTAATAGCTCCAGCTTTTCTTTGAACCTCTGAATGGGGTCATTTGGTGACAGGTAGCAGCTAACAAGAGTTGTTCGCGCTACAGTTACACGGACGTAGCCATGCCCGGCAGCACGATTAGTAACATTGGTATTGGCGTCCACTATCCAGATAGCAGCAGCGCCAGATTCGTCAATGTACCAGCTGTCTCTGGCCTTGTAGGGTTCGCTGATGATTGCATAGTTTATTTGGTGATCAAGCACCAGTTGGTCTAGCAGTTCATCAGCTAACCTGCATCGATTCAGATTTCCTTGAATCACGCTGGTCATTGGGGCGACAGTTTGGCTTTCGCCGAAGCAAGTGCTTCTCTAAACGTGCTACATGCTCCAGACCCGGGAAGATGATCGAGGTTTCCCGTGGTGCAAAGGTAGCATTTTGCCTTTTCAGTGCAGGATGAGGATTTGTGGCCAGAGTTCCCACACTTCCAGCACGCGTCCCTCCTGTCGGGCCCATTGCAGCTAGCCTGTCGGTGTCCGTAACCGAGACACCTGAAGCAGCGTTGCACTTCCGCACGCTGTCTGATCCTACATTGGATCCAGCCGATGGGAATTTTTCCTTTTTTGAGCAGTTGGCTTCCGGGACCTTCGTCCACTTCGACAACAGCCTTCTTTTGCTCTCTCTGATTTACGGCGAAAAGAGAGATACGGATTTGGCCAGAGCTTTCTCCGATTTCTCTTCGAACGGCCTCTTCTATTTCCTCAGCCGTTGTGAGACAGTCCATGCCCAATACCTCTAGCTTTATACGCTTAGAGATTTGTTGTGCATCGCCAACTTCTCCTACCGCGCTACCAATGGCTTCTCTAAAGGCCGGTTGGTCGTTGCACTGCGCCGTTTCTATTAGTACGCTACCAGCCTTGGTCTTGCGCACTGACCGTATCACCGTTCCGGTTTCGGCAGGCCGGAGCTGACCTCGGATTGCCCCTAGAACTTCGGCGTAGGTTTTGCCTTCGGCCGGTTTCACCAGAAACGTTACGGCTCTGCTGTTCCTCTTGTTCTTCTTGACTGCCTTCGGGGCTTGAGCAGGCGGCTTCTTTTTTGCTTTAGGACGCTCTTGCCGTCTCCGACCTACTACTTTGGACCAAGCCTCTTCGGAATGGGTATTCTCCGATTCCTCGTCCCTTTTCTTCTTGGCTTCCGAGTCTATGAGCTGAGGGTCGGAGTTAGTCCGAGCCCTCTTATTTGATGGGCCCGGTTCGTCACCCTCTTCTTTATTTGGGCTCAATGAGCTCATATAGCTCAACACCTCTTCGAGGAGAGCCATTCCGTTCTTTATGTCCATGGACACGGTCTTCTGTCTCTGTGCGGCTGTTTGCATTGTACGCAGCACCGTTAGCGCATGGTCCAAGCACTGGCCTTGGGTTTTCCCCTTAAGGCTAAAAAGTGTCATTGCGCTTTTTAAGGGGGTTGCCTTCTTGTGGGTGGGATCTAGCTTCCCGCCGGTAGCAGTGGGTGTTGACTGGCCGGGCGTTTTGGTGCCGAATCCCACTGGTGTGTTTCGTGCCGGTCCAGAGCCTCGCGAAGGCATAACTGGAGTGGCCACTCTAGCCGGCGTTTTTAGAACCGGCGATCTTAGCAGTTTACTGCTTTTTCTGAATGCGACCTCGTCGCCGCTTTCGTTCTCCATTCTTTCTTCGTTGTTTTGATTTGATTTATTCATTTCTGTTGGGTCTCCGCTTCAAGCCGCTATCTCAGCACGTTGTGCAGTCGCCGTTATTGATTCCCGTGGTTATCTATGCGCTTGCAGGGAGGCCACGCTAGGGTTGACACAGGTCCTTATGACCTAAATAATATAAAACTAATTAAATTAAATTAAATTATTAAAATTGAATTAAATTAAAGTACAATTAATTAAATTTAATTAAAATGAATTAAATTAAATTAAGTTAAATAAAATAAAATAAAAAATGAAATAAAATAAAATGAAATAAAATAAAATGAAATAAAATAAAATAAAATAAAATAAAATAAAATAAATAAAATAAAATAAAATAAAAAATAAAATAAAATAAATAAAATAAAATAAAAAAAATAAAATAAATTAAAATAAAGTAAATAAAATTAAATTAAATTAAATTAAATTAAATTAAATTAAATTAAATAAAAAATAAAATAAAATAAAATAAAATAAATAAAATAGAATAAAACAAATAAAATAAAATAAATTAAAATAAAGTAAATAAAATAAAATAAAATTAAATTAAATTAAATAAAACTAATTATTATATTAAATTAAATAAATTAAATAAAATTAAATAATATAAAACTAATTAAATTAAATTAAATTATTAAAATTGAATTAAATTAAAGTACAATTAATTAAATTTAATTAAAATGAATTAAATTAAATTAAGTTAAATAAAATAAAATAAAAAATGAAATAAAATAAAATAAAATAAAATAAAATGAAATAAAATAAAACAAAATAAAATAATAAAATAAAATAAAATAAAATGAAATAAAATAAAATAAAAAATAAAATAAAATAAAATAAAATAAATAAAATAAAATAAAAAAAATAAAATAAATTAAAATAAAGTAAATAAAATAAAATTAAATAAAATTAAATTAAATTAAATTAAATAAAATAAAAAATAAAAAAAAATAAAATAAAATAAATAAAATAAAATAAAATAAAACAAATAAAATAAAATAAATTAAAATAAAGTAAATAAAATAAAATAAAATAAAATTAAATTAAATTAAATAAAACTAATTAATTTAAATTAAATTAAATTAAAATGAATTAAATCAAATAAAATAAAATAAAATCAACTAAACTAAAACAAAATAAAGTTAAATTAAATTAAATTGAGTTAATTAAAGACTCGCGTTCTGTCTCAAACGTACATACCTAGGCCAAAGAGTGTTACCAGTAAACAGTACCCACATTAGCTGAAGCAGCTCTGAGAGAAAAGCTCGTAGATAGATCTAAGAAGATTGCCGGGTATCAGTTAGTATTTATACAGGTTTTCAGGAGCATAAACGAACCTGAAGTAAGGTAAATGCTTGCAAATTGAAATGTGAAACTTCCTCAAGTCGATAACATCATCCCAATATTCCACAATTTGCCCAACTAAAACAGAAAGCAAGTACGAACTGTTTCTTCCGCTTTCCCTCCCGTTTTAATTACTTTAAAGTTTGTTTGTTGAGCTCAAACCCCAACTGAGTCAGGCACACTATCCACTATGGCACCGCGCAGTGCAGGTTTCCTCAAAATAAAATGCACACGTTTATAGGCTCCGCATGCCAAGAATACCGCGTATTCAACCAGTCGGCCAAGTAATGCATTTAATTTGTCGCAGTCGTAAAGTAGATATGTGAGCATACAACGGCACACATCTTTCCATTCATTTCAAGAAACTGATACCGAAGTTATGGGATTAAAAGTAAATGGCGAAGAAAGAACTCCAACTTGTTTATTTTCAACTTAGCTTCGTATTACCTGTATGGATTGGCCATTAGTCTTGAGTGGCTCATTGAAAGGCTTTTAACTAACATGATGCGTAAATGCGAAAAGGATTAAGTCACTCAATCTCGACGGGAGATAGATAGGTGAACGAGTGGCAAGTGAATGGCAAGGCAACTAAAGATGGCTATAGCAACACTAATGGCTAATTTTATTGAAGCTTTGCACAAAAAAAGGAATCACTAGAAAATATGAAGGCAGAAGGAAATATGAACTAAGGGTGAATGTGGGCAAAATGATTGCGAGTGCTGGCAGGAAGCAAATTTCGATAAATATATGTCTGGTACCTAAGCCGAGAACGTCTTCCTTCTTTTTTTGCAGCTTCGTTGTCATCGTGAGCTCTGTTAGTGCTAGTAAAATTGGTGTTTAATAATTGGAAATTGTTTCTTTCGGTCTAGCTACTATTATTAATAAATATTTTTTTTATAAAATTTTTAAGCGAAAAATAACAACAACCACACGCAAGTGGACAGACAACCCGACTGCGTTTCGACGATACAATACATCACTTCAAAGATTTTTCTGGGAAGAGAGATTGGAACCCGCACTACTGCTGTGGTGATCAAATGCTTCAACAGCATCGACCACCAAGCCCTATGTAGAAAAATATAAAACAAAACTTTTAAGGTTATGTGGTATATATAAAATGTTAGAACACTTTCGTTTCAAGGTGGTGTTTAAGAAAAAAAGTATATAAACAATAAGTGGGCGTGGCTTTCAACCCATTTAGCTCATTTCCACAATAAACTATATCTAGTTATAAAATTAAATTTCTTTGTCCGATTTATGACATCTAAAGTATTGTAGAAGTAATCACAATAAAATGGCGGTCCCCACTTGGTCCTTCCATTGTATTGGTGGTCTCCCTCATTCTCTGTTCCACCGGCCGGTGCCGATAAGAATACCTTCTCCGTTTATTTGCACAACGTAGCCTGGGCAGCGAAGCCTCTCGGTTTTAATTCGTCATAAAATTTTCTTCGGTACTTGCCGTCGCCACGCTTCTGCACCATATAGCAGGACGGGTGGGATGAGTGACTTATAGAGTATTATTTTCGTTCGTAGAGAGAGGACTTCACTTTTCAATTGCCTACTCAGCCCAAAGTAGCATTTGTTTGCAAGAGTAATTCTTTGTTGACTTTCTAGGCTGGTGGTATAATGGTGGTTCCTAGGTAAACCAAATCCTTTACTATCTCGAAATTATAGTTGCCAACAGTGTCGTGGTTGCCAAGACGCAAATGCGCTGACTCTTTGCTTGATGACAACATGTACCCTCCTTCACCACCAAACCCACTTTTTCCGCTCCTTTTTCTAGTTTGAAGTGAGCAGAAGAAACACTACTTCAATCCTATTTATTTTCCAAAAATTCATTAAAATTAGCAGCGCCTAATTTGTTTACACATCCAATGACTCTGTTTTAGACTTTGCTGTTAGTTAGGTAAATAAATTGAATTGAAAAGCCTAGTAAGACAACACAAGTTTTGGAATATTATTGCACAACCGGCAACTGAAAATTGCATGCCTCTAGCTAACTTGTTATGGAAGCAAGCAGTTTAGTCTACTGTAACCAAGCCAACTAATTGTCGAGTGTGTCAACGCGCCTTATAACGCACAGTAGTTTGAGTTGAACTGAAAAGCGACAAAGTGCAATTTGAACATCATCATTATTTTTTAACGTTTAAGCGCCTAGGCGATTTGGGCCGTTGCGTCTCAAAGCACCAAAGTTATCCCAAGAATGGCCATGCCATCCTCCTACTTTCATCCCAGTCGAGGCCTTCTGCTGATGCCAAATTCTGGTGTGAAACTGACTAGAAACTTACTTTGTTCTCGATAGTTTTAAAATTTCAAATACAATTTAAAATACCTTGACGTAAGTTGCGACGTAACTCTCTCTCTATGGCGCGATATACAACAGGTATATCATCATAAACCTCCTAAGAGATTTTTGCGCCAAGCTTCTCTTCCAATTTGTGGTGTGCCGATTTGAATTTTCCCTACAAATTGGTGGGACCTACAGTTTTTTGCCGACTCCGAACGGCATCTACAAAGGAGACGAATTTTTGCTGAGAAGCCTGTCATGGCAGAAATACACTCGGAGAGTTTGCCAAACCACTGCCGAGGGGCGACCCCGTTTTGAAAAACTTTTTTCAAATCACTTTTGATGTTACCTGTCCCAGGGCTCGAACCATGGACCTTCGCTGTGGTAGGCCGGCAACACTACCACCACACCACGGCGTCCGCCGTAACTAGTAGAGATAGAAATATACTGTGACTTTTGACTATCCATGTGGACACTATTGATGCATCGGTACTTCCATATTTTCAAAAAACAACTCATACAATTAATAGTAAATACAAAATGTATGGTTAAAGCCAGCTTTATTGCATCCTAATTTTATAAAATTTTTAAAATAGATCCACAAGGATTGCTAAATTTTCTTACTTCAGAGCAACTATCGATTGGCTTCCAACCGATAAATCGGGATCAGCGTATAGGGCCAATAATAATACTTATAGTTATTGCCACTTTAGGATCTATTGTGGCGTCATAATATAATAACAGCCATCTACGCCAACCACCCTTTAAAAATCCAGGATATTGGTCGGCTTTAGATCATTTATGTGCTGGCACTCTAGTCTCTGGAAACCGAGGTGCTTCTGTCTTCTTCTCGCGATAGCATCGTATTTTCACAATGTGTGCTCCGCTGTATCTTCTTCACTAAGCGATAGAGGATGCTAGACGAGATGCCCAATTTATGCAAGTGCACCTTCAGCCTGCAGTGGCGCGCAGCACTTCTATTGCCACTGTAGGGCATGTGCGCATTACTCCCGTGATGCATACACAAGCCAGGAGTTGGATTTTAGATCTGATCTCAAGGACCAAGCCACCGTCCCGTTTACAATTACGGGTCTAACCATCATGGTGTACATCCATCTCAACATGACTCATTATTGCTTTCGTAGCCCTCGATATTGTGTTTTCAACATGTTTCCTCCATCATAGCTGAGAGTCGAAACTGACCGCCAAGTATTTTACTTCGGAGAGAGCCTCCAGTGGCTCTCCTCCCAAGGTAATTGTCCTCATTACCGTTAGGGATCTTCTTTTGGTGGAGGGAATGATGGCGATTTTGGCGGGGTTGTTTTTCAAACCTACCCCAGCGCACATCTCTTCGTTAGATTCAATGCCCTTTGAATAATATCGCAGAACGTATTCTCGAACTTAACCCTTGCTTTTATTACTATGCCATCCGCGTAACCCTGGCAAAAGATGTTATTGTCTGTGGGGAGTTCTAAGAGTTCGTCCACTACTATACTCCACACGAGAGGTGACAGTACTCCTTCTTGTGGACATTATCTTATGTTTCTTTTCTGGTCCGCTGCGCACGCCGATCTCTTTGTCTGTTAGTACTTGCAGTAGAGTTCGTCCATTACTACATTCCACAAGAGAAGTTTAGTACTCCTCCTTGTGGACATCCTCTTGTGCTTATTATCTGAACCGTTTCGTAACCCATGGTGGTCTCTGGTATTCTTGTCCGTAGTAGTGCATCAATCCAACTTATAATGGGTTGCTGAACTTCTTTTCTCTCAAGTGCTCAACTTTCACTGGTATGAGGAGTGCTGTGAAAGGCTCCCTCTATATCTTAGAAGGCACATAGCTTTGTTTCGCCCTACTCGAACGCATTCCTTATTTCCGTGGTCAGTTGTTTAGACCTGTATCAGTTGATCTGTCTACCCTATACGCATGTTGTCCCACCTCCAAAAGCAGAGTGTTCGATCTTATATCATCACCTATGATCTTCTGCATATTTTTAAGCTAATGGGTCGAAAGGACTAGCCCCAAACAATCCATGTCAACATTGGCGCCTTTCCGGTTCTAGCTAATTGGCATCGGCATCCGCGATCCTAGATTTTAAACGATTACACGGTTCCACGAAACAACGGTTCCTGAAAAGCTATCGGTATAGGTGGGACTTTACTCTATGGAGAGTATAAACTATATTTTCTAAAAAATTTAAAAGAAAATCTTCAGAAACGAAGTCGTTTTTGTGCTGTTTTTTTTAGCTATCAATCACTTTTTCTCTCAATTAAAATATTGTATATATTATTAAGGTCAAGACTTTATTTCGTTCAATTCATAAAGTTTTTATAGCTTTAAAAAAGTTCTTTGAAGTCGGCAAGGTCATGTTTCAAGCATTTTCCATTGGGTTTTATTCTTGTAGTAAATGCTAAAGTTGTGTTATTCCAATTATATATGTACATACATACACATATATGCTTTCATATACATTTACATATATACAGTAGAATCATTTGTTATCCAAATCGTCTGCCCTCATTCTATTCACAAGCCTCGTGCTGCTGCTGCTGTGGTTCATAGCAATCTTCAATGTCAGCTATCTGCAATGCCAACTTCGTCATAATTTCCTTACATACATGAGGAGAAAAGCCATATCAGCAACATCATAGTGCTTCCAGCAAATAAGTAACAACAAACGCCAGAGTTGTTGTTTGTGCCATTGGTTGCACGTTAGTGGCGTGTTGTTCTTGTTGCCGTTGCTGCTGCTGGACCACACATCGCACAGTTCCTATGAAAGTTGCAAAGATATTAAGCGCATTATTTATGACCACAGATTAGAGACAGCGAGGCAAGCACATTGGATATACATAGAAGCACACCATCTTATGTAGATATCAATGATGTATCTATTGCTGTCGTACGTGGCTAATACCCATTAGGAAATTTGATTATTTGTTGAAGCAACTTGATTCGAATCTTATTTGCTTCCCATTAGCTTTATTTTCTTAAAAATTATAAATGATACACTGTGACTCAAGTTGCACTGTAAATGTAACTAACCGATAGCATTCTTATTAGAAAAATATAAGCTAAAATTACAGTTTTTAGCAATTTTGTCTGTCTGTTTGTTCACGCATCACTCGAAACCCGCTTTATAGAGTTGATTTCCATTTTCAGAAATGTATTGCTAGATGTCCAATTTAAAGTTTTATCTCCATTTGGCCGCACGGAAATATTTTATTCTCGCAGTACACAGTGGTGGCAATAAAAATTGGGATAAAATATTTCGTAACCTATAATCAAATTTTAACATGCTGTTGTCTGTACATAATAGATATTACGTAAAGAAGCATAAAGTCAGTCTTAATGAGAGCAATATAAGTCATTTCATTTCTGCCTGTCCAACTGTATGTATCTTTGTACGCGCATCACTAAATAACTGCTATATTAAATTGATTGGTCTCTTCACCAATGTATTGCTGGAGGTCTATCTAGAAATATGGCATACATGTTTCGGGGAATGCTACTGTGCATATTGTTTTCATTTGGGTGCGTAGCTAAGTATTGATAGCCAGCGGACATCTAGCATCACATAAATTTACATAGCAAGTCCCATTTACTGTCAGTTATAAACATTTTACTTCAAAAGTAACACTTTTCGTAGCAATGCCTTTTACATTATGAGTCCTTTAATATGTTGTCCTACACGAAATGACTATTCAATAGACGACAGTTCAGCCGTGCACTTCAGCCTAAAGACAGTTTAATGGTCGATACTTCAAACTACAGAAAGTCTATTTTTCGTTGTTCTATGCCGGTGTTGTATAGGCCAACTGTTACAAAACCAACTCTACATCTCGTGCGTCCTCTTCCCCACTATGGATCAGCATCAAAGTTTTACAAAATTGATATATGTATATTAGAGCAATTTTCCTTCATCCCTTGTCAAAATGGTTTTTGTGAGAGATCGGTTTCGGCGTTCCGCCATCCTCAGTGTTTCGTTAACTTCAATACCCATCCCTGCTTTAAATTTTATTTTTCTTGTTATTCGACATTTCTTCAATCTTCGTTTGAGGCTGCAGTAACAGTTGCCCTTGTTCTGTTTTAAGTTTTCCAAGTAAACCTACATACTTCAGCATTCTTGTGCCATCCTTAGGTCTTCTGTCGGTTTGATTATGGCTCTCCTTTATCTTTCGTACTATCTTGCACTAATTCTTGAAAAGTAATATGTTTAAGTGTGAATTTGCCCATCAATGTATTGGTAATTGAGATCAATTAACATTTACCTAAAGATTAGCTGCGGGAAAGGATTTAACTGAAATGTGTTAGACAAATGTTGATCTTACAATAAATACTTTAAAGATTGTTTCAGCAGAATGTTCATAGTTTATTCCATTTATTCCTAGTGGGTCATGTGCATCCATACTTTTAGTTGCGAAAGCATTACAACGAATCCATTGTCAGTGTCCAAACTTTAATGGATAACCTTAAACATTACTATTTCCATATTTTTTCCATCAACTCTTCTTCTTTATATTTTTTTATAATTTTTTTCTCTCACGAAAAGCAATGAATAAATTAGTATGCGAGTAAAAATTGGAGTAAGTTGCATTTTCGCTAGTCTGTTTGCTGTTCATTTAAGGCCAACGTTGAATGTGTTAAATAAAAGACTTTAGCACTAAATCCTCCAGTTCCACAAACGCTGTTCAGCTGCTGATATTTCGTTTTTTTTTTTTTTTGTTCTTTACTTCCTTAACAAACTGCCACAATATTGTTTTCTTTAGTCATTTTATTTGATTATCTACGTGGTTTTCTTTTAGTTTTAGCTTGGTTTTCGTTTTTATTGCGGTTGCTGTCTTCAGTGGTTTTTAATTCAATTTGGAGTAAGCTTTCATTGCCAAACAAAATTTGATTGTTTTAATTTACTTGATTGAATTTTTATAAAAGTTAGAGAAATACAAAAAACAAAAACTATTTTTCCGTATTTAAAATGGCAATTTTATTCTTGCTTCCACTTAATATTTGTATTTATATTGGTATGAAACAAATTTCTTTTATACAAAGTGCCATGAAATATGAAACACCGCTATTATTGCAAAGTGTTTCAAGGACAACCTAACTGAAACCCTAATTTCTTATTGAAAAAAAAATCAAAATTTAGTAAACAAATACCAAATGCTTTACAGGCTTAGAATTTCGATTTTCCATGTAGCAGCAACGAAAAAAGTTGCTCTATATTTCAAGATAGATGTCAAGCTATATAGGGTTGAAAAAAACATTCAACTTTATTTTGGGGTTATTAAATGATGCGCATACAAACATATATACAGACAGAACTATACCTTAGACTTTTGTTGCCCTAACTAAAACTACTCTTACGCATTTCTAAGTCACATATTTTATGTATAGACATCGGCTTGTTCCACTTTCACTTCAGTATTTAAATACTTTGAGACAACTTGTATTGTCTACAGCGGGAAAAAAAATTTCCGTGTGATTAAATCGGTTTTAAACTCTAAGTTTCACCCCTAGCAATAAATCGATTAAAATTATATTTATTTCTATGCGGCAGATTTTGAGTGATACGCTAACAAGCATACAAAAATTCTAAAATACCCGTTGTTTTGACTTATGTTACTCCAATAAAGATCCTCCGTACGATTTTTTTTAATATATGCAACATACAGGCCTGGCCCTATTACAATTTCATTATAAAAAAAGATAAAAAGTCAAATAAATGTTCAGATAGTTCAAAGCGAAAAAAAATCACTTGAATACGAAACACCCTAATGTTTATAGTTGTGTCTCTATTATTATTTAATAAAACAATCTATCAGGCTTTACAAATTTGTGTCATAATCTCATTTAAAACAATTCCAAGCGGTCCCACAGATCAAACTGCTATTTAGACAATGTCAACGACTCCTGAATTAGAATGAAAACATCTGCCAGGATTCGTCAATAGGATTCGCTTCCCTGCTACGAAGAATTTTTATTTTAAATATCGCTTAACAATCTGACCGATTTTGGCCATTCAATATAGGTCGCCAGTCGTTTCTTCTTTATGCCAACTGGCGCTAATTAGAAACACCACGGGATCGCAAACCTCTCTCCACTTGGTCCTTTCATTGGAGTGTTGGTCTGTCTGCCTCTTACTCTGCTTCCACCGGTAGGTTCCGATAAGAATACCTTCTGGATCGGAGGATCTTCATTCATTCGCACAACATGACCTAGCCGAGGAAGCCGCTGGGTTCTAGTTCGTTGTACTATGTCAGTGGTTGGCTACAGCTCATACAACTCTATTAAATCTCCTTCGTTACTCGCTGTAATCAACGCGAAGAGGTCCATAGATTTTTCGTCAACTCACTCAAAACGTCTTTACGAGTATTTCAGTTTTCACCAATGGTTCAGAAATAGCCTTTGGAGCAGAAGTGTAAATAGTTGGAATACTTCCAAGAGTGGCCCATCAACTTGCGGAGTCGGCATATTGTTTCTCTAAAATGGGTTCCGGGCCATCGCAGCATACAGAAAGACGAAATTGCTGATGAACTGGCTTCGTGTGGATCGGTGTTTGCTGCTTTAAAAGCGAAGAAGCTTCTTCCAGAACTAGGAGTTATCAGGGGCTGTACCTATCTGCTAATCTAATAAGATTAGCTGGATTAAACTACAGGGATGGAAAATCACATACTGTCAGCCAGCAGAATGAAGTTTCTAGCAAACCCGTTTTCGGGTCCCTCAAATATTAAAACCCAACGGCATGGAACTAGTGGGTATATTTAACTGGGCCTTGGATCCGTTATCTTCCAATACCTTTTATTGGTTAAATTAGGAGCTCTGGTGTCAACAGGCACCCTCATTCCCATTGAAAATTTCCTCCTATGAACGGCAGTGGCAGCAGAGAAAGGAAAATAGAGGTGGAAAAAGACTTGGCTTCTCCTGTGTTTTTATTGAATGATAAGAGCTAAGGCAACTTGTCTTCTTTAAAATGACAAAAATTTGCGAAGAGGAGAACTACCGATAAGGACATACCTTTGTGGGTTTTGAATCGCGTACGATAAACGAGTTATTGAACCACGATGGACAATTTTTTGTTTCGAAACGTAGTAGACATTGAACGGAAGCCTCGAAAGCAAAACCAAAACACATGAACTATATGTGTGTATACAGCTACGAATTCGCCTGGTATAAATTCTCCTTGCTATGGTCACTTTCTGAAAAATGCCATGATGCCAAAAAAATGTATAAATTGTGTCAAGTTATGTATCCAATATCATTAAAGTTCGTATAGTAATAATTACAACTATCTCTTTCTCTTTCTTGCAGCCCGCCGCTATAGAAGACTTACGCAAATGGACCTCCAGCGAAGCGTTAGGTGATGTCACAGTCACACCCGATTGCATGCATCACGTTGACACGTCCATTAGCACCTCGATGGTGATTGGCGATAATGGGGTATTGACGCCCGCCCTGTCTCCGTCCGTGTTGTCGGCCGATGCGGTCGACGCACTTTACGCCATAAATGTCAGCCAAATTGGCGACAATACGCAACTGCCTAACGATATAAATAAAGATGTGCCTTTAAACCATCGACTGCCTTCACCCGAGGAACAATGTAAAATAATAGCTTTAAGGTGAGTTGGTAAAGAATTGAAGATTTCCTTTTTGTATTTGTTAATGACAAGCAACTGTCAAATCCGTGTGAAATATTTTTGGTAAATAGTTTGGAAAAATTAGAATAATGAGGTTGGCGGCCTAACTTCGAAGCAAAAGGGTGTGAAAGGGAGCGCGTTAGTGCTACAAGAAAAACAAACGAAGATTTTAAGCAATTTTTGTGTATATTACATAACTATCTCATTAATTATCTCATTAATTAATGACCTTTCTTTGAAACCTTTGAAGTAAAGAAGTGGGACTTTATTTGAGTGATGACTATATGAGATAACAAATGAGATTTGAGCTTAATGAGATTAAGAGCCTTTTTCAGCTGTCCAACTGCTCCAACTTTCACGCTGCTGCTCTAGATAATTATACATCATCATTTCTATAGATTTATTGGTTACAAATGAATAATGCTTGTGAAAATGATGCTCATGTTACGCATACGCCCCATGTTATAAAGTGTGCACAAATATTCTGTTTTGAAACTCCTGCGAATTACTTTTTTCACATTCAAGTTTTTATTTTATTTAATTTTTTTAATTTGAGTTTTTTCGTTTTATTTTATTTTATTCTAATTTATTTTATTTTATTTTCTTTCATTTTATTTTATTATATTTTATTTTAGTTTATTTTATTTTATTTATTCTATTTCATTTAGTTGTATTTTATTTTATTCTATTCTATGTAATTTTATTTTATTTTATTATATTTTATTTTATTTTACTTTGTTACTTACTTACTTTACTTTTATCTAATTTATTTTATTTGTATTATATAATAATATTTTATTTTACTTATTTTATTTTAGTTTACTTTATTTTATTTATTCTGTATTACTTTATTTTATTCTTTGTTATTTGGTTTTATTTTGTTTTATTTTATTTTGTTATATTTATTTCACTTTATTCTAATTTATTTTATTTTGTTTTCTCTCATTTCATTTCATTTTATTTTATTCTACTTTGTTTTATTTTATTTTATTCTATGTTTTTTTTTTTTATTTTATTATATTTTATTTTATTTTGTTTTATTTTATTTTACTTTATTTTATTTATTCTGTTTTATTTTATTTTCTTTTCTTTTATTACATTTTGTTTTATTTTATTTTATTCTATTTTATTTTATTTTATTTTATTTGGTTTATTTTATTTTTTTTGTTTTCTCTCATTTCATTTTATTTTATTTTATTCTACTTTTTTATTTTATTTTGTCTTTTTTTTATTTTTTTTTTTTTCTATTTTATTTTCCTAAATTTTTTTTTTTCATTTTACTTCACAATAAAGCTTTTATTTAAATTAAATAGCTAAAAAATAGGTGAAACTCTACAATGCCTTGCAGGTCCAAGAGGTATATCCGGTTTTAGTGCTCTCACAGGATCAGCCAATAAAATCAACCCAAACAAGCATCACCTTAATCACCTGATTTTTTTCATGTTGTACTTAGTTTTTATCCAATATGTTTTTTACAGTTGTCAATTCCTTGAATTATTGCTACAGGCCTGACTTAGAATATAGGAGAAAGTCTACCGCTGCTTCTGGGCTTACCGTTCGAATTTATGTGTATGGCAATACTTCGTCCAACTGCGGACATCTAGTAAAGCACACGAAATCTTCAAAGTAAATTATGTCGAAGCTAAAGTGTGTACATAAGGCCAAGATACATGAACTCAACGAAGGCAATTAAGTAATAGGCTGAAGATGCTCTGACATTTAGACATTTTAATTAGTTCTAAATGATAATGAGATTAGTCACTAAATTATCGATTCTTAAGTTCCCGTTTGAGTTGTTGTACTCAAAGCACAGATGTGGTCTTCAATTGAATTTTTAAAGACAGAACCTCATAACTATCCTCTTGGGCGTCATCTACAAAAATTGGTTAAATTCTAAAACTCCTGTCTAAGAGCAGTTATCGCGTTCGGAATTAAATTCGCATTCGTTTTGTTTTTTATGTAAATTAAATGGATGACAAAAAAGGTGGAACATCTCAAATCCAGACCACCTGGTATGGAGTACTGGCTTTACAACACTAGATGACCCTCATTATTAACGAGTTACAGGAGCATATTTTCTAATTTTGTTTTCCGCTTTAGTGTATGCTAAAGATGATTCAATATATATGGCTTTTGCAGAGCACACCAACATTACACTGTACCAAAAAAATTAAATTGATGTTCATTAGAGTATTCACTACTATAAATGAACTCAAAGCAAAGAGTACTAGTTTTCATAAATTTTTTTTTTAATAACTATCAACATTTTTTATTTGAACAGATAAGGGAATTTAGAGACTATCGAAATAGTTTTTCTTATAGATCCATTTCTTCTTCGTCAGAGAAATTTTTGACACGTTCTGTCAACCATTAGGCTATTTCTATTAATTTTTATCACCCCATTACCCAAGCACGGACACCTGGCGGCAATTAGCATTGCTAATGATTAATTTTTTGCTTTTATGTGTCCATTTTTGAAACTCCGACTGTAGATTTCGGTTTTGTTTTTTTTGTAAACCAACAAAAATATATCAAAAGCAATGATAAATGCTGACAGAAGAAAAAAAATTTTTTGTTCCAGTCTAATGCATAGTATTTACAACGTTGTTCATAATTATCCTCTAGCCTAATAAAATTAATAAGATAACTTCGTGATCTCTTATAATGGCATTGAATGCAATTAACCTCTAAAATTTAGAGCCTAAATTATCCGTTCCAATTGACTTCTAGCAATGAAAACTTAAAAACAAAATTGTGAACAACAACAATTTCAGAAACTAAGCCAAAACGGTGAGAACGTATAAAAACTAAAAGCCTCAACAATCTATACCCATTAAAGCGTTCCCTCCTATACATTCACTATTAGTGAACTTAGCTACCGCAATCATAGCCTTCCACAATACCGCCTCTTTGATCGACTATTTACAATGCAATTTCATTGTTTATCCAATTTTAGTTGTCCACTACTTACAAACTCACACACAAACCGAGGCGAGCTGAGCCTCTGTGATCCTCTATGCCAACAACATTTATGTTTTTTTTCTTTTTTGATTCTTCTTCAGGTATCCCGCCGAAGTAATATCGGTAGACACATCGGGCAAACGTTTCCAGCGCATGTGTGCGGCGCGCAAATCAACAACCGGTTGCTATACCGGCAACATGGCCGAGACGAACAATTTAAACGATGACGTACAAACGGTAAGCCGACGATCACGTTCCAGACGTGTACGGGGTAAACGACGTAATACAATCGCCGGCACCGATCAGAAAGAAATTCAAGATGCGGCAAATGGGTATGTTGTTGTTGTCTTATCATGGTTTAGTTGCTTTAAGTTTTCCTGTTTTTAAGATTGTCGACATGGTCGTCGACAACGACATTGGTGGTTAATCTGCAATTGTGGGATTGGTGAATATACATAACACAAAAGCTAACCTGCAAAAAAGTGTGTAATTCATCTCGAAAGAGAGTGGTACGCGATTCATGCTTTTTTGTTTAAACTGAGGGGTACTAAGAACGTGCCCGTAGTGGTAGAAGGAGGATGGTTCCAATTGTGTTCCGCACCTCCCTTGTATAAATGGTGCAATTGGTCTCCCAAAAGCACAGTTTTTAGAATTTTTGTTTTTCTGTCTGTATGTTTGTTCGCGCATCACTCAAAAACTGCCAATATTGACCGATTTATTGCTAGATATGCCACCTAAAGTTGGCTTAAAATATTACATAATATGTAATACATAAAAGTGCAGGTCTAGTCTTAATAAAATCAAGAAAACCTGACATTTTTTTTAACTTCTGCCTTTCTGTATATATGTTTTTATGTATGTACGTGCATCAATTAACAACTGTGCTATGAAATTGAATATTTTCTCTACCAATGTTTTGCTGCAGGTCTATCTGGAAATATGGTAGATGTAAACATGACATTTAAACTCAGCAAAAACAGAAATTACACAGGAACAGAAAAGTTTTAAATAAAATCAAGTAAAGGATAATAACATTAACAAGAAGATAAAATTAAATTGAAATAATATAAAATAAAATAAAACAAATAAATTTAATTTAATTTAAAAAAAATATAATAAATTAAATAAATATCGGACCTCAAGCCGGCAAAATAAAAGGTTTGATAAAATAAACTAAAATAGAATGAAATGAAATGAAATTAAATTAAATTTAATTAAATTAAATGAATTTAAATTAAATAAAATTAAAATAAATTAGATTAAAATAAATTATATTAAATTAAGTTAAATTAATCTAAACTGAATTAAATTAAATTAAATGAAATGAGGTGCAATAAAACAAAATAAAATAAATTCAAATAAAATAAAACAAACAAATTTAATTTAATTTAAGAAAATATAATAAAGTAAAATAAATTTTAAAAAATTTTATTAAATAAAATAAAATAAATTAAAATTCAATTAAATTAAATTAAATTAAATTTAATACAATTTAATAAAATAAAATAAATAAATTTTAAAAAATATAATAAATAAAAAAATATAAAATAAAATATAGTAAAATAAAATAAAATTAAATTGAATTAAATTAAATTTAATTTAATTAAATAAAGTAAAATAAAATAAAATTAAATTAAATAGAATTACAAAGAAATAAAATAAAATAAATTTACAAAAAACTAAAATCAAATAAAATTACAAAAAAATTAAATGAAATACAATGAAATAAAATAAAATAAAATAAAATACGATAAAATAAGATAAAAAAATAAAATAAAATAAAATATGAAATGAAATGAATTGAAATATAATAAAATAAAACAAAGAAAAATAAAATATAATACAACTTTTTTAATCATTTTTGGGAAAATTTTTTTATTTTTTTAAGAGCAAAAAAAATTGATTATTACTCCCATAGATACTTCGATTGCAGTTAAGCCACCAATGAATAGATAGTAAATAAATGTAAATTTCGAATTTAGTATTTACATTATACGTGTATGTAGTACGTAATGCATATATAGTCCTAAATTTAGTTGTGAACGTTTGAAATCATAATTTATTTAACGTTGTAAAATGAAAATTGTGTATGATTATAAATAATAAAAAGAATATTTGCGAAAAAAAACGAAAAACAAAAGTTTTTTAAACTCACAAAATTGCAGCAATATTTTGGTAGTTGTAAATATCATCAATGCATTTGCATAACAACATTTAATCTCGATTGCATCCAACCCAATGTAAATAATAACAATTAAAAACAAACAAAAATAAATAAATTAGGCATATATATGCATAACACGGCATTTTAGTTGTATGTACATATGTATGTATTTACTTGTTTATATACTTACACATAAACACCGTTATTATTGATAAATCATAATTGTATGTATGTAAATTACTTTTAGTGTTTAATAAATATGCATAGATTTAACATACGTACTATATATGTTACATACAAACATACACAGGTATACACACTTAGTTGAAATTATTGTGATTTTAATCATTTGAGATGCTATTTATTTTACTCGTTTTTTGTTTGTTTTGTTTGCTGTTGTTAATTTTGAATGATTTTTTTTTTTTTTTTGTTCAACGCAGCAATTAAAAACAAAATATTTATTTATATATTTTTGCAAACTGTTTGCTCTTCAATTAATATTTGATGTTGTGTGTTAGTTATATATGGATTGCAAAACAATAATGAATTAATTATACTTGAGTTGGCTTAAAACACCACTGCATGCCTGTTGTAAATATTTAAAAGAACAGAGTTAACATCATTTTTTGTTAAAAAAAAATTTACTCTAACTCTCACACCATTCTTTTCGTTTTTTGAAAAAAATTGTGCAGTAAATGTTTTTTTTTTCTTTTATTTCTTTATTTGACTTAAAAATTTGGATGTAAAATTAAATTGCAAACTAAGCTTAACTTAAATGTAACCCAAAAATAATAAAAACTGAAAAAATTATTTTATAAAAATCCAGTACAAAAGATTGCTGAAAACTAATTACCTAAAAAACAATTAATATTTATATTAAATAAAAATTAACATCAATTTATGTTTCCAACTTCATATCACAAAACGCTTATTAGAAAAAATGTTATAATACAATCACACTGTTCTAGTTCCGCCCACTGTTGTTACGACAAACGGCTGATAGATTGCGTACACTGAATTCGAAGGTTTTCCCTAATAAGTCTACATCTAAGCGAAAATATGCTCTCCGCAAAATAGAGGTTTAGTAAAGCAGACGAACTTGACACAAAATCAAAATTTTTGATACAACTTCAACATCGGAGCTTTAGAACATAAAAACAAATTCATGGATCTCTAAAGTTTATTTCAATCAAGTGAAAAAATATCCTAGTTATATAGAGAAGGGTATCTAATAGCACAAACTTCCTTACTTATAAAAAGTATTTAAAGTGATTTTTCAAACAAGAAAAATCGATCTCCATAAATTAAGAAATAATATTGAATTCTATCTAGTAATTGGAATACTTCGACTATAAAGAGCCGCAAAAAGACCAGCCGGAAAGTGAAAAGAAAAATACAAGTCAAAAATAGCACTCACTGACGCAGTTGAGGCGGTCAGAAACAAAGGGGGGTAATTTCAGGTTTTGTCATATAGAGAACTACAGGTACAAATTATACGCTCTGTAGAAAAATTTCCTCTAAGTACGTTGAAGATATTGCTAAGTACTACTTTATCTTTTAGCGGATAGATGTCGCTATATCCTTTTGGTTTGGTCTAAACGTATTTCAAATAAAACTGTATCTTAATAATGTGATTGTGCACTTAACTCATTTTTTGTGGAAATGTCACTCTCGCCCCTCTGCTTCTGATCGCGTCAATTAAGCTCCCGTTCTGCAATGACTTCAGATAGATCAACCGAAATAGGTCCGAGAAGCATAAGCAAGCTAGACAAATACTTTATGGACCCGTTCAATGATAATAGTGTGACCCAACGAAACCAAGTTTGGAGCCAACAAACTCCGAATATAAGAGCCTTAGCCTTTAAGGGTCAATGTAACTCTACATGATTAAAAATTTTAGCCTCAATTTAAAATTTTGTGAACTACGTTTAGACCAAACCAAATTTTGTTTAAAATTTAAATTATTCTGGATTTCGAGAAAAATATAAAATTTTTCAATTTGAAACATAAGAGCCCTGACATTTGAAAAACAAGTGAGCCCCGACACACACAAAAATGTTATGAGAAACATTCAATGACTTGTAAATGCTTCAAGAAAACAGGTTGAAGCAATTTGGTTTAGTTGGCATGTGGTGGGTCTCCCAGTGACTCTAACCATCTATTTAACTGCTCACGACTCTTCTAACACCAATTTTACTCTAGTCCACCTTTTGAAGCCTCAAGGTTTCTGGGACTTCCGTTCCGAAAGTGACGACTAGGCATGGCGAACCATCCCTAACACAACAACGTAACATTGGAATTGGGAAATTTAATTAGACCTATAATTGCCTATATCATTTGTAGCGCCACTCAGAAACTTGTTGTGGCATGGTTTGAACCTCTGTCATGTAGTATAATAGGGCAGCACACTACCACCATGCCACAGCGAGCGCTTTATTTCGGCTGGTTAAGTAAAATCTGACAAGTTTTCGTAGTATAAAGCATTAACAAACAGACTAGGTTACATCTAGAGTTTCCTTCAAAGGCACAAGTTATTAAAAGGGCAACTCTAGCTAGTGACCTACTAAAAATGAGTTTAATTGTGTAGTTGCGAAGTGCTCTATATATAATATCTTAGCCCGAACTCAGTCGATTAAAACGAAGAGAATTGAATAGTCGCCCAAAACTTTATAAAAGGTACTCGTGAGTTTGTAAAGATGAACTAACAATTCAAACGACATGTTGAACTAGCGAAATTCGCTCTGTTATACGACATATTTATAGTATAAACAGAAATAAAGTTAAGAACCCATACATATAACAAGAAATCCTAAAATCTATTTGTTATATCCAAATTTTAAGCGTCCAATAAAAATTTTGAGTTTGTAGAATTTGTCTGCTTGACTAGACCTAAGATTTCAGCTATGATCGTATATCTCGTGCGGAACTCATAAGCCAATACAGCAAAGCGGTTCAGCGTATCCGCAGCTATCACTCAACACTTGCAGGACTCTTACCCACCTACAAACCAGAAAACATATACATAGGCGACCTTTCCACCCACAACCACACACTATATGACATACATACACAAATACGCCGTTATTTCGCGCCTAACATGAATTTCATTGCCAGCAATATTGAACGCAGCTGCATTGCTACATCATTTTTATCATTAAATATTTTATTTTCATATCATAAACTTTCTTACATTGAACATACACAATCATACATACATATCTACTCTTCAGTAACAACAAAATAATGCATAAATTGTTTTTTATTAAAAACCCAGAACGAAAACTTTTAAAGTAACAATAGCAAAGAATGCACAACAAAATCATAAATCAACATAAGGATTTCAGTATTACAGTGACACTTGAAAGTACAGGAACAGCATCAACAAACAGCACTTAATATACCGTGAATAAATAAATATTAGACTGGTTAAAAAAACATTTTTTTTTTTTGAAAATTATTTTTATAATATTTTTCAAAATAGCGAAAAAAATACTGCCAAGGTTTCAGACCTTAATATTAATTTTTAGAGGTCTATCATTGTTCCTCTAGATTTTTTTGAGAACAATATTAAAAAACAGATCGAATTCCACACAAAAAAGTCGAATGCAAATTTTCGTCAAGCGGGCCGGTCCGACTATTCAAGTTTGCAACATCGTTATGGTTTTCTGATTTCAAGTTTTCTTATGGAACTATTGTAAAACCGCAAAAAGCAATACGGGTCTTTCCAATACTAATCGTCAGATAGTTAAAATCGACATCTTCCGATTTTATTATAAAATAAACAAATTTTTTTTTTTTTTTTCAAAGCAATGCAAGTTCAAAGTTCCAACTTTTTTCCTTTTGTAAAGACTATTTTTTCAATATAGCGGAAACTAATTTTTTTTCAAAAAAAAGTTGGCTCTTTCATAAAGATTAAATTAAATTTCTGATATGAGAAACTTTCAATTTTTGAAAATTGTAAAAATTTAAGTTCGCCATAAAATTTTTTTTTTAATTTCTAATCGAGTTCAATTAGTTCAACACAAAATTATTCAATTTTAATCACTGTAAAACTTTTTTCTTGCTATTAGAATTTAAAAACAAATATATACTTCAATTTTTTTTTTTGTTTTTTTTTTTTGAGAATAATGTTTCAATGCTCAAAATGTTACGTCGAATATTAATTTTTGCGATTTTGAAAAATTAATATTTAAAATTTCAATTTTTTTTCTAAATATTTTTTGTTATATCCTTAACTAACCTCATATGCCATGAATATGAATATGCTAACGTTTGTTTTTAAATACAGTACTTTCTGAAATATTAAAAAAAAAAAACTTTACAAAACAGGAAAAAAGGAAAAATGTGAAATTTTGAATTGGCATAACTTTTGGAAGAAAAAAGATTGAAATTTTTATTCTTTGGCAAATCTTTGTGTTATAAGGAAACTCCCCACTAAAATTTACTTAAATCGGAAGAGGTAAATTCCAACAATTTGACGATTTGACATCGAAATACCAATGAGGAATAAGGTAAACAAAAATTCTTAAAGAAATATGAATGATAAACTGTTTTCAGAATTTAATAAAAGATTTAGTTTCGGTCTTAATACCCCAAAACACGAAATGCTTTGTGTGGGTTTTTTGACGTTAGAGCCTATCGAAGACCCGGAAGACAAATTCTCCTGGTGGATATCGATTCAGTGCATCAGAATAAATACTACTAGATCCATGCAACTGAAAAAATTTTTTCAGACCATACAACTCTCTTACAGAATTATTCACAGATTCAAAAACAAAAAAATTTAAAAAAAAAAAACCCGAATTTTTGGACCAGTCTAATAAAAATGAATATGCCTTGCCGAACCTACATAAAATTTGGTATATAAAAATCTAGGTGTTTGTGTACAATATGCAAACACACATTTCAATATGCTTACTTACATACATAACTACACACTTGTACGATTTACTTCACATATTTTACATTCCTTTATTATGGGTACTGCGGCAATTGGGTCTCACTTCACAAAATATCCATAAATCTGTCCACACCAGTTCCCTTTTATTTGTGATTTTTGTTGTTTTTTTCTTCTTCTTGCACAACCATCATTGTTGAGATATGATCCCTTACTCTACTGCCGCCTACTGCTACTTGTGTTGTGGATCCAATATGTGCCCCCAAATGAAGTGATTCCAATTCACTGGTTTTATGTGCCCACTGCCTTTTAATCACACACATTCCCTTCGATTGGAACCTGGTACATAAGCTATGTTCATATATATACATACGAGTATATACAGGATGTATCAAGTATTTTTTGACTTGATGTAAATAATTAAGAAATATCACTCTTCAACTGCTTTGACAACTCGACGAACTCTCAATTTCGTAAATTTAACATTTCCCAAAGGAGTTTACCACAATTTCTTTGGACTACAACTTGAATAATTGTCGTTAATTACAAATATCTTTCGAAGTTTTTAGGCAAACATTTTGAAGTTCAAAGTTTTCGTCTTTCATTCAGCTTAAGTTTTCTGAAATACCTCCTGTACCCTGTATGATAAGTGGTATGTGGCGTTTTTAAGTAACGCAAGCTTTTTTCCTGTCCTTTTTTGCTGCAATTTGAAACCAGTTCAAGCTCTGAAAGCAAAAGTTAAAGTCTTAATTTTTTTTTTAATGTTTTCATTATACTTTTTTATGAAATTTTTTTTTTTGTCTCTAAAGTATTTCACGACTCGACAGTTCAGCGTATTCCTTTTAATCGTTAGCCCTACATACCGACATAGGTGTTGGTTTCAAATATCAAAAAATCTCATAAAATTCATTGCAAAATATTGTATGCATTGACATTTTGTTTTTCATTTCTTGAGTTTATTAACTGATTGGAAAAATTATATAAACACTGACTAATGTCGGTCGTATTAGTTTAGTTTAAACTATTGGTTGTAGCTACAATAATTGTGATTGCAATCAATCCCCAACAGGAACAATTGAGTTATTTGAAATTTTGAAGAATCCCGTCGAGGGTTAGCATGTTATGCTGGATCGAAGTCAATCAAACACAAATTTAAAATACTTAGCTATCAAAATTGAGTTTGATTTATATACCTTTCTTGAGCAGGAAATATGTTAATAACTGTATTCCGTTGTTTGTAGATAAGTATGAGAAGAAGTGATGGAGTTTTCAAAATTTTTTTAAAAAAAATTATGAGGACAATAAGCTGAGTCTCGTCCGTTTGTCCGTCTTTCTGTTTGACCGCAAACCAGTCCCTCAGTTTTAGAGATATCAGCAAAACCCCCTGAATCTGTACCCCGTTGACTTTGTTGAAAAGTTAGGCATAGCTCAGGCTGTAATTAGGCTTCGAGACGGTGGATATAAACTTGTGCACCATGAACAATCCAGCATTCTATGTAGCTTCGAAATCATTCCTACCAGGACAGACTACTGTACCCGCTCTGCTTCACCTTATCTACCTTCAAAGGGAGAAGTGGGAGAGCGGAGAACTCATCTAGGGCGCGGAAGAGTCAAAGCTAGATGGGAGAGTTGGGTAATAAGAACATTGTGATTTCTCTAAGAAGTTCGGAAGTAGCAGGAAATTAAGGCTACCCAACCTTTGTAGCGTCTTAAATTCGGAAGTTGCCAGCATAATGGATGCGTTAGATGGGTTGATGTCTAGCGCTTTTACTGTCAAGGAGTTCAACTTTTTCTCGGACAGTCAAGCGGGAATTAATGCGCTGAGTATAACCAAGAACGCAGTTAGCGACTGTTTGGCAGCGCTTACTATTTTGAGATAAAAATCATTTAGGTGGCAGGCCATTATGACTTCCCTGGAAATTGCCATGTGGATCTCGTGGATAGAGCGGGTACTCGTGAACCGGACGTGTCTTACTCTAGGGCCCTAGGAGTTCCACTCACAACCTGTAGCCTACTTCTGGATAGGGGGGGCCTCGGATCAGCTAAGTAAGCGTGGAGCTGATACCGAGTCCTTCTGGTATATTGTCGAAGTCAGACGATCTTCGGAATCAACAGCGTTCACTAAGGTCCATCTCACCATGCTAACGGGGCACTGCCCGATGGGTGCGGTTAAATATTCTTAAAATTAAATTTTTTTTCTTCAAAAGCTATTTAATTTCAAAACTTTATGTTTTCTCCTGTTTTGGAAAGTTTACTTTTTCATTATTTCGGAAACTACTGTAGTTATACAAATAAACTTTGGCGCTTTCTAAGGGGGTACTTAAAGGTATAAAAACAAAAATAGAAAAAAAAGTTGTTTAATGAAAATTTCAGAAGAGTGTTTTTTGTTTTTTCAAAAACGGGAATTTTCGAATTTTTTTTTTTTTAATTCAAGTCGAGTTCAATTAGCTAAACACAAAATCACTTAATTGTGGTCACTGAACATTTTTTTTCGTGGTAAATATATCAAATATTCGACATCTGTTACATACGAGTATTATATAGCGAATTTGAACGATCCCCTTCGAATTTCTTTGACATTTCCTTCTTCTTATTTCAAATTGTGTTTGATCCACCGACTACAAATCTTGCTGATATGGAAATGATAGCAAATATGTATTTGTTTCGCCGCAATGCCTAAGGATGCCTTTATCTCACTATAGGTCACAGGCCTATCTAACAAAATCATTTCACGCACAGCATCAATATTTTTCGCGACAACAGAGGTGCATGGGCGACCTTCGCGAAGATCGTCATCAAACGTTGGTCTACCACTCTTAAATTCTCCGGACCATTTTTAAACAACAGTTTTAAATAGCGCTTCATTCCCAAATAACGAGCTTGGTGCTTTCACACATCATTCGGAAATCACGTTTCGAAATTCCCATATTTCACACGTTATTACTCTTTTTAATTATGTTGAAACGAAACCGAGCAGTTTAAAATCGAACAGTCAACTTTTTCAAATATGACAATCGCAGAACGCTGGCAATACTCGGAGTACTTGATTCCGCGAACTTTTGCAGTGCTCCTCGTACCTGCCTTCTAGCCCATCATTCCATCAGATTTTATTTATGCCGCCTTCATGAAAGTTATGCAGTCCTTACCTGTTTCGATTGCCTTTACAATCCCCTTCCATACATATTTATCTCTTCTTCATACCCCATATCTATTCACATTCAAGTATATGTCAAATGCTTCAATTCCAATCAAAAATATATCAGATAATATTTTACTACTTGTTACAAACATAAATATGTACATTAATTACATAATAAATAAACAAAACCGACCGATCACCTTGACCTTAACCAATTGTACATTTAAATATAACAAAAAGTTGTCATATTTGTTCAAACCCTGACATATTTATGATCTTTTTTAATTATTTAACAAATGCACTTTTCATATTCATGTTGACATGCTTATACCCCTTTTTAATTTATTTAAGTGCTCTTATCATAAAACGAAATTAGGAGTAAAAGCCTCATTATTTCAAATCAAATCAAATGTCATCTGATTCTTACAAACCAACAACAGTGCAATGTTCTTTTCTGCGTCAACTTGAAACAATAATTTGAAGAGGAAATCTTCTATACCCGTATGAACATTGCATACAACAATAACTTCTTCAACCCCCTCTTCCACCGAAAATATTTAGTTCATATCGAGCAAATGATTTTGATGCGTTTCATAAATGATAATGTTTTACAAGCAGACAAATAAGTAATGATTCAACTTAGACGTACAAAATAGGGAACACAGTCTCGAACGTTTTAACTACTGCAGGATTTCGGGATGCCTTTGAATTATAATATTGAAAATTTGAAATTGTTTCGAGCACTATAGGCAGCGTGATAAAATATCATAACCAACTACTTTATCATATTTAAAATTTTGTAGGTTCGGTAGAATGTTTTTTCTTGCCTTTGAGTTTCAGTTGCGATCATCGGTTGTTGAATTAAAAAAAAAGCAACTTGCAGTTTCCCCAGGCTTCTAAAAGTGTCCAAGAACCATATACTCCAGAGAAAAGGGCAAGCTTAATATGTAGTAAGAATACAGCCTATATAAATCCGTCCCAAATAGCTTCTGTAGATAATGCGCAAAAACTCCTTGTGTCTTTCATAATCTTCCAAATCTAACTTTAGGAACGTTTTGAAACAACTATCTTACGTAATTTAAATTTATTTGGGTCAGATTTATTAATTCGCAAGAAAGCATTTAGTGCCCCGGCATATGTCTGTCCCACGAGCAAAGAGTCTATGCACGGCAAAATCTATCTTTTTAAATTTTGTAGGGAAACAACTTCTTCTGACAGAAATATTCCCACAGTTGAAACTGCAAATTTTTTATGCTCTTTCTTTCTTTTCACTGTACCTGGGATTAGCGATCTACGCCTTCCCGATCACTTCAGCGCATATCAATCAGAAATGAACCCAATATTGGGAAGTAGGTTTTTATTTTCTCGGCCCCCGGGGTAATTTGTCGACAGCACAAAGTCGATAACTGACCCAGCACTTCTGTATCAAACTTATATGAGTACCTGGGCACAGGTATATTGAAGGCAACTATAGAGCATATGAGTATTCCCGGAGCTCTATGAGGGCACACACCATTACGGAAAATGATATACCCATGGCCTCTTTTAAATTTCGAACCCAATTTTATGGAGCAGATGTGCCCTGGTCAAATCTTTTGACCCTTATTAAATCGGGATTATCATTATCATTGATAAGGGTTTTTACCTGACACTGGTTAGTAGACACTCAAGGCGCTTGGATGGGCCTAAGCTCTTACCATTACTGCAGCAGCTGCAGATGCATCGCAAAGGAGAAAAGTGTTCAACATCTGTGTTGTCAATTTCCAACAGAAGACGGTGGACTTCTCCCAGTCAACCGTCCCTCCATGGCCTCACGAAGTGGTTCAATCCCCGGCCTTAGGCATTGAAGTGGATAGAGACCACATAGGATATCACAATAAGCAAGCTAGTAGCCTAAGTTACCTAACTTCCTAACCTAAATTATTTGAGGACAATTCTACTAGAGGGGATGCTGACCAGCAGGGCGACGAGCTCCTATGTAAACAAGACAACGTTTTCCTCTTTTGGCTTTGGAGTTCTCTATTAACTTACGTTTCATTTGATATTCGAACAGCTTCTTCGAGGTTAAGATTGATGAGAAATTAGTATTGATTTTAATTTTTTTCTGACACTGAACCTTGGTTCCCTAAAAAAAGTTGGAGCACTCAAATATATTTGCGGAATTAATAGGTTGACCTACCAGTTTAATAGTTTCGAAACCCTAATCTAACATTATTTCACGACGACTCTAAAAATCAATAAGAAGAACAGAACCTAGTTAATTGGAACTAGGAGTTAATTTCATCCATATGCTCTATAAAATATTTATATACGAAAATATTTTTAAAAATCTCAACATGAAATTTTCAAAATATTTTTACCTCCAATTTTTTACAAAACTCAAAATTTTCTTACCAAAACTTGAAGGAATGCAATTCTGTTATAAGATCGTTTAGCTTTTTCACACCTAAAACTCGTCAACAAAATGTAAAAATTTCGGGATCGTGAGACTGCAATGCTGAGATTTAAAAAAATGTTCGAGACTAGGGAGCCCATTATTCAACAGGATTATGCATGTATGTTTCTAGTGCCACAAGATAGTATAGAATTCGATGAGCAGATAAACGCGTATTGGGCTCCGCCCGGTGCATAGTACCACTTTGTTCAAGTTTTTTTATTACTAAACAAAGTTGTAATCTGCTTAAAACTATATAACATGTTACATGGTAGTACATTAAATTAAATTTCAAAAAAAAATTATTGTAATAAAGAACACAACTCTAACAAATGTAAAAATACATAATCCACCAAATTAAACCGTGAACTTTGGTGTTAATTAATTTTAGAAAAACAAATGAAAATGTTTGGCGTTTGTACTTCGTAAGCTTTCTGGTGTATGCTTTTTTTGTTTTGTAAATGCATTTGATATGGACTTGAAAGTGTTGTTATTGTTGTTGTTGCTATTGTCTGTGATGCTACGTTCTCGATACTTTATTTTGTCTTTCTTCTTTGTTCCGAGTTAAGACATTGCATTTGTCAGCTGAAGTTACAGACATTTTTCTAGATAAGAATGCTATTTAAAAGTGTATAAAGTGAGGGAGGAGTATGCGATTGCAAAAAGCAAAAGCAAGAAGTTAATAAAAGTATTTAAAAACATAATAATGTATCATGAAAATTAACTTTTTTTGTCAAGCAATAAAAACAGAAATTGTAAATAGCAGGATTAAGTGCAAAAGGTCTGTCTACAATTCCGCTCTGATCACACAATTCTATCGAAATCATCGGAGTACCTTATCTCGATCCATTCTATCGAATTTTCCAATAGAACTCCCACGGAAAGAATGATGTAAAGCAAATATTAATATTAAAATCACAATAATTTCATCTGGGTATTGTTAGAGCTTTTTTAGTTTAACGAAAAATGAAACTTTAAGTATTTAGAAACTTTTAATTCCACATCTTACACTTCATTGAAAAGGTCTTTGGAATGTTTAAACCATATCTACTTAATTATAAAATAGTGGGATGTCTAATATTTTAAGTAAATTTAATCTTAACCTCTCGCAGATATCTAAATGTAGTCCAATTAAGGATACATACCGAGCCCACTTAAGTTCCGATGTGGAGGCTTACACTCTTCCGACCATATTTTGCACAAAAGCTTTTCCATTTTCAGGGATTGGAGTATCGGGTCAGTTACCTAAACGGCTTTTAAAATTTTCCCTCCGACGTTGAATTTCTTGGAAGGATGTTGGAGCATTATTTCTGTGGGTCAGCTTATCAAGCTCCCCAGACTCGCGTCTATCGTTACAATGAACATCCCTTTCTTCATCTTGTTGTTGTTGTTTGTAGCGACAAAACACTCGTTACAATGAACATCCCTTTCTTCATCTTGTTGTTGTTGTTTGTAGCGACAAAACACTCCCCGAAACTCTCACCCCTAATTCCGTAAGAAGGAAGAAGATGGGTAATGAGAGGTGAGAGGCATCATATGCCTTGCACGTATTAGCCTTTGTGGATTTTAGTCCCCTCTTACGACCGGCATACCTAACTCGGGCATACTCTAACTCGTGTTTTTTGATTCAATGGACAGCCAGGTGGCTTGGTAGATTTTTTATGCTGAAGCCTGGCACTACCTACTACCATATTTCGGATAGAGCTCAAGGAAAATCAACCTAGTCCCGTTGGGAAAGGTTACAGACTGAAACTGTTTCCTTGCCCAGCCTGACTTTAAAGTCCCCAAGCACTATTTCGATATCATGTTGAGGACAGCCTTGATATGTTTATTCCAGTTGATCATCCTTAACCACGACGTCGATCTTCTCTGTCCGCGCTTGGTTGCGGATCGCCACGAAACTTTAGTCCAACCGCACTTGTCAGTGCTGTCTCTTACCTACGACTTCGCTTCTCTGTAGCACACAGAGCAAGGTCCTATTTTTTCCATATCTTAGTCCGCTCAGCCGCCGTGGTGTGAAGGTAGTGTTGCCGGCCTACCACACCGAAGGTCCATGGTTCGAGCCCTGGTACAGGTAACATCAAAAATTATTTGAAAAAAGTTTTTCAAAAACGGGGTCGCCCCTCGGCAGTGGTTTGGCAAACTCTCCGAGTGTATTTCTGCCATGACAGGCTTCTCAGCAAAAATTCGTCTCCTTTGTAGATGCCGTTCGCAGTCGGCAAAAAACTGTAGGTCCCACCAATTTGTAGGGAAAATTCAAATCGGCACACCACAAATTGGAAGAGAAGCTTGGCGCAAAAATCTCTTAGGAGGTTTATGATGATATACCTGTTGTATATCGCGCCATAGAGAGAGAGAGTCCGCTCACCTCATACCCTGTAGGTACATGACACAATGTCGAAGTCCTTCAAACGTTTGCCATAATCATCATCAGGAAAGAGAGTTCTCATATGAGCCTTTGTAGATTTCTTCTTTCAAATTTGTTTTTATGGAGCTGTTTCCAACCCCAGTACACAACCCTGCTCCGGGATTGCAGAAAATACTTACTCATTTTTATACCGAGCCTATGTCTAACACAAACGCCCGGAACCCCACCTCCTGGTTAACATAAACTGCAAAATCTTAATGAGCCCTTAAGATCTCTCTTTCTACCGCTGCCCAAGATGTTATTAGGTGTGGCTACCGCATATTGTAACTCAATTTGGTCGGGACAAACGCGAGCCATACCGGCTATTTTAGAAATGATTCGGACGCACTTCAGTACCTCCTAGTCAAATTATGGAAGCAGGCCCGGAGAATTAAAATCTTAAGCAAAAATTGCATTCTGACGAGCTTATACATTTCAAAGACCTTCATTACCGGGTGTAGGATATTTTTAAGTTAGTTCAATATTCCCATAAAATACATACATACATACATAGATACATACATAGTACATACTGTAATACTGAAATCTTTCATCAACGTAATCACGCTGAGCTCTTTTCTTACAAAGCCAAAAAAAACTAACATAAACCAAACATTATTTTTTCTTTTTTCACACATTTTGGTTCATTTTTCGTTCGACGGTCGAAACAAAAAATTAAAAATTTTCAAATATAGCGACTCGACGGCAACAAGCGGTGAGATTAAAAATGCATTAAATACCGCCGCCACTAAAAGTAATGCCACCGCCGATGGCAACGACGAAGATGCGCGTCGTGGCGATAAATCGAAAAAGTTCGGACGCAGCAAATCGAGCGATATCTTAAAAAAAGATGCTGTTGCCTTGCCCTATGATAAGGGCAAGAGCACTTTGACACGCCTAAATTCGCTCAAACAATGGGGACGAAATCGTTTCAAATTTATGCAGCGCACCGAAACCACAGCGCCAACAACAAGCAGTGATAGTGGCACACATGATATGACAACAACAAGCAGCAGCAGTAATGGTACGCAACAGCAAGAAAGCGCCACAGCTGAGAAAACGGAAACGAGTAACGGTAATAATATCACAGCAACGAGTAGTGGCGCAATGAAAAGCAATCAATCAACGCGTAACAACGCTACCACAGGCGACATTGATGATGAATGTGTAGTGCATGAGCTGGTGAGCCAAAAGAACGAAGGACGATTTTCGCATGAACGAAAACCGTCATATTCGTCGTCAGAGAAGAGCATGAGTGTGAGTAGCAGTGGGCACCTCAAAGGTAAACTGCATCTGGCCACTTGTGGTAATGTGGTGAAGCTGCGTGATACCTCATCGTTGAATCGTCAACGACGTATTGGTATTACGGCCAATGGTGCATTGAGCGGCGGCAAAGAAGAACAACCGCATTCGTCGAGCGGTAATTGGAGTGCAAGCTCTGAATCGGGACGTGCCTCGATAGGTAGCGAAATAACAATACAACCCAAATCGAGTGCTTCGAATACATCGCTCAATGTGTCTAGCTTCCATCCGGGTAGTGGGCCGCCATCTTCAATGATGAGTCGGCGTCGCTTCTTGAATACGTCCGCCTCGAGTAGTGTAACAAGTGAGGGTACCGCTACACCCGATTTACAAGTAACCGATGGTTCCTATCCAAATCATTTGGATGATGAGACAAGCTCGGCATACTCTTGCGACACAGAAGGCTATTACACATCATTCCACATGGATAGCGGTTTACGTACGCTCAAGGAAGAAGATCCGCCAATGACACCATTACAACACAATCAAATGTTACACACAAGTAATTACTCCTTCGGCAGCCAATCCAACCAGACTGTGCTAACTGCTGAAAATGAATATGAACTCTTCGGTAAAGGTTCCACATCGACAACAACAAGTTCAGCGGGCACTGTTTGCACAACACTGCTCGTGTGTGGCGAACAAAGTAGTCTGAATAGTGGTGTGGGGCCAGATGTGCCCGAGCGCATTAGCTCATTGGGTAAATTGAATAAGAATTGTCACAGCAATAGCGCTAGCACCAGCACGCTTGAACGCAGCTACTCCAGCAGCACTATAGGTAGCACTCTAGAACGCACTGGCACCATAAAACGCAATGTAAATGCTGCAGGTCTTAAATTGACTACAACCAATGGAGTTGCGGAAGATATTGATGGCGCGAAAGGTAGCTTTGATACGCCCGAGTCACAGGAAGATGAATTCGATTTTGAAAAACGTATACGGCGACGCTCTGCGCAACCATTACCAGGGATGATGGCAATGTCCGAGGTGGATTGTTCCGAAAGCTCAGATTTGGAGGGCGTGGAACGTATTGAGCGTATCAAACAGAAAACAGCAATTAATGCCAAGCGCATACCATCCATGTGTATAATAACGCCAACAACTAGCGATGACGAGAACCAAAGCAAAGATGGCGACAATGACGATGGTGACGACGACGCTTACGATCCAGACCGTACTTTAACACCACAAAGCTCGCCATGCTCTACGAAAGCAATGCGCACAGCAGAAACTACCTTCAAAGTAGAAATCAATGAAGTTACTGGCTATTGCACTGTGAATTCAGAGGAAACGGTGTTGGCAGCGTCTAAAATACCTGAAGCACCACGCACGCCCACAAAAAGCGCTGGCAAGGACCACAATTTGAATGTGGTGAAACGAAATTCGAATTATGCGCTGAATATGTTCGAAAAGCTCAGAGTGGCTTTGCCAAGCATTAAACGTTCTCCAAGTAAAAGCGCTCAACAGCAGGAGCATGTAGTCGAAGATGATGATGAGCTCTACGATACGGCGGGTGAGTATGTAACCATAGCTGACATAAGCAACAACAATCGACACAATCAATTACCCACGCCAAAGGCGGTGGGTGCTAGCTCCCTTGGAATTTATTATTCCAATGACATAGTTCGTCGAAAGCTCGACATTGCTGCAACTACTTCCACTTCCGGTAATGCAACGGCAACAGCGTCTACGAAAGCTGCCGATTTGGCCTCGGCGGCTGTTGCAGGCAGAAGGCGGGAGAATACCACCACCACCGAGTATATCTCATTGAATGAGCTGCCACAGCATTTGCGTAAAGTGGGCGATAGCTTATATAGCGGTAGCGTTGCATTGAGTTCAACTGCCAACAATGAAATTACAGTCACCGATGGCACAGCAACAACAATGCAAAATGGCGACAACTGCGCAGAATCCGCACAACAAAGCAACAAAGCATACGCAATTGTCGAAACTGCCGTGCCCATGTATGCTGAAATTAGCGAAGTACGAGAACAGTCTGCAGTCTCTCCGCAAACGCTGCAAAACAAAGGTGCTCGCGTGCGTTTAAATTCGCAGGGAAAAATTATTTACGATTCGGATAGTCTGAAGAGGCGCAAAGGCGCACATACAACATTCGCACCTGGACCGTATGTAAAAGAAACTGAAAGTGCACTCGGCGCGCCTCAAATTACAAGTGGCTGCTTACAAACAGACGACGCACAACGCGCAGTGCAGCAAGTGCAAGCTCCAACGCCAACACAACACACTCAAACGCAGTTACAATTGGGTAGTGAAAGTGTAAACGCAACAAAAACGAATAATTCCATATTGGGTAGAACAATAGCAGCAGCAACAACAACAACAGCGGCCAAATTACTTTTACTAAATGGTGGTGTAGCGGCCACACGAAAAATAGCCAATGTGCGTCCCATTGTTGCAGCGTCACCACTAACGTTAGCCAGACAACAGCAGCAGCAACAACAACAACAACGTTTACACGCCGTGCAATCAGCTAAGTCTCCAACAAATATGTCTTTGTCGTCTGGCTTGTATGAAGAGCCACATGCGGTCACACAAATGGCAGCGCTTAACAGCAGTTACCAGGACAACAAGAATCTTTTAGCGAACAATACGAATCCTTTCTTCCAGCAGCACATAATTGCGCCCACAACACCGGTGGCTACATCGCCAAAAGCAGCGCTATTAATGATGCCATCACCATCGGCAAAGTCCACTTCGTCCACGGGCTCCACTATTTCGTCGAGTGCATCAACGAATACCAGCACCAGTGGCACATCGAGTGCATCCTCAACCAAGGAAAAAGGTAAGCAAATTATGTACGATAATAGTTGTAATATGCTCTCTATAACCCATACTGCTTTTTCACCCCAAACAATAAATACGAACTATAACCCAACAAACAATCAAGTTTGTTGTGTGACAGACAGTATTTGTACGGACAAAAATGCGACGCAGGAATTAAGCGAAAGTTTGGTAGCTCTTACGCTAGAGGAAACCAATACAAACGTAGAGATAAGCTCGGACACCTACAGTGTACCTGGTGAAAAGTATGCTTCAGCAGCACACAGTCAACCCTTAGTAGCACAAGCACCCCAATATGATGTACCCAAGAGGACGGTGGTGGAAAATTACGCATCAATGGCGGCCTCCACGCCATCCAAATTGCCTAAAGATATGCTCCCACCACCCTTACCGCCCAGAGGAAGGGTACAACATATGCGTAATGGCATAGCAGATGCTGGTAATGCATTTCCGTCTGTTGCTGTGACGTCGTCGTCGCAAGCAAACATCAGACATACGCCAACAACACAACTTGATTCTTCATCCACAAGTGGAGTGGGAAATGATGACGTTGATTTCGTTGTGAACACGAATGCGAGTAGTAAAGCAATATCGATTTCTACAACTGTTGACCTAATTGCTGTTACGAGGCAGGTTTCCATTTCGACTATTGCACCAACAACAACACAAACTCTTCCATCGCCCTCATATTCGCGTAGCAATACGCAGTCAGCAGTGGCATCCACTTCCACAACTACATCCACTCCCAACTTTACTACAAAATCCAACTTCTCATCCACCTCCACCCCTTCTATGCAACGCCGTCCCTTAAAACGCAATAACAGCTATCGTCTTGCCAATGATGAAGTTAAGTTGGAAATGAACAAAGAGAATCTTCACATTTATGCTGAGGACAATAGTTTGCTAACGCTAACAAAAGCCACTTTTTTGCCACCCACTGCCTCCACGCAAAATAACAACAACAGTCATTCAAATGCTCGTATTAATACAACAAATAACAACAATACCCAAAGTAATTCCCATACACTGCCGCATTCATCAGGTGCCATGAAAACCAATACAAATTCCAACAATTTGCATACAAAAGTTGCAGATAATGATAGCGCAAAGGCCAATGGCCAACGTAAAATTGCTAAATCTTTTGAACGTTTAGTGGATGAGTTTTCATTGTCCACCACCTCAATTGATTCTTCGTATTTACGTAATAAATCATTGGAGAATTTCGATGATTCGCCATCAATACTCGTACTAAATAATAATGTTGGTGAACATAAAATGCCGGAGACTGCTGGTGATGAGAACTCCGATAGCGATAGTGAGAGTGAGCTGGATGAATTGTCACCACCACCAGCCCATACTAAATTCCATAAGTCTTTTGTAGAAAATGTTTTGTTGAAACCGTTCAAGGTAGTTAGGCCAACTGATGAGAATGACTGTAGGCGCCGTAGAATTCTGCAAAAATTTGAGGTAACCGAAATTTGGTAGTATCAAAGAACTTAAAATATTGCAAGGCTGCTCGTTTTGTCTTGTCATGTACAGTTTTTAAGTGAGTTGTGTTTATTTTTATGTTATATAATTTGATATTTTATGGTAGTTAGGCAGATGCCAACATAGTTCAGCCAATTAAAACCTAGCGGCTTCGCTGACTAGGCCAACTTGTGCGAATGAACGAATATGCGCCGGCCCTGAAAGTATTCTTATCAGCACGCGCTGGTGGAAGCAGAGGAAGAGGGAGATCACCACTCCGATGGAAGGACGCAGTGTAGAGCGATTTGCCATCCCGTGGTATCTCCAATTGGCGCCATTTGACGCAACGAAGAAACGACTGGCGAGCTATGTTGGACGATCTAAATCGCCCAGGCTGTTCGAGGACCATTTAAAAAAAGAAGAAGGCTTTAAATTCCATGTTCCTCATAAGTATACTCAAACACAAAATGCGAACCTTTTGTCCCTGAGTAACAAGAAGATATGTTAAGGCTTTCATATTCAGCCATCTAATAAGAATTATTGAAAACCTAAGTTCAATAAGATATATGTGGTCTCACCATATTTAGTAAATACGGAAATTTGTGGTAAATACTACCTCAAAGTTCCATAGTGACAGTTTCCGTCGTTAAGTTCTAATTGCTCTAAAGTGTTTATTTTTTGGGAATAATACTTGACACTTTTTTACCAAAGCGCACACTATTTTTTTGTTAAAAAAAAATGTTCGCATTTAGCACATTTAATATGCCACCATACAGTCAGATTTGTTCAAAAATAGTTGTAATTTGAAATTTTTATTAGCACCATAGCAGCTTTGGTATTAAATACTACCTCAAAGTTCTACACTGTCAGTTGCCATCACTATCGTGTCGCTCTAATTACCCTAAACTCGTTATTTTTGAGAAATAATACTTTTAACGCGACCATTTTCCTAAAAAAAGAGAGCCATACTTATTAAATAAATAAATGAAATTGAATCCACTTAGAAAATGGAGTATAGCCTCCTTACTAACTACGCCAAAACTAATTAAAAGATCATTATGAAACTTTGTACACATATTTTTGAAGATATTAGATTTAATACCTTTTTTAAAAAAAAAGGAAAATGTCAGGTGAGGTGGAAGGAGTCATGGCACTTCGTATACAAATGGGATTTTGCGTGCTTCATAGCTCTGGAAGTACTCATGGTAGAATACTGAAAATTGGTAAAAAATTATAGGGTTAATATCCAACAGTCCTAGAAAAATGACGGCTAAGAAAAAAGTGGGCAAGGCACTTTTTAATATAATTTTAATAAATATTGCTCTGCAACTTTTTCTAGGAGCTATGTAATATTTGGAATAAAGTTCCTTTATATGAAGGAGCACGATTAGAAAGAAGACGCGATAGGGATATGGATAAGAATAGGAGAGAGATAGGTATAAGTGCACAACAAATCGCATCTACCACACTGCAACATTACAGCGACGTGACTACAACGTCAGTAAAAAGTAGTTTTACAGCCGGTAGCCGTATAGCATACAGAAAAGTCATTGTAACAACACTAGTCGAAGTTCAGTTCCAGCTACCTAACGGTAAAATATTGTAATTTTTGTTTGTCAAATCTAGAATATAGAAATATAACGAAACGATAGTAAATATTTATTCATGTCCTTTGTGAGATGTGTTTTCAAGTTTGAAAATGGAAATTTGGATAAAAGTGTTAATCAGTCTCTTCTTTGAGAGATAACAAAATACAGCATAATTTTTCTAAAATTAAATACTCCAACATTCCTTTGTAAACTCCCTAGCTCAGCCAACTTCGATTTAAATATCAAGTAAATAGGTAAAAAAAATTATAGTAGGATTCTTTCCATGAAATCAGAATCTCAACTTGAAACTTTTAGGTTAAACGTAGTTTTAGAACAAATCTGGCTAATACGTACCGAAATAAAAATTTTCGGTTTTTTTGAAGCTCCATAAATCAACATCTCTGAGAATGAAAGAGTATGAAAGCATTTCCCTTTAGTAATAAAGTTCGAAGAACTTGGAACCGCTCAATTCTTACGACACAAACTTCGGCTTATGTTTTTATAACATTATGTAGTGTTAGCATAGGTAATTCGGGTTCGTTATCTATTGCAGGTCTTTCTTGGCTATAGTTTGTTTCATCGACCTTGACATGATGCGTTATTGAAACATATATGTACATCGTCAGATCATGGCACTCAATCTTGTTTCAGATAAGGCTGGCTTTCTCAGAGTCATTCTCTTTGCTTTTTTTAATGTTCTCAAGAATCCTATCACTTCAAGAGATCGAAGATTATTTTGGGAACTTAGAACTGTATAATTAACGCTTGTTCAATCAATATCAACTCGGTCATAGCTAAACGAGTTGTAACAACAATTTTTACCAAGCAATTAAAATCGGTGAAAAGCAAAGGAGTTGGGGTTCAATTTTCTACAGAACTTTTCCAGAGAATGCAAAATTTAGTCGACCTTTGCGTTATTATAAGTAATATTTATGTCAAGCCTTGTGATTTACACAGTAATTAGATTCTTATAGCCCTCTTCGATTCATCGTCTTTCTTTTTGATTTTGTATCTACAATAACGGTCGACATAAAGATAGGCCCTTAACATGAGAATGTTTTAGTTTACCATGCAAAAAATTTGTATGTATGTTGTGGTAGTATCCCTGCAAAAAACGAGATAGTATAAGGGCACTCCTAAGAAATCCTTTTTCATATAAAATTGTGTTCCAATTTACATGGCGATGTCCTGGGAGAAGATCACATACTCCAACTCGCATAACGCCATTTATTTGCTTCTGAGTGCTTTATGGGACACCTACGGAGGAGTACTTTCTAAAAACTACAAAAATATTACTTCGTGGTGTACTCAAAGCAAAGAGAGAGGGGAAGTATTTGTACTTTTAAGAATCACCTACTCTTACCTTTGACGATCCGCGTGCGTGTAAAAAGCCGTTTGTTAATGTATGAAGGCCAAACATAGTTGAATTCACAGGAAAGGGATTGCGGGCATTGATATAGAGCTAAAGAATGGTGGAGCATACGCACCAGTATGAATTGCTGAACAACAAATACCCTACTAGTCATACACGTACTAGTACGAAGGTGTCTACAACTTAAACCCGGATAATCCTACAAAGAGACTTAATATCGTTAAGTATATTTTCTTAAGCTACTTTAACATTATACTCCTAATTGCCTTTCTTATGCCCAATGAACCCTTCGCAAGGAAGAAGTAGACTAGCACACATAACTGTACAATGATATCCATTTAAAAATATAGCTAAGTGCGCCTATATAAGTGCCCGCCCACAAAGGCTCTCTATATCAGCGCAATGATATTAATTGCAAGACTAAGACAAAAACTACTTACATTATATTCCACATAATTGCGATATCACACACACAAATATATTTATGAGGATGCAATTAGCAAACTTAAAGAATTGTCGACTTTTAGTCTTCAGTCTCGGCTTGCTTTTTTACACTTTGGCTACGCTAATTGTCTATCATACGGCTTTCAAGAACGCCTCTTCTAAACTTGACCTTTTTGTCACTGCAACAAAAAAGGAAAAGCCTGTAGATCTTCTTCATTATATGAGTTTATATGAATATCGGATGTAGTGTCTGCATGGCTTAGCAGTGAAGGTATACTCGTATGAAAACCTCTTCATTATTCTTTTTTCCATTATTACTTTCTTATTTTTTTTTCTTTTTTCAATTAACATGATACCCAAGTAGGCTCTTATAAATATGTAGGGAAGTAGATGAATACGTATGTAAATACATACATATGTATATTAGGCATGGGAATATTCGAATAAAAAATCAATAATTCGAATAAGGCTATAAAAAATTCGAATATTTAATATAGTATAAATGACAACTATTCGAATAAAAGGTATTCGAATAGTTAAACAAATATCACTGCAGATTACGCACACTTTTGTACACGCAAACATACATACTTATACATACATACAAAAGGTGAATGCATGCTCATAGGTACAAGCGATGAAGACAGTGAATTTCGCTTCCGACATCCCTCGTATTTCAATACAACTATTCGAATACCACTATTCTAATAATACAGGGTGGCGCAAAAGTAATCCTCCTATCAGAAAATGCTATAAATTTTGCGATTGGCCCCTAAAGTCAGTTCTGTTTTGACATTTGTGTAGTAAACACATGCGAAATACACGTTAATAAACAATGTTACGCTACACTGCTCCATAACGCGGAATATTGCTGACTATTTATTTGACCAATAATCGGTCGGGGCCAAACGGTTACTGTGAATGGTGAGCGCTACAGAGCAATGATCAACGAGTTCTTTTTGCCGCAACTTGATGAATTGGGATTGGAAAACATGTGGTTCCAACAAGACGGTGCAACAGCACACACTGCACGTGCCACAACCGATATGCTGAACATCGGAAGCTTACTTTTGCGCCACCTTGTACTATTACGAATTTTTTGAAACGAATATTTTTATTAGTTTATTCGAATAGTATTTATTCGAATATTATTCGAAAATAGTCCCACTACTAATGTATATAGTTGTGAACTGAACATCGTTATACATTGTAAAGATCTATTTACATACACATAATAAAATTGTAATAGAGCAATGTTTGTTTACACCGGAGATATTAAAAAACAAATTGTAGGAGGGTTTAATTGGAACAATAGAAGCCAAATAACTATTTTTAGAATTTTTGTCGGTCTGTTTGTATGTTTGTTGGCTTATCAGTTAAAAACTGCTGTATAGAATTTAATGCAGTTTTTCCCGATTTATTGCTACATATACAAGTTAAAGTTTAGGATGCGTTTTACCGCACTGAAATAATTTATTCCTCCAGTACACAGTGGTGGCAATAAAAATTGGATCAAAACTATTTTGTACATATATGTAGTTAAATTAATACAGATTGTACATAATGGATATTACGTAAAAATGCATACGGCTAGTCTCTATTAAAGTAACAAAAGTCAAATTAAGAATTCTTTAAATTTCTGCCTGTCTTTTTGCATGCATGTTTGTGCGCGGAACACTCAATAACTATAACTCATTCAATGATTTCTTCGCCAATGTTTTTTTTGGAGGTCTAGTTTGAAATACAGAACACGTGCCCCCTATTGCTGTGCTGATAATACTGCTTTTTATTTAAGTGCGTGGCGAAGCCTCGCTCAAAAATTTAAAGTCGAGAAAATTTTGTTTAAGATTTAAATTTTTTATGAAATCGTACCCCATATTAAGAAGGTTTGTTTATTCTAAACCCCATATTCAAAAAAATTAAAAAAAAAACTTTTTAAAATGACACTTTCATACAAGTTTTGAATTATAGGAGCTTCATTAACCTTTTTCATTTTTTAAGAATATAAAGGTACAATTTTCATAGAAACAACTATATAGTTTCGCTAAGATGTAGTTTTTTAAGCAAATAATCCATGCAGCAATTCAAAAAGTAGCGAATATCAAATGCAAGCCTTCGAATCTTTTATACATTCGTCAACATAAATTTACCTTAATCTGACTCCGGGTCATTCCGGTACTTAAGTCTACTAAATCCCGGAATTCCCCATAAAATATTTACCCAGGATCATATCTCTATATATAATTAAACTGTAACAAGTCGATGTCTGTGCATTACAGACAACAAAGTTGATATGAGGGATCATTATTCGCCAAATAGAATCCAAAGAAGCAGTTTTGAGAATTTTTGTATGTCTGTTTGTTCGCTTTTCTGTTGAATAGAATTGTATAGAACTTTCAGCGTTTCATTACTAGAGGTCTATCTTAAAATATGATTAGATGAGCACTGAAGATACAAGGTGGCGCAAAAGTAAGCTTCCGATGTTCAGCATGTTCTTGTTGGAACCACATGTTTTCCAATCCCAATTCATCAAGTTGCGGCAAAAAGAACTCGTTGATCATTGCTCTGTAGCGCTCACCATTCACAGTAACCGTTTGGCCCCGACCGATTATTGGTCAAATAAATAGTCAGCAATATTCCGCGTTCTGGAGCAGTGTAGCGTAACATTGTTTATTAACGTGTATTTCGCATGTGTTTACTACACAAATGTCAAAACAGAACTGACTTTAGGGGCCAATCGCAAAATTTATAGCATTTTCTGATAGGAGGATTACTTTTGCGCAGTAACCGTTTTTCACCGACCGATTATTGGTCAAATAAATAGTCAGCAATATTCCGCGTTCTGGAGCAGTGTAGCGTAACATTGTTTATTAACGTGTATTTCGCATGTGTTTACTACACAAATGTCAAAACAGAACTGACTTTAGGGGCCAATCGCAAAATTTATAGCATTTTCTGATAGGAGGATTACTTTTGCGCCACGCTGTATAAATATTGAAATCGGACTCCTTCTGTTACAAGTTCAGAGACGCAGCGACGCGTGGCCGGGTTTACTAGTCTTTCATACATTCGTTATCATAAATTTACATTTACCAGACTCCACGTAGGTCCAGTACTTGGACCCAAATATTCTGAATCCTAGCATCCTCAATACCTAGGGCCATATCCTTAACAAAATTGAAGCCAAATACCAACTTTAAGACGTTTTTAGCAAATGAATTCATCACGTTCGGTATTTAATTTGACCACGTTGTAGTTGGTGTTAATGAGTTTATCTATTACACAGAGCATAGAAATGTAATCTGAGAAAAATATCATTTGTATCTTCGCGAACTCTAATGTAACCGATAGTGAAACATTATTCTGTCACCCAGTTGATTGGGAGCCATCCAATTTTCGGTGTTGTCCCATCAATAATATCCTTTTTCTTTGCATGTTTTCAGAAGTATTCTCTCGCACTCCCCCTACCCCTTTTCCCCATATTATTTCTTACTTTTTCTATTAAATTCCCTTTCCTTTCTGCTTTCCTTTCTCCTTTCCATTCAACAATATTTGCAGTCCCTTTCACTTTTTCCTTCGCTTCCTTCCTCCTTTTCCTTAAGCTCTGTACAGCCGCCAAAGAAACAACATATTTTTTACATAACAACACAAAAAGTATGCTGCGCGCTTTTCCCATGCATGCACTCATACGAAAACAATTTATTTGTCAAATCATGAAAAGGTTATATGTACATATATGTATGTATGTATGTATAAAGTCGTGTTCACACTAAGTATCGGATAGGCGCAAGCTCTAGCTGAAAAGACCTTCTCCCGGTCATTGAATGCTCAACTCTTGGATATCTGCTGAAGGCGTTGAAGAACGTGATTAATTTGTTTGCTTTTTATAAATATGTACGAAGTGTGGCTTACTTATGTTGACAAGTTTTAAAAGCAAAATGCTGTCATTGATCTTTTGCATCGTGCAAACATAACGGCGGAAGTTACGTAGGTAACCCATGCTCACCCTTACATACATATGTGTGCCCAAGCGTACTCGTTTGCACTTAAGTCAAGGATGGAAAACTCATGGACACTTTTGAGTCTATTTTACTACGTTTTTTGTGTTGTTTTTATTTTTCAATTTTTAATGGCCTTTTGAAACATAATGAGAAGAATATGTATAGTGCGTTTCATAACTATAGCACTCTCAAAGAGTATTCTTTCAAAGATGTGCACAAAGTTTATATTGCAGATTTATATTGCTCTTAAATAAGAAAAATATTGAAACTCAACTGATTTTAAGTATATGAACGATTAAAATATATAAATTTTGAGTGTGCTATAGTTATGTAAGAACATACAGCTGTGTTCAATATAATAGTATTGAAATTAAAATAGATACCGTCCGACGAAATAAGAATAAACTGTGATTTTAATAATTTTCATTCAAAATATAGCGAATTCCATAATAAAAACCACATAAAAAGAAATTTCAAAGTTTACCCAAAGTTCAGGAAAGTTAATTAAACTTAAAAAAATGGCCTTCAAATTTCTCGGCAGAGTTTCTAAAAGATTTTTGAGTACGCAGTTTTTAAGATCAATCAATTTTAGTTAGTGTATTTTAGAACTCGCTGAAAAATTTCTCTGAATTTTTAGAACTTTTTTCGTCAAGGGTGTAGAGTGATTTCTTCCATACAACGCATGAAGAAAAATAAATTTTGTATGGAAAAAATATCCAACATCCTTCACAAAAAAAATTCTAAAAATTCAGGGGAAATTTTGTGTTACTTGCAGATTATTATGGTAAAAATGATAAAACTGCGTACTTACAAATTTTCTAAAAACTCTTTCCAAAAATATTGAAATTTTGATTTAAATTTTTAAAAGTTTAATTAACTTTCCTGAAGTTTGTGTAAGCTTTGAAATTTCTTTATATGGTTTCTGTTATGGAATTCGCTATATTTTAAATCAAAACCATTAAAAACACATCTTTTTATTTCGTCGAACGATATCCAATTTAATTTCACTACTATTATATTGAACACAACTGTACATGTTTTAAAGCAGAAAACCCAATGTAAAGTTTTGTAGCCCATCAAATTCTAGTACAAATTAAAAGTTTCTTAAAAGTCGATTAAAATTTTTAGAACTTCTTTCAACACATTTTTCTGTTTGGGCTCACCATATCAGTATCGAGTCAATTTAGAACCAGTTTCGATGACGTGCAACTCGATGGTTGATCTACGGATATGATGCCTCTCACCTCTCATTACCTATCTTATCCTTCCTTACGGAAGGAGGGGTGACATGGCCTAGAAGTTTCACTGGTCATAAATCGCTACCACGACAGTCGGGCAGTACCGCAAGGGAGTATCGGAGTGTACCGGGTTAAAATCCGGCCAAGGACTGTTAATTCGACAACACTCCCCAAAACCTTCGGGGAGTGTTTTTGTCGTTACGACAACAACAACAACAGTGCTTTGTATCGTTCGCCCAAGTCCATTTCTGCCATCGCAACTGCTAAATTTTCGTAGAAAATGCTAAGGTGCATTTCTTTTTCATGGCACTTTTCATTAAATTCCAAGGATCAACACCAAATGCCGAAAACATCCCAAAATCATTATTCATTCTCCACCACGTTTTACAGTTTGGATCACCAGATGGCTCTGAGTTGCTTTCCCAGTGTTTGGCCTAGAACATTGTATGACATCTGAGTTGGGGATTTATTTTATATTCATCTGACCATAAAATAATTTTCCAGTCATTGATGGTCCAGTGTGCTGGCGTGATGAGAACGCTTAAAGAGCTTTTTTTGTTTTTAACTGGTAGCTTTGGTTTCTTAGGCTTTTTGACAGGAAAACAACCAAAGTTCTAAGCGCACGTCGTACAGTCCACACGCTAGACTCACAACTAATGCTTTGCGCTGCTTCTTTTGGTGTATTTACCTTTCTGCACATTAAATATCAACGTTAAACAAATAACTTTTATAATATTTCTATATGCAGTTCCCTAAATCACAGATATCGCCTTACACATTTTTTTCAATGATCTACTTAATTTACATTAAAAAAAAAACTTTCGACTATTTCCCTAAAGGACAGCTTGACTTGACCACGTACAGACATACTGACTGCTTATTTGATACACTTCAATTTTGTGCCAGCTGGGAGCCACTGTATATAATTATCCAAAACAATTTATTTATTACAAATAATTATCAAATGCCCAGTTAATTAATTTTTAGTATTAACTCTAAGATATTAAGCACTGTTAATAATGAGACTTTTTGTCGGTTAGTTATATGTTAAATACTTAGGGCCTGCCGAATAATTTATGTACACTAGACTGGTCCAAATATACATATATTTTTTTTTTTTGAAATTATATTGATTAAAAATTATTTTGGTTTTATGATTTCACATTTTTACTTTGGAAATTTTGGAAAAACGTAAAAATCAATATAGAAAAAACAAATTTTAAAAAAGAGTTAAATACTAGATCCGAATCCCACATCGGCATTTACCCAGGGGTTCAAGTTCGGTCTTAAAATAGGGTTGAATTCGCTCTGAGATTCCTATACTTTAGTAACAATTTTGATAAAATAATGGTTTTAGATAATGTACGGTATAAGTTCATTCCATCGAGTAAACAAAATTTAGGTCAAAAAAAAAATTTTTTTTTTTCAATTCAATAGGAACAAATTTTTGAAAAGTAAGTTTGAACAAGATTTTTGACGCCAGTTTTTACACCATACAATTTCGTTTAAGTGCTTACGTATTTTGACCTTTTTGACAAATTTTCAAAATTAAAAATTAAAAGAAAAACATATCAATATATAAAGTTGATTACTCTGGAACGGCCTGACGAAAATTTAGTGAAAATGTTTTGTGGGGAATTTAATTTCCTACAAAACTATATGCAGATACATTTCTTTGCTTCAATCGTTTGTTAGTTTTAAAGCAAAAATTAGATCAGTCTTTCAAAATCTAGAATAGCAAGGATAGAAGTTCAGAAATGAATATTTGACATTTTTTATTCGTCATTTCGATGCTTAACAAAAAAATTAGTAAGCAAAAAGAATTATAAGAGTTCACAATGTTGGTTGCTGTCTCCCAAGCGACAAATTTACATTTGATTTTCAAGAAAATTTCAAATCAAAAATCTGTTTGTTCTTTTATACATAAGTCGCTAAGTGCTTACGAAAAAAAAATCGGCTATTAAGATCTGTTACTTTTACAGTATTTTTTGACGATTCTTAAGAATAATATCAATATAATTTTATTTGGCACAGTCTAATGTATACATATGAAATTAAATTTCTTTTCAATACCTAAATAACTGTATTTGCATACTATTTACCTTTTAATAATTATCTTTGCTTGGGTAAGAAGTTGTCGCCTATTCGGCACAGATCGTTTAAAGTTTGAAAATCTAAATATTTATATGACAGCCAATATAAACACTAATTTTTGTTCAAATTTCTGTATAGGCATATTTAATAGTAGGCAAACTATAACAAGAATGACGAAAATACCAAGATTAGTTTCATTTTCAACTCAATTACAAACTGTCCAAACTCAAAGTAGTATTTTTTTGCTTGGTATTTTCTTATTAATTTGACTACTAATCGGGGACAACGCGTTGCATGAGTCTTTCGAGTAGATTTCAACGAGCTGACGATTTCATCCTTATGAAAATAATTCACCCAAGCGAAGATATGCGTTTATTAAATATTTATGTCACCCATGCACCATGTGAATAAAATTGCATAATATAATACAATTTGTAACTAATACTATGTTCAATTAAAACAAAAATGTGTATAAAATATATATGTATTTTCATCTAATACCATCACCTAACAAATAATAAATAACACTATTTATAATTATAATAATAATAAATAATTGTAACTATCAATAATGCATTTTGAAAGTTTTTTGCACTATTATTTTATGTGAATTAAGCATTTTTGAGGAATCAATAATTGTCAACAGACTTAAATTTATGTTTTGTTTGCATTGAAGCTGTGAAAAATGAGTAAAAAAAATTTTAATAAATAATTTATGTTACAAAACTAACATTAAAATCTAAGCATTTGATATTATGGGCGCTAATTTTTCAAGTGCCATATTTTTTGTTTGTTTTGCCTCGTAATTCCATATCAAATAAATTGTGCAAAAGACTTCTGTTACTTCATTATTCGCATGTATGTATGTACAACACCCTGTATGTATGTATGTGCGTCTATATGGGGTAGTAGTTGGCCATTTTTGCTTTTTCACTTTTTGCACACTCATACATATGTAAATATATATTTTTTTAAATATATAACTTTCTCACTTTTTAGTTCTCTTACTAATTTCCCTAATTCATTTTTTTCTTAACAACATCCATTTTGGTAGCTTGAAAAATTAGTGTCAATCCCTCGCTTACCTATATAATAATTACATGTTGTGTATTTGTTGTACTATTGGTACATACTCTATTATTTTAATTTCTTTCACTTGTTTTTATTATTTTATAAAAATCTATGTTTGCATATTATGTACATATGTATTTATTGCATGTGCATATGTACTTATGTGTAAGCGTTTTTTTTTTTTTTTTTTGTTTACTATTTCTAAGTTAAAAACTCATGTTCCAGGCGTTAATTTGTTTATTATAATTATGAAAAATTATTTAAAATACGTAAGTACATACATCTATTTAATTGTTTGTTTAAATTCAAATTTAAGCTCTTACACTTGCCAATGTTTTATAATAAAAACGAAGAAATCATACATTCATGTCATCAAAACTATTGGGTTTAATTTATGGAGTTTTGGAAGTGGTTACGATTTTCATTTATCCTTTTACATACATGTTTTGGGTTTGAGGTGTTAAATATATGTATATATACACCGCCGTGAATTTTATATAATTCAACATTGCAATTATTGTTTGAAATCATTTGCCCTAACGTCTAGTTCACTGTTTTGGAAGATCACCCCATTTCAAAAGCCCCCATTTCAGAAAGCCCTTTGACCTCAGAATTTTTTCTAATAACGCCGTATTTAAAAACTTGTTTCAAGAACACCCTATATGAAGAGAATTCAATTCATATTCGGCTGAAATATTTCGTATTGGAATCAAATTCTGATATGTGTTGCAGAAAACCTCATTTTTATGTCAAAATATGTGAAATACGATGGAGTAAATGTCGACTAGAAAACAATCAGAGGGCCGCAATTTTAAGTTTAAAGCAAAAAAACGGCAAACAGGCGATTCTACGTACCGGAATGACCCGAACAAGGATGTTATCTTGATGTAACCTTGTCTAACTCTCCTCACTCATCAAGCGATAAAAATAAAGTTCTTGAAGTACTTTCTTGAAACTAAATAAAATTTGCCTCTCCTTAAGGCCGCTGCAAAGATTGCCTTTCTTGGTAGGCAACACTTTTTTTCTGTACCTAGCTACGATAACAGCTGACATTTCACGTTGTTAACGTTGTGCTGAAAAACGGGATATTATATTTCTGATTTCATAATCTACTCTATTTAATTAAACAAAATAATATATTATACGGATAATACAATTTATAAGAAATAATTAAAAGCGGCCACATCTTCGCAAACATGCCAATCATCTAGCTGTTACACATAGTTCTGGTCACTGCGGTATTGCCATTGAGGAAATATTATTTTTTTTTAAATATTGACTTATTTCAATTTGTTGAACTTCATAAATTGTGCAATCAAAATAAGCAAATATGCAAACATCTGACTGATTAAAAATCGGCCGCTTAAACTTCGTTCAAAGTTGACTGAAAAGCTTAATGGTCAGATTAAGCTTCGACTTCAAGGTGGATCTATTCCAACCAAAAAGTGTGCACAGTACATATATCAACCTCTAACTGACTGATCTCACCAGTTGGATCTCTTTAAATCTCTGTTGTAGAACACAAATGGGAAAATTTAAAAGTCTTGCCCCAATTCTGTATTTGCTTTTTAAAAATTGTAACTCGACAACAAACGACGAGGAAAATTTGATTACACCATACACGTAGATGGAAGAACGCTTTTTGCTCCAAACAGACTTAGATAACTACTACTTCGTGCAATGTAATAATGAGGCTATATCTTAAAAAATGTAGATTCAAGAGTTTTTCACTTAGATATTTACAGCCAGCATCTTATACAATTAACAACCACAGTCTTGGACATGTAAATGCTTTTACGATTATTGATGTTGGAGTGGATATTGCTCCCATTCAGACGCATTTGATATTTCGGGCTAGCTTTTTGTTGTGAAAACATCTTAGAGATATTAAGCCTGAGAAGCTTCCCAAATATTTAAACTTATAAACAAATATGGGAAGGTTCTTCTTAATATTCGACGTATTTTTGTATGACGTGTTTTTAGGCAGTCTTTAATAAAACAAAGAAGAAAGAAGGTTGGTATTAGCTCTTGATTAGTTGCTAAGGGTTCGCCCTGCCGGGACCATTATTTTGGGACTATTATTTTCTGTTAGTCATCCTACCCAAACTTCCGATGTCCTGGGTCAGTTTTGAACTCAGGCATAACCAAACGTTGTACGTAATATGCGCTGGTATAGGGTACTTGCAGCCAGTAATTAATCACTTTCATACAATATTGTATCTAACAACTTCTCAGTATCATTGACATCCACTTCTAACTATGAAATTATAAACACATACGAAATTTCATGAACGACACACTCACCGCCATTGTAAATAAATCCAAATTCCATATTGCACCTGGCTAGGTTAAAGCACAATACACCCAGCACCATAATTTTGTAAATCGAGCCCGCATAGATAACCGCAGATCATGCTCTCCCAACTTAGTTAAGGTAAGTACACTTTCAAGTTTTACCTATTGCTTTGTTTCCTACAACACACGAGTTAGCATGTAGATCCTTGGTAGCCCTGTAATGTTTGCATTTAATTATAAAACTCCTAATTTTCAATTAACTTACTTACTTATATATATTATCTACCCACTTTATTTCTACAACTATTCATATATACTATCTATGATGTTTTCAAGCTTATGATACTTTCACATTTGACCATAACCCTTTTTCTTCTCCGTTTATTCGCAGGCTTTCAACGTTTCTATAGAACGCGAGATCAACAACAACCACTGCCAAAACTCCCCCTTGAAACGGATACAACGTCACAAGTGGAAACGACGTCACCTTTTCAACGGAATACGCCCATTTATTGGACGCTACAAAATCGTAGGCAACAAAAGCCGCCGCTAAGCAATGTGACATGCCGCGATGATTTGTATGCGACGCCTATTAAGCGGTCGGAGCGTGTAGCACGCGCAGCAGCGGCAGCAACGCAAAATGGCATAATTAATGGTACTACGAATCTATCACCGATTGTGCCACGTAATCGAAATGGCTTCCAAACGTCTACACCTTCACGAGGTGATGATGCAACACAAGTCAATCTAACCAACTCACCGTGCCGACAACCACTGAGCCGTAATCCCAGTTGGGGTAATGATAACTCACCCGAACGTTTTAATACCTGTTCTGATCGTATTGGTCATAGTAAAACAAGTCTGATGGATTTCAAAAAGCTGCTACTAGCTAAATCTGCCAAAACTAGCCCAGTACAAAGAAAGCTCTCCGCTGTAGAGTTGTTAAAGAAGACAAGCCCGGTTAATGGCGTTACGACAGCAGATGCGGCAAATAATAAACCATTACCCGCCAGCGGTTCACCAACACTAAACAGCAGCATGAAGTTGCTAGAGCTGAGTGGTTCACCTAAAACATTTGCAAATCGTCGCATGCTGCGGCAAGGACAATTTGGTTCGCCATCCAAAAGTTTTGCGCCCAAATTGAAGAATTCATCCTCCATGGGCTTATCAAATACGGTGCAACGTACCAATATCATGTCGACGACTATACCAGAAGTCAATAGCGAAGAAGATCACTCGAGTTCGGCATCGAGCACGAATAGCTCGAAGGAGGGCAATGAAACGAAATCAACGCTGGGTAGAGCAACGGAGGCGACAGAAAATGACATAAGTCATACGTACGATTTAAAGCGTAATTTCTTCCTGCAAACAGAGGAGAATAATTTTATGCGCGGCGAGATGAAAACGCCATTCGGCAGAAGTAACGGCGCTACGACGACATGCTCACCCACACACTCAGGGCCAATGGCTGCTGGTACAGCTTTGTTGAGTAATAAATATGTTAGTGGCCAATTGGTAAATGTTAATAGCAGTCCTTTGCGTACTGGTCCAATAACAGATGTCAATCGTCACTATGGATTGCAAACGCCGACACCAACAAGCACACTAACAGCAGCAGCAACGGCTAACGTAACGCCAATGGCAGCATTGGAGACGGCGCTTTAAGTGCTTGTCAAAGCGAGAGATGCAACATGAATCGTTGAATGAATGCAATGACGACTGTCTACAAAACGAATGAAAAACAATTTCGAAATCAATTAACGAACATTGAATGCAAGGAATTTAGAGGCAAATATTTAAGTGAGAAAAGAAGAGGAGAGCAGCTATAGGCGCATGGCATGAGACGCTTAATGCCAATTTTTGAATTATCAAACACGTTTTTATATAAATTTACACACACATTTACATATAATATGTACATACATACATAATATATACTCGTACTATATACTGCCAATTGCAGACTTGCAAAAAAACTTAAACTGCGTGAAATATTTACGATTAAAAGCGTAAAGGACAGACGTATTTGGGCCACTCTCTGTCGAAATTAGTCTCACAATTTTGTTTTTGCAGGAATGCGTTTACACACACCTACATATACTTATATAAAACAAATGGGTATAGCATACATTTAGGCGTACGACAGCACAACAAAAACTAAGTAAGCGAAGCACAGTAGGCACGCTCAGAGCATGCAAACAATCCCAATAAGCATTTTTGTTGGAAATAAATTTGTATCGCATTTGAGATCCAATCCGTTTTCCAATTTCATAATTCATAATTGGATCAACAGCAAAAGGGACCATTTTTGATATGAAAATATTTTTATTTCTCCACTTGAAAAAATATTGGATTACAATTTGAATTCCATCAATATTTTTCAACTGAAATCAAACCTTACATTTCTAGCTTTTGTCACACAAATATACATATTAATTTATTTTTCTTTTCTTTTCTTTCGGCAAAAAATTTGATAATTTTTCGTTCGATCAGGTGTTTTGATTAATTTTTGATGTCAAATATGACAGCGTGTAAAAATTGCCGGTGCACTTTCAAAATGAACAACAATGGGTTTCAAACTGAAATCAAACTTTGAAAAAAGAATGTTCAACCTCAAGTGGAAAAACATGTTAGAAATCACTTGGAAATTTTGGATATTTCTCAAACAACGAAATAAGTTGGAATAATGCATATTGGGATAAAACAAATGCAAAATGCAACATAAGATAACTAGAGTGAAAACCGGTCAAAATATAAAAAATACACTAAAAACCATGCGAAAATATAAAAGTTTAGTAATGCAAAAGTATAAATGTGTTTTTATATTGGCACTACATGTTTCAAGAATTCACTTTAAATATCTTTGAATGTACTTAGAAATCTCCGTGGTATCATATCCAGAACTAAATCGAATTTCTAACATGATTTTTCTGGACATTTTTAAACAAGTTTGTCTTCTTTTCTGATTCAGAGCGGAACAATTTTTTATTGATTTCAGGATCGTTTTCAAATTCTAGAAAGACATCTTTAATAGTTTCGGTACCAGTTTAAAAGGTTTTCGGAATAATTTTCATGAATCTTGTGAAACACTTGACACTTTTTTCGCTTTGTTTTCCATTCAATTATGGTATTAGTTTCAAGATTACTTTGGAACTACTTAAAAATTATTTCCTTATTATTTCGTGATCTCTTCGAACTTATTTTTACAATTATTTTTAGATTACTCTTGGTATAATTTTCGAAAAGATAGTAAGTATGTTCGGACTAGCGGTCTTGGTAGCATGAAATAAGGGCTGGAAGCCCTTTCTAAAACCTACGCAGCCCGGTTATGTTACACAGAAATAACTTATACCGGTAGCAAACCGCTACGTATGTACTTTGAACCCCTACTTCGATTCCTTTCCAATTAGTTTTTCATCCTTTCTTTAAACTAATAAATACAACATACCTTCGGAACTATGGCTAACCCACAAATCTGATGCAGAAAATGTAGCAGCAGGTTTTTGTTTGAGGTCATGTTTGAATGTCTTGAAACTGGGGGCTCAATATGGGTATGGCAATTCACTGACTCTCTTAACGATATACATTAGGGTGGGTCGATTTGTATGGACAAAAGTTAACCGATATCGCGCCATCGATTTTTCCATAAGTTTTGGGCTCAGGAAAAAAAGTTCTACTACGCATACCCAAAAAAATTATTTTCGAGCCTGCGAAATTTAATTTTTTTTAACTTTTTTCGACTTTGATTTTTAAGGTTTTTTTCATGACCTACTAAAAAATTTTCATGTATACCCTGTCCGCCCCAAAAATGTCCGCTAAAAACCTTGGCAATAACAGTTTCTTGAAAAAAAAATATTTTTTGGGTTCTGGGGAGTGTTTTGGTCAAAAAATTTACCCTTTCGCCATTTTTTTAAGGGTTTTTTCAGCATACATGCAAAAATGTTTTCGATGAAAACGAATTTGTCTCATATTTCCTGTCCCACTTAAAATTATGCGCTAAAAACGTTAGCGATAGCTAACAAACCAAGTGCCAAAACCCGAAAATAAAATTTTTTTTTTTTCAAAAAACTTTTTTTCCTGAGCCCAAAACCTATCGAAAAATCGATGACGCGATATCGGTTAATAAATCGACCCAGTCTAATATACATATTAGTTAAATGATAATTTCAACTATTTTTGCTTTTACATAAGTAACAACACAACAAACACTGACGATAGATATCGATAAAAGGGAGATTAGTAAACTAGCTCGGTTCTCTAATATGCGACTTTAGGAAGAGATTCTAGGAGGAGCATAGTGTTTTCAAATAAAGTAGGAGATAATTTTCAAATTGCGACTTTCACAGTTCTTTCATCGTATTCAAATGTCATTCTCAAATGGGGTTCTAATTTTTATTGAGTTTGCGTTAGTTCACTAATCATTCTCGAATCGATTACATGGGTAAATCTTTAATATTAGCTGTCAAATCACATTTCTTTCATTTGAACTAAGTGAAAACATCACATCACCAATAAACCTATTAAGTGAATCGCACAATCGATAGTGGAAGCGATCTTGACTCAGGGGATTTCGAATAAGCTAAAATTTATCAAGAATTGAAAACATTTTAAATTTTCGTAAAGTCCTTTAATTACTAAATTCTTCCGTATGAAACGAGTTTTTACTTGAATTTATTACAACTTCCGCTATCTATACTACAATTGAACTCTAGACAAGTTATGCCCAAACATTGAAGATTTCTTAAAAACAATTACTAAATATGAATAGTGAAAGCGATAATGTGCTAAAGAATTGAATGGTTTTTCTGAGGCTTACAATGGCGGATCGTTAGTTAAATAGCAATATTCAGCAACTAAAGTAAGTCCATTAATCGATTTTCAAGAGCTCTACTAAATATGCTCACCTGACATTGAGGGTTTCCTAACAATGACGATGAGATTTGTCAAGATTTTAGCTAACAGCTTTTGCCTTATGTAATGAACGTCTCACTAATTAATTTTGAACAATTCTTACGGCGTCACATAATTAGATTAGATGGAAGAATAGTGACAACACAGCTAATATCGTTTTTTTCTTTATGGACAAAAACCGATGCAAGGTATATGAATATCGTTTAAAAAATACAAAATGGCAAAATCGTTATAATTGTCATCAACCCGAGTTGTCGACTTTTAAAATCTTAGAAAAAGTTAGTGAATTCGACTATTGCTTAAATTATTCACGAATACTAAAGGCAACAAAAATTATTATATATATTCACCTTTTCACCAATATATTTACACACAATATGCATATGTATTCAAATAAAAGCAAATTGAGAATGCCAAAATCTATGAAATAATTGATAAATAAATAACTATGTATGAAGTAGAACAAGCAACTATAATCTAACTTTCTACGATTTTTTGCTTCGATTTTTGAAGCTAACTGTTCTTTAAAGAAAAGAAACTTTAATACTATGTGTCAAAACAATATAACTGGCCCTTAATCTATGTATGTATGTGTTTACATCGCTGGCCGAACCACCATTTAATTCATATATTTATTTATTTATTTATATATAGACATATGTAAATTATACTAGTATATACTAAATGCTAAATATATTTATTGTATTGTAATTTTAGGTAAAAAAAAAAATTATTCCTAAAAGCTGCAACGATTGCCTTTTCTCTCTTCAGTTATAAAAAAAATTTAAAAAAAAATAGCTCGAAAAAATGTAATAAATATTTTAGCAATAACATTGTTACATAATTAAACAATTTCGGCTAAAAAAACATATGCATATGTATAAATAACATTTAATATTTAAAAAAAAAAATATTTTAATTTAAAGTGCTTACAATAATTAACACTGCATATATATGTACATACATATAATTGTAAAACATGATTAGCTTATTTTAATATTTCTGATCAAATTTTAACAAACAAACAAATAAAATTGAATTAGTAATTTAAAGCACCCTCGTGTTGGTTGTAAAAACGAAAAGTTTTATAAATGTTCTATATCGTTTGCTGAATGGATGATCAGTCGTTTTTTAATACAATCGATTATCCGGCTAGTCGATTATTCGTATGGTCGAATATAAATTCGGTCAGCATAAAATGTTTAATGAATACTGCTGGGCAACGCATAAAACTTGTAGGAATAGAGCGCATTTGGACATTTCAATTCGAGAGAAAGTTTATACTGGGGAAATTTCACTCAGTAAAACTTGCAAGTGGAAACAGCTGATCGCGATTTAACAAAAGAACAACAAAACCTTCAAGCTTTGACTTATTAAGCAATGAAAACAGTAACAGCTGTTTTGTGGAAAGCATTTTACTTTTTGCGGTTTAGAGAGTTTGTATGTCATTCTCTCTTTACTTGCAATTCTTACAAGCTTTCTCGACGAACACACCTATTAATTAATTCAAAATCGATGAACAAGTAGTAGATTTGGTCCAATCGACTAAAATAATCGAACTGTGAAAGTTGTTGAAATGCGAAAGTTTTCTCTCTTCAAAAACACATTTTAACTTTATGTAAAACTGCTTTTCTAATGTCGAAATTTTCTGCAGAACTTAAGTTGAATAAAATAAGAGACTTTCCCCAGCCTACTTGTAGTCTATTTATAACATGATCGAATGTGAAGAGCTGCAAAACTGAGGAAAGAAAGTCGAATTTGTCAACTAGCCGATTTTCAACGGTTAGTTTTTTAATGAATTTTGGTTTTTTTCTGACAAAACTTTTACTGTTCGAATAACCGATTAATCAATTATCGAGTGCTTTATTATCACTCCCATGATCCAATAATACTGTTAATAGACCAGCTGATTTTTACTTTTGGCTCGAATTTTGACATTACACTCATTTCTCAGTACGATTTTGACGTTAAGCTCACAAATTACAAAAACAAAACACATGGAAAATTTTTGTGTGCTTGTATGTTTGTCGAGCTGCTACGACCTGTTGTAGTTGGATCATGATCACTCCTCTACAGTAGCACGTGTGAAAACGCTCTATCTATCTATCGATTAATCGATTATAAAAAGCAAGTTCTACAACTAACGGTGCGAAAATGCTCTATCTCAGAAAATTTGTGACAAAAAGGGCGTTCCAAACTTTTTTCAAAAACAGCTATTTCAGAAAGCGTTTAAAAAATAACTTTAAGAAAGTGAGTTTTCAAAACAAATTCTGAGATAGAGCCTTTTTCAACCGAATTGAGAGATATGGGTTTTTGAAAAAATATTGAAACAAGGTGTTCTGTGAAATAATTCCATCTTAGGGGTTTTTCGTATATCCAGCTTATCTTCCACTCAGCCACCCATATTTAAATATTGGAAACGTTTTCAGTTTGTTATAAGATTATTATGTCCTAACCTTCATGGAGATGCTTTGTATTACCCTAATAATTTATTGCTATTTATAATTTATATATACATACCTACCTACATATAAGTTTAGAATAAAAACTGGTTTCAAATTTTAGTAAATAATTTTTAAAAGCTGAGCAATTATATTTTACTAATACAAGAATGAATAAAGCAATGCGTAAAAGAGGAATATTAAGCAAATATACAATAAAATTAATATAATCGAAAAATTAGTAGCGTTTTACTCAATTTGGAAAATTTTGCGTATCAAGGTGAATCAGTCATACTCTATTAGCGATAACTGACAACAATTGGGAATAGCAAGTGAAGTCATTCCCACCTCTTTTCCTCATCTCAGTAACGCTTTTCTTTGCGACTCATAGAACGAGATCTTTGTTCGTCAAGAGAGGAATTTAGTTCTGAATCACTAATTCGGTCGCAGCATAGATTTTGTTAGTAATAAATATTATTTTTTTGTAAAAAATGTATAAAACGCGTAGCTAATCGATAAACGATACGCTTTAACAATCGAAATACGAAATCGGTAGCTTTGCAAATGAGAGTTTGTAATAAGATGCGTATGAAATGAGTTATTCTAATTAAATTCTATGCATCACTTCCTATGATGCACGAAAGCGCGTCCATTGAAAATGTGCGAAATCAGCCTGCTTACAATGCTTACTTTTTGTAATGGTCGTGTCATTATCCATTTAATGACTGCGAGTTTCAAAACCTTTTGAAAGCTATAACTCGAATAGTTTGAAACAGGTTTCTAAAATTTGGTATAATTTTTCTTTATGTTGTAGGGTTTTACTGTAAAAAATGCTGTAGACATCGTGTATTAGCCACGCCCGCTTTTCGTTTAAATATTATAAAATACATAATATCAGTATATGAAACGTTAAAGGTCTGAAATTTATGAAAATTGGTAAACCACTTTTTTTTTGAAATTGGCGTGGGGCTTGGCCTTTTAGAATTTTCTTTCAAAATCAATACCTCTAAATTTATTCCATGCAAGTTAAAACAATTTAGTACACACTGCTTCTGTTATATGGCCTTTCCTCGACACAAATGCTATAAATCGGCCTAAATCTGTAGTTCATATATCAAATAAAAATATTTCACCTCAATCAACCTCTAAGTATAGATAAGTGGGTAATATGCATATAGAAATATTGAGTAGCAATGTTAAGATCAAAGATCTATGGAGTCAGGCTTAACTAATGTCGTAAGTATCAGATCCTTTCAAATGCCCGAGCAATGAGCCCTATGTACTCCACATCCTAATCGATGTGCTTATTACTTACCGGTTGTGGAAACACCGTAAGTCATTCATAAAATCTATTACATATCATCATCAAAACTATAACTTTGCTATCAAAACAGCATTTATTGAAAGTAATAAAATGTCACACCACAGGAAAGTTTTATAAAAGATTACCTAAACCTCATCGTATATGTTTATAAAAGTTGTACATACAATTAAAATAACTTAAAAGAGAGTAAGTATTCCGTTGAAGTATTTGACTTCAACAACGAAAACGAAGAAGTATATATAAGCACCGAATTGTACAAATATATTTTTGTATATGATTAACAAGAGGATATATAATTTTGTATATAAATCGAAAGTATAGATATATGTAGACAATGTCGTGCATATGTAAACGAGTAGCAAACCATTTCATTTCACTTATTAGACGAACCATATATACATATACATAAATTCCGTAAAACAAAGTTACATACATATGCATTTTTATATAAAACGTAAAGATAACGTTAAGTATTACAGTTCTTGACCCACTGCAGAAATTCACTCATTTCACTAACAGTCAAATTGCGGGCCAATGCTTTAACACGTAAATTGCGATCGGTTGTGATAAGTACTAATTCAGTTTGTATAAAACATTTGCCATCTGTAAAAAAATTCCGTTATTATAATAGATAATTTGAGTTATTTATTTTTGATTTAATATTTTAAGGGCCTTAATGTTGCGTATTAACATTTTGGCAACACTCATTACCTTTGCTTGTTTCAGTGCTCATGGTTTTCGAAAGTGCTACAGCAGTTGCCAAAATTTTATCGTCATTCGAAACATGCTCCTCTTCGGCCAATGCAAATAGCGATGCATTAATAAATGAGCCTTTTGTTGTAGCACACCTGTTGAAGAGCAAATTGTTTATTTATATATATTTTACATTTATACCTATCGAGCTTGTGTTGCAGATCAGGCCAGTAAAGTTCTAAGTATATACTCTCATAAGTACAAGTAAAGGTTCGAGTACGTTTTTTTAATAAATATTATCAAAATTTCTTTACCAATTTTCCTTATAGTAGAAACACTTGACCTTATATAAATACGTATCCACTTTCTTGTACTTGTAATGGTACTTTTACCAGGTACGTATGTTGCTGATCAACTACGAGACTATACTTTAAAGCAATAATAATTTAGAAATATGGTATTTAATTAATTTTTGTGAGCAAAATTTCCTATCCATTTGTAGTCTCCAGAAAGGAAACAAATAAAACAGTATCTTCTTAATGTTTGCAGCAACTTTCTGCTAAACAAGTAGTCAGATAGTTGATCAACCGATTTTCACGCGTTCTGTGAATAATGAATACATTTTTAACATACTTCACACTATTCTTCGCGCTGCGTATAAAATCCAATGAACGTTTAGCGCAAGTAGATACGTCATCATAGTGGTGTATGCGGTTCATTTGTAAAGAATTCTGATATGATTCCACTTTAACACCTTTAGAGAGGCCATCTAATTCCTTGACGACTAAAATGTAAAGTAAAAATTACATCTGACATACCAATATATATATGTGCATCGAAGTTTTACCTGTCAATGGTATAACAAGTATATACCGTTTATAATCTTGAATGAGTTTTTGGAAATCGTCCAGGCAGTCAATAAAACAGTTTGTGTCCGGCATAAGATATCGGGGACGCACTTCAATATATAATTTTGTGTCAACAAATTTTAGAATTTCCTGGGAATGAAAAGAGTAGCTTATTTACACCAAGGACGTAAAATAGTGTGAAAAGCTTCAACAGTACATCTTCTCTTCAACTTACATCCAATTTCGCATTATACTGCTTCTTTACATTTGTTCTTGCTTCTAATTCTTTTCTTCTCTGTGATAATTGCGATATTTGTGTATCTTCTACACTAGCGGTTTTAGCTTTGTTAGTGTGTTTGGGGAAATTATCTGAATTTGTACCATTAACAAAAATATTTTCACTATTATCATCTTCGTCGCTATGTACCACACACAACATTTTCTCTATATCGCCGTTTAGCTCTTCCAAAGTGAATGTGTCATCAGGAACAAGTAAACTTGTTTTATTCTTTTCATAACAATCAGAAAATATAAATATTTTGAATATGCGTGCCAAAAATTGTTCACCAACATCATCGCTTTCTACACTTTTGTGTATGCTTGCAGTATGCATATTTGTGGTAGACATTATTGGCGTGAATCCCAGTAAGTATTCCTCTTCGTCTAGCATTTTGTGTTGCGAGGTACTGTTTGATTTATTGAGTAAATGCTTAAGCCATGTGTAAAAGCATTCCCACTCCGACCAGGTGTCGATGATGGCATGGCTGAGTTTAAATGTACAAATGAGTTATTCAGATTCGTAAAATAAAATTCATAAATACTAACTCTTCATTTCGCAAAGGTTCCCATATATCCACGTGGCGCCCCAACCAGTCAGTATAGATATTTATGTATTGCAGAAAAGTATTCAGATCTGTGTGGCTAAAAATTTATATTCACAGAAGTATATATCTTGTTTCTTGCTATTTTAGTTAAACAATACAACTTACTGCTTAGCTTGTTCGTCCAGAACATCCAAATTGAAGGTCGTTAATAAAGCATTACATTTGCTTAGCAACAAGCCAAAAAATTGATTGCAAAAGTTAAAGGCGTAATAACGAATTTCTCTGCGTGATTCTTATAGAAGTAGTTTAAAATCAGTAAAAGGTTTGTTATTGTATTAGCGTAGAAAAAATTACCAATAAAAATTATAATGAGTCCATACATTGCAAAGAATCAAGAACTAACTAGTTTACTCACCTTTGTGCATATTGTGCTCGAGCAGAAAAATATTTAAAGCTACTATTCTTAGAAGACGGGAACGTTTTATAGCGAATGTGTTCCGTTTAAGCAAAACACTTAGTTGTAGTAAAAGTTTTTGTTGATTTTCGATTATTATTTCCATTCTGTGAATTAAAGAGAGATTCGAGATCATAATTAGACAACTTTAGGAAATGACCAAAATTGTTAGGGAAATATGAAGTAATTGCATTTACCCTATGCCTGTATAAAGTTTTCCATTAATATACAAATAGAGTGATGTAAAGCGTCGAAGCAGCTAAAATAAGCCAAAAGTAACAAAAAGCATTGAATATATTGGTATAGTTCCCTACCACAACCCCCTACTCACCTCTTCACTTTCCACCTCATTAAAGCGTTTCTCTTCGTTTATTAAAGCATTTCTGCTTCTGTTGGTATCATCAGACTCGGACGCTCGATGTAAACGCCGAACACCATCTACATGTATCCACACTTCTTTACGCATCGACTTGGAATTTCTTGTATTGTTATGTCTTGGACTATGATGATGTAGTGGTGATGTCTTTAATTCAGTTTCCTCATACTTAAATAATAAAATTACTCATTTTTAGGAATTAAAACAAATCCACAAAATATATACCTTCTTACGGATCTCATCAAACAATACTAAAAGGCTTTCTCGTGCTGAATATATAGCATTTGAGGACATTAAACTACGCATATGGAAGTAAATTGCATCAAATTTCTTGCGCTACCAATATAAAATAAATACAATTTCGGTTAAACTAATACATAAATACATTTGTTTGTATAAGATTGTGTAAAATCATTTAACCAACCGCATTTATAGCTACGATTGCCAATTGATTATAGGGTATGCCATTGGTAGGTATAAGCGTTTGTGCCTTTTGATAATACATTGCTGCATCATTGTAATCATTTGATTGGAGCTCTTTAGCTTTGTAACGGCAAAGGTCACCTAAACAAATAAGTAGCTTTTGATCAGCCACTTTGGCAATAAATTCAAATTTGTGTGTTGGACGTTGTATTGGTATATTTTCTTGAGCGATATTTTTTGAATGTGGTTCTTGTTGATGTTCGATGTCAATATATTTTGCATTGAGTTGATTGTGTAGTTTAGTATAAAAATCTAAACCTTCGTCAAAAAGCGCTAGCAAATGGCTGCGTGTGTCACGATACATGGATGTGCTGTTTGATTTAAAATATTCTCGAACATTGTAAAATAGCAATTTCCAAAAAAATGTATCAATCTTTTGTTCACAGCATAATTTTAGCTGCTGCAGTAGTAGTTTTGCAAATATCTGTTGAAGTTCATAACGAGCTTCTGTAAATTCAGCCCATTTCTGAAATAAAAATAAAAGTAATAAGAAAAAAAAAACAAGTTATTGCTACAATGCGTTGTTAACCTACGTCGACTACTATGTTTTGCTGCATCATGAAGCAAACTTGTTGATAAAATTTTGGTAGACATTGAGCATAATGTACATCAGCAAGCATTTCAAACCAGGGGGGTGACTTTGGTTGTTGTTGTAACTGACGTACGGGTGATGTCAGAACGCCACTGACCTTCGGAAAGTGATCTTTAAATTGTGGAAAATGAATTTTTGTTTTCTCACGCGAAATAGTTTTCTCATTCATGTTTGTATTTTTTTCTTCCGTAACCAATTGCCCCTGCTTTGCGTTATTCAAACGCAAAATTCCTGGTATAGTCCCATTTCCATCATTTCTATTACTGATTCTTGCATTGCATTTCATTGTTACTGTATTGCTACTCTTAAAAGCGTTCCCGCTGGTTTCCAAAACGGGTTCAGCTATTTCTTTATAGTTGTTCTTGTTTAAACTACTAACAGCACTTACAGTTGGTGAACTCTTCTGTAAGAAATAACCAATGTGCGTAACATCTGATGCACTGTCCCCTATGACTAAAAAAAATGTAAGAAATCAATATTAAGTTCCTTCTTTCCCTAGTTTACTTACCTTCTGTGGTGACCTTTGCTGATGGATGCTCTTTTTTCGAAAATTGTTCAAGAAACGAATCATTGTTATCTGTGCTCGTTGGCGCCACCGCCACCACATTGCAACCCGTTGAAGTCGAAGGCCGTCCGCTATCATTTTGTGTCTCAACTGTGTCAACAACTGTTACCACCGAGTCATCGCTAAAATCTTCAACGATCCTCCTTTGCAGTCGTTTTGGCAGATTGCGTATTATCGATATATCATTTTGTTCTCGTGTTTCCTTTCGATTCATATTTTAATTTCAAAGTTTCCACCAACCACTGCATTTATTTTGGTTTTATTTGCGCCCAATTTAGGTATGAAAAATCAAATTTTTCACGAATCAATTCCACGCGTTCATACAAAAATTGCAAATGGCAAAAAATGTATGCGCACATAATAAAATGTCAAATGATTATGATGTGATATCATTATCGCTGAACAATCGATAGATCATTCGAGCAAAATTTATGTGACAATTCAAAAACCCCAACAAGAACAGACTACTAAATTCACGATACTTGCCTGTTACATTTTTGTTAACATTAGAAAACACTGCAAAAAAGTGCAACGGAACGAACAATGCTTTCGGTTTTAGGGATCAAATGATGGGTAATTGTTTCCTTTAGGAGACAACTGCTAAAACACGTCCAAAAATATCGGGAGAGGTATCAAACAACGCGTTTTGACTTCGGTATCAACAATCCGGAAGCGGATTTTCAATTTTTTGTTTCAGTGAAAAGTTATTTGCAAAAAACCCAAAAATTACCCAGGTCCGATCCCAAATAGGGGGCTTGATCCAAGGTATTTATGTGCAGAACACTTTTCTGAGTAGGCGGCCTTCGGCCGCGCTTCAAAAAATAACCCTTAGACGGTCCAACACCGGGTACGCGGTCCACAGTATTTCTGCGCAGAACACACTTTTTGCACTTTTCGATCTACCCTAATCTGTGATTACAACAACCACATGAAAATTACAGAAAAATTTCAACTTTGATGGCAAATATCTCTTATTGTTACCGAGGTCAAAACGCGTCTTTTGATACCTTTCCCGATATTTTTGGATGTGTTTTAGCAGTTGTCTCCTAAAGGAAACAATTACCAAATGATGTTCTTGAGAGTTAAAATTATTTAAGGATTTCGCATCATCACTTCACAGGTAGCAAGCTATATAGAGAAAGCAAAAATTTTACTCCTACGAGAAAGTTATGTCCACGTGTGAACTTTTTCCTATTTTGATCTCCCACTTACACAAGTGCATTTTCATTGCGTACGAGATATTTTTAACCCGGTTTGGCTTGGTGGATTGGTGTATCAGGTAGGCAGATTTCACATTGTGTTAAATACGTTCGAAAGGTATACTCAAACTAAATTCATTTTGGTTCTTGTAGTAAATTTTTTGACAGATGACTGTACCTCTGTGTGTGCGTAAGTGCGTGTCCGCATCAAATTTGTCCGGTAGAGTAGTTTGCCTGATGAAAACGGTCCTACAGCACTGATTGCTATCCGATTATAAAACAATTTCGATTGTTCTCTCTTCGATAATTTGTATGCCAAATACAGCTGTTTTATATTTCTCATATTTTTCTGGCATAGCAGAACTTTGAAGACGAAATTTCAAGTCATACACAATAATTCATATACAATCAATACAAGAAAAACATTTCACCCAAGTTCAACCTGGCGTAAATCGGATACACGAAAATCCGTGCCATCAACAGTATTCATTGCGAGTACTCAGAGCCATAAAAAAATGGCACAGGTGGCTTATTTGGACAACCTATTGAAGGAATATTTAGTATTTCGAGGATTTTCACATACATTGAAAACGTTAGATCAAGAACAAAGGAACGAAAAGGACCAAGGCTTCCGCGCTGAGAAATTGTTGGAGAACTTCAATCAGTCCATACAAGGTCATGATTTAGGGGCGTTACGTGCGCTCTGGACGCATCTCGACAGCAATCTATTTAGCAAATTGGAACACACTTATGCCACAGGTAAATTCGATTTACTGAGTTACTTTCACCTATCTGTTAAATATATTGTTTACTTATTTTAATAGCTGTGAAGAAATTGGAGAACAGTTTGTTAAAACTCTACCTTGTGACGGCTTATACACAAAACCGGTCAGATAAAATAAACGAGTTCTTCGCAAAATTAGCATCAGATTTACAACAACAAAGCGAATGGAAGGATTGGTTTTGTAAGCAAATAAAATTGGAACTGTCTATTCGCACACATTTGTACGGTCGGCATGATATATACTGCTGAAAAACCTGCGGGAGTATTTTAATACCCTTCCTTAGTTCTTTTTTGTCACAATTTCGGAACGGTGCCTTCGATCCAAGTAAAAATGTACTCTCTTATGTTTTTGAAACGTTACGCCAGCTGACCAAGATGAAAATGACCTAATGAAGAAATACTATGGCTAGAGTTGTAATATTCCGATACGTATGGAACCATATTTGTCCCTCAATTTAATTTCCATCGTTTTCGTACCGAACCGTACAAATGGTGTGATTTTCAAATAGTCAAATCCAAAAACTATATACATTTTGCTGAGTAAAATATTCATCTTGCTCGAAAATTACTGAAGATAAGTTGTGTCCATATATCTCTACAATTTTAATTACTATTAAATGTTTCTATCATTTGCAACAGCTCGATTTAAAACTTAAAATCTGCATATTTCGGAGATTAATAAAATTTCGAATAGCAATAAACTAAAGATCTCATTTCAAATCATATTTGTATCTAGGGCTTAAAATGGCCAAATCGACGCTTACAATATTTTACCCAGCCGATGATATAATCTTATTGAAACCTATTAACAAATCTGTCTTTTAGACTTTCCATTCTGTAAAAACGCGGAAGAATCTCCCACTTTTGCATTATACTTTTCGAAGCAATGGCAAGATACTTTACAGCTATCCTTACGTAATTTCCTTACAACAATATATCAATGCTTGCCGCAGCCAACATTTGTACGAGCTGAATATGAGGCTGCACACATAAGGCGTCTACAAGAGGAGAACGCTTTGTTAAAAACACGTTTACAACAAATATCAACTTCTGGTAGCAGCCAAAATCTAAATACAGCTACTAGCGAATCCAGTGGCAATCGACGGCGTGCATCATATAAACCACAGCAAAGTCTTAGTGATATTTTGCCGTTTGATGTCAGCCCACCCGGACATGTAGTTGATGATTTTTCAGTTATTTCTTCAGAGGTTAACAATGTAGCTCAAGCAAGTGATGCACAAGCACGTGGCCTACGAATGCTTATACGCAATATTGGCTCAGGTGGCTCACCAGACAGCGGCGGCCGTAAAGATGGTAGCAATGGTGGAAATAACGAAAAGGCAAATAAGCGACGCTCTGGAAGTGTTGGGCGTAACTGGATATAAGTTAAATACATAAATCTCATTTATTTAAATTAAAAGTATAAATCTCTTCATTCCCACATATTAGATGCAAGTATAAATCTGTTCATTCCCACATATTATATACAAGTCTTCATAATGTTACTCCTGCTTATTAAATTAGAAAAGTAATAAAGTTGCTCATTCATTGCATTATTACTCAAAATATACTATTTATTAAATTTTTTAATTGAATCTACATTTTAAACATACATTTCAAACTATCAACGTGTATGTGGCATCTACAATAACAGCAAATAGGTGATGTATATCTTAAAAATTGTGTATACATATTTATAGAATATATATTTTATTGCCTTTCATTTAACATTATAAAATAGCATAACTTTAAGCTTTTAATTTACTAATTAATGTTGTACATTTATCACATGCACCGTAGTTGATACAATTCTAATATGTCATATAATGCAACATAACCACACATTTACTCGTATATCGATACATAACGCTTCCGCTTTACATTCAACAATTTGTTTTTTTTTATGAAAACAGAAGTATTTAGAATATTAACACTGGCTTCTTAAAATATTAAAGAAAAATTACATACTCATGCAACAAGCGAGTGTTAGTTTGTTTCCATTGGTACACTCTTCCCAAATTAGCGTGAAAAAACTTAAGGTCATACTCGCAGTAAAAAGTCTGTAACATACAGTTGTGTAAATATCAATTCAATATTTAAATGCGCCGATGTAACTAACATTTAATCGCTCGGTGTGAAAAGTTAAAACCGAAAGTTAACTGTGACATGTAAGTTAACACACCACCCTAAAAATAGTCCTTTAGGAGTCATTCGCGCATTTTGAAGGCAGCAATCTAATGATTTTTCAAATCAAACATCTCCCTTAACAATGGCTCCACCTGTGATGGATTCACATTCAAATAAACCCCAATTACAAATTGATTGAGATGTCCAATTTCAGAAATCTTTTGTATCATTCCAATAAACGCTGATCTAGCTTCACAGCCAGTATAAACGCTTTCTAAATAACGACGTAGGAGATAAAGATATGAGTTCTGTAAGTAAACAAAATAAAAAGATATAAGAAAATATGTATAAGCTTATTTCAATCAAATTATTTTTAGTTTACCTGTTCTAAGCGTATAACGTCCGAATGTATAACGCGATCACGAGTTGGTGTGAATAGCACTATTGCGCACATTATCAAAATGATATTCTCATCTGTGCGCAATTTTTCATCAAAGTTACTAACAAATTTTAAAATTTCTTCATATATATTGCCTTTAGCTTGCTTCAATATATCGGCCCGTATATGTGCTGAATTGGAAACATGCGGCAACTGAAAATTATATGATTGTAAATTAATCATTCGCTTTAAATGAGGATAGAAATATTTCATAATAATATGTAACAGTAAATTAAAGAACTTTCGTAGGAGCGCTCGACCCTATCTAAAGACAAGGCTTTAAGGCACACCTAACTCAACAAACACTGAAGTTAGATACCGATTGAATTAAGATTAGATAACTGGACTAACTACCCAATCTGTTAGTGAAACATAGCGTTACCAAATAAAATTGTAAATTTTAACGTCAAGTTGCGCACGCCACATGCAGTTGATAATTGATAATTTTTCACTAACTACCTACCGGCGCTGAGGACACTATAGGTTTCCATCTAAGATGCTCTTTTGCATATACTCTTTTTGAGAGTCCAAAAGACATGAGTGTGAGGCAGCCTAATTCTCTTATTGGATTCTAATGTCAATAGAATTTTTATTGGTTCTTTGCTGTTATAGTTTTCTAATACATATCTGTTTCGAATCTAAAATTGTATTAGTTATCTCATCTAGTTATCCGTCCTATTAGGTGAGCAGGTTTCGATAGGCCTCCAAGAAGAGGTGTTAGCTGTTTAATTGGAATAAGCATTAGTAATCAATTAATGATATATGTACATATTTTAATTCACAATGATTGCTTCATTTGTTTTTAGAAAGCAGCATTTAATAATAGATTCTCATTGGAAAAGATCATTGCTTTTTACGTTAATAAAAAAAAAATATTTTAATTACAAAATCAAAGAAAAAAAATAAACAAAATTAAACAACCGATTGTGCTTTGTTAATTTTATTATTTTTAATAGTCGTGAAAACTGAAAATTGTATTATTATTTAGATATTAATTTAGACACAACATAAATATTGAGACTAGCAATTTAAAAGGCATTTTCTTTAAAAAAAAAATACTCGAATAATATTTTATTTTGTTATTTTTTTGAGTAACCGTAAAAAAATTTAGTTTTTTTACATTTATTCAATTGTTTTGGAAATGTTCAAATAAACATATACATATACAAGATTACTTATAAATTTTGTCCGCCTAGTTCTATGTCACATAAAATTATGTAATACAATTTAAAGGTGCAGCTAAACTTCCATTGCCATAAGGCATAGTCATAACCATACCATAAACTTATTCATATCTATTGTCATTAATTATTCGTGGCTTAACCTAAAAAAATATGGTAATTTCATGCAAACTAGGAAAATGCAAAAAAATTGGCAATTATTGCACTACTAGAAACTCTATTTCAAAAGGTATCGAAAACGGAATATAAAAATTCGGTAATTGTTTCCTTTAGGAGACAACTGCTAAAACACGTCGGAAATTATCGGGAAAGGTATCAAAAGACGCGTTTTTCGAGTTTTTGTTTCAGTGAAGAGATATTTGCAATCAAAGTTGAAAATTTTCTGTCATTTTCATGTGGTTGTTGTAATCACAGATTAGGGTGGACCGAAAAGTGGAAAAAGTGAGTTCTGCGCAGAAATACTGTGGACCGCGTAGCCGGTGTTGGACCGGCTATCATAAAATTACCGTCTTTTTCTTCATATATTTTTATTGTTAACCATATGGCATGGTTATGAATATGGAAGTTTGTCTGCTGCCTTGAGTACATTTTCATAATAACTTACCTTCCAGGTATTGAAATTATTGTCATATGACAGCACGGAACGCATTATCATCATTTCAGTGCAGCCGCCCTTTAGTAAGGCTACTTGATCTTCCTGACACATGTCCTGAAATGCGCCTATCTTTTTAGCCATCTTAATTAACCGTTTTATGGCAACTGCCGTTAAATTAATAACTTGCAAAAGCTTCGGATCTTGATTCGTTCCCTGGGACTAGAAGAAAAGCAGGAACACAAATAAAATTATTGTAAAAACAGACACGGGCTTTGTATACAAGATAGCAGAACATTTCGAATGACAATGCTGGTTGTAAACTTAAGACCCCTCCCCCCCCAATTTTCTCTCAGTTTTAGTGAATTTCGCTACAGTTTGTAATTCCACCAATTATAGGGTAAAAAAAAATTTTTTTAAGCTCCATCACTGAAATTCTTCTACATAGATCTTGCTCGGGTGAAAAAATTTAAGAGATATATCGAGTCCTAACAGCCATTTTAGTGTAATCAACAAAAATTAAATTTTACAGGAGAAGAGTTTTTAGTTTACAAATATATCTTATATTAGAGTTGCAATATTTTGTGAGATGGTTTAAAATAAACAGAACTATCGAAGTCTGTCAAAATACGGATTTTCAGAATTTTGTTGGTTACGCCAAAATTGCGGGTAGGGCTATAGAAATATTGGCTAGTGCATGTAGGAAAAGTGTGACGTTTGCATAAGTGTCTTATTAGATAAAATGTAAATAAAAGTTTTGTTTATTAGACTGGGCAGAATGGCGAAAAAAAAATACTGAAAAAGTTTTAGTACTACTAGTAAATACAACTACTGCATATAAAACATTAAATTCCTCACAAAACATTCTCAACAAAAATTAAGTCAGGTGGTCCGTTTCAGGGCAATCAACCTTTAAACATTGGTATGGTTTCCTGATCACTGTATTAATTTTTGATTTCGTCAAAAACTCGAGAATTGGTAATTGTTTCCCTTAGGATACAACTGCTAAACCACCTCCAAAATAATCGGGGGTATCAAACAACTCGTTTTGACTTCGGTAACAATAATCCGGAAGACGATTTTCGAGTTTTTGCTTCAGTGAGGAGATATTTGCCATCAAAGTTGAAAATTGTCTCTCATTTTCATGTGGTTGTTGTAATAACAGATTAGGGTGTACCGAAAAGTGCAAAGTGTGTTCTGCGCAGAAATACTGTGGACCGCGTAGCCGGTGTTGGTCCGGCTAAGGGTTATTTTTTTGAAGCGCGGCCGAAGGCCGCCTACGCAAAAAAGTGTTCTGCACATAAATACCTTGGATCAAGCCCCCTATTTGGGATCGGACCCGGGTCATTTTCGGGTTTTTTGCGAATAACTTTTCACTGAAACAAAAAATTTTAAATCCGCTTCCGGATTGTTCATACCGAAGTCAAAACGAGTTGTTTGATACTCCTCCCGATTATTTTGGAGGTGTTTTAGCAGTTGTCTCCTAAAGGAAATTATATGATCAGAAATTGGTGTCGAAACACTTTTTTAAGTTTATTTTCAAAAGTTATTTACTATTTAAATTACACATTTACATCACTGTTTTTTTGTTTGTTAACCCACATTATGAAGAAATTTAATTATGTAATTTCGTACATTCTTTTCGAAACATTTGACCAAAATTGGAATCCCATCGTACACTCAAGCTTATTGTTGTTGTTGTTGTAACGACAAAAACTCCTGCTCGATGGCTGCTCGTAAAAGTAGTTTTACTGTCTCAAAACAACACAAAAAAAGTTGACGATTACCGAAGACAATTTTTATTAAGAACTTTTTTGAGAGCAGTTTAATTTCTTACAAAAATATACGCATCTAAAGTTTTTTACTTCAATCGTTTGGCAGTTTTAAAGAAAAAATTAGTAGAAACAAAAAAAAAATTTAAACAAGTAAAACTTATACAGTATTTTTTTTTTTTTGCTCTTCTGAAAACTATCAAACAAATAAATGAATTCTTTTGGCCCAGTATAATGTTTATACGTCTACAAATAAGTATGTACGAAAGCAAGCAATTTTTGGACAACAGGTGTTAAACTTATCGTGCGTTTTAAATTTAATATTAGCTGATAAGATAAGCGCTTGAAAATTATTAAAACGAACATGCATACATAATTAATATACTCACTTTGATTCTTTCATCACCCATCATCAGACCGGATAAGTCATTATCCATTGGATAATACAATGCTTCACTGGCTAATTTCAATTCCCGTAATTTCAATAGCTCTGTCTCGGTTAAATCCCGCTCCCTAATAATGCTAGATGGTGAAGAAACCGCTTGTTGTATTTGGATATTACATACGCTATGATTGCCCTTTTTATGCTGATCTACGATATCAGACATTTGCAAATTGTTTGACTGAAATTGAAGCTCCTCTTGTTTGACACGAGGCTCTGGTGGCAAATTACTAAATGCCTCAAACTCTATTCTTATCACCTCTGATAGCACTGACTCCAAAGAGTTAAAACTATCTCTTTCTCCGCCAATTGCAGTGTCAGAAAATGCTTGTTGTATTAGTGCTTTTATATCGAAATTATCATTACAATAACCACTAGCTCCGCTTTCCATATTTGCTGGTGAATTGGGATTCATGAGTACAGTTAAGTTGCTGGTCAATTCAATGTCCGGATGTATGCTTACGGGTGAATTATAGTGTTGCACACCAGCTTGTTGTGGGGTGGCTATAACACATTTTGGTGACGCAATTGACATTGCTTCCGCTGAGGAAGCTAAAGAAGTTGGGACTGATGGTTCATTTACTAATGGCATCACCATTGATGGGCCGGATGTTTGCGTTCCAGTACTGCCTTTGGTTGTTGGTATATTCATATGGCCGCCTGCCATCAAATCAGGATTAGCAAATATTTGTTCTTGCTCCTTTTGTGGATTTGGTGGAGGTAGTTCATTTGTTATTTGATGCGTCATTATTGGACTTTTACCAACTATTGAATGCAGCAAGTAATTTCCCGGTTCTGCTGCTTCCACTATTGGCAGCGCCTGCGCTGCATGGAATGTTGAATCTTTACTTTCCTTTGATGAATCTGTTAGTAACTTATGTAACTCATCGTTTGGTGGATTTACTTTATTAAATATTTTATTTATTATTCTCAAGGCTTCCGCTGGCGTATTCATGAATTTATTCATTATGTCAAGCGCATCTTCTGGGCATTCCATCAGACTTCTGATGAATTGTACAACATCTTGTGGCGAACTAACAATTTTTGATATAATTTCTAATGCATCAGTAGGCGAACTCATAAACTTTGTAAATACCGTAAGGGCGTCAAATGGTGAATTCATTATTTTACTAATAATTTTTAGTGCATCGCCTATACAAAATGGAAAGAATTGAGTAGATGTAGCAATTATATATTTAGTGTTGTATCAGATATAAGTTTACCTGGGAATGCAATTAGATGTGATACGAGCCTCAAAGCATCTTTTTGCGATGTAAGAATCTTCTCCACAATAGACAGTGCTTCATCCTTCGTGCGCATTAACTTACTAATTGCTTGTGATGCACGATCCGGATCTCCAACAATAAATTCTACAATCTCCTCGCTCGTCATCAGTTCAGGTTTTGTTTCAGCATCGATGTCTGACAGTATTGGTGAGCTTACGGGCACACTGGCACACATCGGGGATGACAAACTATTTAATGCAGCAGTTCCACTATTATTACTTGTAGTGCCTTTTCCACTATCATATGAACTTTCCGAATCATGTGAAGCTGTATCGAAAGCATTGATGTCTCCTCCAGTTGCTGGTAAGGCTTTACCTTCTTCGTTTAGTCGCCGTTTAGCTCTATTACTTTCAATTTTACGTCTTTTTATTATTTTATCCTCCTCAGACATAATATTTTCCCTCTTCATACCAATGTCCAAACATTTTTTTAGGCGGCATCTTTGACAAAACCGTCTTGTAACAACGGTAATCTCACAATTCTGACTAAATGGACAGGTAAACGTTTTCTTTGCCAGCGCATTTCGGCGAAAGAATGCCTTACAACTTTCACAAGTGACAGCATTGAAATTATATCCAAGTGCTTTGTCCCCACAAACAGCACAGCGTTTAGGCGGTGACATTTCCATAAATTTGCGTTTGCTCTACTTAAAGACATGATTGTAATTATCCCGAAAAAAATCCATTAAAATTCTTACCTTTTTTCCACAAATTAAATTATCACCGCCTACTGCACCGCTCGCCTGGTCTTATGTACATAAGTACGATAGTATTTGCTCGTTGCGTTGACTTCGTGAAGCTATTTTATCCAATGCTACTCCCTCAAATAGTTTCTTCTGTTTTATTAGATATAATGTGTCCCGACTGATGTCCGTAGTGGTATTATGTTTCTAACTCACAATTTATGAGTGACCTCGACCCATGTTGAATTGCAAATATTTTGTTGATAAACCACGAATCCACGAGAGTTTAGCAATAATCTTATGAATTTTAGCACTCTATCAAGCAATAAAAATACATATCAAGTTGTCAAAAGTCTGCGACTTTTGTTGAATGCATAGTTGCCACAGCTATCAAATCGTAAAAATCACAGCCAAGTTCCTTTGAAAGCTTTGGAGGAAAATCATGCAAACGACATTTTGTCAAGAGATATTTGCAATTTTAGTTTAAAATTTTGGTAATGCTTTACATCCAACGTCAGCTGTAAAAACTGCACTAAAAATGTCGATATTGGTACCCAGAGACGCGTTGGGGTGCCAGGGACCCTAATCCGGTGGGGGAAACATAATATTTTTGGTAGTTTTCAAGATGGGGTTCACCCACCGGATTAAGGTTCCTGGGACCGAAACGCGTTTCTGGGTACAAATATCGACATTTTTGGTGCAGTTTTTACAGTTGACGTTGGATGTAAAGTATTACCCAACTTTTTTTCGGGAGCGTAATCTATAGTTTTTAGAGAATTGATTAAAAAGGGTTAAACATTAGTTTTAATAAAATAACAGCCGCGCTGGCTGTCATCCCGGTACCCATGATGTGGTGGGAATAAGATTAGAGTAGTAATACATCAACAGATGTGGCAGCATCGCCAATGCTATCGCTTTTATTTGTTAACTTTAATCATCGATGCCAATCATGATTTAATGATTTATATGGTTGACGCGAACGGCCAACAACACGAAATTACCGTTTGACGTCGGTGAATTCTTATGTCAAAATGCACATGTGAGAGGGAACGCGCAAAAACGATTCGCCTATTTTCTAAGCTTTTGACATAAGGTGTGGATGAGGAAGAAGAAGACGCTATTTCATTTGAAGCGACCATATAAATTATTTGATCATGATGCCAATATCAATATTTAGCTATTCACAAACGTAAAAGTAATTGTCTATTTGTATACAAGTTAAAAAAATGTTAAAAAAATCGAAAAACCCAAAATATCCACCACCACCTAGCCCGCCAACTGTAGAAGAAATACTTGAAGATCTTAAAACATTTCATGTAGAACTGAATTCAGTTCCGTCACAAAGGAACCAGACCAATGCCGATGGACAACAGCTAGATTGGTGGACACGTTTTGAAAAAGCGGTAGCTGACCACAAAAACTTAGAATCACTGAGTACGGAAATTGATAACTATAAACTTAAATTGGAATCTGCAAAGGATGAGCTGGAAACGGAAGCACAGTTGCTTCAAAAGGCTATACAGGAGCAGCAAGAAAAAATAAAAGAAGTTTTAGAAAAAAGAACTGGATAAGTGTCTTTGTTGGACTTAGTATCTGTAATAATTAAAGTATAATTATGTAAATTATATTTGTATTTTATTTATGATTCGGTACTGGTCTGGCCAAAACCTCTTCACGGCAGACAAAAAACTGTCTCAGAAAACATAAGCGCACTAATTTCAAAAGCTCAAGTTGTGGTTAACCGTGAAGATCGAAAAAATGTAAGGGTGGCGGCTATCTATGGCACTCTGCGAACGTCGGACGGGGCAAACAAAGCGGAACATATCCAGACAGGATTGTCCAAATCAGTAACACTTACCTGAATCTTTGGCGATTGTTGTGCGTTAAAAACATTAAGATTATAAATCTAATTTTGTATGAATTGGAGTGTTAGTGGCAGAGCCATAAAAAATCGTGGTTTTATATAAAGAAGGCTGTGATATTTAAAAATATCAAAAAACAAAACACATAAAGTATCTGTATGGATAAAGCAACGAATTTGGCTTATTATTGGGCCATGGTCCCATCTCAGAATTTTGTATAAAGCAATTTCAGAATTTTTTTATGGACGCCTTAAAACTCAAATATTTTCAGATTGAGCAAACCCAAGGTTACTAAAATACACAAAGGTTATGACGTGCAACTGGATGATTGATCTACCAATATGATGCCTCTAACCTCTCATTAGGCGTCATTGAACTAAATTCTAGTATATTGGGTTCTTCAAAAATATTTTTGGATTAACGATTTTCCATTTAGCCGTATATATGCAATTTTGAAGGCTCCTAAAAATTTGGAGTCAGAAAAAGTTTTCGTTCTTTATCGGCAACGAATCTATTGATAATGACCTTGAAATGGCACTCCAATTGTTTGTTAATTTATGGAGGGAAATGCCAAATAATCGATCGAGGTCAAGATGGCAGCTGGTTAACCAGTTATAACATGCACAGTTTGTATCAGAGTAACTAATGACAATTATCGTAATCATTTTAAAAAAGAATCATGATTTTTTATGATTTTCAAATAACAATCGAAAATAATCAAAATCCTTTTTTTTTGATTACTTTTGACTTTTTTTTTGATTTTCTTACAATGGTTATCAATTAGTAATTGCGAATGTGTGAAATCAATTAAAATTATCATTATTGAATAAAAAAAACCATCCCATCAATTAATTACTCAATTCTAAAAGGTCTGTTTTGTATGCCATATCTCCAAGGTTCATGAAGCATGACCACATGGGGATAAAATGCCAAAGTTCTATTTAAACCAGCAGTACCACCGGTTTCGAGTGATTTATGAAATGAAATAAAAAACATCTGCAATGCTCTACATATTTATATACATATGTAAGTATATGATTATATTTTCAAACATTTTAAGTTTTTAACTCATTGTGGCTTTTTGCATAGATGCGTAAGCTCTGGAAACATCTTTAAGTAAATTTGTGTAACAACAATATTTCCTCATATCCATAGTTTCAGTGTGTATTTCTGATGGGAGTGAGGTAAATTATTCATTTACTCTGATTTTACAGGCACGTAAGTTAAGATTATTGTGGCACCAGCCGAAACTTGCAAAGATTTGGCATCAACCTTTGATCTAGAAAAAAGAAATAAAACGGAAAGATGTTAAGGTTTAAAGCACACAAAATAATGATAGAACTTACTTCACAACAACATTTGTACTGTTGTAGTTGTCGCTCAGAGCATACACCGACATCTTATCGGGTAGAGATGGATGCGCAAAGCTTCCTTTCACACTGACATTGGATGGGTTGTAAGCTACAAAATAACCGGGATTACCAGACTTTATCCTAGAAAAGCAATTAAAATGTAAGAATTTATACATTACAATGCTGCAGGCCTCATAAAAAAACTTGATCTATATTTTATCGAAAAAAAAACAATTCTATTTTCAGACCAAACTAGGAGCCCCAATCAAATGGAAGCACCGACGTTTCGGTTTTGCTTGCGATGCACATACATATATTTATCAACTAAATTTTATTCTTACCTTTGCCTGTAAGGGCGGCATATTATAAATATAAAAAAGCAACACAAATGTTTCATTAAATATAGCTTATACCTGTAGAACCATGTATAACTAAAACTAAATGAGTATGTAAACTTCTAATAATTTACCTGGAATAAGCAAATAACTGATCCGAATCATATAAATGATATTCTCCATGCATATAAGAAGGTGACAATCGCAATTGCTTAATTTCATCAAAAACATCCTCACTAATATCCTTGAAAAGTGAAGCATTTTTAATGGGCACCACCGGTACACCAGGCAATAATGATACAAACAATACAATTGCTGTTGGGTTACTGTTATCATGAGCAGCAAATGTTGATAATGCAGCAAAGTTCCATTGCAACCAGGTATTATTTCCCACAGCATTGATGGTATTTACAAATTCATTTTGTAACTTTTGTCCACTTAAATCTGTACGCAAGGAGTGTACAAATTGACCATAAATTGGCATGTCGATACCCCATTCGCCATTTTTGGTACGATAAACATCTGGACGTAGAACATCATCTGCCACTGACAGGAATGCATCCGCTGTGTTATTCTTTACAAATAATTTAAAATCATACAGCAAATCACCGAGCCCTTCTTGGAATGTGCTATGTGTATGTGTCCAAAAACCGTATTCATTATGTACGAAATTACCCTCGGAAGCGGGTACCTCATCTGGTGTATTGTCGGTAAGTATAAAGAATTTGGTATTTTTCAAACGGAATCCTTTAACACCCAAGGACAGTAAATGTTTTAGAACATTTTTAAATTCATGCTTAACTGTGGTATCATTCATATGTAAATCATATAGCCCAACACCAAATTGAGAGAGTAAATAATTGCCTGGTTTTATTTCATCCCAAGCTGAACCATTTTCAAGTGAACGCCAATTATTTGGTATTTTAGTATCTTCTTTCCATATAAATGCAGAACGTTTCAATTTGTCTGTTAATGCTTCATCTAATAGGGTAGAGTTGCGTGGTACATAATTTGGAGTTACATCCAAAATTACATTAATTCCACTTTTTTTGTAATTTTCCACAATATCTCTAATCTTTTGTTGAATTGCTGCCTCTTTAACTAAATATGTATGTGCCGGTGGCAACTCATAAATAACACCAGAAGCTTCAACACGTTTGGCGCTTTCGATATCACTGGCGCTTGCTTCCAGTTTATCGAGTTTGGCGAGAATACCGCTTTTATACCATTGTAATGGTTCAGGTGCTGCACATTTCGGCGCTTCAATAATAATAAGAATGGCACAGACAAGCATGGCTACCCAAATCGCCCAAAACCCAATGAAGAAAATCCAACGTAAACGTACCCAAAAGGGATCGTTGGCATACTTCATAAGTTCGTCTTTAGACATACCAGTGAAAGCCTGAAAATGTGAACGAGATTATTATTTTTATTTTCAAGTATACATTATTCTTACGACTATTTATTGTTAAGATTACCCATTGCAATCGAATTTATAGTTTTTAGCTTTCGCAGATAGTTTTATTACAACAGCGCTGGCAAAAATGCATGTATATTAGTTTTGGTGTTAATTGGGGGCAGCCTAGTATTTATGCATTGGAGAATTTTTATGAGTTAATATTTTATTATAGGTTTATTCAAAAAAATATTATGGTAAGCTGTTGTGTTAACTTATGCAATTCTTTATTGTTGTAACCCCCTGCAGTACCGACCCTGTTCCGGGGTCAACGAAATTGCTACCACGGCAGTCGGGCTGGTGCCGCAAAGTGCTTGTTTCGAACCGTAGCGGATTCATATCTGGCAAAGGACTGTCAACATCGGGCGAAGTACTTACAGTAATAATAATAAAGATGTATTGCGGTATCATGGAAACAGCTGTCGATATGTCCATCTGCTGTGTGTGGTTGTTATTAATTAAAAATACAATTATTTTTTAAAAACAGTTCCATAGTAATTATCTGGGCTGAAAGGCCAATACCTAGACATTAAAACCGCAACACTATTATAACAGCAATTTCACCCTGTTGAAGCCGCGAGGTTTCTAGGACTCCCGTTAGAAGAGCTTGATGACAATGTTGGGCAAGGGGGGTGATATTTTAGGCAGGTTAAATAGTCGCTACAACAAAACCGCAACACCTTATTTTACATTTCCAGAAAAAAGTCGTAAATAAGTTATGACGAACATTAGAAAAAAACCAGGTATCGCTAATAGGCAGTGGGTTTACAGTTTCTACTGGCTAAATGGGTGGTTTTGTGCTCATAGAAGAACTGCAGAATTTAGTATTTAGGGTATGAAGTTAAACCTTCGACAATAAGATATTTTGGAACATATAAACAGACATTGCCTTTCCATTCAGTTTGTGGTACATTCACCTTCAAGCGCGAAAAGTACGTTTTCTCTGCAGTTGCGGTGTCTCAACTGCTTCATAACACGTTCAGAGGTTAAAAGGCAATAACTATGTAATCCGTATGGATGTTTCTACAAGTATGTATTTACCTTTCCATTAACACCGCCAATGTCAATTTTTGCATCCCCATTTTTATGATCCCCGCCTTTAACGAATTTCACTTCTCCGCGTTTGTCTGTCAATTTATCATTATCTTCAATTCCACCCAGCATTTGCTCGTCAGCGCCATCGATTACACCGTTTTGTTCGGCTACCATATTTCCGTCGACAACAGTAGTGTTTAGTTGATCTGCGTTTTCAGAGTTTTCTTTTGTGTTTTTAGAAGAAAAAGAAAAAATAAGTCGAATCATTAATTAGGTATTTAAAACTGAGACATTAAAAGATAAGACATTTTTCAAAAATGGCAGCTAAAAGTTCGAGGTAAGATCAAGAATTTGGCACCTTCGACACTTAACTAATTTTAAATCTTTTTAACATACTTATTCAACGAATGTCTAATATCGTAAATTGTTAGTAAATTTACACAAAAAGGCACTAAAAGTGGAATAATACAGCCCCCCCCCCCTTCTTAGGCCCAAAAACTTAACACCCATAAAAATGAAAAAAAAAAAAAAATAAATAAATTTAAATTAAAAATTTAAAAATATTTACAACCTATTTATTCACTATTCAAAAATTAAAAGAATTAATAGTTAAGAAACTACTACGGCTACCAATTGTCGACCACTTCGACCGTTCTAGGTACTTTCGTAAAGATCTTGGATTGGATAGCTTGATCCTCACAATCGCAAAACTTTAAATTTGGCTGGCCTACAACTACGGCCTTGAATCAATTTTGAACCCTTATAAGAACTACAACAACACATTGCCCCAAAACCTTCGGGGAGTGTTTTTGTCGTTACCACAACAACAACAACAACACATTCCCTGTAATCTGAAATATCCATAACTTAATTAAATTTTGTTTTGTCCATCTTGTATCATCGATTATCCACCTGCCTCCTATTAAACAGTTCGTTGTGCGGAAATATAGGGGCACTGTGCATTACACTATTATCACAGATCTAATTTAAAACAAAATTAATATCAGAAGACATTTTCTTTTACTTACTCTTTGAAGTGTTCATTTTGAATGTAGGGGTGGACGCAATTGATTATAATATTTAAATTTATTTTAAAAGCTTACTAGTATATCGCTACATGTAGCTTGCTCAGCTAACAAAAACCGACTAATTCTACCAATACGTACGTGCATATCACGAAAATAGTTTTACTTAGATACATATGTACGTTTGTATATATGTACATGAATATGAAAAGCATTCAATAAAAGTTAATTGAAATTCCTTTGTCCAGCAATAAGTGCATAGAGAGCTAAATAAATAAATAGATTTTTTGAAGTTGACAAAACAAACCCAATCTTCAGTTGAAGAGTCTGTGATAAAACCTTATCTTTAATTAGTCAATTAAGATTAGGATGTTGGCACGTTACAACGGCCTTTTATGAACTGAAGCATGGCAATAAAACGAGAACAAACGATAACAGCAGTCTTAATTTTGCTAACTCACCCGTCTATACCAGCAAAAACACTGTAATGAGTTTACAAAGTCGCATTTTAAATGTGGTGTCCGCCTTGGCATAATGTGCTGGTCCACTATAATAAAGCTTCGTTCTCACACCAAAGACAAGTACAATCTACAATACTTTGCTGCCAAGCCTTCGAGAGTATATCATTAGCAATAGGATTTTTACTTTAAGGTGAGTGTTAATCTCAGTGCTTTATAGGTTTAGTTCATTCAAAGTTTTATTTTTGATGCAAAGAGAACAATATCTTTGACAGGGTTTAACTTCTAATTCTAATCTAATTTCTAATATTATTTTTTATATTCAGATTAGCTTGTGTACTACAACAGCAGCAATGTATCCTATTGACGAGCAAAACATCTACTTACATTGAACTTAAGCCCGAAACTCCACATACTATGTATTGAAAGTGATGTTAATGAAGTTAGCCGCAGTTATATCTATAAAAGTGCTTAATTGTTTCATGACTATGGTTCTTTGTAACGACAAAAACAGTCCCCGAGGGTTTTAGGGAGTGTTGTCGAGTTGAGTCCTTGGCCAGATATAAACTCGGTACGCCCTTGCGGTACATGCCCTACTGTCGTGGGAGCATTTGGTGTGACCAGTGAAACCTTCTAAGTCATCTCACCTATCTTTCCGTAAGGGAAAAGAAGGTTGGTAATCAGAGGACCTTCCTCGTCACTTGATTGCACTAAGATTTGTTAGGCTATTTTGAACGAGTTCAAAAACTAGTATATTGACATCTCGTAGAAAATACCCAAGTTACAAGCACCAACTGACTATATGAGAAAAAAGAACTTCCCTTCGGGTTAGGGGATGAGAATATGAGAGGTCCTCAAAAGTACACCTACTTCTATCTCGCTTTGGTGTAGAATACTCCATTGAGTAATCTTTATGAAGCATTTTTAAAGTATTCCCTCGTAGGTGCTCCATAGAGTATTCAGAAGCAAAGTAAAGGGTACTCGGAGATGGATTAGGTGATCCAATCAGCGGACATCGCCATGTAAATTGGACCACCTTTTTTATATAATTGAGTTTTGGAATACTACGATACTCTATCTTCTATACTTTTACAGGGATGTAATGACGTAATGCCATTAAGCCTACAGCTTTTATGGGCGTCCTTGCAAGCTGAAGAGAAAAGCAGCAACACTAACCATTTGCCATGCTTGTGTAATTTACTATGAAAATATTTTGCAAGCTCATCACAGTTTGACTTACTGTTGTTGTTAACAGTGCTTTGCCCTGCCCCAGATTGGACAGGGTTACACTGAAATAACAGCCCTTGGCCGGGTAAAAAAACCCGGGTCGTTCCGGTGCGATAGAACCGGCTGTTGTGGGAATGGTTTGACTTACTCCTCCGGGCTATTTAAAAACGTCGAGAATTACTAACATATCTAAGTCAACTTCATTAAAGTTTTACCTTTAAATTTGTGATTCGCACTGGGAAGTGAACAACGACCTATTTTAAATATTCAAACGAAACAAAGTCTTTCTCTAAAACGGTCGAATATGCGAATTAAGGAATTCAGTATTTGCAAAAAGCAACGCCCATATCCAATTCAACCCAATTTGATGTGTATGTATACTAAAGACTGAACGATAGAGTCAAGGTTGTTGCATCAGCATTCCCTTCACTTGCAACGCTATTAAAAGGTTTCATCTACCTGACGTGAAATTCTAACCGTAAATTGTTCAATAAATCTCGATCGAAAATTACTTACCCTTTGTGGATGGTTTTGTAACCGATTCAACGCTATTTGCAATATGATGAGGAATTTGCTTTTGAGCTTTTACAAAGTCTTGATCTTCAGGAATTTGCTTGTAAAACTCTTGCAGAGATGGTGGCTGCTCCTTTGATGACGAGGTAGCCCCGTTGACGTTTAATTTACGAATGGCAGTACTTTTCATTTTTTGACGTTTGTTTAATTTCCAATTAATCGGAAATAGTGTTGCAAAGTGCGAGTTCACTAGAATAAAAAAAGGGACGAAATTAGGCAACGACTATGGTGAGCATTCGTAAGAACCGACAAGGGTCGTTTACGGTTGATGGTTGTAAAGTCAAAGAGAGTATATAGAAAATAGTTTACTGAAATCAAATAATTATTTTTGGACTTAGGTGGATATTTATTATAATGGTTGTTTTTGGATTTAATTAATTTTGACTAAAATAGCAAAATCAAGCCAAACAGTGATTTGTCATAGACAAACAAACTTCATGAGCTACAGCAATCGCGGCATTCCGTTTTTCTTACATTTTGCACATATTTCACTCACTTCTGCATTTGCAGCTCTGCCACTTCTGCAAACTACTCAACATAGCATATGTCTACTAGTAGCGCAACTTACTCCGAATCTGCACACACGTACAAACCACACAGGGTGCGTTGTATGCAATACCAAAACAATCAAATTTAAATACTGTAATATCAAAGAGAGTATATATATTTCTACTCTCTTTGGTAATATTGAACGTGAAGACATAAAACACCCAAATTATTGAATATAAAGCAGTTATAACACCTTATCAGTTACTATAGAATATAAATTTCAGTTTAAATTGTAGTTTTTAGTTGTAGCTTTTACTTTAAAACAACTCTGAACGCGATTTCCTTCATTTCACTCTCTCGGAGTACCTTCATCCACTACCTTCCACTCCGATTCGCAAAAGAAGATGCCAAACTCATAGTATATGTCTACTAGTAGCGCAACTTACTCCGAATCTGCACACACACACAAACCACACAGGGTGCGTTGTATGCAATAATAAAACAAACAAATTCAAATACTGCAATATTGAACATGAAGACTTGAAACTCCCAAATTATTGAATATAAAGCAGTTATAAAACGTTATCAGTTACTATAGAAGGTATATTTCAGTTTAAATTGAAGTTTTTAGTTGTAGTTTTTACTTTAAAGCAACTCTGAACGCGATTTCCTTCATTACACTCTCTCGGAGTACATTCATCCACTGCCTTCCACTCCGATTCGCAAAAGAAGATGCCAAACTAGTACGGGTAAACAATGGCCAAACTAGTAGGGAAAAACAATGCTACTCAAGTTTTCTGCTGCACAATTGCGAACAAGAACAAATAAAATTGCCGGAACCCCTGTGACGGTACATCGAGTAATTGTCAATCCAGCGAGCAAAAATACTTTTTTTGACAGAAAACCGACGAACATCTGTCAATTAAACTGCCGGTTAGCGTAAACCGGACCTTAAGAAAACGGCCCTTAGTGTTTCCCACTATTCGTCGCGTTGAACCTTCTTATGGTTATACGTTCTTTGCTTACATATGATTTTTGGGATTATCTTTGGCGGAACAAATAAAGTGAACACGTGGCGACTTACATACATCCATATATGCATTTCTCATGTAATTTGTGAGCTACGTGTCAAAAATGTACTGAGAAATGAGCGTACTATCAAAATTCGAGAAAATTTTCAATCAGCAGGCCTAATGCCACGACCTGTTAGTTGGGTCATGGAATCATCGGTTGCTTAAAAAGTTGGAGAATATCAGTATCGATTTACCTGATAGCTTAAAATGATCACGTGGTTTTTATTTTCGGTAATTGTTTCCTTTAGGAGACAACTGCTAAAACACGTCGGAAATTATCGGGAAAGGTATCAAAAGACGCGTTTTGTCCTCGGTAACAATAATCCAGAAGCGAATTTTCGAGTTTTTGTTTCAGTGAAGAGATATTTGCCATCAAAGTTGAAAATTTTCTGTCATTTTCATGTGGTTGTTGTAATCACAGATTAGGGTGGATCGAAAAGTGCAAAAAGTGTGTTCTGCGCAGAAATACTGTGGACCGCGTAGCCGGTGTTGGACCGGCTAAGGGTTATTTTTTTGAAGCGCGGCCGAAGGCCGCCTACGCAGAAAGGTGTTCTGCACATAGATACCTTGGATCAAGCCCCCTATTTGGGATCGGACCCGGGTCATTTTTGGGTTTTTGTCGAATAACTTTTCACTGAAACAAAAAATTGAAAATCCGCTTTCGGATTGTTGATACCGAAGTCAAAACGCGTTGTTTGATACCTCTCCCGACATTTTTGGACGTGTTTTAACAGTTGTCTCCTAAAGGAAACAATTACCTTATTTTCTTATAAATAAGAGTTTGATATAAAATATATAGGTACTTTATTATTTGTTGTAATATAATTTCTTTTTAGATATTTCTGCTCACTATTGTTGAGTTTATTTGCTATTGCTTGTTATAGACGTAGAGGACTTTTAAATCGCGCAATTCAAATAATGCCAAGCACGGATTTTTGTAAGAGAGTCTTCCACGCCTACATAAAGTTGCTAGTCAATATTGTTTGTATGTACGGAACGTTTGCACTAGCACACCACAGATTAGTTGGCCAATTAAAGCTTTCGTTTCTTTAGTTATTTTCATAACAATTTTTTAACACAAACTCACTCACTAATTTCGAAAATTATACCTTTGTTTTGCAAAATTTTTGTACACTACATACCCATGTACGTAATTACATACATACACATTTTAAAAAGATTAGTTATTCTCACCGTTCACAATATTGTAGATCCGCTATCAACTGCACTTCTTGTTTGCTGGTCACTATTTGTCCACTTAACGTGCACGAATGTCCAGCCAAAGGTCCAAGCGATGCAACCAATTCGCAATTTAGCGAGGGAAACTTGTTTTTTTCATCAAATTCCATCATGGTAACCGCACCGACAAGTGTGAAGAGACATACATTCATACAAAAAAAGGCATTTGTATTGCACTTTTAGGCACAAAAGTTTGCTAATGTCAGCGTTTGTACATAAGGGTATATCACCAAAAAAGTTGTGAACATTTCACTAAAATAATTAAACAATACACATATACAGGGTGTTTTTTTACAGGTTTGTTTTTCGAATAGAGATAAAACTGGCATTTTGTGGTCAAATCTGGCAACTCTAATGTCATTTGTGTTCAGTTTGGTTTGCCATTTCATCATGAACAGGTTGACAAAAGAACAACGCTTGCAAATCGTGCAAATTTATTTCGAAAATAATGGTTCAGTTCGCGAAGTTTACCGTGAGCTCCGTCCATTTTATGGTCGACATAATCGTCCATCAGAGCAATTAATTCGGTTAACCATGGATCGTTTTCGCACTACGTTTACTCTATGTGATAATACGCATCCGCAGAGACGTCGAACAGTGCGCACCGAAGAAACAATTGCCGCTGTAGAGCAAAGTGTTGAAGAGGACCCGAATGAATCGATTCGCCACCGTGCACAGCAATTGGAGCTTTGTCCATCAACTTTATGGAAGATTTTGCGCAAAAGATCTTGGCTTGCGACCTTACAAGATCCAGCTTGTGCAAGAATTAAAGCCGCGAGACCATGCAATGCATCGTGATTTTGGTGTATGGGCCGAAAATGAGATTGATTTCGATGCTGATTTTCATCGCAAAATTTTGTTCAGTGATGAGGCTCATTTTTGGTTGAATGGCTACGTCAACAAGCAAAATTGCCGCATTTGGAGTGAAGAGAATCCACATGAGACCCTTGAAACGCCATTACATCCACAAAAACTAACTTTTTGGTGTGCTCTATGGGCTGGTGGAGTCATTGGGCCATACTTCTTCCGCAATAATGCTGGAGAGGCAGCTACCGTTAATGGAGACCGGTATAGAGCCATGATAACCGACTATTTTGTTCCCGAATTGGATGGCATGAATGTGGATGAGTTGTGGTTCCAACAAGACGGCGCTACATGCCACACAGCGCACGTCACAATCGATTTATTGAAGGAAACATTCGATGAGCGCATAATTTCGCGGAATGGACCTGTCAATTGGCCACCAAGGTCGTGTGATTTGACACCATTGGATTATTTTCTTTGGGGATATGTGAAGTCGCTCGTCTACACCAACAAACCAGAAACGTTAGGGGAATTGGAAGCCAACATTCGTGGTGTTATTGCCGACATACGGCCCCATATGCTCGAAAAAGTGGTTGAAAATTGGACCTGTAGAATTGGCTTTATTCGAGCCAGCCGCGGCGGCCACATGCCCGAAATCATATTTAAACATTAATGGCATAAAATTATCCTTCCAATAAAGCCAAATTGATGGACCTTAAAACGATTTTCTTGTGTTTTATTTCAATTCGAAGTTCTATACCCCTAAAAAAAACACCCTTTATTTGATGTTTTCATGTCTGTCTGGTTTTCAAGCTATCTGGTTTAGTGTATTTTAGTTTCTAAGCTGAGAAAACCGTTGCCTCTGTCGCAGATGTGCTGAAGGAACTTACTATCGATACCTCAGAACTCTTATTCGACCAGGCCCCTGTGTTTCATATTTTGTGAACTTTATTTGCGGAATATTTACTGATACAAAATGAAAAAAAAGATCACCCTACTACACACATGTATTTTTATCAATAACGCATTGTATATACAGACATATGAAGAAGGAACTTGAGAATCTGTATACATAATCGAAATGCCAAATAAAATGACTCTTTGTACATATACTCGTATATGTATGTACCCCCACCGACCTGTTTTACAAATAATATCAGAGCCCAATTTCAGATATGATGCACCAGCATGGATTGATCGTTACTTCACATGTATCATTGATTTTTACAGATCTTCAAACTATCGTTTGTATAATATTGCTTAAATTGAAGCCTTGCGAAATAACTTTGAGCAATTTATAAACACAAATTTTAAAAGGTGAAGGACTCCATCTATTTCGGAACAAGCGTTAGCACCCAAAATCTTTCTTGACAAAATTTGCTACTTTTGACGAGCTAGAGAATTTAGAAGTAAACTACTCTCTCCACAAACAAAGCTCACCCTCTTTATGTCTTGGAGTATTTGATAGAAAAGTTCTAAGAAATTAAAAGATGCGCAGTCGGAGGTTTACGAAAAAGTCGGTAGTATTTAGTAACACAAGATATAAATCTAGAAGAATTAGACCGGACAGGGTTGTGTCCTTAGGTCACTTTTTACTGCATACCAGAGGATATTATGCTTAAAAATTGGCTTTGGATTGTTGTTTTCCTATGAAAGATTTTCAAAAGTTTGTCTAATCAAACATTACCATTGTACAAAACCTACCTTCCAAAACAAAATAGGACTACTTCCTGGATCACTGTTGATCCCTTCGAGGTACTGCTGCTTTGTAGCCAGTGCAGCCACAATCGGTGCCTTGTTGGTTTTGTAACTTAATCGTTCCTGCAAAAAGAGTGCTAGTACGATGTGGTATAGAGTAGTTTTCTGCATGCTGCGTAACTCCAGTTTGTTAATTGTTAGTGTGATTTGGGTTTTTTTGTGGCAAATGAAAGAATTTCAGCCTCCAATGCTTAGGAATCATTTCAAGCATTATTCCTATGCCTTTTTTGCCCCTTCTTTTTTGAATCGTGGATCTAATATTCTTGAGAGTTGAAGCATGGTCTGGTTTTCATGGCTATTACGCTTTTCGAATGGCGCAGTAAATCGCTGCAAAAAACTGGGTTCCTTCGCCAGTTTCTATGTTCTTGTCAATAGTCTGAGGTTTACCGTTCAGCCACATACATATAAGTGGAATTACAAGAGACGATGTTAATTTGTTTTGGGCCGTTTTTATTATAGCTCAAAAAAGCTATATTAATTTGACAATCCTAGAAATAATAGAGTAGCGCTGTTCCAGCGCGTTAGATAAAATCCTTGTTTAAAAATTGAATTCTTTGTCTATAACATGCCATATAGCAGTGAGAAATGATTCAGTTGCTTTGGAACTCCATAAATCACAGGTCACTGCGATATATTCCACTGCCGGCAATTCATTTCGCAATCGTAATTTCAGTGCCGTATATTTGTTTGCTATTAACGCCCTAATTCTAGTGTGGTAACAACATTCGCTTTACCGGCAAATAAATAATTTGGAAACTTTTACACCCTGTTTTTGTTCTGCCGACCTAAGTTGCAGTTCAATTTTGTAACCACAAAAATAGGTGGTAACGTGACGTAACCGTGAAAAATTACACGTCTTTTGTAAATATTTTTGTGGACAGAAAATACCACAAAATTTGTATACATACTAGTTCACAAGAATTAATATGCAATATAAGCACTTTTTTGGTTCACGTTTGCATTTTATTCTCTATTGCGCATTGTTTGTTTTTGACCACGTTGCCATGTACGCTAGATAATCTTCCAGGTACAAAATTGCCAGTTACGCTCAGAATTGACCCGTAAATGTTTTTTTTTGGCTATTTCTAAAGCGTTTTATATGGTAATTTGATAGAGGGAAAAGCAGTTGAGTGGTAACGCTGATTATGAAACAAGCTAACTTTACCTCAGACAAACACCTTTATTTGTTTCATAGTATCAAATTTTCTCTACTAGATGGCGCCGAAAGCGCAAACACTTTTATGGGTTAGTTATAGTATAAGTTCTCTGGTTGTAGATCAACAGTCACGCACTTTTTGTACAAATAGCCGCCTATATACACAGTAGCAAAGAGAGTAGACAGTAGGTATATATTTCTTGGCAGATTTAAATTGGCACAGCTTAAGGATATTACTCCATAGGCACAGCGACTGAAATACGAATAATGATTAGGTAACAATCACCCTTATCGCGAGAATAAACTTTTTACTGTGAAGTGTTCGGTGACTCAAAACACTTGCAGCGAGAGAGCGCATTTTGACATATTATTCATTGTGTTCTTCCCTGCAAATGTTTTGTGTCACCGAACAATTTTCAGTAAACATTTTATACAATTTTTAAAAACTTTATCCTCACCGAACACAGTTAATAATTTGCCATTTTCCGTTGTTCATTTCGACCGAATAAAGAGTTGCCAATAAGGCGGCTTCTTTTTGGAACACGAAGAACTATTCTGCGATAAGGAGAACAAACAATTTTAATCTTTTCGGGTGAAAATAAAACTCGCGATAGGGGTGAATAAAATTAGTAGATACAAGAATTGGACCTCTACTACATGACAGTGGAGCACTTTGTAAGGTACTCATATAAGTCGAAAACGGATTATATGATCCAACTAGTTTTGCAGAGGTACCATACTGTCTACATATGTACATACATATATAATGCAATAATTGTTCATCGACACTATGGAATAACGCCTTTTTGATCAGCAACAATACGTTAGAAATGCTTATTTTTAGGGATTTTTATATGCATACATATGTATGTCGATTTGTATTTAAGTTTGCATACACCATTGTATGTACATATGTACATTTACAAAGAATAGGATGTTTGTTATTGAATGCACTGATTTTAATTGATTTGACAGGATGACGGTGACGCGATATAAAAATTCGCTTGCTAGAACCATCGGAATTGCATTTCGAGAACGTGTTAAAAGAACAAATCAAAAGTTGCATTAAAATTAGGTATACATTTTTACACTTGAATGAATTTTATGGTTTTTTGGAAAGAATTCGCTGCAGTAAAATTGCTAACCAGTCTCCAAAAGAGACCGTCATGAGTTACACGCTTTGTGAATCGTTCTGTGCCGGTTACAAAAATGATAGTTAAAAGACATTTTGAAATATCGGATATAGAAATAACTCATCTACACCCAAAACCACTCTCAAACTTTTCGAAATGGCACAGGTTGAGAACTAGCCAACGGCAAGCTATCTTAGAACTGTCGAAACCGGTTAAGAACGACATCGCCATGTAAAAGTGGACAGTTGAAAATATTGCTTGGGTAACACTTTTTCTATAAAAGAAAACGCCGTTAAATAAAGCTCAAAACATTGGTTCCGCATTGCTATAGTCGTATCCTTAACGTAAGAAAAAACCCAAATGCAATTGGTGGGTAAGGCTACGTTACGGATAGGGAATTATTATGCAAGACCAATATTTAGTTGGTGAGCTAGGATTGGGACCTGTAACGTTAAAACTTCTCCCAATAGTAGTGAAAACTCTTTCAAGGATTACGATCTAAGGTCATGTACCTAGAGTGTCCGAACCTTTTTAAGGCTTTGATGTCCCCGTTAATGGCAAGACTGGCATGACGACTTTACGGGGAATTCGATGTGCGGAACAAGCCATGACTATCGTCGCTCTGTCGAAAGCAGATGGGATGGCAGTTAGAGTAGTAGAGAAAAAAGTTCTTTGGAAAATGTATGGTTCTTCTGTACGAGTTTTAAATCAGATATGAATACAGCGCAGCGAATTTAACCCCAACGGATTCGTTTGCTGGTTCATGTCATGCAATGAAACAAAGAAGCTCCGACCCATCCTATTGACAAACAATTTCGGCAGCACAGAAAAGGCCAAACGAGAAAGAAAAAATTCGAACGCATAGTGTTGTGTGCGTGCTAAGAAAATGACGGCGTCTGCAAGTACTGTCTAAAGTTCATCTGCGCCTACTTTGGGCCAAAGGACGACGCTGACAGGAACTGTCATAAAAATTCATTTTTCGCGATGTAACGTCTCCTAAAGCGACTTGGCTAATTGAGTCATGAAAAACGCGAATAAATGTGAATCAGTCTTACCAAAAAGTGCTACTTTGAACTGAGGAGGAATTGATATGATGGTCTATAAGCCTCCTATCATACTAATCCAGAGGTATGACATGGTAGGATAGGAGAATTATAAAACGTGATCTTTGTTCGTAAAGCGAGGGCTGTCGAAAGAAGATGGGATGGAATTGCATTACTCAAAAGAAACGTTCTTTGGAAGATGTGTGGCCCTTCCTGCTATACCATGGACTCAAAGGAAATTAACGATGAGCTGTACGAGCTTTGCTCAGATATGCACATAGTGCAGCTAATAAAACCTCAACGGATTCGCTGGCTGGTTCGTGGCATGCGAATGAAGAAAGAAACTCGGACAAAATTTTTTTCCCATTGACAAGCGATTTCGGCAGCACAGGAAAAGAGAGGCCCTAACTGAAATGCAAAATATAGGGGGAGGATGACTTGGCCCCGCATGCAGTACCCAAATGGTGATGGCTAACTAGGCTTGCTAAGGGTCAATCAATAAATGATGACGTCATAAATTGTTGAAAAAATGACGGGCTGGCTACAAAAACTCAGACAAAATATAACATCGTATCGATAAGTACACACAAAAAATGTCGCAAGTCCTCGTGTAAGCCAAAGACTAAACAAAGTCCTGTTTAAGGACACACACAAGTATATGCATATGTAGGGACATGTAAAGGTTAAAATTGCATGAGAACTTTCAACAACCAATAAAATTAAAATTAAGTAAAATAATAAAAATTTGATTGCACTGTTTACTTTATGAAAAGAAAGGATTAGAAGGATAAAAAGGCATGCAGGAGACGAGGCATTGGCTATTTACTTTACTTAGTAAAAACCAATGTTGACTGTTGGTCAACCAGAACAAATAGGATTTAAGGAGATACATTTTTAAAGCAAACACAAAACCATCGAAGAAAAGTAAAGCAACAAGAACAATGAAATGCAAGAAAGTGGACTTACGAAGGCATAGAAAGAAGGACAAATATCACAATCACGTCCTTAACCTTTTTTTGAGCTTTATTGTATTTAAATTGAATCTAATCATGAACTGAGTTGAACCGAATTGACCAACGCTAAGCCAACGACGAAGAGATAAGACTAAAGCTGTGAAACAATTAAAACGCTGGAAAATCGAAACACAATAGAGAAAGGGAGAAAAGGTTACAAAAATAGCAATAAAATGCAATCGACGCCGAAACATACGAACACGCTATTGCAAAACAGTGTCCAAGCAGAGAAGAGTTAAAGTTAGACCGAAAAGGGACTACTGCACAACTAGACATTTTCTGTGTCAAAACGTAGTAGTCCTGAAAAAATATCAGTCTTCGATAGAGTAACTAAGGGCCACTTTCATAAAGGCCGGTTAAGCCTAATCGGCGATTAATTTGACAGCTAACCCTACAAAATTCGTCAATTAAACTCCGGTTAGCAGTTACCGGCTTTTATGAAAGCGGCCCTAAAGCTTTGGAGAATATAGAGTATGAAGAAAAACTAAAGACGCTAAATCAGTGTCTTTGTCCTGGGTGCTCGTGAAAAGCCGAACGGATGACGCTAAGGAGGTGTTTAGCAGCAGTTCAGAGAAGGGGTTGTAAACTTTTAGAATTTTCAACTAGTTGGGAGTTTCAGCATCGTAGAACGTCAGGGTTAGTACATCTCTGATGAGAAGTCTTAAGTTTCTTTAACCCTATATGCAATATCCAGAGACAGAAGTGATCATATCCAGTTTAAAATCAACTCGCAACAGGAGCCACTCAAATTCTCGTCGACAACATCCTATAAGATGCCCTGTTCGAATGGGGCGCAGAGTTGTCTTCGAAACGGCTTAGTGCATATTTGTTAGATTCCAAATTTGTTTTTTTTTCTAAAGCTGGTAAGAATTTTCTTCCTTCACAGCTTGGCTTCTATCATTAAATTTTCGAACGATTTGTTTGGCCTTGTAAAATTTTGGGGTATTGATTTACGACCCCTAACGACCGGGGAGCTGGGTTAAAAATATTGGTTAATGGAGTCTCGCGCTGTATTTACTTCTGAAGGCTACACATTGGGGTGGTAAAAGTAGCATATCCAGATGAGGAAGTGATCACGTGCAGGGTGTAGTTTCTAGAGACAATACCATTAAGAGAAGTATTCAGACGGGCTTATAGCTGTGGTTTATTCATATAAAAGGTTTTTGAGGTGTTTTTCCGGTGGACCCCGTGAAGCGCTCAATGTCGTATAAGCCGACCTTGTCTGTTTTGTTTTTGTTGTCGTTATTGTAAAGCCAGAAACACTCTCCGAAAGTGTAGAGTTTCACTGATATGGGTAGTCTTTTCTCTTTCGTTTCTAGCCCTACTATGGGGGTAAAGATTCGGGAGATTCGAAAAAACGCGTAAGATTGAGAGCGACTTGCACATCATTGCTCTTTACAGAACTTGTTAGTTTAAAACTAGCTCGTTTAACTGCAGGGATGTTATGAGTAAATACTAAATTTACATACAAAACTACCGTTGGAGCGTAAAGCAAAATTAAAACTTCCATAGCCACGCATTTAACGCACTATAAACAAGTCAAACCAGGAGAGGAGAAAAGAATCAGGTTCAGGTTCAGGTCTCCTTAAGTCAACTTAAGGATCGAATTCAACCTCATATAGAACATTCATACAAACATCCATAAAAATGTGCGTACGATGCAACTTTTATGGGTGTGTGTACTTATATTACCTAAAGATTTATTCATGCGTAAAGGATTTTCCTTTTCCCAATCGAGTGGCCATTCATTGTTCATCCTGGCTATATTTGTTTAGTAATCAAATGCGACACCGAGCGCTTAAATCGCACATAGAAAAGCTGGAAAAGGTCAGCCGCGCGCACTGGACTTCATCAAACAGAAATGAAAGAGTGCGCGTGCACTCACGCATGCACACATACAATAGCAACACACCACACACACACAGACTTGTGCGTATGCAAATGAATCCTTTAAAAGTGTAAGACGATCGTAGGCAAGGATACTGTTAGCTATTGTATTTGTTAAAGAGTGCGGCGAAAAGGGCAAGATGACATTTGCGTTACTTGACCACTGGTCGCCAATTGTAACGGTATTTGTTGTTTACTCATTGCTGATAATAGGTGCCCCTGCAGCGTTGTTGTTGTTTTTTAGTTGTAAAATTTAATCGCCAAACAAATATTGTGAGCAATACAGTTATGTAAAACAATGCAATGTAATTAACTGCAAGCGGCGGCGCATAGGATTCCTGCAGTAAAACCAACTAGTTGCAAACTACTTCAAAACTAGTACGAACATCGGGATCAAGTGGTCAACTAACGTTCTTTTTCCATCATATGGGCAAATGGTACTTTGAATATGGCGATGTCCCACAAGATGTTAACTGTCTGATATTAGACAGAAATATACTAGCCACAAACTAGTTCAAAATAGACCAAACAAATTTTTGTTTAATTTTGGTAGTACTTGTTAAGAGAAAATAATTTAAATACCTCCAGGCATGGTGGATAAGTACACGTTCCACATGGGAGAGGTCACAGGTTCAAGTTCTTATGCTGAAAACATTAAATTTAAAAAATAGGTTCTCCAATTCTCTGGTATTCTACAAAAATTGAAATTTTTTTGTTTGGTCTTTTTCGGTTTAGTTTGAGTTGGGTTGGAAAATTCTAGTTGAAAACTAGTATTTTTTACTGACCAGTTTGTGCTGCGTATTCACTCATTCTGTACTGTTTATGAAACCATACACTTTATAGCAAAAAGGACACTCTCGAATGAACATCGTTAGCTAATTTAATTGCTTATTGTGTTTTGGAAATGTCATAAAACAGCAGGGATACCCTGAACTAGTTAAACCCTAGTGCAGTTGGAAAGCTAGATATTTCGAAACACTAAAAAGTTAAACGCTTATTGCCCATAGAAAAGTCAAGTTTTCTTGTTTGAAATTTACAGTGGTGTAATTTTGATGAGTTCGTGTGTTTCTTACATGTTTGTTAAGTTTGTCCCCCATCATCATCATTTATTGGCGCTAAATGCTTACGCGATTTTGGCCGTTGCGTATCAAAGCATGCCAGTTATCCTTCCTTAGCGACTATTAATTTCTAATGCCACTGGAGGTCATCCTTCACATGTTCTTTCCATGTCAGTGGTGGCTTAACACTCTCTCGATGTTGGTGTCGATAGAATAATCTTCTGAGCCAGAACTTCTTTGTTCATTAGCATAACATGCCCCAGGGAGCGGATGCCTTTTTAGGCTTTAATTCGCTCCACTATGCTCGTATCCGCATAGAGCTCGTTCAGCCGGCGGTCAAATTAACTTCGCGACTCGCTGTTGGCATAGCGGGAAGGACCACAAATCTTCCCTAGAACTTTTAACTCGAATCCTCCAAGAGCCATCTCGTCACCTCTCGACAGTTTCCATGATTGCGAAACTTTCAAAAGAACAGATATGATTACAGACTTATAGATCGTGATCTTGCTTCATCTGGAGAGAAGTATTTTGTTGATCAGTTACCTAGTCAGTTAGAAGTAGCACTTGCTAGCTGCTTGAATTGCCCCTGCGGGTTAGGGGTTTGGAATATACCGGTCGTAAGAGGCGACTAATACGCACAAAGGTAATGACGTGCAACTCGATGGTTGATCTACGGATATGATGCCTCTCACCTCTCATTACCTACCTTATCCTTCCTTACGGAAGGAGGGGTGACATGACCTAGAAGGTTTCACTGGTCATAAATCGCGACCACGACACTGTTTTGAGACAGGATATTTTCTTCCATAATCACGAATTGGGGAATCGGCTTCAACATAATAATCTTTGCATTAGTCAGTCTTTTTCCCGTCACATAACCGTCGCATAATTTGAACTGCGCACCCTGTTACTATGGTCGGAGGGTGCCATCCAAAAACATTGTCAGATCTTGCATTTTTAATGGAGATGGTTTTTTATCAGGCGCATAACTCGGACTACGGTGAGGACATATTCCTGTACGATCCGATTGTTACAGGATACAAGCCCGATTTCAGCTACACCTCTTGTCGCACAGATACTGACTGCGTCTTCAAGCTTCTAAACCAAATATTTAAGACTGGCTCCTCTGGCACTCCTTGTTCTTCTGCAGTGATTAATTGGAACTCCACACTGGTTATTGAACGCACAAGTGTGGATCACGTTGCCCACAGTGCTCGAACAATACACAAGAGTCGATATCGGTATGTGTGTTCGCACAACTCTAGCTTCTTACACAAAAGTACAAGCACATTTACCTTCGCTCCAATAATGGTTAATTGAAAAACATTTTATTAAGTGAATACTGTTGGACAGCTGTGTATATATTAGATTGTCAACCTCTTCTCCCCCTTGTTTTTTGCCAGGAAAGTATGCATTTCTATCCATATCTTCCTGATATTTTCCCATAAAAATTGATTGCAAATTCGTCTAATATTAATGTTTTCTTATCACAACCAACCAATCTTGGGATTTTCTCAACATTTTAGCTGCGCAATAGCAGACGTCCCTCAGCCGGCATTGATTCCTTAGCTAAATGCCCTTTGAGGTTGATTCTTTAGTTGATGATCGTGCGCATCTGACGATTGATGTCAGCGGTGGCTGAAGGGTGTTCTGATGCAAGCAGAGTTACATTAGCAGTCAATCACCGTGGCAGGGGTTGCGTATGCGTTTTCCCATCGTAGCAGCTTTGAAAGATCGCATCAATAACATAAACAAGCGCATTTGGAGAAAATAATAAAAATAAATTAGCTGAAACTTTCATTGGCTTCCGCTTTCACCTGGACTTTAAAGATTTTGGGCATATATTAGATATATATATATATATTTAGATATATATCTGCGTACTTCTGTACATACAATAGGGTGTTTGTTGACTTTGAAAGTGCTAAAAGAGTCTTTCAAAAATGATCAGTTGGGATGACGTTCTCAGTAATAATGGCTAACGCTTTCGACACCTTCATACAACTTGTTATAAGTTTGGGAGATTGTCTAGTTGGTACTCGACTATCTTTGAAATATGGTAAAGGTTATTAAAGGTTTCTCTCGTCGTTTCTTCTAAAAGCTTTGGAGGGCCTAATTGACCTACATATAACCAAAAGGATTCCTCAGAAGTCACTATGTAAAAATAGTAAAATAAATAGAGGGCTTCCACAAGGGACTATGCTATCAGCGACTTATTTAGGTGAATTTCTGCAGCGTTCTGCCCAAGTATATTGATTTGTTTAGGAGTCGAGGATGTTCTGGTTAAATGCATTGATAATCTAATTGCTATAAAACTTTAATAACGGAGTGGTTCGCCAGGGGCGTTATTCTATCATTCCCTGTGGTTATAAACGAACTTTTGCTGGACCTTGAAGCCAGTGCGTTTCCTGGTGACTTAGCAGTTATGATGGTCCGTACTATCCGCAATCTGCATAATAAATCAAACGCGAAGACTAGATGGGTAGAGCTTTTATTATTCCCGAAAAATAGAACTCGATTTTTTCAAAGGAAGGTATAGGATCCCTGCCCACAGACTGCCATTGATTGGGGAAGTACAGCCAGAATAAAGCTTTCGTCACCTCGTATTGGTGAAGTCGAGCCAATTACAAGAGCTATTGTTCAGTTTTTAGTAGGTAGCTTGCTTTAATTCGCAAGTTGAAGCTGTCTAATTGCGGTCTACGCTCACTCAATATTTACACAGATAGTCATGCTGCTATTCAAACACTGAGCTGCACCGTGGTACAGTCGATTGTGGATTACAAGCCACTTCTTGCCAGAAAAACTCATCAGAGATCGAGGTCAGCCTTATTCGGAAAAATATCTTTCTAACTCAGCGATTCTTTTAGTATTACTGAGTACCTAGTTGTAAACTACCTTTTCCTTAAACACCAAGCCCCAATAAGTCAACTAAAAAGGCTTTCTTCAGATTTAGGTCACTTTAATATACGTAAACACAGACGCATTTGATATATGTATTACCTGCCGTGCAACATAAAACTGGTTGGGAAAATAATAGTTTCAACTATATTTTTTTAACTCACCTCAAATTAGTCCGAAAGACCAAGGGTGAGCCAGCAAAACTTGATATTTTTGAAGAAATTTTCTGTTTTCAGCCCCGTAGCCCGAACCTGTGACTTCTTCAATTTGGCTCGAGGAAATAGAATACAAAGCAACAGTTTTTTTTTAGTATTTTTGTCTGTATGTTTGTGCGCGCATCAATCAAAAACTGCTATATGGAATTGAATGCAACTTTTACCGTTGCAGCACTATACGTCAAACTCAACGTGTGGACCAGGGCGACCCTGAATGTGTTAGTACAATATGGGTATCAAACGAAAGGTGCTAATGAGTAATGTGTTAAGCAACGTGATTATGCCGCATATCTCAACTGGTCTCGGGGATGAAATGATTAAACAGTTTTTTTATAAGTTCTGAGACGTAGCGAAGCGTGGCAGGGTTTTTTATCTATGACTAAAATTAAACCAGAATTTTTTTCTATATTTTGAACTATTTGGAGACAGGACAACCTCTATATTAAACATGCTGGTATATTATAGGAAAAAAGGCAGTTAGATGATTAGTTGGACTCAGCGTGCATACTAGTTTTGAACCAGTTTTCAACTGCTTGGTTTGACTGCAGGGTTGATTGGCAATACCTGAAGAATTCATGAATTTTTGTTTGTTTTAGTTGGATTGATCTTCAAATGCCATTCGCTGCGAAATTTCAATTTTCTATAATTGATTTTCATTTATGCAGATCTATATTCTCGTCTGAGGTACACTAGGGTTTGAATAAATTATTCAAGTCGTAAATTTAAATAAATTTTTTTTGCAAGATTTGCTTCAACGTGTACCGTTATCCTCATATCATAATACATCCTTGCAATATTTTAAGTTGTAATCAAAAAAAAAAAAAACAAGGAAACCGCTACACAGAAGCTCAAGCAATGCAATCATAAAATTGCATATCCAAGGGCATTCCGCGCTCGTATATTCTCCCCTAAAAGTAAAATTTTGGGCGCACTTTTTCGCATCTGCCGCCTTGACTTGACGATCCTTGCTGATTGTGATTTCACTACATTTTCCCCCAGGAGTGTATTGGGTTGTGTGCGCGCATGCGCTTTGGCTGTGTTCGTACGCTCAATGCTATATGCACAAGACGATAAGAACACAGCACCCCGTCGATAGTGGTTGCCCCTGTTGTTGTTGCTGTTGCCAAAGAGGATTGATGCTGTTGCTGCTTTGCTGGTATTGCACCCAACTAAGAAATACAATAACTAAAATCAAATAAAAATCAGACGAACACAGTGAGCTATGAGCAAATCAGAGAGTAAGCAGTGGTGAATACAAATAAAATAAATTAAATAAAGTAAAAAAAAATAAAAATACGTTTGTTGATATGTATGTGTAAGAAACAAAGCTGCGAAAAATAAAGGGGACGGGCGCGCGCTTTAACCAGCTGTAGCGTGACCTGCAAAACTGGCTGAGATTGAATGTGAAACAATCCTGTTCAATTATTTTTTACCTTGCGCATCTTGAACTTCTGCCATAATAGAATGCAGCAATAATGCTTTTATATTAATTTTTTTTGGGGGTTATAAAAAGCTTCGCCAGGTATCCTTCTTGGTATTGCAATTCGTAGATGCGTTTGAAATGAAAATTGCATTTTTGGCGCGCACCTGATGTTATCTTTAGGTGCACAGAGGTTGGTTTTTGTGAAGGGAAGTGGAAATTGTAGGTTATAGAGATATGTTTGAATAAGTTATGGAAGTAGTTCGAAAGTTAAATTAAGTGACTGGAAGTACTTCAGATTTAGTTCAGAAGATGGTTCCAGTAATAACTTCACTCGTACTTGCCGCAACTACCCTGTTCTGTAATGGTGCGCCTCTGGTGCAACCGGAACGACTACTAGTTCGCCGTCTATCTTTTTTACATGCAATCAACTGGAAAATTTAACGTGACGACGTTTTACCACAGGACTGCCAAAAGAGATTTGAAAGCATTTAGTAGCATTTAGGGATACAAGATCAAAATCAAGAAGGATTGGATAGGGGATGCCACAGGGTAGTATCCTATCCCCCAATATGTTTAATATCTGCATTTCGAGGCTGCCGCCTCCACTAGAGGTAGCCTCCATAGTCTCCTACGCTGACGACTGTACGATTATGGCTTCGGGAAAGTGCCCTCCATTGACGAGCTCTGTACTAGGATCAATTCTTATCTTCGAGACATTTTCAGCGAAAAAGTGACCCAATATATGACAAAATCGGCGACTCACTTTACGACGTGGAATGCACAAATGAAAGTTAAACGTCCACGTAGAAGGAGTAACTCTTCCTACTGTCAACAACATCAAAATCTTGGGTGTAACCTTTGACAATAGCCTTCTCCTTCTCTAATCATGCCACAGCAATAGCTCAAAGATACGGAGCCGCATCTGAGTCTCGTCTCCATCAAGAGACTGTTAAGTAGACAGTTTTTACTGAACTGCCACAAACCTAGTCACTTAAACTGTTATCTATTGGATGAAGCTCCGCCTCTCAGAGAAATAAGGAAAGATCTCCTTAAGCATTACGATGAAATCCGGCACCACATTAATTTGCCGTTCGATCTGCTTAACCATAAACGACCTCCACCCCGAGTCGATGGACAGAGCCCTCAGATCACGGCCTGTAAATCCCGTTATTGACATCCAACCACCTGAAATAGCTAAAGAGGAATGCGTCCTTCCGAGGGAGGCTAGAGTCATGTTAGCGCAACTTCGTTCTGAATATTTTAAAAGGCTAAACTCTTACTTATCTAGACTTAACCCTACCATACTAAATACGTGCCCTGTATGTGGTATGCCCCCTCATGATACCAAACATCTCTTTTCCTGTTCAATTGAATCTACTCTTCTAACACCAATATCACTCTGGTCCAACCCTGTTGAAACTGCTGGTTTCCTTGGACTTCCGTTAGAAGAGCTTAATGGCGATTCTCAGAGTGATCGTGCCTGTTGGGTAGGGGGGAGCACTGGTAATAACAACAAGTAAATGTTCTAGGCGGCTGAGTTCACTGAAGTTTGGTTTTATAGTAAAACTGTTTCAGACTTTGACTAGTCCAGAAGTACTTTCAAATTAATCAGTAGCAATGAAATTCGGAGAATGTGAAGAAAGACTCTGATTTTACTTTGGAATAGGTTTAAAAGATCAAAACCGTTTATTTAGTTGACGACAATTGGAACCATTAGGGGATGCCAAGCCATCCTTCTATTGTTCAATTTGGGCATCGATAGGAAAATGTTCAGGGTTGGAGCTTCTATATTTATTCGCATCACATGACAAAGTCAGTAGAGGCTTTGGGCTTCAATTCGCTACATTTTGTTCTCGGTATATTTCGATCCTTGCCGTGTGCATCAAAAAAAGGACAATAAATCTTCCGGGGAACATTTCTCTTGAATACTTCAAGGGCCATTTCATCTTCTTTCGACACTTGCTATTCTTTATTCTTTGATGACAGCAAGCTTTCAACGGCCGTTTGGGGAGATAGGAAAACAGGGGTTAACCAATAACTTTTTGTAAGCGGTAGATGGCGCTGTGGCAGACTAGCCGAACAGATTGAATAAAACACATATACAGACTTATCTCCTCCATATGTATGTCTGTGTTCGAAGGTGACAAATAATTATAAAATGAATCAAAGTTGTATATCGAGGTATAAACTTGTTTATCTTTTTTTGGATATTCCGTTTAATAGATTTGGGATAGAACCTGTTATAATATCAAACGTATTTGGCAATATGGCGTTGACAGGACTGAGACCTACAAATATTTATTTTTGCAGACCTCTAATTGTCTTCTGTACAACCTCATACAAACACACACATACCCACACAATCACATATTCATCTTGTTATCTGAATCGGTAATGCAAAATTTTAGGCGGTAAAATTACTTCCCTCCTATTTACCCAAAGCAAATTCGTCGATCGTCACTATGTCATCGGGGGTCAACTTGTTTGTAGTTGAATTTTTTTGTCGTCATTCTTTCTTTCGGTTGTCTTATGATTTGTTGCTATTTTTGGTTAAGTTATGGTTATACGTGAAAGAGAAACATGCAACAAAAAATTAAAAAAAAAAAAAAATTGGCGCGCGCGCGCTTTTTGATTTCGAATCCTTGGCTTATGCTAATTAGCAAGCAGTAAAATCTTGTTTTGCCTGCAGCTAAATGCTCCTTTAGCTTTTTTGCAAACTCTCTGTGCCGAGACAATGCTTCCTGTTTATTTGTGTGCGTGTTTTGATCAGCTGATATCCCGGCTGACTGGCTGGTTGGCGACAAAGCTTTGAGTTGTAAAAAAGTGCATGCAAAGGAGCTCTTCTCAACTTCCAAGCGCACAAAAATCTACATTTGTTTTGAGTTAAACACGTTTCGTTAGACTTATATACCTTAGTATGACTATAGTGCGAATCGGAAGCGTTTTACTACCTAATGTGGAGTTCTTGAGATCTTAGATTTTTCGAACCACTTTATGACAATCGAGCTTCTTCACTCTTTTAATTTTCGCCACTTTACTTAATTTTCGCATAACCAACAGAACTACGCATCTGTGCATCAAGTTGACAAACGATAATGGCCGAGTTCAAGAAAGCTTGGTTCACTCGTTTCTCGTGATAGCTGACGCCAGTTCGAAACGCTTCTGTGTACACTGTGTAACAAATTAAAAAAAATATAATTATAGGCTTATATGTATTATGACAAAGGCGGGTTTGATGCTCAAAATCCAGCATTGGAGGGAATACGAAATTCTGGATATGTAGTATTTAATGTTTGATAACGTCTACAAGGTCTAGGTTAGGTAAAGGTGGCCACCTCTCTGCACAGCCGAGAGGCACACTTAGGACGGATGGCCTATTGTGATACCACTAAATAAAGGCTAAATCCCATTAGAAGCTCAGGAAGTTAAACCATCTTGTCCGCTTAATGTAGTGCAAAATGTCCATCGATTTCAGCATAGCCTAGCTCTGCTAAACTAATGAAGAAGCCCTTATTTAAGCCCTCCATACGAGTCCTAGGCAGTTTGGGACAGCTGCAGAGTAAGTGCTCAACAATTTCTTGTTCCTCCAAGTCCCTGCAATTGCGAAATAAGTCGTTCGATTGGACCCCCATGTATTTCCATTAGACAATGCCCCGTGAGTACCCCAATCAAGAGGGCTAGGGAGGTATCCTTAAAGTTGATTATAGACTCGATACGTTCATACAGATTAGGGGTCACGTTTGGCTGCACACCTCGCAAGTGCTTTCCAATGTCTATCTAAAATTAGCCGGTACTAACACCTTCTGAGATTAGTCCGGCTGCTCCAGGTAGAGTTTTTTTAACCATTGGACCTTCGGGTTGTGGGCTTTAATTTCCTCTAAAGACAGGCATGTCTTAAAGCGTCTATATGTAAGCCCTCTAAGCTACTCATGGAACCGACGTGTCTCATCATAACTGTCGTCATGAACAACTCGAGATAAATGCCGAGAGAAAATGGCTGTGTTGGGTGTTCTAAGATAACTGTACTAGCGGATATGAGCCTAGTGCAGCGAATTAAAGCGCAGCTGTTTCAATAGTCAGCCGAATAGCTACTCTTCTTCTTCTTAAGCGGAGTTTGTCGAGTTCTTTTGCCATTTCTTGCATTGTATCTAAGAAGTGTCGGGACGCCAGCATCTACAATTTTTATATGAATAACAATTTGTGGATTCTCTTTCGTATTGACTTCCCCAATATTGGCTTACATCCACTCCTTTGAAGAATTCAAAATTATGAAGCCTGGTGATTGAACATGAGCGATGTCCACATGCTGGTTTTCTGCATTGGCCTGTAGATAACGAACGATATTCATATCCTGGCTCATATGTACTTCAACAAGGCAATTCATTTTCCTGCTTTCATCATTTTCATGTATTCACTTTCTTTGGGGTGGGACAGTACGCCTCCTTAAGATTTCATTGTAATACAAATTAGCTGCTATAGTTTTAGCGCAGTCCCAGCATTCAATGTCTCAGCATAAATATAACAAATGTGACACGAGCGCCACCACCGCTGCCACCAACACCAATTAGTTGTTAAAACCAACCAGGTGCTAAATACAGTCACACCCGGCTCGGCTCATACAAAACGAGGAAATTTATGACTTTCAGTTGGTGTCAACGCCACCACTCACGCGCTATCAAACGTTACTTACTTACTTATGTATGTATGTGTTATGTATATACAAACTTTCATTTGAGGGGGGAGGAAATCAATGGTAGACAATCAGCCAAGACTACGGAAGAAAGTAACAACGAACAATGGAAATGGGACTAAGAAATAGGTAAAGAAGTTTCTACGCATATCAAAACAGTTTTTACGTGTGTTTGTACATATGTATGTGTGCGTGTGTGTATTTGTATTATTATTAAGGACACGTGCCATCCGCAAATTATTACAACAAAAGATTAGAAAATTTCAAGGAGCCTCTGAATAAACAACACACACTGATTGTCAACTTAATGCACAGATGCGTAGTACTGCAGCTTTGAACTAGAGTTGCCGTTTTCAATTCTATTTGTTACCCAAAAAAGTCAAAAATACCCATAAATAACGGAAATGCCGTTATAGAAAAATTATTTGTCTTTATCACTTGACTTGCGTGGTTGTACTTTTTTTCTAATTTTTCTAATTTAATTTGGTGTCAGAAGGTTTGTTCTTTGCTGGACAAGCTATGAATTGCGCTAGACAACCCCTTGAATAAATTGGCCCGGAGGCTTCTATGACACCGGAAACGAATAATGAACGTAGCGAAGTCTAACAAAGCTCAGTGTCGAGCATTTGAAGAAGACGTCTGCTAAGAGTCGTCCTGATACTCCGTAGCCACGAATTCGGTCGCTTGAAACACAGGTCCGAAATTGTAAAAGATCTGATATAGTGCTAAGCCTTATATAAACGTACAGCAATACTGACTTTTTACCAAATAATTGTGAACAAGCTAAGGTTTATTCAAAAAACTTCTAGAAAAATGTGGTAGATATTGAAATCAGTCTGGTGAAATCGTTAATTTATGAAATGAGTTTCTGGGCGAGCGAGCTTTGCTCGGCATTTTTCGAAGTTGCATATAATTTAGTTTATTGTATATACTCAGTAGTAAAGACATTGTGGTAGTTTTTATATAAGTGCAAGTTTCGACATAATGGGGGATATCGAAAAAATATTGTGACGAATTCGACGATTCCTTGATTATCAATCCTGGGTTCGATCACTATAAAGTCGAATAAACACACGCACAGATAATGTAAGTAATAGCTAGTTTTATTTACTAGTAATAAACGCAAAACAATTTTAAGAGTTTGATAACTTTACAGTAGTTCACTATTGAACGCTTGAAAATAAACTGATCAACCTGCCTTGCTTGGTCACCGCCTTATATAGTCCAACAGGGTGCTTGCCTACGCACCGAGAACTTTCTTGGTTGTTCGCTTTTCGTGTTCTGGAAGGGTCGGTCTTATTTATTAGCATCTCCTCTTTGCATCGTATTCGCAAACACTCGCGCCATCTCTCTTCCTCTTCCTAGTTACACGCTTGCATGCATAAGCGTAGCCATCGTTATCTCAGTTGTGTGTTAACTAGTGGTGGGAGTGTTATTGAGTTAGGGATGGTACATGCTTGAGAATAGTCGCCACACTGCCCTCCACCTAAGTCTGATCGTCCCGATCAGACACATTTCCCAAACCAAACGCTGCTAGACGCTCAATGGTTGGCACTGCTTTACCAAACCTCATTACCTCCAGTGATTGAAACTCCGACATCAATCCTCTCCTGCAGAGATTCCCACAATGTATTGCAGTGTCACATATTCCAACCATTTTGTCCGTTGTTAATCCCGAATGGATTTGTACCTTCACTTTCGTTCCCAGTTGTACCCGGCAAACATTCCTGCAGCTCGTTTCTTCAGGATTCCGTTCCGTTCTCTCATGCCCATTGCACTGGTTCACATTATCCACTAAGTTGCGTTGCTTCCTCGGAACATGACCACCAGATGTTCGTCTTTTATCCTCAGCACACTCTGCACACTTAGTAATCCATTTCCTCACAGTTTGTTTGCAACCGATCCAATAGAACCGCCGCTTTACCTCTTGCAGCGTTTTCTTTATTCCCATGTGCCTTCCATCTGGGCAACTATGCGACGCTTTGATAACATCTGGAATTCTTGCCTTGGGAACAACAATAAGTGCTCGATGATTCCGGCCATCTTCACTTTCCCATATCCGATGCAAACACCCAGATATTAGCTTCAAATTACTCCATTGTGTCCAGTATGCTTTTGCGATGCGACTCTCTCTAATCATCTCTCCTCTTCTTGGCTGTTTGTTTTCCTTTATTCCTTTCAACACACGTGCCAAATCTGGATCTTCCTCCTGGCCTTGCCGAATCTTCTTCAGGAGGCACCTGTCCATGAAAGCCTTTGGTCGAGGAGCTACCGGTGCTTTACGAGGCTTCTGTTGCTTCATCTTCAAGATCACTCCCTTGGTGGTATAGCCACTATTGTGTCCAAAGACCAGAGGAACTTTTTGGCCGTTGTAAGTCATAACCCTGTTCCTTACGTTGATGTGAATGTCTCTCTCAGCCAAGAAGTCAACGCCAATGATGACTTCGTCGACAATATTCGCTACCAAGAAGTTGTGATAAGTAGCTACATTCCCAATCACAATCTTACATGTCACCTCTCCCAGGACTTGCTTGCTTTCACCAGTTACTGTCCACAATTTAGCTTTCCGCAATAGTCTCACCTTCCCGCTGACCAAGTCACTCCGAATGATGGAATGTGATGCACCCGTATCCACAGTCAGCAAGCGCTCTTTCCCGTCCACGTTGCCTTCAACAGTAACATTACCCGTTTTCCGTTCGAGTTGTGACACAGAGATTATAGGGCATTCATCTTGCTCATCTTCTCCAGCTTTGCGTTTACTTCCACTTACATTGCCAGGATTACTGGAGCCAGTGCCGCAATAACGTGCTATGTGACCTGGTTTTCCGCACTTAAAGCATTTAATGGCACCATCACTTTTTTTCTGTACTCCGTTCAACACTTCCAAAATTTTGTTTACCCAAGCCGGAGTGTCCACTTCTACGCGATGAGCCTTGTATGTAGGTTTACTCAAAAGCGAGGCTGTTTCCTGCGTCAGAGCATGCGATACCGTTTCAGCAAATGTCCTTTTCGGGTTTGCATATGTGGCCCGCTTCGTCTCCACATCGCGTATTCCATTTATGAAACACTGGATTTTTACCCTCTCAGTGTACTCCACAGGTGCGTCCGCATTTGCCAAATGGGCCAATCTCTCGATGTCCGATGCAAATTCCTGCAAAGTCTCATTAGGTTTCTGGGATCGATTCTGTAGCTCTATTTGGTATATCTGCTTTCGATGTTCGCTACCATAGCGTCTTTCAACCGCACCCATCAATGCATCATAACTGTTCCTTTCGGACTCGGGAATAGTCTGTAAGATTCCTGCTGCAGGTCCCTTCAATGCCACGAATAGTGCTGCAACTTTATCTTCAGTGCACCAATTATTCACCGCAGCCGTCTTCTCAAATTGTAGCTTAAATACCTGGAATGGAACAGAACCATCAAATGACGGGGATTTTACCTTGGGAGTATTCGCTGAAGCAGATGGACGGTTCAGTTGCAACTCCTGGATACGGCCCCTTAACGCATCTACCTCGGTCTCTATTTTATCTTGAAATTGTGCAATTTTTGCATCTTGTGCTTCCAACTGCGATGACATATACGCCTTTTGTTCTTCCAGTTGAGCGGAGAGCTGTGATGAAATATTGGCCGAAATTTGAGACGACATTTCTATAATACGAGTCTCTTGGGCCTCCATTCGACATGCAATGTGTGTTTTCTGTTCTTCCAGCTGAGATGCCATGCAAGTTTTCTGTTCTTCCATTTTAGTGGACATCTGAGTTAATACAGCCAATATCATGTTTGTGTCCACAGTTGCTCCTGGATTCGGAGACTTATTTTTTTCTTCCATTTTTGTTGGTGCCTCCTCCACAAGATGAAAAACATGATCATCAACGTTGATTCCTTCCGCTTCCATAGCCTCTCGCAATCGTGACTGTAACTCTGATTTATTGCCTGTAGTGTTTAGTCCGCGTTGTTCCAACTCATTTTTGAGTTGCTGAATCTTTAATTCATTCAGCTTTGCCATGTCTTTGTTATCCTGGAAAACTCTCGGTATTTATTTAACAATATCACTTCTGACACCAATTGTGACGAATTCGACGATTCCTTGATTATCAATCCTGGGTTCGATCACTATAAAGTCGAATAAACACACGCACAGATAATGTAAGTAATAGCTAGTTTTATTTACTAGTAATAAACGCAAAACAATTTTAAGAGTTTGATAACTTTACAGTAGTTCACTATTGAACGCTTGAAAATAAACTGATCAACCTGCCTTGCTTGGTCACCGCCTTATATAGTCCAACAGGGTGCTTGCCTACGCACCGAGAACTTTCTTGGTTGTTCGCTTTTCGTGTTCTGGAAGGGTCGGTCTTATTTATTAGCATCTCCTCTTTGCATCGTATTCGCAAACACTCGCGCCATCTCTCTTCCTCTTCCTAGTTACACGCTTGCATGCATAAGCGTAGCCATCGTTATCTCAGTTGTGTGTTAACTAGTGGTGGGAGTGTTATTGAGTTAGGGATGGTACATGCTTGAGAATAGTCGCCACAATATATAAATGAAAAACCTAGTTATATTTGTTGATAGACGACTTAATTACCTTTCCTTTAATACCCACAAATTTGATTTTTTGTTTTATTTCAAATACATGGCAACTCGGTTAAAACCTTCTAAATGGCAAATGGTTATTCTCAGCTCTCTCTCTGTCAGTTTTTTTGCTCCCTTAAAAATTACCTTCTTATGCTTGAACAGGACGCCACTATCTACAAAATCAGCCATTTTGCAGAGCTCGAGATTACCTAGGTCAAGAGATTAAATTTGAGAGGGTACAATTTTAAAGAAAAGAAAACTCCATAAGAGAGCTTAGATTGTAGGAGATAACACCTATATGTACACAATTTCGGCATAATGGCTAATAAGCAAAAAATAAATATAATTGGACTAGGTGGACATCTCTGCTCCTCGCTTTCACGCCTGTTAATCGATAAAATAGCAACTTCCTTCTGAGAGAAAAATATGTTTATAATAACAGCGGCAAGGGAAACTTCTCTAAAAAAAAATACATCTAGCACTGTGCTGCCATACCATATAAATAATAAGATTATTATTAAATATTTCCTTAGAGTTTTACGATTATCAACTTTTTGATGAACAATTATTAATTTCCCCGCAAAATATTACCCTCACAATTTTAAATTTCCCCCCGATTTCACATATAAGAGAATGCATGGCAACGCCGCTTTGGACTGAGTTCAAGACATTATTACAGGGAAAAATACCATTTATTGTAATTAGTAGCTTTAGAAAACGAATACAATGATTTGCAGATCCTCGTAGCATGCGCCAAATGAATTTAGAAGCAGCAAACATTGTTTAGTTTCAGAGTTACAGACTGTTTTTGTTGCGTTTATTGCCATTGCTTTCACTGTATTTAGCAAGTAGAGTTACTTAAAAGTACCTACCTAAATTCCACTGTTCCACGGTTCTTAGATATTAGATGCAATTTTCGTCAAAGTAATTCTAGATGTCTAATTTAAAGGTTACTTTTTTTCGGCAGTGAAATTTTTGGTTAGCACTGCATAGCTACAGTGGCGGCAATAATATAAAGCTCAAATGATTTTTTTATACATTTTATATAATAATACTGATTGGTGTTTTTGTGTTCGCTTCTCCTTTTCTGCTCACATTCGGAATCAATATCATTAAGTAAGGTATCGTCTTAAAGGTAGAGATTAGCTCCGCATGCAAAGGTATGCTACTACCGACTCTCGCGACAGTTACCATCTATCTTATATATATATAAAATTCAAATTATGTATGTATGTATGTATCTATAGACCGACTTGTGTCCCTAACGTATAAATCGATCGTAACCAAATTTTAAACACGCACTGGATATCTTCCAGGGATGGTCATGGGCTAAAAAATATTTTGATACATATAGGGTGTGTGGCGCCTCCCATACAAATGGAATTTTTCGTATTTATTTACGTTAGACCACTGAAATTTGGTAAGGGGTTACATGAAATTAATCTCTACCACCTCCAAAAAAACTGAGGATAAAGAAAAAGGGGGCGTGGCACCTCCCATACGGCTGTGCCGAAGGCTTTATACCTTTCATGAATACTCATCACGATTTTAAGTGTCCGATCCTTACTTACAATAAGTACAAACTCTGCAAAATGTGATGTCCTTACCCTGTGAATTTAAAGATACATAGCCCAAGCCCCGTTTATCGGAAAATGTGTTGTATGGGGGCTATACGATATATTGGTCCAATCTTGATGATTTTCACTACACACATTACATATGTAATAAGTACTATACCTGGCAAATTTTGTGTTCCGCGCTATTAAATTGCAATAGTTATAGCCCAAACCCTATTTATCGGAACAATCGATTGTATGGGAGCTATATGTTCTGTGGGTCCGAGCAGTTTGTTTTTTATTTGTCAGATTACGAATATAATATTTACCAAATCTGCAAAAATTTTACGTTCCTAGCTATTTAATTGCAAAAGTTATAGGCCAAACCAGTTTATCGGGAGCTATGCGTTGTATTTGTCCGATCTTGTTGGTTTCGATTAATATGTTACAAAATGGCAGCCACATATCAAATTTCAGCGACATATCTCTAAAACTGAGGGACTAGGTTGCGTTCAAAGAGGCAGACGGATAGACGGTTGTGGCTAAATCGACTTAGCTCATCACCCTGATCATTTGGGCATACTTATTTGATGGGTCTATTTCTCTTCTTCTTATACTTACAAACATCGGAACAAAATTATAATACCATTTCATGTTTTCAAAGGTACGGAGCTCGTCATCTACGCCCAGGTACCGCCTGAGTCCAGTTCCACCCATTTTTGCTCTGGTAGCGATTTTTACGAAGTTGTTGATATATTGCCGTACTTCTGACCAATCCAAAATTTCTCGTTTAACATTGACCGTATCTTTGTTCCCATTAGCTTCTTGGTTTCACGTCGTTTTCATTTACATCGTTATATACTCACTGCGCATCTTCGACGTTTCTTAAATAGTCTGTTTCCCAGGGCTTCTGTCAAATTATGAATGTTTCCTCGCTGATTTCTTGAATACCGACTCATATGAGATCTGTATCCATGTGAAATTTTTTTGCTTCCCACTTCCCTATTCTTGCCAGCGCCAATAGGTCGACGTAGTATGAGATGTACAGCTGGTCTTGAAATGGTTCGATAACCGGTGGTACTCTTAGTGCTGCTATTCTCTGTACATAATTTATGAGTTTACAGGGGTCGCTGATCTTAAGTGTGCCTCTCATAGTTCAGTGCCAGACATTGAGGTGGATAGGTGTATCCATTAGCAGTTTTCTCTATTGGTCGTCCAATGTTTGGCATTAGCTTAGTTACCAACAATACCGGCTTGCTTATCCGTCGAATGTTGAATTTGCACATAGAATATTAGTAGGGAGCTAAATTCTTTTTTGGAGCTAGGAGTTGGGAAAGAGGATTGGGATGTGAACTCTTATATACTATATAAGTATATTGAACATAATTCGAAAATATCGAACCAGTCTCCAAAAAGACAGCCTTAGGCTGCTCATTTCGTATCTTGCTCTGTACAGATTAGTAAAGCGATAGTTAAAATACACTTTTAAGTATAGGATATCGATAATCATTCATCCACAACCAGAGCTGCCCCTAGATTATCAGAAATGGAAACGCTTGAAAACTAGAATTTAGAACGGGAACCGATTCAGAACGAGTTGCCAAGTAATGTCGCATCGGGACGACAATTGTCAACGCCAATGACTTCGCCATATACAAGTAGACATTTAAAAGCTTGGCTTGCCTATTGAGCTTGAACTAGTACTATCATCAAATGGTTCAGCTGTAAGTTAGATCTGAGCTAATCGAATTTTCTGTTGGGTATTTACATGTAATTATATAGGCTAACTGAACAAAAAAAAATTGCCAAAAAAATAAAACATGAAAATTGCAATATCAAAAATCAATGCAAAATTTAAACCAACAACAAAGAGCAGTAAAAAGTAATCGTGAAATGGGACGCAACAAATTCAATAACGTACGTGCTTAGGTTGATTCCTACGGGAATCGCGCAGAGGATTGCTGGCGTCGCAGACGAAATTACAAAGCCAAAAGGTTTGAAATGAGGTGACTACGAGGATAGCACTGCGGATAGTGGATGAACTTATAAAAAAATATCCCACAAAAAAAAAACATTTAAGCCTTGCATTGTGTGCTGATCAAATTGAAGGAAGGGAAAGAGAAAAAAACACTGCTTACTCAAATTACAAATGCATTGGAAATCGAATTCGAGTCGCTGATTAAAAATTTAAATAAAAAGAATGCTGCGTTGATTTGGGATTCGTTTGAATCAAATCAAGTTTTTCGTTTTTACATATTAAGATATATAAGATATGTACCTCTTGGATAATTCAATGGCGTCGACTTGGTTCAAGTACTAACTTATTTACTTGTTTAATTGGCGTTCAGGGGACTAAGCGGCTTAGACCCTTTAACAAAGTGCTCCAGCTGCTTCTTCACTTTTCCCATTTAAACCAATTGGAAACACCAAGGAATCTAAAATCGTTCTCCACTCGGCATCGAAGCTTTTGCGCCGTACAGCAAAACGGGTACACTATAGCATCCTATTTTATTTAAGAGAAGACTTCATTTCCTAATTAATTTTCCTTCGGCTAGTCGGCGATAGCTCTGATTCCGTTTTTGAAAAGCTTAGCTAAATAATTTTCGATCATGAAAAATGGTTTAGGTCAAATACAACCTTCCTGATGGATATTGTACAGAAGCAGCATAAATCTGTTGGTTGCCGTCTCCAACTTTAGGCTGAACTGCAGAAAACGAGTTGGAAGCCTTTATATTAAGTCTCTTTCCTGTTTGTCTGCTCATTTCCATACGATATTTTGGAACCTTGCAAAGTCTTCTTCGGTTATTTCCCGTCCACCTAGGGACTTGAAACATGGCACATAGCTCAGTGTATTTCAATTTCCCGCCATTTGTAAATAATTTTAATAACATTAATTAAATTTTATTTATTTGTATTAATTTTACTAATTTTTAGTATGTATTACCCTCTCGCTCTCAGCGAATTTTTAGCTTTTGACCGCTTTACTACGCTTAGTCTAAAAAAACGTGGTTTCGAAATATTTATAACTGTTAACTAATGTCAGGTTTCGTACTCACATAAATGCTAAAGAGATTTCATTACAATATTTCGCCTATTACAAATAATTATAGGGTAATTTTCACATTTCTGATTTAGCTTTAATATTTGAACCAACTCACATAAGCGCGCCAAAATATAAATCCTTGTATAATCACACCACACCTATCAGGAACAAAATGCATATTAAACTGAACTAAAAAAAAATTTTTTTTTTAAACTATGTTCTACAGAATGGCTAGAAAAATATCAAACTTTCCGTATAAAGAAATTTTTTCATAGAAAATAAGCTTTATGGCTTTTATGAGCTTAAACGCTGGAAATTAACTAAAACTAATCTTGTTTTCTGTTTTAACTAATTTATTTGTCGCTATTTCGACTTCAATCTGAAGTCATCATAAAAAATCTTCAGCTGTTCTCTTAATACGGATGTACCCATTTTAAACAAGGCACCGTTAGATGCACCGTTACTGCCGATGAAGGCAAGTTCCATCAACAGAAGCGATTACAGCGACCTACATGGCATGGACTTCAATTTCAATTCAAAGGAAGAGAGCTCGGCCGTCGTTATATGTACCTGCCCAGCAGTTCTACCAACCAATGGGGGTTTATTAGCAGTAAGTATTTTACCCCTATTTTTAATCATCTTGATCATGTCTTACTTGTGTTTTACCGTTATTTCAAACAATAAATCAGTTGATAAAGATTCAGCTGAATTTATCAACTTCATGTTGAGGTCGCACTTCGTGGACATACACTTTTATCAGAGAACATAAAAGCGCTTTCAACTTCCTAACAATTAGTTCTCTATTTTTTCTCTAAAGAAATAATTGATATGATTACCTAATTACTTACTTTTTTTTATAGGCGAATTAATATGGGGAAGATGTTACAGATGCCTAAATTCGTAGAACAAATCGCTGCTGATCTTGTGAGCCATACTCAAATGCCGTTTCAACGGTAACACTCATCTGCCGAAATTTCTTGAGGAAAAAGGTGGTAAAAAATGGTGTAAAAAGTCCCGAACTCAATGTGTCACTGAAGTATGTAATTTACTTTGTTGTGTTGATCTTCTACGAACGAAACTAGGCATTGAAAGTGGCATAACGCCGAAACCTGTTTGTCACAAAACCAAACTTGACAAGGGATGACGGAAAATCGTTCCAACAAAAATCAAAAATATGTAATTTACATTTATGCTGCTCCGCCATGGAAAATTGCTTTTTAAAAATATTAACTCAAACATTTTTTTTGGCCCAGTCTAATGGATATAAAGTCACAATCAACCTACGTACGAATATTTTCATTCACCATCAATTATATGCCATTATTATTTGCAATGCGGTATCAGTTCCGGGTGACGTGAAGCACACACCCTTACAAGGGGACATAACGTACAATCATGATTACTAGTCATGGACAAGAGTTTAATCAAGGAAACAAAATTCTTGGAAGAAAATTTTGGCGCCTTTAACACCCAGGCAGCAGCATACACCCGTACAAACTGTATGGCAAGGGGCGAGGGGCATTACAATGCAAAACTATTATTTGCGAAAATTAATAAGCAAAAGGCTATAATCAATGAAATATGGGTAATTAATTCGATATTGAAGGAAAAATCAATGGAAAAGTGAAATTTGGCGGGAGTTTTATATGAAACTGTGGAAAAGAAAATCCTAATTTTAGGCCATGATTAATTTTAAGGCATATGTACTGCACACATGTTTGTACATATTCACATTTAAGCATCCAATTCGTTATCCTTCGAGTGTTACAGCGAAGTATTTTGGCAACCGCTGTGAACTATTTGGGCGTTTAATGCGCTTCGTCATTGGCGTGGACTAGTGATGTTACGAGAATTCGCAAAAATCCAGACATATATTTTTTAAGTTGAAATAATAAGAGGTAAGTCCGGGTTTGTATTTTGTCCTCGTTTACGGCAGGACCCATTTTCTCGACCCTTTCAGCGGGCAGAATCTGAAAAATAGAAAAAAGTGAAGACGATACATTCATGTTTTGAAACTAATGAAACAAAATAGCAAAATTTTGGTGAACCCCTTACTGATGGAGCACCAACTATGCTTGGATCTAGGTAAGGCCTTTAGAAAAAAATTAAATTGCTAGCACACGTAAAGTACTTGTATGTCATAATTCACTCTGCTACATGTACCATTTGCTTACCTTTGTGAGAGGCATTTTGCAATTTAAAACAAATGCGAGAAATAAACTAGATATTCAAGATGACGTTAGACTGGCTTTGACAGGTACTCAACCAATAATTTAAAACCTTTTTATGGAAATGCAAGCTCAGTCATCACATGATCATAAACATTGTACCAAATGAATTTTTATCAAAATACGATTCATGTTATAAATTAGTTTTTTATACTAAGTTACTAAAGGACTCTTTTTAAAAAACGCTTTCAACAAATCCATAAGGGCTCATGACCGAAAAACGTTGGAAACCACTGAGCTAAAGAAATCACACAACAATGAGTCCGATTGAGATATCATTCCAATTTTTGCATAACCGTATGAACTTTACATGGAAGTCAAATCAGACAAAGAAATAGTACGTTTCAATGTTTCTATCATGACAATTCTCCAGTATTTGGCATATCGTTAAGAGCTGTTCAATAGTAGTTTTTTTAAAATTAGTGACTAAGGTATCGACTTCATCATCTTGCTTGAAATTTAGCATTGAGAAGAAGTGTTCGCTTTCACATTATGCAAGTCTTTAAAAATATAGAATATTCACTGCCGGACTCGCATCTTTAAACTGAACTCGTCGTTAAAATTCCACATTCGCAACATCCCTAGCCTGTGCCCAACCGGCTTGCCCTTGGTTTTGCCAAAATCTATTTGCCAACTGACTACTCAAGTATGTTAGCATTATACATTTTTCAAAGTGGTTTTAAATCTAAGTGAAACTATTTGGTCTTATCCTCGTATCTACTTATGACTTAAGCATATGGGACACATAATGATTCTTATTTTGAGACTCTTATGAAACCACGTGCTTTTATTTCACAAATGTTACACTTCGCTGTCTTCAGTTTGAACTAGTTCCTTTGATATTCCCACTTTTTTGCTTGTTTGAGTTGCTACAAAAATCACTTCCTGCAGGTTTGTACAAGTTTTAAATTTTTTTTTTGTATAAAAGTGTGGGCAGTACCAAGCCCATTCTAACAAATTTTGCAGAATGCATTCATAAGATGATAATGCACCAATTTGAACTTATTTCATGAATCAGTTGCTTCAATATATTATTTTATGTGTTTCCGAAACTTTTGCTGTTGGTACAACAACCGTTGCAGTAAAGTGGGCGTTGTCACCAGGCGTTTTCCACCGTTTTCACTGTGCGTAATTTATACAATCGTCAAATCAAGTTTCGTTATCCCAACGCAAACGGTTCCGAAGTTATAAACAGTTGAAATATCAGAATTGCTTACCTAGTATGTGGGCGGTGCCACACCTATTTTTTCAAAACCAGTCATAGGATGACAAAAAGCTGTCAAAGGTTGCTATTTTGCCTGCCTCAATCAATGAACTATCTACTTTTAAATGTTTTGAAATCTCGATGTTGAAAGAAATGGCGTGGCTATCATCCGAGTTCACCCATTTTCAAGAAACTTTGTCGGAAAGTAGCCTGTGTACTAAATTTTATCCAAATATTAACATTTTGACGCCAGTTATCGTGTGCACGAGCAAACTGACGCTCATGGCTCAGTCGATTTCTCAATGCAGCCTAAGAACTCTGATAAAAAGAATGTATAGCTGTGTATAAGTACAGATCGAGTTGGCTTCCTTGAGTGATATCATAGGCTACAGTGTTCAGTACCCAGTGACCGTACGTCGGCCCTTTATGGCTAAATTAATGAGTTTGGCTCTTAAGAATTTTGAAGAAGGTAAAATCTATTTGGCCTGCCTTTGCTGAACAGTTTATCCAGTTACCCACGGTTTTCCTGATTTGTCCTTTCTCTCCTGTCACAGAAAGCCTCCGCACCATAAAATACTGGTATATCACCTGCGTTTGGCAAGTTGATTACCTGTCATGTTACGTTTACCCGGGTACCATTAAGACTTGTATCAATGACTTTCGAAGAAGTTTGTAAGGTTGTCAGTCTGGTAAAGCTTCCTGGCTGTCTTTAATAATATATATTCGAATCAAGGATAAACTATTTCGAAGGCATTCTCTGCTGCAAGCATCTATGGCATACATACGAGGTGTGTTCAAAACGTATCGCGAATTTTGAATTTACGCTGGTTACGTATATTCGAATTTCGAATTTTTTGTGGCGTTATGTTGGTACTCATGTCTCTCACTTATGCCGACAAGCTCGGCCATTTTGAATGTTCAGTTAATTGTTGACAGCTGCTTTGCTTGCACGTGTTTTGGATCGTCTTCGATTTTTACCTATTCAAAAAAATGGATCAAAGAACCTGTATCAAATTTTGTGTGAAAAACGAAATTAAGTGCGCGGATGCATTCCGAATGTTGACTGTGGCATACGGAGAAGCTACCTTGGACCGAAGCAACGTTTATCGGTGGTACAAAATGTTCTCAGAAGGCCGAGAAGATGTGCAAAGAAGAACAAAAATTGGCTTTTGCACCACGATAACGCCCCTGCTCACGCATCGTTGCTTGTGCGCGACTTTTTGGCCAAAAACAACACACTAATGATGCCGCAGCCACCGTATTCCCCAGATCTGGCCCCCTGTGACTTTTTCTTGTTCCCTAAACTGAAGAGGCACATGAAAGGACGACGTTACGCTTCTCTTGACGAGATAAAGACGGCATCGAAGGAGGAGCTGAACAAGATACAAAAAAATGATTTTTTGAAGTGCTTCGAAGATTGGAAAAACCGTTGGCACAAGTGTATAATATCTCATGGGGATTACTTTGAAGGGGACAAAATAGATATTCATGAATAAATAAATAATTTTTGAAAAAACACAAAATTCGCGATACTTTTTGAACACACCTCGTAGCTTCACATTGACCTAAGTTACATTCACCATAACCTAAGTTCCCTTTGTGCTATATCCGCCCTAATGGTATAAAATGCATTCTATAATTGCAGCCGAGCTATACATCCTCTGTGCTCCCATTAAATATAATGAAGCCTAATGTTATTTTATAGTTCAGCTGACCCAAATACTTTTCTTTTAAATCAACGCAAATTCGACCTTTTGACTTTTGCTGCGATTTCATGCAAAATGTGTGCCGGAATAACTTAGGCGGGCAGAGCGTGATATCATTCTTCATTCGTACGAGTATGTTGCTAACATTTAAAATTAGATTGTAAATTGACTGCTGAGAGAAAGATCACTCTATTTCAAAATATTTTTCAAAAACGCCCTATATCAAAATTTGTTCGAATAACACTCTATTTCAGAATTTGATTCAAAAAGGCCCTATCTCAGCTAAAAATGTATTGAATTTTCGTTTAGATAGGGCGTTATTGAAACTCATTCTGAGATAGGGCGTTCTTAAGCCAAATTTTGAAATAGGGCGCTATTGAAAATAATTTTAAGGTGGAGCGTTCTTCAAAGAAATTCTGAGATAGGGCGTTTTTAAAAAATATTTTGAAATAGGGTGATCTTCCACTCAGGCGTCGAAATATAAATACTTTATATCAGTAAATGCTCATTTATTCATTATTACTACAAACTTTTTGTTCACTGATTTTATTTCTTTACAATTTTACATTGATTCGAGCGAATCTTCTTCACTCACAATCAACTCTGAATGATAACACCGCGTTACACATATTCTGTCCTATGAACCAAATATACTTTTTCGGTAAGGGGAGAAAAAAATAAAAATACACGTGTATCGGCGATTTTCATGTACACGTCAGAATTTTTTTTTTTTAATTCGTATGCGACTATTGCTATAGAAATTTATGCAAGTTTACTGATGGAAGGTCAACAATAAAGTACGCTGTACCAAAGTACGGAGCACTACAAAAAAAAAAAAAAAAAATCCGACGTGTACATGGAAATCGCCGATACGGGTTTATTTTTATTTTTTCTCCCTTTTCCGAAAAAACATATTTGGTTTATAGGACAGAACTAAAGCTCGTTTTTGTAACGCAGTGTAATGGATAGTGGCTAGTTTCAACAAAATAAAATATTGCGTATAATGAAAATGAATATGAAGTTAAATGTTAGTAGTAATGGGAATTTCACAATCAGTAAACATTGAGTGATTAGTGAAGTGTTTATTACAGTCAAATTTTAATGCAGCCTGCCCATGCCTGCTAGACGCATACGAAATTGAGATCAAGGAAATCTAATCGAATAAGCGTGCGTTGTTTGAGTTCTATACGCAACACCTACATATCGCAACCCAGATCTAAAGGGAAAAATAAATGCAATTTTTTGCGATTTCAAGCTTGCTCTTTGCACTTTGTAAAGACGTGTGAGCTAAGATTTTCTAGAAGTTTAGGAAACAATTATGGTATGAGTATCAAAATATAACTTGATTTCAACTAAAACTAGTTTTTTGCCAAGTTTACCAATTTTTATTGTTGCGTTACCACCTAAAACTTCTTGATGTTTATGGCTTTCGGTGGGCATGTTCCATTTCATGCACATATAATAAGTGCTACAAAAAGGACATTCATCTGAGTTAAGTTCAGAGGTCTGTCAAATTACTTTTCTTATTTATCTTTGTCCAATTCACAAGAAGGCCTGCTACCATGATAGTAGCCTCTTTAAAATCGCATATGGCTTCGGACCTACTAAGTCTACCATCGACCTGATTATCACGATACTCGAGATCCTTTAGAAAACCATAATGAAAGAATCGACACACACAATCACCTTCCTGATTTCAAAGTAGTTTTTATAAGGGCGAGCAGAAGGTAAATTTAAGTTACCATGTCTACCAAACTCATATGACCATGCCAAAAAACGTTGAGCAAAACCAAAAAATCCGTCAGGATTGGGGCGGACTTCTCCCAAACATACAAATTTAAACGAGGCTTTAGACAATACAGAAGATAATTCGAGTAGTAGAGTTAAGCCGCACTGGTTACTTTCTATTACAAGGTCCTCGGACTACAGGTGCATGTGGTATTGCGGTGAACGACGACAAGTCCCCTACGGGTTAGTGGTTTAGAATAAGCCCGAGGTAGGCATACCAGTCGTAAGAGGCGACCAATATGCACAAAGGTACTTACGTGCAACTCGATGGTTGATCTACGGATATGATGCCTCTCACCTCTCATTACTCATCTTATCCTTCCTTACGGAAGGAGGGTGACATGACCTAGAAGGTTTCACTGGTCATAAATCGCTACGACAGTCGGGCAGTACCGCAAGGGAGTACCGGAGCATACCGGGTTAAAGTCCGCCCAAGGACTGTTAATTCGATAACACTCCCCAAAACCTTCGGGGAGTGTTTTTCTCGTTACCACAACAACAACAACAACAAAGACAAGTCGAAGTATCTGCTGTCATTAAATAAAGAATCGGTGCACTTGTGCCGTGCCAACCACGTCAGTGTCAATAGTTACAAATTTGAAAATATTGGGAACCACTGTTAACGCCGCTTTGCCAAGAAATTAGATTGCTAAAAAATTTACTCGAAGAAGAACAAAGAGCACGTTCTATAATGCTTGATGTACGAGGTGTGTTCAAAAAGTATCGCGAATTTTGTGTTTATTCAAAAATTATTTATTTATTCATGAATATCTATTTTGTCCCCTTCAAAGTAATCCCCACACTTGTGCCAACGGTTTTTCCAATCTTCGAAGCACTTCAAAAAATCATTTCTTTGTATCTTGTTCAGCTCCTCCTTCGATGCCGTCTTTATCTCGTCAAGAGAAGCGTAACGTCGTCCTTTCATGGGCCTCTTCAGTTTAGGGAACAAGAAAAAGTCACAGGGGGCCAGATCTGGGGAATACGGTGGCTGCGGCATCATTAGTGTGTTGTTTTTGGCCAAAAAGTCGCGCACAAGCAACGATGCGTGAGCAGGGGCGTTATCGTGGTGCAAAAGCCAATTTTTGTTCTTCCACAAATCCGGGCGTTTCTGGCGGATTGCTTCGCGCAAATTGCGCATAACTTGCAGGTAATATTCCTTATTGACCGTTCTTCCCTGTGGCAAGAACTCATGATGCACCACGCCCCTGCAATCGAAAAAAACTGTCAGCAAAACTTTCGCATTCGACCGAACTTGGCGCGCTTTTTTCGGTCTTGGTTCGTGCGGCAGCTTCCATTGAGATGATTGAGCTTTGGTTTCCACGTCATAACCATAAACCCACGATTCGTCACCAGTTATGACCCTCTGGAGCAAATTTGGGTCGTTGCCGGACAGAGTTTAATATCTCATTAGCAATGTTCATGCGATGCTGTTTTTGGTCACAATTGAGCAATTTTGGTAAAAAAATAGGTAAAAATCGAAGACGATCCAAAACACGTGCAAGCAAAGCAGCTGTCAACAATTAATTGAACATTCAAAATGGCCGAGCTTGTCGGCATAAGTGAGAGACATGAGTACCAACATAACGCCACAAAAAATTGGAAATTCGAATATACGTAACCAGCGAAAATTCAAAATTCGCGATACTTTTTGAACACACCTCGTATGCCTTCCCATTAAAGACAGTGTCTAAAGAAAATGATGCGGCACTTTAGGTATTTTACAAAACAGTGCGCTTGACGATTTATGGTCCTAAGGTAATGCCAAAGGAAAAGAATAATAAAACATAATTTGGCGCGATATACCTACTAGGAGAATAAGGCTAAGCTTCTCTTCCGCGGTGTACTGCTTCTAGTCTTTTCCCTACAAATTGGCCGGACCTACATGCTTTTTGCGACTCAGAACGTTACCAGCCAAGGCATGTGAATATTTCCTAAGAAGCTTTTTTATGGTAGAAGTACGCTAGGAGGGTTGGCGACTACTGTCGAGAAGGGACCCCATTTTGAAAAAACTTTTTCCACACATTTCAATGTTACCTGTTTGAGCTTCGGACCGTCAGTGTGGTAGGCCTGCATTGCATCATCACACCACGGTGGTCGGTAAAGAATAGTGTCAAAGGAAATTTAACGTGGAGCTGTGCAAGGCTTCACTGGATGGGTTCTGTTATGTGAATGAACAGAGGTGTTTAGGCCAAGGGTTCTAGATACCATGTATTTGTAGTTTTTGGGGTGAAAAAGGTGGATAATGACTATTTTGGGCTTCTTATTGGCGGCCGTCAATGATAATGATGCAATTCTGTCAAAAGTACACTGTTAAACATTTTACCCTAAATGGTAAACTCTTTAGACTATATTTCCTGGGTTTGCGGGCATTACAGACGGATAATTTTTTGAATTTTCAAAGACGACTTATAGCAATATGTACAGTGGATGGACAAACCAACAGCTGTTATGATAATACCACTATATGTACATTTCTCCAAAGGGTCTTTGCGGGAGGGGTTTCGAACAAACGCTCCTGCGTTGTTTATCAATCGCCTTAAGAGCAACGACCACCAAGTTCTGCTTCGATTTGGTATTCGTTGGCAGAAGGTGTTGATATGAATTTCAGTTTTCGAGAAAACGAGTTTTGTGAAATATGTCTGAATTTTAAACCAGAAAAATATTTTAAAAAATAGCAATGTTTTGGAACAGCTGCAGCACGGTTGAACTTTTTGGTCTCGTCTGAAAGGAATTTTAAGATTTAAGACTTCAGCCTCACATGTAGGTTTTAAATTTAAATCCAAATGAATTAAAAATCGAAGCAGTATATTGAACGCTTTAGAACTTGCTACAAGAAATAGTTGACAAGTTTGACTAAATTGAGTGCATTCTAGCTTGTATTGTGTGAATCCTGCACCAATAAAAGTTACTCGAACTAAAGGCGCTCAAGCTACGATAACAGCAGCACCAGCACTTGTTTTTGTTTTTTTTTAAACTTACGGTGACAATTGAAACAATTTTAAGAACCACGCATGCGCACGAGTCTTCAGCAGCAATCTCCAATTAATCGGTGACCGTTTTTGTGTTTATCTGACATTTCTTTTTCATTCTTTTTTATGGCTGGTGCTATCAGTCAACAACCCCATGCGACTACGCACGCCCCAAAAGTACCATTCGTTACAAATAAATGCTTTTAGAAAATTTTACCTTCGAATTTTCTTGTGTTTGTTTTCTAAGCGTCAATATTTTTTTTTTGTCTTTCTAACATTTGTTTGCGCGCGCGAGTTTATTCACCTTGCCACAATGAATGCAACGGTTTCTTTTTAATTTCTTTGCTTGCGCGCCTTTACTGCAACTGCGCGATACAACGCAAGCAAACACACTTAAAAACCTAAGTTTTTAGGTACATTAGGGGGGTTGAACCATTTTTTTTTTGAGTTTGTACTTGATAACAAAAAAAAAATTTTCATTTCAAACATTTTTTGTATTCTACATTTATTACAAATAAAATAAAATAAAGTAAAATAAAATACCCATAACTATAAATGACCTCAAGGCCAAGAATAATATTTTTTTTTAATGAAAATTATTATTGTTCTATTTGGTTTTTTAATAACACCAGCGATCTGGCAGTCAGTATTTGATCAAGATAGATTTTGTTGGTGTGCGTGTTTTATCGATAACTACTCTACCGCGTGCTTCCGGTTTTTTGTTATTATTTTATGTGTACCACTGTAGGTCCCGCCTATATGTAGGAAAAATTCAAATCGGCACACCAGGAATTGGAAGAGAAGCTCGGCGCAAAAAATCGCTGAGAAGGTTTATGATGATATACCTGTTGTATATATATCGCCCCATACGTTTATTTTTTCATTTTACTTTTTTAAGTACCAACAATTCATTTTTCAAGTATCCACAGCTATAAATGAGCTCATGGCCAAGAATCAAACTTTTTTAATGAAAATTATTATGGTTTTTTTTGTTAATAATTTAATTAATTACTAAAAGAGCTTGATAGAATATAAAAGGAAAAACTTTAGAGATCTTAAGTAAAATAAAATAAAATAAAATAAAATAAAATAAAATAAAATAAAATAAAATTAAAAAAAATAAAATAAAATAAAATAAAGTAAAATAAAATGAAATAAAATAAATTAAAATAAAATCAAATAAAATAAAGCAAAATAAAATGAATTAAAATAAAATAAAATAAAATTAAATTAAATTAATTAAAATAAAATAAAATAAAATAAAATAAAATAAAATAAAATAAAATAAAATAAAATAAAATAAAATAAAATAAAATAAAATAAAATAAAACAAAATAAAATAAAATAAAATAAAATTAAACAAAATAATATAATATAAAATAAAATAAAATAAAATAAAATAAAATAAGATAAAATAAAATAAAAAAAAATAAAAAAAAATAAAATGAAATCAAATAAAAAAAATAAAATAAATAAAAAAGAAGTAAATTAAAGAGTACTCGATATGAAAAGAAAAGAAATTAATTAAAGAAGATGATAAATAAATAAAAGGAAATTTTGAAAATGATATTAATTAAAAGCATCAGCAAGAAAAGAAAACAATAAAGTAGAATGCAATAAAATAAAGAAATAATAGGGATCGTAGAAAGAAAAGAGAAATATATTAAAGCGAATGAAAGAAGCAGATAATATTTAAAATAAAATAAAGTTTTGTGGTTGAATTTTGGGCCATTTCTAGTTTAATTAAAACGTTAAAAAAATAGAAGAGATTTCTTGTGTATTGTAATGAAAAATTAATGAAAAAATCACATTCAAAAATATTTTTTCAGAGTTTCCACCAAAAAAAATAGTTTCCTTTAAAGTATTATTGTTAAAAAAAAAAAATCCACCCACCCTAATGCACACATTCGTAAATACATATTGCAATTGGCCTCACGCTAAGTCAAAACAACATAGCTCACACCCTCATTCCCAAAAGTCGCAGTTATTGTTTTTACTTTATCTAAATGTACATACATACGTATACACATTGTTTTTTTTTCTTGTTTTTGATGTGGCAATCATCATCAGCGCATGTCAACGTTGAGATGATTAAATTGATGGCACGAGCTACGCGAGAATTATTACATCGTTGCTTACAATACACCCAACCGCGCCGCCAACAAAAATAGTACAACGCGTCAGCAGCGGTGATAGCGTGCATGAGCGAGTCCTGCAGCAGCAACTATTTTCCATTTGCTAGGGTGCCAGTGTCAGTGTTGGCGGTGGTGTGGTGTTTAGAATTTCTAGCAAAAAGATACAAACAGTAGCAGCAGCACCCTTCATATAACGCCCCTGCTCGCATATGGCGTTTTCATTTCATTGAAATGTATGAATATGTATGAGCAAACATACTGAGGAGAGTCCTACGCGTATGCGCTCTAATACTCCTGTTTAACATACGATATGACTTTCGTTTAACCCAATAAGCAATTCAACTCAATATATAAAAAAAAATCAGAGTACGTACATATGCTTGCTTTCAGTGAAGTCTTCAGCAAATCAAGTGATTTTGATGAAGTTAAGAACCTATATGTAGTTTGATCCAACTTAAGAGATGTGCTGGTTTCTTATTTAGATTTTTGGAAAATAAGGCGGTGTTACGCCCAATTGTTTTTTTGTCCTTTATGAAATTTTCATAGAAGGTCTATATGATCAGTCGGTACAGCGTAGTCTATACCTATACACAATGGCAATTAAGCAAAACAACACCTCCATGAAGGAAGGCGCTAGCTGTAGTGAATCAGAAGGAAAGCCTTTCTTTGAGCACAGCCTTATGGAATGTAAACAAACCCATTGCAGGCTAGTATACTTTATACTCCGACTGCATGCAATTTGTGGATAAGTGCACCTTCACCATCCTAATTTAAGATAACGCCTCCCTGTCGATGAATAAATGGCTACGGGTTGTTCATAAATTGATTATCGGTTTACTAGTTTGTTTCTTTTGTTGGAGTAGCGACAAAAACACTCCCCGAAGGTTTTGAGGAGTGTAGCTGACACTGACAGTACTTTACCGGATATTAACCCTTTAGGCACAGGTACTCCCTTGCGGTACATGCCGGACTGTCGCCGACCGATTTGGTATGAACAGTACAACCTTCTAGGAAGATGGATAATGAGAGGGATAATATCTGTAGCTCAACTAGAGTTGCAATTCATTACCTTTGCGCATTGTAGTCGCCTTTTACGACGGACATGCCTACCTTTCGCATATTCCCCCCCCCCCCCCCCCCCCCCCCCCCGGGAAACTGAAGTTCATTGTATGCATGCTGATTACACTGGTCTACAAGGTTTTGGACTGGAGCAACCAAATATCTTTTCTAGGGTAATTTTGTGTGCCGAATTCGTATCCGTAATTGGTTTTTCTCTATCACGTCAGGTTTTCGAGATACAAAAAAAAAGTTTTTATTCGTTTATTAAATGAAAAATCTTTATCTTATTAAAAAATTTATGGATTTTCAAAAGTGAATGGCATTTTTGGACCGTCGTTTGTATTTTGTTGGGTGGGTTTCACGTACTAGACCCCAGCAATAGTCTCCCAGCATACTTTTGTCCCAAAATCCTTGATAACTCCTCTCAAAATTTTATTAAATCTTGGTGAGCACGCACCCCTTGTTCTTATCGGACTCACTGGCCGTAGCACTGGGAATGACTGGTAATGGATCATTTGGGGAACGTTGAACTAGTTTGGTAACCTATGGGATATTAGCGTAAATAATATTTTTTCGATTTTTCATATTGAATCCAGCAACTTTTGTTAAACAGAAATAACAATCGGTTTGGTGGTTACTTGACTCTCTCCAAAGTACTGGAATAGAAAAATTGAAATAGATAGCAACTATTGCAAAACATTGTTCACGGTTTGTCCAAGTTTCTGATAGAAAAACTAAAATAATGCAAATATGCATATTTTAATGATTCTGATATTGCATGCCCTTTTTTCCAACCAAATATGCACCACACAAAAAGCAGAAATAGCTTGTTTTAGTTACTATTACTACTATTATAAAGATTTAGATTAAACGTGGGCTTCCCTCAAATTAGTAATTGTGAAATTGTAGTGTGAGTATTGACTGTTTTACAGTATTGCCAGCATGCGATAAAAAAGGAACTAGACGTGACAGCCAAATTTTAATGCCAGATTCCAATTCAGCGCTCCCAGACTAATTTAAAAACATGCTTCGTTATTCCAGTCCATTATTTTTTTTAAATTTGTAAACCAGTGTTATAAGTCATTAGTGGGGCTTTAGACCTAGTAAGTCTACTAACCACCAGATCTTCCCTATACGTCAATCTATTGTGAAACCCCAGGGTAATTCATAAAATCTGTTTGTCGATTCAAAGCCGATTTTTAACAGTGCAAAAAAGAGATGCGTCCACGCATCTATGACTGGGTTTGACCTCCTTTTCGAGAATTTGTAGTGCGTCTCCGAGAAATTCGAAACCGGCTTACCTACGCCTGGCAGCCGCGTCATTGTTAATAGGTACAAATTCAAAACTGTCAGAGATTTTATCCCGCATTGGACCCGCTGTCGGATCTAGTCTATGCTCCTTTAGATAGCTTTTTGGGTAAGTTAGTCTGTGTTCGGTCTCAAAATTCACTTAACATCTAAAGGCAAATTTGTTCTAGTCAAATTATGCGGAATTTACATAAGTTTGCTAGTTACGCACATTGCAGTCCTAGCTGCAGTACGTCTACATTTTCTATCCCTATGATCGCGTGCTTGATTATGCTCATTTGCGTTATTATTGAAATTACCATTTCATTTCTTTTTTTGGTTTTTGGTATTTATTTGTAAGTGAACAAAATTTTCCGGCCGATAGTCCAAAACTCAAAAGAAAATTCCACCACCGCAATGCTTTTGCTCTGCTGCAAGTTATTCGAGCGCGATCCCTTTAGCTATGCGGAGTTCAAGCATTTCCAAATTATAATGCTAGTCGCTGGCCGCACAAAGACCCTAGCACGGCAGCGAGCTGACTTGTATTAAGTGGTGGCTAGCCGGATCTGTGTAGAAAGCTATGTAGCGGTTGGCGATGAGGTGGCATAGCACGCGCTACGCTTCATTTTCATAGCAGCAAGTGTTTCCTCTAACTATTACGACGAATATTTTTTGACTTATTTTTTTCTTAATAAAAAATTATTTTAATAACATTTGTAAGTAGTTTGTGTTTGTTTTTTTTTTGGCTTTGCAAGCCACTTTGCACTGCTGCTGCTGGGTTAAATGAGACGAATTCGGGGAATGAATGGGCGCGTAAACAGTAATGAGTTTAGTGTGTCAGGTGCATAAGCGAGGGGTGAAAAGGTAAACGCGACTGTGTCACATATGGAAGTGTAGTTAGAGTTCGAGTATGTAAGTAACATGTACTGTATGTACATATGTGTATGTATTTTAATCAACATAAAGAATTTTGATAATTTTTTTATAATTACATACAGTGTATGACAAAACTAAAGCACCAAAAGTGCCTTCTGTATTTGTTTTTAGCGATGAAGGCCACACATAATTTTATTTTATTTCATTCTTATGTTATTTTATTTTGATTAATTTTTTAATCTTTTTTTTGTATTTAATTTAATTTTTTTATATATTATTTTATTTTATTTAACTTTATTTTATTTTACTTTATTTAATGGAACTTTATTTTATTTTATTTTATTTTATTTTATTTAATTGTACTTTATTTTAGTTTGTTTTATTGATTTTATTTTATTTTTTTTATTTTGTTTAATTTTATTTTATTTGGTTTACTTTATTTTATTTTACTTAATTTTTAGTATATTTTATTATATTTTATTTTGTTTTGTGTTATTTTATTTTATTTTGTTTTATTTTATTTTATTTTATTTTATTTTATTTTATTTTATTTTATTTTATTTTATTTTATTTTATTTTATTTTATTTTATTTTATATTACTTTACTTGATTTTCATTATATTATATATTTTTTTATTTTGGTTACTTTTTTATTTAATTTTTTTAAATTTAATTTAATTTTATTTTACTTTATTTTATTTTATTTTATTTTACTTTATTTTATTTGATTTTATTTTATTTAATTTTTTTAAATTTTATTTTACTTTATTTTACTTTATTTTATTTTATTTTACTTTATTTTATTTTACTTAATTTTTAGTATATTTTATTCTATTTTATTTAGGTTTGTAGTATTTTATTTTAATTTATTTTATTCTATTTTATTTTGTTTTGTGTTATTTTATTTTATTCTATTTTATTTTAATTTACTTGATTTTCATTATATTTTATTTTATTAAATTTTTTTTGTTTTATTATTATTCATTTTATTTCCTTTAATTTAATTTAATTTAATTTTTATTTTTTATTTAGTTTTATTTTAATTTAATTTATTTTATTTTAATTTAATTTATTTTATTTTATATTATTTTATTTTATTTTATTTTATTTTATTTTATTATCCGATCTTCAGTACAAAATTTTTGTGTTTGAACTAAGAAACTATTTTTATTTATTCAAATTTCTAATGCTAATATGTATTCTTCCTGAATAAAATTGACGAACTTGTAGTTACGAATTTTTGAGTGAAATGTTTTAAAAGGGAGTTTCGGCACTTCAGTTTTGCCTCACACTGTATAACAACACTATTGCTACGGTAAGTTTTCCGTTTTTCCTTGCCTACGAGTATTTTAAAATATTTTTAGCATTTCAACCGTTTGACATTTGAAGCTAACAACAACTAAAAGTAAGCCAAAGGAAGAAGGCGAGTTCGGAAGGAAGTCGTTGTGTCTCGCGCTATAATCTTGTCGTTTGCTTTTTGTCTTTTGCGTGGTGGTTACGAGTATGACCCCGTCGCACGTGCGCATTAGAGCAAAACAATTTTTACGCCGCCACAAAAAGTAGCAAAACATATTTACATAAGTACCAGGTTTGTTTCATACACATACATACATACACATTTAAACCTAAACATATTAGTTCATTTAGTGCTAGGGAGGCATTTGACCCGCCACGCCAAATTGCAGTGGAGGAATTAAAAATTCAAATTTTCTGTTGCAAACGCCGCGCATTTCTTTGTGTTTCATACTCGGGGGTCGTCGTCGTCTTGTTATTTTCTATTCCGTTTGTTATTCTTAATTGTCATCAGGTGTGAGTTAATACTGCGCCATGAAACCATGCAAACAAGCAGCGCTTCAACGCATTTCTTGCACTTTGCGCGGTAAAAATTTGTACGATTTGTTAGGAGACTGATGGAGCAAACAAAAAGTGCCGCAAATCATTCCATTAGCCTTTCTACTTAGATATATGTATTTGTAATACGTTAGTTTGGAAGTCAATAACTAAGTAAGGATGTAGTTTTATACTGGAACGGATTTGAATGACGTTTGGATTTGAAATATATATACCTATATGAAAATTCAATAACAGCTTGACCGATTTCAATAATTCTTTCTCTAATTATTTTTATCTCATTCAGTGTTCATTTATGACAAAAAAAATTTAGAAACCTCAATTGAATAATAATTAAACTGATGCTCAGTAATGGCTTGACCGATTTAAAAAATTTGTATTATACCTAGTAGTGCTACGCCCACAAGGTATATTAACTTTAGTCGCCTAACGGCAGTGCGTAACGGCATAAACGGATTGAGATAGATATTGACATATACATATCAAAATGTTCAGGACGAAAAGAGAAATCGATTAAGCCATGTCCGTCCGTCCGTCCGTCTGTGAACACGATAACTTGAGTAAATTTTGAGATATCTTAATAAAATTTGGTATGCGGGTTCCTTGGCACTCATCTCCGAGCGCTATTTAAAATGGGGAAATCGGATGATAGCCACGCCCACTTTTTATATATAGAATATTTTCGAAAACACAAAAAAAGTGATTACTCAGTACATAATACACCTATAAGAATAAAATTTGGTGAATACATTGAGATTGAGGCATAAAATAAATTTCTTAAGAAATTTTTGAAAATGGGAGTGGAACCGCCCACTTTTGATTAAGTCAAATTTAGAAATAATATTAATCATAAATCAAAAACCGTTCAAGGTATCGAAACGAAATTCAGCACGCAGGTTTTCAGGTATGCAAGGAATGTTCCAGGAAAAAATGGGCGGGATCGGTTAAGGTTCACGCTCACTTTTAAATGAAAGATTTTTAAGAGGATCGTAGATATATTAAATAGCCAATAACTTTGCGTAAAATAGCTTTACATCATTTATATTTCACTTTTAAGGTTTCCGTACACAAAAAAATCCAGAAACTTAAAATTTTCGAAAATGGGCGTGGCCCCGCCCCTTTTATAGTGAACTATTCCACAAAACTGTTTATGCCATAACTCCGCCAAAAATTGACTTGTCGAAACGAAATTTGGTGATAATGTTCTATATATAAAGGTAACTGTTTACTGTAAAAATGGACGAAATCGGTTAATGTTCACGCCCAGTTTTTGAACAGATTTTGCACGCGTAATAAGCTTTTCAAGAAAAACCCGGCCGAAAAAATTTTTTGTCAATTTTGAAGAAGTAGGCGTGGCGCCGCCCACTTTTCAACATAAAATTTCTGCTATTTTCAAAGGCAATCGCTTATAATTCAATATTGATATTTCAATAGAAATTGGTCAGCTGCTTCTTAGTGGTATGTATTATACTCCTGGCAAAAATTAGCCAAATCGGGAAACACACAAGGAAAATATTCGGGCACGTAGTTAATAGCCCACTGCAATAGCGAAGTTATATATCTTTTTTGATTTTCATACCTTTCATAAACATTAAATGCATGTAAGTATAAGAAGAAGAAGAGGAAAGTTCACTAAAATGATCAGCACGATGAGCGAAGTCGATTTAGCAATGCCCGTTTCTCCGTCCGTCTGTCTATTTGAACGCAAACTAGTCTCTCAGTTTTACAAAGGAATGCTGAAATTCGTTGTTTGCTTTCTCCATTTTATAATATACTAGCAAACCCGGTATACGTTGTTTTGACGTTTTGATACATAGAACACGTCTATTTATAAAATGTCATTAACTTGAACCAAATAAACTCCTAACTATACCGAACTGCAGCTTCATATAACCTGGGGGCTTTTCCAAAAGCTATATGCAGACTGTGTCGTGCCCAGCGAACTCCTGAACATATCGTGAAAGTTCAAAAGCAAAACAGCCCAAAAAATATGTGGGCGTGGCACCGCCCACTTTTGAAAAATTATGGAGATATTGACTAAGTGACACATATATCAAAATTTCATTAATTTTGACCAAAAAAGTTCGGAGTTTTGACGAATTCAAACTTTATATAGCCTGGGGGCATGGCTCCGCCTACTTTTCCAAAACAATATATTGTCTATGATGTACCCAGTGAACCCAAGTATATATTGTGAAAATTTCATAAAGATCGGTTGAGTTCTTTGGCGCCTACAAAAGACACCCTTTTTTATATCTATTTTTGTTACGCACACAAGGTATATTACTTCATTCGGCATAAACGAATCGAGATATATATTTATTAATGCATATCAAAACCTTCAGGATGAAAAGTAAAATATCCGTGCAAGTAGTTAATACCCCACTGCAAAAGCGAAGTTGTATATCTTTTTTGATTTTCATACCTTTCATGAACATGAAATGTTTGTACGTATACTGAAATGATCAGGAGGATGAGCTGAGTCGATGTAGCCATGTCCGTCTTTCGGAACGTCTTTCTGTCTGTCCGTCTGTATAGTTGAACGCAAATACGTACTGAAAGTATTAAAATAGACCTGCTTAAATTGGGATGACATAATAGATCAATACTAGGTATATAATGTTCGGTTCCACCCGAAATTAGACTTCCTGACTTGTTTTTTTTGTCTTTGTTCGATCCGACTTGATGTTCACTTATAACAAAGAAAAAAATATAGAAAATCCTCTATTTAGTTTATAAAATTTTATGTAATAGAACTTTAGCTGGCATACAAACTAAAGTTAGTCTAACAACCAAAGTTGAGTTTAAGGTGTGCTATACCTTTTACCACTGATTTCATGAATAATGTTATCGAATCGAAAATTATAAATACAAAGTTGAGAAAGTTTTGATTCCTCAAAATCCGACGATACTAACGGAATTATCATTTTATTTTAAGCGTCTTCAGTTTTCCATCGTCAGGCATTTGCAGTGGCCATAAACTAGACCCACGGTGGGTGTTTGGAAGTTTTGCGGATTTAGTTTGAGCCCTTGCTCCTGCACACTTAGAGCGAGCAGCATTTCGGTAAGTGTCGACAGATCACTTGCTTGCAATGCTTGGACTTCTACTACTATATGGATAGATCTACCACTTGTTTTCCTAAATTGGAGAGTTTTTCTTTTTCCCTACCATTCCTTCCATTCTTTTTAATTTTTTAATTTTTCTGATATAACTTTAACAAAGCGTCCGAACACTGTCCTTAAACAGCAGTTAAATCAAGAAAGCAGCTTCTGGTAGTTATGCGGGAAAAGTGGTGTTAGTCGGGAGGTCTTTAGCACGGTGCAATTGTGAGGTACTCATGACAGTTTCCTTTTCGCGTCATCTTAAACCAAGATTTGACTAAAATGTTAATTATTTTTAATTGATTTCAAAAATAATTTAACAATTCAAAAAAAAAAAAAAAATCATTCACACAAAAGTTGGTTCAACTTAACGGCTCTAAGCCGCAAAATATCCTCACCAACAGGGGTGCAAGGTACTGGAAAAGTATCACTGCCACGGGGATTAAGTTAGGTTCTGCTTTGAGGATTGTAAACGTAATCAAGAGCAATGCTTTGAACTGTCAGTTATTTACTTTACTTTACGAGGATCTCGATTCTGTTTCATACAAAATTACGCTGTTGCGTCTTTATGAATTAAAAGAAGATGTTTTTCTTCATCTTGAGCCCAAAGAAAGCCACGATCTCCTCAAAATGTTTAAATCAGCAAGAATTCCATTTGTTTACAATTAATTTTAGTGTTAAAATAACTAGAACTCCAAGAAATATATTCTTTTGAAGAAATTATTTACCTCATTGTATTCACATAATTTGTATTCTACAATAAATTGACTGAAACTGTTTAAAGTACTAAATACAAGGTGGCGCAAAAGTAAGCTTCCGATGTTCAGCATATCGGTTGTGGCACGTGCAGTGTGTGCTGTTGCACCGTCTTGTTGGAACCACATGTTTTCCAATCCCAATTCATCAAGTTGCGGCAAAAAGAACTCGTTGATCATTGCTCTGTAGCGCTCACCATTCACAGTAACCGTTTGGCCCCGACCGATTATTGGTCAAATAAATAGTCAGCAATATTCCGCGTTCTGGAGCAGTGTAGCGTAACATTGTTTATTAACGTGTATTTCGCATGTGTTTACTACACAAATGTCAAAACAGAACTGACTTTAGGGGCCAATCGCAAAATTTATAGCATTTTCTGATAGGAGGATTACTTTTGCGCCACCTTGTACTTATCTTTCAAAAACCTACTTTTTACGACTCCGGAAGTGAGGTCGCCTGCACATTTGTGCTGATTTTGCTGATTCCTCATTTCATACGCCACACAGGAACATACATACAAACAATATGTAAATATATCTATGTTCCTGATATTTTTAACCTCGATACGAAATACGATAATCGGCTGTTTAATACTTCGCTCAGATTTAATAATTTCCTTTTAAAATAAAATTTTGTGTTATTTACTTTGCCACAAATACCTGGACAGTGCTTCCTTTCGCCGCATATTGATTATCGGTTTAGTTTTCAGCATCATTGAACAAGCTCAGGATGTGGTCTTTGGGTGTTGAATTTCATAACGGCAGTGAGTATTGATTACATTTATTTTGGCGAAGATTAAAAGAAAAAGAGAGTAACTTAACCATATGCTGTCAGCGTACAATTACTTTTGTGTAGAATTAGCGGCCAATGATGCTAAACCTCAGCCGACAATTTTTGTCAACATTTTGCAAACAAGTTTGTTTTAACATACATATAAATTATGGCAGGGTGCTAGATTTATTTATTTTAAACACCAAGCTCCTTTTGGATCTCAATATATATATTACAAATAACGTGATCGACTGTAGTCATGTAGTCCCATGTGGCGGTTTAGGATTTGTGGTGGCAGAAAGACTTGGTCGCCACCTTAACGCAACTTTTAACTATGAATCTTGAAAGTGCGACCAAAACTGTGAATGAAGTGCTAATTTGAAACATAGTTTAACTATTTTGGCCAATAAATCCTAAACGGAAGGCCCCAGACCTCCCCAAAGTTGGCATTTTTCAAAAGTCCGATAGAGATACAAAACTATACATTTTTGGAAAGTACGTTACTTTTAGCTTTCAATTGATATATAAATATTGAAAGTGCGAACAAACCTGTGCATGTAGTGATATAAACTGATCTTTATTCTTCTATATATGTTGTATCCACATACTTACCTGCATATGTATACCTATAGCACATTATTGTAAACCAATGACCAATTTGCCATCAAAAAAGATGAACCCGAAAAACTACCTTCTATTGTTGTTGACTTACAACAATGTATAAATACAATAACAAATACAAAATTATTTTGCAAAATACTTCAACGATCTATTGTTCCATGCTATTCTTTACTCCACTGACTGTGAGGCTGAGTGCCGGCAAAGCATTTCCTTAGATTCAAAGCGATAACAACCACAGCAGGTCGCACTTGTAGCGCTCGAGTAACATCCATCCTCTTAATAGAGGATGCGAATAGCTCGCAGTCACCGCAAAGCATTCAACAGGTGAAAGATTAATTTCGTTAGGCAATGAGAAATGGATGGCTGGATATGCATTAGTGACCTATTCATGAAAATGTTGGTTGCTTTCTGTTTAGCGAATTTAAAGATTACATACCCGATTGCAAGGTGATAGTTGAATAATGAACTATAGATGCCATACTAAAAAGATTGCGACTACATGAACGGTTACTTGATTACAGCAACGCTAAAATATTATAAATGTCAAGTGAGGTTAAACCTTCAGAGGCTTTTGCCATTTCTCGATGAAGACTGCCCCTTGATTGGTATTCATCTATGCCGTAAACGATAGTTGGATGTAGTTTGGTATACAGCCATCATTCAATGGCGCTTAACCGCTGATGGGTTTAGGTAGTCATCTTCCGAAGAACTTTTCTCGCGAATAGAGGTATCTATCTACCCTCGGACCTCGGTTTCAATGCAACTATCAGCAAAAGTGTGTTGAGGTCGCCATCGATTGTGATACCACAAGCCTGAGAAGAGTGAAGTACTGATACCATGTATTATTGCTTGAGAAACTTACACGAGTATAAAACGGGGGTACAATGAGACAGCTTCGATACAAATCTCTGACTTTTGGGAAGGATTTACTAGGAAACGACTCTTAAGTATTTTAAATTGAGACTTTACTTTGCTATAGCACAACTGGGTATAAAAACCTGTGCAAATGCCAATACATTGTCCTGTGTCAAGTGAAATGCTTTTCCAACCAAAAACTAATCGGAAAAAAAGTAGATTGGTATTGCCGCCCCATTGTATCTGATCTTTAATTTTTGGCGCGCACTTTTTGTTTGCATTCTATACCTTTCCTTTGTTTTCTTCACTTTTCTGTTGAAGTTGGAAAATCAAATAGCAAAGTGATGTACTTGAAATGGGTTCCATCGTTCGTGATTGTTTTTCCTTTCACACATAAATTAGAAATCTGTCATGGGTTTTGTCCTGAATTTAATGATCTGCCACTTGATTTTTAGAATTATGCTACACACATATGTGCTTAGGTGCGTACTAGAGATGCGGAATCTCAGGATCCCGAATAGTTGAACACGCTTTCATAGCCCGAAGCTTTAGCTTTTTGCATACCGAGTAACACTTATCTTTACAGCTTCATCTAAGATGAGGGTAACTGTTACTCTTACCGTTACGGCTACTATAAAAATCACTTCAACGGTTATGGCGATGAGCCCAGCATCATTGTAGTGAGAGTAGTGGTTATGGTTTCGGTCAGGATTATTGTTACCATAACCATAAAAGTAACAACGATACTGTGTTCATGTTCCTTTTAATTTATTTGTATTTCTGGTTGTCAAAGTGTTGGTATCCCAACAGATCTATTCCAAAAACCTCAACCCTGACCCTAGACATAGGGTCTATATAAGAAGTGTTCTCAACAACCCCTGGCACGTTGTCTGCAGTCCCGTTTGCTTAATGTAAGCACGTACATAGCCACAGCTCCTGAGATGGATAGCGACATGAACTGTGAATGACCATGTACCATTACCAGTGATCTCCGGTGACCGCATATACAAGGTGGCGCAAAAGTAATCCTCCTATCAGAAATGCGAATTTTGCGATTGGCCCCTAAAGTCAGTTCTGTTTTGACAATTGTGTAGTAAACACATGCGAAATACACGTTAATAAACAATGTTACGCTACACTGCTCCAGAACGCGGAATATTGCTGACTATTTATTTGACCAATAATCGGTCGGGGCCAAACGGTTACTGTGAATGGTGAGCGCTACAGAGCAATGATCAACGAGTTCTTTTTGCCGCAACTTGATGAATTGGGATTGGAAAACATGTGGTTCCAACAAGACGGTGCAACAGCACACACTGCACGTGCCACAACCGATATGCTGAACATCGGAAGCTTACTTTTGCGCCACCTTGTATATGGCGAATGATTTTGAAGTAGTTCGATTGGTAGCTACAGTAGATGCACACACTCTTGCCTCTAGCTCCTTTTTCCACCTCTTCTTTGATAACTCAGCTTGGTAGACTGATGCATACTACCCAAGAGAAAAGTGAAGTCCGTCACCATTGTTTTTAACGAACACCCCAGCACTTCGCCTCGAATTATGATTAGATCCACTTGTAAAAGTCGTGGAATGTGTTAGTCCAGTCTCAGTAATGTGATTAAGCTCAGCTTTGGGGAACTGACAATTCCCCACCTCACTTAACGCAATGATAGTGTGGAGTTCTATTGTATGGCAAGATTCCTTAAGGGCCTGCCCACTTATGGTACCGGATAGGTACTGTAGGCGTAGCATTTCAAGCAGAGCGCCACCAGGTTTGCATTTTTTTGGATTTGGGAATACTGCTGATCTTTGGGCAATGCACTGTAGTTAGAAGAACCCCATCCAAGCGTCAGCCTCTATTCAAAGTAGTATGCGGTTTCCCAAAACTTCTGCAAGGAAGGATCTGTAATAAGATAGGCTGGATTTCTTTAAACGACAAAAAAGAAATCCAGGAAGGTGTAGGTCTGAGGTCTTACCATGATTTGGTACTAGCCGGCATGTAGCGGTAGCAATTTGTTTGTGCTTCAAAAGATCTTTGGAGTTCACATGACAGAAGGCAGTAGATATATGGCTCTGCTTTGTGCTTATATTCAGTGTTCCTTGCTTCTATATCGAAAAAACCCCGAATTTTCGTGATAAACGAAATCTCGGTATTGTTAAAGTCCCACAAACACATGTGTGATATGTATGTATGCAGTTGTTTTGCCTTAGTTCTTGATTGCAACATCTTTGATACCCATTTATTCACGGTCTTTGAACATTTTACGATTTCTATCTTTGTTTGTTTTACAGGATCTCCGACAGTTTCTATTTTGATTGGTAATTTTCGATTTATTGCGAGTGGGAGTGGATTGCGCATTTATTCAACACATGGCCGGCATATGTCGCCTACGGTTCTGCTACTGGACAAACGCGTATCAGAGTTGCTTTTTATGGCTCTTGGCGTGGGCGTTAGGAGTGTACGTTTAACGGTCTACGCTGTAATAAAAATGTTGTTTTATTGCTGCAAGCGTTTATTGCATTGGTCACGGTTGCAAAACTGCACACGGCGAACGCTTGGAACACCAACGAAGAGATTTGAAATGTTTGTTGATGGTTTTTATTGCTATTCATCTTTGCACTGCCAGACTACACTGCACCTTGCTTTAGTTAGTAATTAAAATTAGCCAGCTTGTAAAACCGCTGTGACTGATTCTTTCTAGACTTTTGCCTTGAGTGTGCGTCTTACCGTTACAAATTTGTGCACCCACTAGAAATTAGAATAACAACCTGCTACTAACAACGGGATAGGCGCCAACTCCAGCCGCTAGCTAGCGTTACTTCAGCCGAAGTCAAGTAGAGTCATTGCGCATAGTGCAAAAATGTCAGCATGACGTTTGTGTGCCGAGTGGATTGCAGTAAATGCATTAACCTTTTCTAACTAATTTCCATTTTACTAGAATATTTTGATAAATCGTTTGACGCATTTCTGCATAAAAAGGACACAAAAGGATATCATGCAGTGTGACAGATCAAATCTCGGGTCTCTGCCGGATTTCGAATTCGTTGCAGGTTGAGCGCAAGTCTATGCATAGATAATATGCTGACTCTAAGTCTACCCAGCGCACAGGAAATACATTTTCCGCTTCTTATCCATAATGACGTTGGCCGCCCTCGCGTTGGTTTTAATAAATTTTTAATGAAAGTGCTCGCATGTGTCATGCACTACACTTAGCCTTCCCTCGGTAGAAAATCGCAATTTGTTACAGATGAAAAGTATGCCAAAAATTAGTATTGCATTTTTGAGTTGCAATAGATCATTCATTACCCACTGTCAGATTAGTAATGGTTTGAGATAGAACCTAATGAGAATTAAAGGTCAAAGTACATACCAAGCTGCTGCTATCGCTGAAAAGAGAGGTCTGCAGGCTCATGATAGGCGTGCTTCCAGTGCACACGCGTATAAATTAGGTCTTGTCGGTGACAATAGATGCAGGAAGTGCGGCTTGCAGGACGGTCGGGCATGTTTTGTGCTACCGTCCGTTCGCTAGATTAAGACACCGATTATTAGGAGCTAAAAAACTATCAGATCTCGAATCAACAAGTAGGAAAAGACCTATAAAGCTTCTAGTTTTTGCCCAGAGGACGAAGTTATTCTTTAACGTGGATCCGGGCTCTAGATAGTTTTTGTTTCTGGTCTAAAAAAGTTGTGATTGCACTATGGACACTTTCAGTCTATGTGGTGTCTTGACAAACTGGCCAGCTCAACCTAACCTAACATACGCTGATGTGAAATGAATTCAAGCTAGGAAAATCAAAGAATCTCTCCTTTAGATTCTAAATTTCATCTTTTATTATCGCCATCAACATCATTTACTGCCGCTTAACTGCCTAGGCTGTATTTCAAAGTATGCCAGTATTCACTTCTTCGTAATATATGACGAATTCGGGTTAGTCGATACAAAAACTTTCTGTGCCGAAGCTTATTTGTTCATTCCCAAAACATCACCCAGAAAGCGGAGTGGAGGAGGTAGGTTGCAGTAGGTCCCGTTGTGATACCACATGGATCTGACTGACCCCCTACTCAAACCGTTTTGTGGATACCGCGAAGCGCAGAATATCCTTTGGCTTAATTCTTGATAATTCGCCAAGATGATAGAAAATACCCGACCCCAGATATTTCAACCTATTGCCTCACAGAGCAGGACATTCACATAGAAGATGCCTCACTGTTTCAGGCTCCTCCTCGTCTCTACAGCTTCTGCAGAAATCATTATAGGGAATGTCCAACCTTTCCGCATGTCTGCCTAAGCCTATATGCCCTGTGAGAAGTCCCATGAGTAATGAGAGTTCCTCCCTTCTGAGTTTGAGTAAGTCTTCCGACCTACTCGCGATAATCTCTGGCCACACCAGTTTTGTATGATTGCAGGTACCTAAGTTTTCCCATCCATCCCTTGCCTGTTTGAGGAATATATTCCTCGTTAAGAGCTTGCTGGTCACGAGCGGCATGCCTAAACTCTTCCAGGACTGTGAAAGCGGAGCGGATGTACCCCCTCTGGCTAGCTCATCTGCCATCTCATTTCCTGGTATGCCACAGTGTCCAGGCACCCATACCAGGTGAATTGAGAGTTGCTCAGCCATCTCGTAGAGAGATCTGCGGCAGCTCTCCACAGCCCTGAAATTGCATGTGAAGGCCCCAGCGCCTTGAGGGCTGCTTAGCTGTCAGAGAAGATATATACATCACCGCTATTGATGTTCACTGTCTTCAGTAATACTACAGCTTCCTGTATAGCGGCCAGTTCTGCCTGGAAAACACTGCAATGATCAGGTAGTCTGAAGCCAAAGTTTAGCCCCAGCTGAGCGGCGTAAACCCCACCGCCTACCTTGTCATCAAGCTTCGAACCATCTGTGTACAAATGGATTTACCCATTGTCCTGAGGAGGACCTTTATCTCAGAATTCGCTTTCAGGTATTCTGATATCAAATTTCTTCTCGAAACAGTACTTCGGTATACAATAGTCCGAAATATGCGCAGGGAGATTTTTTAAGATGGACGAGTGACCTTCACCAAGGGCCTTTCATCCTGGTAAATTCCTAACTCGCAGTGCGGAGTACGCCGCATATAATTTAGCGCATATGTCAACCGGTAGAATGTTAAGGACTGCATTCAGTGCCTCTGCCGCTGTTGTGCGTAGCGCCCCACTAACACATATGAACGCACTTCTCTGTACTCTTTGGATTACGATAATGTTGGATCCCTTCTTCAGGCCCGTCCACCAGACCAGGACCCCATACAGAAGAATTGGTCTTACCACGGAAGTATAGAGCCAAACGGAGTGGAGGAAGGACCATAAATCTTCCATAGAACTTTTCTCTCGAATATTCCAAAGGTCACCACATCTTCTTTTGATACTGTCCATGATTTCGACGCGACAAGCATGATGAGAGACTAATAGACCTTGGTCCTTGTTCATCCCTAGAGGACTTTATTCTAAATTGCCTACCAAGCCCAAAGCAGCACTATGGGCAAGGTTGATTATCCATTGATATTCTCGGCTGGCATTATTTTCGGTGTTAACGCTGCTCACAAGTCCCAACTCCGATCTAGATACTATAACAGACTAAACTCTTACCTAACCAGACTGAATTCCGACATGCCTAAACTTTGCCCGGCATCCCCCATGGTACCAATTATCTGTTCGCCTGCTCGACGGAGCAGACTCTTCTAACACCAATATCACTCTGGTCCAATGCTATTGAGACTTCCAGATTCCTGGCACTTCCGTTAGAAGATGGTGATGACAATGCTGGGTAAGGAGAGTGACGACTAGGCAGGGCGAAGCATTGTTACAACAACAAGTGTTTGCAAGGAAAAGTGTTCCCTCCGTAATTTAAGTACGCTCTGTAGATACGCCGGCTATCAAGTCGCTTTTATGTGTCCTGTAACATCGACACGCACTTGAAACTTTCGGTCATCCGCGGAACATCTTATTAAAAAAAATGTTATGCAGCTTTTTCATCTGAACCAATATTTAAAGCTTCTTAGACTCCCACCTTTCAGTCTAACGTAAATTTTTTCTATACAGGTGTTTTCGTTTGCGTCACAATTGCGCTCTCTTACAAAGCGGGTTGCGTCGTGGGTGGTGTCCTTCTTTTCTATAATATTCATAGCTGCCTACGTAGTGAGTGAGGAATATGCACCGATTGATCGAATATATGTTAGATCGGAGCCTGCTCTCAGAAAATAGTTGCGAGAACCGAGTTTAGAAATGATGAGCTTCACAGTTGCGTGAGCATATCTTAGATGCCACAATATGATGAGCTAAGTCAATATTTGGACCTCACAAAGCATGGTCGTCCGGTGGGTCTATGTCTGTCGTCTCTCACTACATGAGCAAGTTGTTTTTGAGTTGTTTGATCTTCTTATGCTTGAACATGGTACTACATCGTCATCCGCTGGTACTACAGGGACAATTTTCAAGTCGAGTCGAGTTCAATCGACTCACTGCTGTTATCAGATTTTACATACCCAACTTGGGGTTAAAGCCACCCAGCACAATCTCGATAAAGCGTCCTTATCCACGTGGTTCGTCTCCTCTGTCAGTGCGTTTTTGTTCCTACAGGATCTTTCCCCGATATTGAAAGATTCTTTTAGAATTTCCAGGAACTATTTTTATCTGCCAGCATCTCTCACGCGTCTTCACATCAAGGTAACGTTGACGAACTCGCCAAACCGGAGTGATAAATGCACATGAGTGATATATAAGGCTTCCAAGTCATGGGAAATTGATCTAATCTAAGCAAAGAGTATTTATTGGTAACTAGAAGACCCGCCCTTTCCTTCGACTCACAACTTATAAAAGACTGAGTGCGATAATAATCAACGTATCTCTGAAACCAGTTGAGATATGGAACATAATCATATAGCTTATTGCAGCACTCAAAATCACCTTCCGTTTGATGCCCATATTGTACTAACCATATCTTGGGCCCCCTGGTCAACATTTTGGTAGATGTCTCAGAAACTGGACGGGTTTTCGAAATAAGTTATATCATACATTTTAAGGTAGGCATTAAGAAATGCAATGATGAAAGTTCCGTTCAATTCCATTCAGCTGTTTTTGAGTGATTCGCGACCAAACATACAGACAAACAGACGGACAAAAATTCTAAAGCCGTTGATTTGGATTCTATTGGCTTAATAAAGCTCCCTCCTATCAATTTTTATACCTTTGATGGACATGAAATATTATTATAACTTTGGTCCGATGTTTGTAAGTAGGAAAAGATGAAGATATGGATCCACCAATAAGTATACCTAAATGATCAGGGCGTTAACCTGCGGGTTAGGGGTTTAGAATATGCCCGAAGTAGGCATACCGGTCGTAAGAGCCAACCAATATGCACAAATGTAATGACGTGCAACTCTATGGTTGATCTACGGATATGATGCCTCTCACCTCTCATTAGCCATCTCTCCTTCGTTACGCAAGGAGGGATGACATGACCTAAAAGGTTCCACTGGTCATACCAAATCGCTACCACGACAGTCGGGCAGTACCGCAAGGAGTACCGGAGCATACCGGACTCATATCCGGCCAAGGACTGTCAATTCGACAGCAACCCCCAAAACCTTCGGGGAGTGTTTTTGTCGTTACAACAAAAACATCAGGGCGATGAGCTGAGTCGATTTAGCCATGCCCGTCTGTCTGTTTGAACGCAATCTAGCCCCTCAGTTTTAGAGATATCACAATGAAATTCGGTATGGGGCCGCCATTTTATAATATATTAATCATTTGTCGCCACCAACAAGATCGGACCAATACAACGCATAGCTCCCATACAATCGATTATTTCGATAAAGGGGGTTTGTGCTATAACTTAGGCAATTTATTAGGAGGAACACACAATTTGCCAGCTACAGTACCTATTACATATGTATTGTGTGTAGTGAATATTATCAAGATTGGACTAATATATCGTATATCCCGCATACAACACATTTTTCCGATAAAAGGGGTTTGGGCTATGTATCTTTAAATTAATAGCAGAGTTTGTTCTTACTCTAAGCAAGGATTGGACACTTAAAGCCGTGATGCGTATTCATGAAAGGTATAAAGTCTTCGGCTTAGCCGGATACAGTGAATTCCTTACTTGTTTTGATACAATTTTATCATACATATGTTGAAATGGAATTTTCTCGAAATTAGAAAACAAAATAAGAAACCATATACAAAAACCGTTCATTACTAAATTAATCTCTTTGGGTGCTGACAGCGACGGTGCCACACCGCAATTCTTCCACGTAATACCAAAGAGAGTAGATATATAAGAGGGGTCAATCTTTCGGTGCGAGCAGAATTGTCTACTCTCTTTGGTAATACTAGTAATCGCCTGTGTCGTTTAATACTGATTACACAATTTCACGAATTTTTATACCCAGCGTGTACTAGTACACAGGGTATTATAGTTTAGGTCATATAACGGTGGTTTGTAACGGTACAAAATAATAGAGATAGATATGGAGTTCCATATATCAAAGTTCTTAGAATGAACATCGGTTCATTAAGACATGTCCCTCCTTAATAACTTCAGAACGGTGTAAGATAGAATTAAGAAACTTAATATGAGGTATGCTATAGACATGTAGAGTACGCCCGCGGAAAATAAGCAAAATCGGTGAATAACCACGCCCACTTTTAGAGCAAATTTTTATAAAAGAGAGGTAGGAAACCGGAACATGCCATATATCCTTCACGGCCCACATGGTAGTAGAAAAAGTTAAAAACCTCTATGGGTCATAACTACACAACAATTCACAACTTACCATGACCACTTTTACACAGCTGGGTATTTAATGTTCGGTTCCACCCGAACTTAGACATCCTTACTTGTTATATGCATGTTTGAACATATGCGCATGTGTAACTTGAGCTGCCCCAAAATCTTGGTGGCTGTACTTGCTACTCGCATGACTTTTTTGGCCATCATATGTCACCACATAAAAGTAACATAATTGACCAGACAAACGATTTTTCTTCTTCCTGCATATATAATCCATAGTCATCGTACATAATTATGCGTGTAGTCTCCAAGGATCAACTTACAAAGTAAACAAATCAATTGGCGAAGGTCTTTCTAAACGAAACAATTTTGTTGGTAGCAAGTGGTTTTTGGCGGTGGAGTGTGACAAGTGGTTGATAAATATTGTAGGTGGATGCTGTCCCCTTTGCGTATGGTCCCATATGATCATATGTTGCAGTAACGGTATCTTTCAAGTGGCTAATGTTGTTATTGGTGGTGTTTATGATTGGCTTGTTGAGCAGATGGCACTAATCAGTAATATTGTTGTTATAAGAAATATGATAGGATCTCATCGAAGTTTCAAGGTGATATGCAAAAGGACACTGAAGTTTGCAGCTGTTTTTTTTTTGGAACAGTAAGCAAGTTTGAAGTAAAATCGAGAGTTCAGCAGTGCCATGCGAAAATATGACATATAATGCTATTAAACAAGCTTTGATTAGCAAACATGTGAGCCCAATGATCATTTCTAGGAGGCACAACTGATTTAGTGCATTCACTAGAAGATCCCCTTACTCTACTCCACTTTTGTGGGCCCCAGACATAGATGACTTCCTTCACTTACTGAAACTCCATGGGTTTGAGGATTAAAGGTATTCCCATGACCTAGAAAGGCGCATCACAGGGATGCATCAGGAAACAACATCCGATTGCATGAAACAAGCCCCGCACATCATAAAAATATGGTGTAGTATCAAGGGATTGTCGATAAGCTGTTAGACAGTCTTGGAGTAGAAGGTCATCGAAGTCGGACCCATACCCCTCATTTAAAACGCAAAGACTTTTTTTGACTTTCCGTAAATCACAAAGACTTTTCCGCACATACTCGTAATGCGGGTGCGGCCCTCTTGTCGAGTTGAGGTATATGTGGTTTTACCTTGGGCATTATTATAATAAAATTGTCAGGCCTATACTCACCTAATCCCACTTATTCTGGCGGCCTGAGGTCTCCCAAAGATCAGCAATAATAAAATTAAGTAAACTGTAACGACAAACTAGGTCGGTTTCCCAGATGCAATGAGAAAGTATCCTGCATCCTAGCGCCATTTCCTATTCTAAGAGAGAAAGTGGCCTCAATTGGTGCATTAAGACAGGTCTGAGATAGGAAATATGACAATATAAAAAAGTTCACAGACAATGTTATATTGCAACGACGTGACGCAATAGCTCCTACGGTTAGTATCTCACGGAACTTTGATGTATCCTTTTTAGACGGAGCACTCTGAAAAAGAGGGCTTTCATACACAGCTCTTGATTCAGCGACCTGGAATACGAATAGATAGCAATGGAAAGTTACCCACTATCCTTAAGCCAGAGTTCCATGTACCAGGAGCTTACGATAGGGTATGCCTTCGAGGTTTGTGTAATTGTGTCAGACAGCGAGGCAGCCTTACGCAGTACAGCCCTACGCAACCTCTTTGAAACTTGTTAATATATGCATGAACGAACTGGGAGCCAGCTACAATTTTTTTTTTTTGGATCTATGCCTGAGCACAATGGATATAAGGGCAATGGGCAGAACCAAGTACAGATACTTTTTGCAGGCTCACCAAAACGCATATAAGGAAAACCATAGGAAACTGCGAGAACAAACTGTTTGTCTAATACAGATACAGGCCAAACTGACACTCACTGGGTACTATATGAGTCACTACAGTCAAAGCCGTCAACTGAGTAAGCTCAGTATAGCAGATATTAGAACTGTCATTTTTGTGAGCCGGACTATGAAACGAAGCTTAACATCCTCTACGAATTCAGTGCTTTATCAAGGCATAGACTCTCCTGGTGCCCTGCTGGTTGGGGAGCTAGTATATGGGCGAGTTAGGTGTGCCTGTCGTAAGAGGCGACTAAAATCCACAAACGTAATGATGGTTGATCTACGTTGCCTCCCACCTCCCTTACGTAAGGAAGGAGGGGTGACATGCCCTAGAGGTTCGAATTGGTCATACCAAATCGTATCCATGACAGTCGGGCAAGAACCCAAGGTGGTAGTACCGAAACGTACAGAGTTCATATCCGGCAAAGGCCTGTCACATCGGCAACACTCCCCAGGACCTTGTCGGTACTCAAACAAACAAACAAAGAAACATACTCTCTTATTTAGGTGGTTTGACTCTTAATACGTTTGTGATACCAAATATTAAAAAAAAACTGAATAGGTATTTAAATGAAATAATAATGAGCTGAAAGGTCAAACATGAATATTTCCATAAAGTTGCTAGAACATCTATCTTCAACTTAGACCATTTCCATCAAGAAGTCTAAGCTCCTCCAAATCTTGTTTAGCTGCGATGCCAGTTGCATATCATTACTGCCGCAAGTCTAAGTCATTAAAACCTTACTGACGACGTAAAGTTATTAATGACTTTCTTTATGTTTACTCAAATAATTGTGTTCTATATTTGGCGGCTACTTGAATCAATTCATAGCAAGAAATGTATGTCAACATGTGTGCCATTTGTAATCAGAATCCTTGACCGGTTGCTGACAAACTTTAAAGATTTATTGTATAAACATGTGCAGACGCACATAGCCATAGATCATGGATGCAACTCAACGGATGCCGCCAAGTGCGCTCGTGTTGTCCTTTCGTGTTTTTTTGTTATCATTGCTGTAACTTGAAATTTACTCGCTCGTGAAATCAATTTACATGCTGCCAATGACTTGAGTATTTTATCTTGTGATGTCAGTAAAAAATTAGTTAGGCTCCTTTTATGATTAGATGTATGTGGGGTGCAGGATGTACAAACGTCCATGTCGTTTGATCTTCTGTTGGTAAAGAAAAAATACAGCCCAATAGCAATATAACGGTACCCAAGTCATTATGGGCATTGAAGACGAATGATGGTACTATGATTCAGGAAAATAAAAAAAATAAAAAATCATTGTATGTTTGTATGTATGCAGGTTCTATTTTGTAGAGAATAGCATAAATGATCAATGCAAAAATAGTCGGTACCTGCAAAAGGTCGGTAAACATAAATGCCTTTGAGCGACCAAGATTAATGTTTTGCATTACAACAACTTATTTGAATATTGCTCTAATAATAATAATGTTGGGCCCTGACCCTTGGAATGCTACATATGTCAGTATTCTTCGCTTGCAGATGCCAAAAAGCCCTCTTCTTGTTGCTTTTGCAGACGATGTGGCTATTGTGATAACAGCACGAAACTGAGACATGGCACAGATCAAACTAAATCAAGTGATGCGCAGCGTAGAAAGATGGATGTCCGATTACAACCTTTAGCTGGCTACATCAAAGACGGAGATCTTGATGATCATGAAGAGACGAATTCCTACCATCATCAACATGTCTGTTGGGTATCAACAAATAGAAACGCGTAGGTCCATAAATATCTAGGGGTGAGGCTAGACAGAAAGCTAGTTTCTCAGAAGCTCATGCTAGAGGGCTTCGCACACTGTCTGAGTCGCGTAATGGCGAGCATAGGCGGACTAAAGCCTTGCATAAGAAAGCCTCAGATTCTGTATTGTTGTTCGGTACAGAAATCTGGGCTAATACAATGACAACACGGAAGCACCGATCACCTGTCAACACGGTGCAACGCAGATGGGCTCATCGGATTATCTCAGCATACCGAACAGGCACCGCCGATGCTCTCCAGGTCACTGCGGGGACTGTACCACTATACCTCCTTGCTAAGGAAAGAAAAATAATTTACTACCTCGGCTCAGCAGTGCGTAAAGATATTGTATACAGGCAGGCGAGAGGATAATGGATCCGTTGCTGGCAACTACCATGGAGCAGCAGTGATACAGGAAGGTGGACCAAGGAACTAATTCCCGAAGTGAAGTGTGTGACCTTGACTGGCCATAGACTGGTCCCAGGTGTGGAACAATGCGCGAGCGGTTAGGTTTTTGTGGGTAGTCCATCAAAAAAAGAAGGCTTAAACCTGGCAGTATATAAAGCATTTCCCCCTACCACGAACTACACCAACAAAGGAACTATAATAAGAATTTGAAGCGATATAGCTCTGCGGAGATTAAAACCGAGCTTTATTATCATACAATTTGGGTAGATCTGATTCTGCCAATTTAGAACAATTTTCATTAAGAAACCTTTCATATCAGGATTGCATATCACTGCCGACTGGCGCTCACGTCTTGAAACCCTTTTTCTTAACTACTTGATATTAACTTGAACCCGCCCTAAGCTGTCTAAATTTAAACGAGGGAGATGGCATAAAAGTTTTGGCTGACTAGCTTACTTCAGAAGACACGTCCGTGAGCCCGTCCATGAGATATCAAATGATGCACGAAATTTTTCACGCAGTTGAAATAAATCAAAAAGCTCTGGAAAAAGTTGAAAGTCTGCAAGAATATCACTGTCTTCTTCAAAGTTAAAAAGCACTATAACAGACAGTTCCTGCTAAAATAATACCATAGCAGACACCCCAGAGATACAACGACTTGGCTCGAAACCGTATAAGTTGGCATCTCCGGAATAATTTGTCAAGTTTGCCGTCTTCAGTGCTTCGTTTCGTTAGCATCTTCAATAACAGAACGACGAGAGCAAGCATATCATAACAGAGCATGCAATCAGATTGTGAAGAGTCCATCATCTACTTTGTCAACTTTCGTGTAGTGGTAATTGGACTCTAGTCACTTCCTGTTGGGGATAAGAAACCTACCCAGAATATATGCTTTTGCCTATAATACAAACTCAAAAAAAAAAAAAAAAAACCAAGTCGCTGCCTCTGGGGATAAGTTGCGTAAGAGCGGAAATTTTTAATAAAGGGTCGACGAATATTCGTTTTAAAAAGGAATTGACAATTATTCGTAACCTGGTTACCGACGTAATGAGCGTACTAAAGTTATTGAGGGAACACTTTCCCTCATTGCTAAATATCGAGGAAAATAATCGAACCCGAAACGCTAGTTCCTGATTATGGAAACAATGTCCTTCCTCCCTGTTATGATGAGGTTTGAATGGCAATATACCGTCTCGACAATAATAAAGGGTCTCCCTGGTAAGCCAATTCCTGGAGACGATTCATGATAACGAAAAATTGGGTCGAGGCGTACCAACAGATCAGGGTTGGGAAATGCCTCTTCTATTCTTTCGAAACCAAACGAGGCTTCAAAAAAGACGACTTTGCTTATTATGTGACTTCGTAAATTTGGTACTGGAGAAGATAATTCTAGTAGCAGAGCTAAACCGCGAGTGTTCTTACCAGGAGAACTCTCAAGGAATTGTAAGGAATCCAGTTATTTTGTTTATAAAAATGGACCCTTTTATCGTGTTTTTAAATTTTGAAAATACTAGCGAAAAAATATGAATTCACTGAGGATCTGCATACTGTAGAAGAAACTTATGGAAAATTTTTATTGCAATTTCTTGCCTGTTTTGAAAATGTTGAATATACCAAGATCTTCCTATTAATCAATTGGCATACCACAACTGCAACCGAATATTCCTAAAATAAAACCCATAAGTAGAAAGTATCTGTGCCCTATATCTGGAGATACCTCATGAACCTTCTCATATTACTCATGATACACTCTGGCTATACGCCGAATAATGATTACATCTCTTGCCGCCTTTTGTGGTTGTCATTAATTTTTCTTTGTTTCCCAAATGAGGATATTTTGTACAAATTTTTTGGCGCGTTTTTTAAACTATTCTCTGTTGTGTTAGTTGTAGGAGTTATTTGTTCATCGCTAGCAATTCAGCATTCGTGCTCCTCGTTCATGGGAAAAAGGATTAGTCAGTTGTGCAACGGTCCAGTGGTCGGTCACTTGTTGTACATTTGCAGTTCTAATCTCATTTAGGTTCAAGCAAACACAAATGATTTTTTGGCAATATCTTTAGAAAATATCTACGCATATCGATTGTGCCGATAGCACAGGTTTGGTATGAGTAGGGGTTGTGCTATGCTGGTCGTAGGACGCATGCTAAGCAGGATTAAATCTACAACGAAGACAGTTGGTTAAATAGAAATGGGAAATGAAGCTATTTAGTTTACGGCAAATTGATATTTTTGTGCAAAAAAAAAAACTGTGCGTTCCAAGAAAGTCAGTGGCGGCAATAGTTTGTAAATATGAAACTACCGGTTATAGATATTTATTATATTAGGGTGTGTTATGTAGTATGCAGCAATATTTCAGCATCATTCCTAGGAAAGTCGGATTCTACTTACAAACTCTCAAATGCCTTGTACCAGGGAAACCTCGGGTATAAAAAAATTTTCCATATAACTTACGAGGTTGGTGATAAGGTTTTAGGTTAGGTTGAACTCGCCGCTGAAGACATCACATGGACTGAATGTGTATTACTGTAACCAAAACCTCTCTGACTAGCAAACGAAAAGGGCACTTACCAATCTCAATTACTTCGAGATCTGAAAGCAAATGCAAAACACTAACACAGTGTGTGCTCAAGTCCGTCCCAAACGACTAAGGACGTTTATCGAATGTTGTTGCAGCAACCCACTCTCCGAAGGTTTGGAGAAAGTTGCGGATATTAGCAGTCCGTTGACGGAATGAAGTCGGTACGTTTCAGTATTAGCTGATAACAGCTAAATCCCTTGACATTTCGGGTAGTGGATTTCAGTCGCCTTTAAAGACAGGCATATCTATCGCTGTAGGGAGGAATACGTTACTTCTGTACAGTTTCACTTCTACAGGCAAGAAAAGAGAATAGAAATGTGAGTAAATTATATGGACGGCAAAGAAAGGCAGGGAAATGAATGTTAAGAAAGAAAGTAACAGTAAAAAAAAACGAATGGTCTTACCCTGTTAAGTTAAAGAGTACCTGGGTGACCGAGCCTTGCTCGGTGGCAACCCTAGGTGGCAATCCTACTTAAAAATATTCTGTTTGGTATACGGCCTCAAATACCTTCCGTTTGATACCCATATTGCCATATATTGCTTAATAATAAAAAAAAATTCGGAAAGGTGGCAACCTTCTAAGCTTCCTTTAGTGGCAAACATCCAAGTAGAAAATCTTAGAAGGAAGCATACTATCCATTTACGAAATTTCATCGAAATCGGTTTAGCCGTTCCCGAGATAGTGGTCGATATCTGAAAGAATAAATAAACTCTAGGTGGCAACCGTACTCGAAAATACTTTGGTTGGTATACGGCTTAAAATACCTTTCATTTGATACCCATATTCCCATATATTGCTTAATATTGAAAAAAAAATTGATATAGGTGGCAACCCTGTGAACCACCCCAAGTGGCAACACCAAAGTAGAAAATCTTAAAACAACGGATACTACCCATATACCAAATTTCATCCAAATTGGTTAAGTCCTTCCTGAGATAGTAGTGGATATACAAATATACAAATATACAACTATACAAGAACAACTCGTTTAAAGTTATAAGATAAATAGCCCAAACCCCATTTATCGGAACAATCGATTGTATGGGAGCTATACGTATGTAGGTCCGCTCTGGCTCATTTTCGCTATTCACAATATGTATATAAAATGTATGAAACCGATGTTCAGCATATCGGTTGTGGCAGGTGCAGTGTGTGCTGTTGCACCGTCTTGTTGGAACCACATGTTTTCCAATCCCAATTCATCAAGTTGCGGCAAAAAGAACTCGTTGATCATTGCTCTGTAGCGCTCACCGTTCACAGTAACCGTTTGGCCCCGACCGATCATTGGTCAAATAAATAGTCAGCAATATTCCGCGTTCTGGAGCAGTGTAGCATAACATTGTTTATTAACGTGTATTTCGCATGTGTTTACTACACAAATGTCAAAACGGAACTGACTTTAGGGGCCAATCGCAAAATTAATAGCATTTTCTGATAAGAGGATGACTTTTGCTCCACCCTGTATATAGGTCAAACCACGTTTATTGGAAAAACCGATTGTATAGGAGCTATGTGCTGATTAATATAGCACAAAATGGCGGCCCCATACCAAATTTCATCGAAATATCTCAAAAACTGAGGGACTAGTTTGCGTTCAAACAGACAGACGGACATGGCTAAATCGACTCAGCTCATCGCCCTGATCTTTCGGTAGACTTATTGGTGCGTCTATCTATTCTTCTTCTGTAAACAAAACAAAATAAAAATAAAATAAAGTTTTGTGTCTGCGAGAACTCTATAAAATACTTTGACACACCCTAATATATATATACACAAGCACCCATTTAAATACATTCATGTTTCCCTGGGCCTCATTTAATTTTTTTGTTTGACGTTATCCTTACCAAAAATCTTTATCTTCATTAACTAAATAAATAATAAAGTATTTAACTGTTTTGCAAAGAAAGTGCTCTTTGTTTTTGTAAAAATAAAGAATTCATCTTTGTTTGGTCAGAGTTCAAGTTAAAGCCTGGATTAGCTATTATCAGTCCACCAGCTGAGGATGCAGTTTTACCGAGCTCAAAGGACTCATATTTCCAGTTCGTTTATGTAGATTTTATCTCTTTTAAGCAAGTTTGAATGTATTTTCTTTTGTAAATGCAAAATGCTGCGCTGTAACTGTTTTCTTTCAAATTGTCAAATGTGCGAAAATCTCCGAAAATCTGCATTGAAAGCAACGATTACCCACATACATACGAGTATCTACGTCCACAGATATAGGTAACATATTGTACATGACGCTGACTGTTGCTTATCATTTATTGTTGTACTTTCAAACATTGCATAGAACCAAATTTCCTCTTTGTCACATAGCTGCAGGTAACGTTCAATTTTCCTTTTCAAGTTATGCAAATTTAGCGTAAGGGAAAGTCGTTTTTACGGCCTTTTAAGCAAATTTCTGTAGCAGGAAATGAACAACTCACTAAAGTCCTTTCTGAATTGTCTTTCAATTCTTTTAACTAAAAATTGCTTGCTTAAAAATTTTTACTGGTGCTGATGGAATAATTTTGTATTGCAGTCAAAGTATATATTGTTTATGAGAAGCCATTCATTAAAATAGGAGAAACAGCTGGTAAGAGTTAAAGGAAACAGTCTAGGTAGGCAAGGAAAAATCAACAAATTTCACTTGTCTATCGGTGAAAAGTTGGCTTTAACAAAAGCGAGGACCCTAACACGAGGACGTTTGCTGTTGATGTTGTGGGCAAAAAACACTCTTCGTTCTGCGGATATTTGTTCAGTAGGTTCTAGCCTTATATGAGAGCTGAAAGTAGCCATATCCGTAAATAATTTTAATGATTTCATGCATGATGCAACTTTAATGGTTTCTACCCAATGTAGCCGCATAGGGATCCTCGTTCTTTTGTGCTTATAATAAATACCTTCTATTATTAAGGCAATTTAGATTAATTTTCACCTTAGAGATCAATAACATGGCCCAGAAAAGACAGATACCAATATACGATACGATAGTAATGTGAAGTGGTTTCGAAGATCTCCAGATATGCTCTAAAGCTTAAACCGCGAGAAGGTGGTCCAAAATCTTCCACTAAGGACATCACTGTGATTTTGATAAAATCAGATATTGAATAAAGAAATGATTGCTAATGAATAAGATTTGAAAACCATTTCTTCACTGCGAACAGTCATTTTTGATATATAAAGAAGTCTGTACTACAGTTTCCACGATCTTTCAAAAGTTTAAAAAAATTTAAATGCCCGGCCTACACTCCTGAAATAATGAATAACTGGAGTGCGAACTCTGACGTCTTTTCTTACTGTTTCCAAAAATTAGAATTAAAATTTGAGATGATCTTAGATCCATCTTATTATCCAATAAAAGGCTGGGTTGATCCTTTTGGTTTATAGATTACACAGGTGATGAGTCCCTCGGTTTCAAGTTTAGTAAAGTATATTATGCTGAAGGCTTAATCAATTTTTTGTTTTTGTTCATAGCTCGAAAGTTATTTGTGTGAAGAATGCGAGAAAAATCTTCTAATTGTAACTTATTATTTTTGAAAAAGTATTGACCGAACATTCTATTTCACAGGCATTTTACACACTGTTCAAAGACGATGTGAGGAGATATACTCAAACTCTGTGGCCTCCGCTAATCCATGACATTAGAACCGTCCTATTTACATGCAGAATACATTTGAAGTCAGTGTCGGACTTTATCCCTAAAATAAGTATTCATAGGCCAACAAGTCTTTGAACAGTACCTCTTAAAGTAGGTGATTGAAAATAAAATGTTGCATTGACTTTTATTTTTTTTTTATCTTTATGAGCGTGGATTTGGTCCTTCTATCTGCAGTATATGCGAAATAAACTCAACTAACTAGGACTTCATTGAAGGTAATCCTTATATATGTAGATATATTTATAGTCTGATAATAAAATAATAAAGTTGTTTCCCAATACCAAAATAAGGGAGGGGGAACCATACAAATGAGATTTTCCGTACTGCATATCTCTTAAAATTTTCAAGGAAAAAGTGGAAAAGGGATAATGGGATTTTTCTTAGAAACAAGGTCGGTAAGGAAAAAGGAGGCGGGACACCTTTTAATCTAATATAGATTAATATTACTCCATAATTATTTCTACGAGCTATGAAATATTTGGTATATAGATATTCTATATGATAGGAAGGAGCATGACAATTAATAGGGTTTGGGATGCAAAAAGTGATGGATTTTTCTAGATCCTTGCAGGTAAATTTTTGGGCAGGATAGCGTCGGCACAGTGGATTGCTTTGTTCTAACAAAAATGTTGGATTTACTTTTATTTTCTCTTACAATCGTAGATTATGGACAGACAGATAGATGTATAGAAAAGATCTATATAGTATAGATATATAAAGATAGTATATAAATTAAGCGGTGATGCTTTCAACAGCTTTTGAGACCATGCTAAAAAACAACGGGAGCTCTTTTGGGACATGCTTTAATGGCTTTATTATTTAAAATGTACTTTTGTTCTCTTGGGTTGAGGGGATTTACAAAATACTATATATACATATTTATGCATTTCTAGACGTCAATACTATCCTTTAACACTTGTTTCCCACCTCTAATTCTGTGTGGTCATCTCCATATTGATTGATTGTTCAAGACAATGGAATAAGAATTTTGTGCTCAAAAGCTGTCAACAACGGAATATCTTATTTATTTTGTTTTTTCTTTTTACTTCGAAAGTGGAAATATTCAGCGGCAATACAAAACATATTTAATGCTCGTCATCGCTCAAATTCAACAACATTTGGCATAAGTCATAATTGCAACCGCAACTGCAAGACATTTTCTCTGAAGTAACAGCTATTGAGTTGTTTTCCTTTTCAACTTCAATTCAAGTGCTAATTGGCAAGTAATTCTGATAGTTTTTGCTTTTGTTCGGCGTTCGCCAGTCATATTAGTTTTGTTAGTTTTTTTTAAATGATTTTGCCGCCACCCGCAATCAAGGTAATGATTTGCATGTCCTAGAAAACAAAGAGGAGAAAAACTTCTACAAAAAAATGGTAATAGGAAGGTAGGCGAAGAAAAGACAAAAAATGATGAATTGACATTATTGTTTCAATAACGTTGTAGATATTGTATTGTTGTCAGTACAAAGGAGAAATTATATTTATGAAAATTTAGTTAACAATAGCAATCGTAATTATATTCCAATCCTTCAAAGTTTATGGTTTAGCAAAAATTACTCTTAAACATCATTATTTAGAAATATTCTGAAAATTGTTAATTGTTAATGTGATCGTTCTTTGCTGGTATAAATCCGTACGTCTGACTAGGAGCACCTTGAAATACTATTTCGACTGTCTTACAAATGACATTATTTGATCACATGTTGTTGTTGTTGTTTTTAACAATAATTCGCCCTGCCTAATGGGTACGACTACGCTGAGAATCATCATTAAGCTCTTCTAACGGAATTCCAAGGAAACAGGGTTGGACCAGAGTGATAATCGAACATGTAAACAGACGTTTAGTATCATCAGGGGACATACCACATGCTGGGCAAGTATTTTGTATGGTGGGTTTGAGTCTAAATAAGTAAGAGTTTAAGGTTAAATCTCCTTCGGAAGTACGCACTCCTCTGCAGCTATTAAAGTTGGTTGGATGTTAATGACGTCATAGTGTGGACCCGGATTTCATCATAGTGCTTGCGGGGATGCTTCCTTATTCTCTAGGAGCCGGAGCTTCGTCCAACGGATGTCGGCATGGTTAGCGGAGATGAAAGCGTTGTCAAATGTTACATCCCTGATGCGCTTTGCACGTCGTAAAGTGAGCCGCCGTCGATTTAACCCTAAATAGGGTCAGATTCGCTCGGTCAAGAAGCTAGGAAGGTCTTGGGTATAACTATTGATCCTTGTACAGAGTTCGTCGATGACATGTTGTAAGCAGAATTGTCAAAAACAGCGCCTCCAAGCTGGCACCCCTCAGCCGGGCTGCTACCAGTTCAAAACGGCTCCGCTTCTTCTGTATCGGGCAGTTACATAACAGGTATTGTTACTAAGCGGGCTGATAGCAGAGATTCAATAGAAAGCTAAAGGGAACTGCTGACAAATATTACCTTATCCACTTTAATGGATGTCTCCGAAGTATGGACTGACACACTTAAGATAAAAACCGTTGTAAACTCATAACATCTCTACAGGACACAGCAGATCGGAGAGTAGCTTTTACTTATCGAATCGTCTCAGGACCAACTGTGTAAGTGAGAACCAGAACAATCTCAGTCGATCAATTGGCGGTATACGAAGAACTTACGCAGAGCGCGGTTTGTGCTGTAGGCTTGGTACCACTTCAAATTTACTCCCAATAAAAACAAAAGCTGCAAGGCATCGGATAGGTGAATATTTACTTCCTTTAGTTTAGCTTACCTAACAATCTTTTGGCTTTTCAGTTCTGTTTGATGTCATCAAATTTGTTTCCATCAAAAGAAAGAAATATAATGTTTTTATATTTCAATCAATTGAATCTCATGCGCATTGTTTTCCTCTAAACATTCTAATGCTATACAAAAGTAAAATTGAAAATTTTCGAAAATAGCATTGCAGTCACACTTTCCAAATTACAGAAAATTCGTTTTCCTCATCAACACCACCAAAAATATTAATTCCAAAATTCTCCTTGTCGCCATCACCATCGCCGCCGTGATCATCATCATTATCATTATCAGCACACAATCAGCAGCAAGAGCAATAGTAAAACCATTATCGCATAATGCACAATAAAATTATCCATCTTTTGTGACATTCATAACTGACCATGGCCATCCATCAAATGACACATGGAGGTAGGGAAAACACACAGCGCTGACTGGTTTGTAAATGCTTACCACGCCATTCATCACAGACAGAAGCTGAAGGATAGCTTTAGATGACCATGGATCAAACTGACCGCCACATAGGAACATAATATACACTGCCGATACACATACATACATGTATTACAAAGTGTCAAAGGTTCATCAACAAGAAAGTTTTACATTCGTTTTGTTTACATTTCTAATGAATTACAAAATGATGACAACAATGCAAATTAACAAGGCGCCCTTGTTCACCAACCAAGCACACCCTACAGCCCACAGCCTTCATGCGATGTAAAGTGGCTGGTAGTAGCTGCAACACGAGCGCAAGATTTGAATATCCAATCATGAATGTAACGTCGAAGTATATAAAAAAATGTGCTTAGATATGTCTACCATATTCCACATCGGATTTTTGTTGGCGCACTGTCGGGCATATGGCACCGAATGGTTATATAAATTTATAAATATTTTAAAATAAATTGTCTTAAATCGTATGGCGGCCGCCGTGGTGTGAAGGTAGTGTTGCCGGCCTACCACACCGAAGGTCCATGGTTCGAGCCCTGGTACAGGTAACATCAAAAGTGATTTGAAAAAAGTTTTTCAAAACGGGGTCGCCCCTCGGCAGTGGTTTGGCAAACTCTCCGAGTGTATTTCTGCCATGACAGGCTTCTCAGCAAAAATTCGTCTCCTTTGTAGATGCCGTTCGAAGTCGGCAAAAAACTGTAGGTCCCACCAATTTGTAGGGAAAATTTAAATCGGCACATCACAAATTGGAAGAGAAGCTTGGCGCAAAAATCTCTTAGGAGGTATATGATGATATACCTGTTGTATATCGCGCCATAGAGAGAGAGAGAAATCGTATGGAAACTCAAAAGCTGCTTAGCGAATATTTCGACAACTTTTACCATGGATGACTTGCCAGCTAACCAAAAGTAGGAAAAAAGACTCCATACTCGGAGCTTTACCCTCAGAAATGAGCTCTTTTCGGAGCCCAAAAGGAGAGGGCACCATAAAAATTTCATAAAAAAGAATGCACAATGACTCCGAATCCGATGAATTTGGAGCGTTTTATGGCGCTTTTTGAATGAACTTCGGAGTCTTTATGGACCTATTCTGAAGGTTTCTTGGAGTCTTTACTCTTTAGGCACATGTTTTTCTCCATTTTGAAGTTTTTTGAAAACTTGTTGGACTCTTTTTTAAAAGCATTAGGTTGCCTAGGCCAAGAGCTACAATTTGAGAGTTTGATACGAGAGCAGTATTTTTTCTAGAAAAGAGAACGTCATAAGTAATTTTACTGAACTCCTCCTAAACGTCTGGTATAATTTTAATGAAATTTTTCTTTTTTTTTCAAGGGATGTTTATTTAGATGCCATTTGATTAAATTTAAGATCTCGAAAAATCGATCAATATGTGGACCCAGGAAAGCCTGTTTGTACAATATTAACATCAATGTGGGTTATCTTTTATTAAGATATCTTAAGCTGTTTCTGAGACAAATTGTGGAGCAAGAGTAGATCTAGAGATCGGATTGGATACCAAACATAAAACAAGAGTGATAATGTAGGATATTTTTTTCTTCAATACCTTTTTTTGTTTTCAATAAATTAAACACATTGCTATTTATTTTTAAATGAGGGGGAGTGGCGAATAAGGAGAGCGAGAAACATTTATCAAATAAAGCCTAAATTTCGAGCAGGAAGATGGAAATTTTTATGAAGAAGAGGGAAAATTTAAGATTTTGATGCTGAGAAAGAGAAGAAAACGATAAGGACCGGATGGGGTCAAAAAATGCACAAAAGCAAATTATATTCCGAGCAGATGAGATACTTTCAGTACTAACCGTTTTGATCAGGCTTACTTAGAAAGGCATCTAGGGTTATTTCAAATAGTGAATCGCATCATGTGGGCTCTATGATAAGCTAGGCAATCGGTGTCTGCCCCTCACGTATTGGCCAACCACATCGCATCGGTTACTTCAGCAGTTCATCTCATGACTGATACTATCTAGGGAGAGGTTAAACGTATTCTTCACTGTTCAGTGAAATGCTCACATTCAAAGAAGGTTTAGTTAACACTGTCTATGCGCATACAGTAGCGTCTCTCATCAGATGTGTCCTGATGTGCGGCACGGAATAATGGACATTGTCAAAAGAAGTTGTGATAGCCCTTGGAGTATTAATCGGAAAAGAACTTATGGTGTTCCAGCTTTGTCAACGACTAGTATCGAAGGAAATTTAACCATGAGCTTTACGAGCTTTAACGAGATATTAATTTAGTGCAACGAGTTAAAACCCACTGCGCCAGCTAAGTCTTTTTATGCGAATGAACAGAAAAGCTACAGCGCATAAGGTGTTCCTATCGACACTCGAGTTCGATGTAGGATGACTTGGCCCCCTTTGGTGCTTCTTTACTGGCATTTTTAAAATCCATTAAATTAGCTTCTTAGCCCAGCGTGCGTTGTTAGTGATGCTTTAAAGCTGTTTTAGAGAAAAGCATGAGTTTAGAGAAAACTTCCACCCAAACGTACACATACACCACAAATAGTGGAAACGCAGAGGGTTTCTCAACCACACAGGCGCACCATTACGCCCCTCAAATACATCAGATAACTTAATGGTGCGTGCCCCTCAGCAACGAATAGATCAACTCTGAGTGCCTTTGGTGGCGTAAAAAAAACCAGCTTTCATATTAGAACAACAACACAAACTTGTAAAAATGTACTGAGTCAGTATGTAGGTATATAAATACAAGTTACAGAGTTGTAAGTTGTAATGCTGCAACAGTCGAGACCACATCTGCTGTTTTTTCCTGAAACCTTGCGACTTGTCTTTAATTATAATGTATTCACTATATCATACATATATTATTTTCAGAAATGCTTACGGTTAGATAAATGTACATATATATTATGTATGTATGCATGTGGATATACATTTGTGCTTTATGATTACTGTAATGTTTGTAATATGCAAATCTAAAGGCACAAAATTACAAAATTATGCATTCATTCGTTAGGACATATTCTTACTCATATACGTAATACATACATACAGACGTACTCATAAACATATTTATCAAAGTTGCAGCCGTGACACAGGCGTTTTAAATAGTTGTTTGTAAGTTAAAACCAGTTTATCAATTTTTCCCAACTGAAATATTTTGGAGTTTTCACAAAACTAGCTTGAACTGTTGGTGACGAATGTCATACGCTGCCCTAACGGCAACTGACAGTCAACTTCGTAAGTCACTGGGAAAATGCAAAATAATGAAAAATGAAAATTTTCAAAATGTCATTGAGTTGTTGTTGTTTTGAATACTATGCAAAAATTTTTATTTAAGAGTTAAAGCTTAAATGAGAAAAGTAGTCCTTGCAGATGATAGACTTCAGCTACTGATTAAGACACCATTAATATATTTACCCGTTTTACCTGATGCCCAAAAGAAAATCCTCAAACAACCGTGAGAAGCACATTCAGGCAATACAGTCTTCCTCATGATTTTGGCAGACCAGATGCATAGTGGATTAAAATAATTAAGCTTTTTGGTCCAGTAGAGGAGCTAACAATTCGGCTGCGTTAAGCAATTCATTCGATAAACTTTCGATGCACAAAGTTTTGTCCAAAGACGCAAAGAACCGATGAGAGTTAAAAGTGAAGCTATTCAGATAACTGAGGAAGGAGGAGATTCACTCTTGTCGAAAAGTACTTACTTAGCGCGAGATACGATCTAACCACCAAGTTCGAAGATCCCAAAAATCTTAACATGCCCACAATAATAAGCGTCCCGTAGTCATGGACCGTCACTTTCAGTTGGGATAGTTTTAAAGCATTGGCTTTACGGGGCACAGTAGTATTTCAGCGAAAAAAGCAAGCGGCTTTGTTGGCGACAACACACTCCAATTAAAAATACCAAGGATGCTCACTTGTATTTTCTAAGTCAGTAGGGCCTTAAATACCTCTGGTACCAAAATCGGATCTCGATAAAAACACGTTCTTGGTCGAAGCGTCTTTTGCTATCAAACTATGGTCATGGCTTGACGTGGCAGGTTCGCCTATTTGATGGTAGCAATACAAGGTATGGTGCATTACAAAAACTTATCCTTTTCAGTGGCATTAATTAAATTGACATTATGACACGTCAATCAGGATTCCACGAAATAGAAGATCCTCAACGATCCAGTGGCCAAATTAGTTAGAAATAAATTTTTGATAGGATGGGTTTCCGGGCGAATGAGGCACATGAAGTCAATGAACAGGCAGACTATGTTGCCCAACAGGGTGCTGTATCAGAGTTACATGGTTTAGTTCCTCACCAAAGCGCACAAAGTAGAAAACATGGGTTAGCTGGGAAAACAAAGACAGTCTAGTCTGTTTATACTTATACCAAAACAGGTAACTATTAGCCAAAGTCATTAATTTCGGCAGAGGGGATCTCTCAGTATTATATGGGGCACGGTAGTTTATGCGGTCATCCGTTTAAGCGGTAACTCACTTTAGTTGAAAATATCAATATCAAATATCCTTCATATGTTCTTTTCATCTAAGTCGGGGTTTCCTCTCTAGCTGCTGTCAAAATCGGCTGTCGAAGGGAGCACTTTCTGGGCTGGAGGATTCAATTCGCATAGCAAATCTCAGCCAATGCAGCCTTTGGGATTTTAATTCGATGCTAGAGATCGATAATTAGGCCGGTGCCATCACGGAAAGGACCATACTTTTTACTGAAGTACTCCACGGCTCATCCATACATCAGGAGAGGTATTATAGAGAGTGACTTTTGCTCTTCGAGAGTGGAATTTACTACTGAATTAACCACTATAGAGATTCTCCGTTGATTTTCTAGGATGCCCCCTTTTAAATCTTTATGCAGGTCAGCAGGGACCGAAAAAATTTATTATTTTTATTTATCTTTTATTCATTCTAAAGTATTGTTTTTTTTTCATAATATAACTCAAGGCATCATATATCCTGAACTATGGGGAACTTCACTTTAACCTCTTCAATCCCGCACTGAAAATACGCTCGAAAAAATAATTGTTTATGACTTATTTTTAATAACTGGTGTCTGAAGAGTTTATTTCAAACAAATTTTTTTTTGTTATTTTTTTTTTATGCTAAAAAACAGTTTTTCAAAATTTTTAATTTTTAATATAACTGCAAAATAAAACAAAATATTCTTATGTAATAAAAAGAAAAAGCTATTTTAATGTTTTTCTATTAAAAATAAATATATATATTAAAAAAAGTAAAAAAAAATATTGACTCACTTGTGACAAAATATGATCCAATCTTGCATATTTCAGTCCATTTGAAAATATCGTATGAAATGAACGCGACAGAAGAAGTAAAGAGAGAAACTAAAAATGTAGAAAAGCGAGCGAATATGTTCCCAATAAATTGTTATATTGTCAAAGAAAACTTTTGTCCACATATGTGGGCATTATACCCGAAGAGATTAAAAACTTACACGAACTTGCTTTGAAGTGGATGATCTCAGAGATGATTTACTGAAAGTTCTACTATAAATGGTGGAAAATGAGTGTGAAAATATGCGTGCCTTTATTTCAATCTTATAAATATCCATTTCCACCATTAAATACCCCTTTTCTCCATTTAAAGTAAACTTTTTAATAATTTATCTGTAGGACCGAGCACTTTAGTCTAAGAATTTAGTTAGTTGAAATTTTTAAGCCGGAATTCGGGATAGTTAAGGCTGTATGATGATTTGAGTTTTATTATGAAAGATAAAAATCATCATTATTTGCGGTCCCTGCAGGCCAGAGAAGGAACATTTCTTAAAACCAATCATAAAAATATTAGCATCATACGCAGAAAAATCCAAGAGCGGAGATTGACCTTTTGCGGTTCAGAATCAGGCTAAAAAATCGCCTGAGGGTGTCGCCTTAATTGGTTTCGAATTATTCGAAAAGTGCTTCCAGGTGCAGGATATGGGGTTATCAGTTCTGTAGCCACACTGATAAGTACAATCAGTTTTTCTGCTTAGTTGCTGAAAATTGCTGGGTCTTCTTACTTGTGCATTGGTCAGAGCGCATTAAAATTTTAAATGGGACAAATGCATTGGGTCGATCATATCTTGCATATAAGCTGATGCATGGCTCTCAGCAAATCTTCGCCCCCACGTTTGAACAGCCCGATGGGTAGGCCATCATATCTAGACTTTGTATTATTTTTTAGATGGGATCTTCTTCTATTTGCAGGGATTGGGTAACGGAATCGTCATCTTCCTAAGAAACTATTAGTTTCAGCATGCAAAACAAAGCAGTTGAAAGTATAACTCATATCTTGGGTTAATTTTTATCTTACTAACGTCTTATTGCCTGCCATTAATTTTGTTTATTTCTTACATAAAAATTCTGTTTCCTTACCCAAATACTTACCATATAGTTTTGCTGCTTACAAGCCTTTAGCTAACTCTTTGAATCTACTGTACCTGTAGAGCTCCAACATAAATATCTAAGACCATTAAATATGTACACATAAAAACACCCAACCATCTATAAGGAAATACTACATTAGGAAAACCAACGCCAAGCTATTTGTTGACTCTAAATTGTAATGCGGAAGAAAAGTTCCATGCCTTGGTCACAGCCAAACAAGTTAACTTAAGAAAAACCTGTTGTGGCGTTGCGTTGCTGAGTCGCTCTCTAGCAGCCTATGTGGCAAACAACTTCGGCAGCAACAACAAACGTTTCCTTATGGGAAAATAAAAATATGTGTGTGTGTGTCTGAATATCTACTCCCCACAGTCAATTCCTATGCTTTGATAGCTGCACTCGCCTGCCTGTACCTTCCTTTAGCTAGTTACCTTTAACTTGTAGAGTACTGCAGTGGAGGCTACGAAAACAAACTCAATGTTGCCGCTGCTCCACACACGCAAAGTCCAGCGAACTCTCCAAAGCCTTTACCTCACGCCTAGAAAACTAAATAGAAATGCACGAGAATAGAATCGAAATGCGCAATCAAAACATTACCCTGTGCGTGGCACGCTCCCCCCACCACGCTAACTGTTGCATTGCCTTCTTCTTTGATTTTTGAAATCTTCCTTATTGCTTACCATTTGTTGGCTGTTGCTGTTAGAGATCAACCATCCGGCCATTGCAGCTACAGCACATTATTACGAAATTGAGCATTCAATCCTTGCCTGAAATTTAAATGAAGAATTGCAGTAATGGGGAAACGTGTCAGCTCGCATGTCGTTAATAGTTTGGATGGATTTTTGTTTTTGTTGCATTTGCTTTGTTGTTTTCCTTGACTATGCTTGTATTGGTTTTATGTTACTGTTTAATGCATGTTGGTGTCAATCACCTGAAGTCTTGTGTTGTCCTCTTAGCTATGGGGGAATCTTCGACTTCATGATTTCTCGTTTTATTGGGATTTATTTTGTACTTGTTTTGTGATTTTGTTCTTCATTTCGTTGTGTGTGTAGTAAAGAAGTGCGCACCAAAAGTGTGTAGTAAAAGGATTTAATGCGCCAATGGGGAGAAAATTTTGAAATTTTCCATTAGATTAGCGTATCAAATGTGTTTTTCTTTATTCATTACCTCTGCGTGTTGCCCAGCGTTTACATCCAAACTCAATAGGCGATTACAATATGGAAACAATTTAAGACATTGCTGGAATTTAAATACCCCTTTCATGTTTCTTCCCATCACTTGTCTCTGTTGATTGATGCAACACGCATGGAATCTTAATTTTTTTATTCAAATTCTGAAATATTTTTTTTGGTGCTGAGATTTTTAATTTTTCATTGTAAATATTGAACTTGTGTATTTGTAGCATATGCATGTCTGCAAATTAGGGTAATCCAAGTAATGTTTTAAATAAACCCCTATAATTTTAAATTACCAAAACCTTCATTAATTATGTTATGTTGCAATTAGATTTACATTGACTGATTCATTATAACTACTTGCACTTTTTAATGATGTATAACTAACAAATTCTACACAAATATTTGACTTATTATTTAAATTAATTTAGTTATTTTATGCTGATTAACATTTGTTTTTAATGTATATTTTTGTTTTGCCGGCTCTAGGTGCAAAAGTAGTAAATTGTTTTTAATTTTTTTTAATTACATTGTAAGTATGATTATTTGACTACTAATTATTTTATTATTCTTCAATTACATGATAAATATTATACACTTATACTCCTTTTCTTTTTTTCAGCATGTTGGATAAAAAACAAGACGGCAATGAATAATTATTTGATTAATTTTATTCTTTACGTTATTTTTCATTATTTTTTATGTTTAACTATTTTGTTATCTTAAAATAATTCACTACATTTTAGATATGATTATTTTATAACTAATTAGTCGATTATTTTTATTAATTATTTCAAGTTTTTTGCAACTATATCTTAAGTACAATACATTTGTTTATTCTTTTTTTAAATTTTTTTTCTTTTTGTTGTGATAAAGTAAAGGAAAATAATGAAACAATTGCAGGGAATTAAATAATAGAAAAACGGGCTAATTGAAACAACAATTCGATTACTTTTTATTATGAGGCAATTTTCATTATTTGATTATATATCATTCATGCATTATTTTAAAATATTGAATTACTTTTTATATTTGATTACTAATTATTTCATTATTTTTAACTATTTCAGGGTTTATTAAATATAATACATTGATATGCTTTTTCCTTTTTTGAAGCGGTGAAATAATGGAAAATAATCAGGGAATGAAATAACAAAAAAAATAATCGGGTAATTGAAACAATTACTTTTAATCATGGCGTTATTTTAATTTTTTTCATTATTTGAATTATGATGATTTTTTTAATTATTTGATCCTAGAGGGAGCAATTTTCATTTCGATAACTATCGCTTCATTTCTAATTATTTCTCTCTTTTTAATTATTTAATTAGTTTTAATTATTTCTTTATTTGTATTTATTTTATTTTTTAGTAATTATTTAAGGGTTTCCAATTTTGACTGACTTCTTAATTATAAATATTTACTATTTCTTTATTTTTTATTGCCTAAGAATTTTTATTACATGATTTATATAATTAATTTATATTAGTTTTTATTTTTGACGTGATGAACTAAGAAAGCTGTTATTAACTTAAGTATCCTTAACTTATTTATTTCTTCGTCACTCAATATTTTGATAATTTTCTTGTTTTCGACGTTTTGCCGTGAAAAAGAATTTAATACTAAAAACAGCAAAGTAATAAAAAATATTTAAAGTAAATTAAGCATAAAAATCAGTGTGTTTTCCGATTAACCCGTCAGGCGGCTTTGGGAAATGAAAGGCAAAAGAAAATACTCGTTCGTTATTAGTGACAACTTGCTCCTGTTGGGAACACTTAATAAGGGAAAGTTGATTTACTTCCTACAAAATCGGGAAGGATCATGAACGTCCTGAAGAAATTATCTCGCGATTACTTCAAAGGTCCTTCAATGCATTTTCAGTCCAAATATCAGGACAGGTATAATGAGAGACTTATACAGCTTGATATTTTCCGAAAAGATTCCATTGATTGTTATAGCTCAATTAATAGAGAAGACGACTGTGATTTGGAGGGCCAGGTTCGAAGTGTTTCACAGGCAATGAATTTAATTTTCTTTAATTGGCATTACCTTGGAAGTACTAGGGCCTAGACAGACAGTACCCAGACCCTGTCTTAAAAAATAGTAACAAACTGACTAGGGCCTGCGTATGCTTTCCTTGGCAAGCCCGTGGTTTTAACCCTAAACAAAGTTTATCACATTTTCTACCCGGTTAGTTCCCTTTTTATGTGATATGATTATTTTTCATGTAAATATATAAATAAATAATTTCAAACCACTTCTGAGTAGCATACTTTTCATACTAAACTTCGCTTAAATTTGCTGAAAACAGACAGAAGGAGAAAATGTATGGTTTAGTGATCTAAAATTAATAAAAGCTCTCAATTCTAATCACAATTGGAAGATTTACTTAAATTCCTGATTGTCTACGGTTAATGTATAGTTGAGACAAATTTTGTTGTTGTATATGTTAGAAATGAGAATTAGAAAAATTACCTGGTTGCTACCCACAAATAAAGTTTTAATTTCCAATTACCACTCGGCATAATATATTCAACCTTAAATTGAAACAAAAATTAATTGCAAATCAAGCTTAAACTAAGAGTTATAAAATACTTTCAATACCAATAAAGTGGGTAAAAAGTTGACAAATACAACTTGTACATTTCACCTTTAAAACAAAAGACTCAAGCAACGAACTTGCCTTAATTCACTTTATGCATTAATTGCAGATGAATGAAAAACTGTTTATAAATTTTAATAATTCAGTTCTCTTAAACTAACATAAATATTTAAAAACTCCTCACCGATTGAACTGTTTAAAAAGCGAGTTGGAGCTATTTGAAATCTTATAAATTCAAAACCACCAAAAATTTCCACTATTATTGACTTCCCTAATAAACTTGTGACAGCAATATATATTTTGATTGAACATAATTGATAATTCAAATGAAAGAATTCATGCCATTGGTATGTAATCCCAATCAAATTTAAAAATATTCAGGTAAGAATTGTCTAAATTTTTTGAGCAAGAAAGTGAAAATGTGCCGATTTATTCTGACGCGTATGGAAAGATATTCACAGACACCAACATGAATATACGTACATATATGTGTCTACGTATGTGTATGTACGAACTTTATTACTGTTTCAGCACAAAACAGAATGAGGTGTTAAAAATAAAGGTGTGAAATTACGATCGCTTAGTGATAAATTTATTAAGATTGCATGATGGTATTTGCCAGTTATTCACATGCTACAAATCCGTACATTTTTGAACACACAACCATATATTGTGTATATACAGGGTGGCTGATGAATTTTGCTACATTAAGAAACTCAAATAATTTTTTTTTCAGTGTATGGAATTCATTTTTCTTTTATTCATGTTAAAGCTCATTAAATTTTATTAAATATAGCTTAATTAGTTTTAAAAAGAATGGAATTTAAATGCCCCCCCTGCTCGTCGATGCATGTGCGGCATCTTACCAAAAAGTTGTTCATTACTGCTTGGAGAGTTGAGACAGGAATAGCCGCAATTGTTTCTCGAATGGATTGCCTTAGTTCATTCAAATTTGTTGGTTTTGCTTTGAAGACTTCTTGTTTGCAATAACCCCACAAGAAAAAGTCAGGTGCAGTAAGGTCAGGCGACCTGGGTGGCCAACGGAATGTGGAGTTTCTGGATATCAGCTTATTGGGAAATTTTCGTCGCAATTCTGTCATAACAGGTTGGGCTATATGAGGAGCTGCACCTTCTTGCTGAAACCACACAGAGTTGAAAGAAATTCTCATTCGGAGTAATTCTGGATAGAAAAACTCTCTCAACATGCTCAAGTAACGGTCTCCAGTAACCGTAACGGTGTGACCGTTTTCTTCGAAGAAGTAGGGCCCGACAATGCAGCGTGATGAAACTGCACACCACACTGTGACACGAAGTGGATGCAATTCCGTCTCATGGAGTATCTGTGGGTTGGAAGCACTCCATATTCGACAATTTTGTTTGTTTATGTTGCCGTTTAAATCGAAATGGGCCTCGTCAGACATGAAAAGACAGTTCAACATGTTTCCATCCTCTTCCACCATTTGAAGCATCTTCTGGCAAAATTCCAAGCGAATCGGCAAGTCTGCAGCGTTCAGTTTGTTGGCCATTTGAATTTTATATGGGAATAAGTCCAAATCTTTGTGCATAATTGACTGTAATGACTGTCTGCTTACACCCATTTGAGCAGATAAGCTTCTTGTCGAAACACGTGCATTGTTTTGTATGGCAGCAGCTACAGCAGCGATTGTTTCCTCCGTTCGAACTGAAGGGTTTCGATGGTAAGGTCTTCTGTTGACTGTCCCATGCTCGGCAAAATTGTTTACAAGTCTTATTATGGTCCATCTGCTCGGAGGATTGCCGCCAAACCTGCGCCTATACTCTCTTTGAACCGAAACTACGGACTCCAGTGCGTGATAGCGGCGGACAATCCAAATTCTTGTTTCAGTGTCCCAGTTATCCATTTTTGTTAAATGTAAAAGTCAATCAAAAGGCGGCCGCCGTGGTGTGAAGGTAGTGTTGCCGGCCTACCACACCGAAGGTCCATGGTTCGAGCCCTGGTACAGGTAACATCAAAAGTGATTTGAAAAAAGTTTTTCAAAACGGGGTCGCCCCTCGGCAGTGGTTTGGCAAACTCTCCGAGTGTATTTCTGCCATGACAGGCTTCTCAGCAAAAATTCGTCTCCTTTGTAGATGCCGTTCGGAGTCGGCAAAAAACTGTAGGTCCCACCAATTTGTAGGGAAAAATTCAAATCGGCACACCACAAATTGGAAGAGAAGCTTGGCGCAAAAATCTCTTAGGAGGTTTATGATGATATACCTGTTGTATATCGCGCCATAGAGAGAGAGAGAAAAGTCAATCTGCAAAATAAAAAAAAAATTTACCAGATTCATTAAATAGAAAAAAAGTTATTTAATTTTTTTTTGGTAGCGGCTTTCATCAGCCACCCTGTATATTGTGTATATGGTTGTACGCATACGAGTTTGGCTTTTTTTAGCGTTCTGGTGCTGCCATTTTTTTAAAGCTTGCTTACTCCGGAATGGCTCACCTGAAGAAAGTTTGTATTTCAAACTTTTTTTTGAGGAATTTAATTTCCTACAAAATTATATCCAGCTAAAATTTTTTACTTTAAAGGTTTTGCAACCTGATACTAAAAATTAAAGCAGTCCTAATAAATCCTGTGCACTTGCCGCTTGCTTTTTTTTATCATACCCAGCTGTATTAGTACATGGGGTATTATAGTTTTGTCCATATAACGGTGGTTTGTAATGGTACAAAGTAATGGAGATAGATAGAGAGCTCCATATAGCAAAGTTCTTAGAATGAACAGAAGAATCCATTAAGACATGTCCGTCCGTCCGATAACTTGAGGAAAGTTTTAGATATTTGAATAAAATGTGGCACACAGGTAGGTGGTACATACACCCATACAAAATGTGGAAATTGCTTTTCGACCACGCCTCCTTTTTCATAAAAATTATCTGAAAAAGAGGTATAAATACTTAACTGCCCACACAAATCTCATTGACTGACATGACTTTCGCAAAAATTTTGGAAGGTGGGAGTGGCACCGCCTACTTATGAGTAATGCAATTTTCAAATTCGCCTGTTAATAACTTCAGAACCGTCGACCACGCCCACTTTTGTACTAAAGTTTTCTAAAATTCAGGTATGAAATCAGAACATGCCATATCTCTTTAACTGATGCAGATAAAATGCTAAAATTTGGTATTTAAAATGACCTGGTGTTCTTATAATTGTTTTTTTTTTTAATTTTTTAAAATTGGTGTGGCACCGCCCACATATGAATGAACATTTAGTACCGCTCAATTTCCAAAGTTTTTTTTTTTGATATATAGGAGACTTTTATATAAAATATCATTACTATAGGACCCCTTAATCCACTGTGAGAGTATCATGAAAATCGGTGAGGAAATTATTTTTAACAAAAAAATTATTATTTATGTTTGCAATAACAGTTCTTTTAAGGTAAATAACAACCCTGCCAAAGATTGAACGCCTAGAAATTTAATGGTTGTGTATAAACGAAGTACCTTCTGTCATCATGCAAAGAGTCAGCGCGTTCGCGCCTTGGCAACCAAGCCACTGTTGGCAGCAATAATTTCGAAATAGTAAAGGACTTCGTTTACCTGGGAACCAGCATTAATACCAACAATAATGTTAGCCTAGAAATACGACGAAGAATCACTCTTGCAAACAAATGCTACTTCGGACTGAGTAGGCAATTGAAAAGTAAAGTCCTCTCTCGACGAACGAAAATAACACTCTACAAGTCACTCATCGCACCCGTCCTGCTATATGGTGCAGAAGCGTGGACACTAACAACATCTGATGAGGCGGCTCTGGGAGTATTCGAGAGAAAGGTTCTTCGAAAGATTTGTGGACCTCTACGCGTTGGCGACGGCGAGTACCGAAGAAGATTTAATGATGAGCTGTATGAACTTTACGCAGACGCCGACATAGTTCAGCGAATTAAAACACAGCGGCTTCGCTGGCTAGGCCACGTAGTGCGAATGAGCGAAGATGCTCCAGCCCAGAAGGTATTCTTATCGGCACCCGCCGGTGGAAGCAGAGGAAGAGGGAGACCACCACTCCGATGGAAGGACCAAGTGGAGACCGATTTGCGATCCCGCGGTGTTTTCAATTGGCGCCAGTTGGCGCAACGAAGAAACGACTGGCGAGCTATGTTGGACGGTCAAAATCGCCCAGGCGGTTAGATGACCATTTAAAGAAGAAGTATAAACTTGGCAGACACTCCTACAAACACAGTAACAACACATAAGCGCGTGTACACATATGTATGAATGCATATAAGAATATGTAAAGAGACTGGTAGGTAAATACGCCTATATACTTACATAAGTACGTTACAAAGTCAAGTCATAGCTTGGGGTAAAAATCCTAACAAAAACAATACGAATACAAATGCAATCAATGCTTGCTTTCAAAACAAGTGTATGTATGTATGTATATAAGTACTAGAAGAAAACCTACTCCTCATAGAAAAGGTCACTGCCCTCACGCCTTGCAACTAGAAGTTACTACCTACAAGAAGCCGACTTCTTCCTAGACAACTTTCTAACAAATGTAACCACTGATAGCTGGATGCACGTAAATGTAGTTAAAGTGGATTTATTTGCTATGTAAATATGTTTGTTTGTATGTAACTACTACCATGGACTTGCGCACGGTGCATGGTGCAGTGCAGACGCCAACAACAACTTGCAACAAAGGCTTGCCACGTAGACTTCATTTTAATCAAGCAAAAGCATTGCGGCACAGGTAAGTAAGTACAAAAGGAAATTGTTGGCCTTTTGTTGACGGTTGAAAATGTGGTTAAAAGACGCGCGGCTACAACCTGACAAGCAAGGAGTTGAGCGCATGCGCAGCTACTGGATAAATTGTTTGCCTGTTTGCAACACGAAAAGAGTAAAAGGGTAAGGTAATGCATACAAGTGGTTTATATACACATCAAAACATACAAAAATTTAGAGAATAGGATTTGCTCGCTTCATGTTTATGTATTTACCACAGATCTGATCTAATCAATTCCTCTTTAGCCGTAACGACAACGTTCATTTACTTTCCAAATCATTTTTTTGTGGTGTAGACACTGACTTACTCGAGGTTTTTGGTCAGGGTGTAGTGATTTTGTAATTTGTAGTTGTTTTTATTTAGAAGTTAAAAAGTGTATTGGCGTAAGGTCTTGATCTTTACTTATAGCAAGTGCATACTTACATACTTGTAAAATAATTGAGGTGAAATAACTTGATCTCAAAGCTCAGACTCCAAACCACAAAGTTTAGGTGTATGTATGTTTGCGCGTATACTGTTCGATGTGATGCCACATATTCACCGGTGACACTATCTTACAATTATTTACCATGGAGTGATGGGCCATAGTCAAGTCTAGCAGTTCCGAAGATCGTCTGGCGTTTAAAAAATGCCCGAAAGACCTGGACAACTGCCAAGAGGTGGTGTCACCCCAGCTATTACTATTACCTATCCAAAAGAAGACAGGAGGTACCAAGCGAAATTAGCCAAGTCCGGTTCACGAGTACACGCTCTGGCTAAAAGGCCCGCATGACCAATGCCAGGGATGTCGTAATCGCCTGACATCCAGAAAATATCCGAAAATAGTTAGAGGTTAGCCTGAGCGATGCCAAACAGTCGTTAACTGTCTTCGAGCTCACATTGGTTGAACCCAGCGCCTTAATTGCTGCTTGACTGTTCGAGTATGTTAAATTCCCTGACGATAAGAGCATTCCATCCACCGCCTCCTTGAAAGACGCTACAGTGATCGGGTAGCCCAGCATCCCTTGAGGATATACAAGTGGAAAAAACCGCAACCAGAGCATAGACAGACTCACAGTAATCCGTCCTGCTATGGATGATTTCGAAGCTAATTGCTTCTCGATGCCTAATTGTAAAGCAGATTCAGTACAACGTTCAATGCCATGGTGGGAACCAGAGCCATCCAATACACCATAAAAGGAAATAGGTTTCCATACAATATCGTACAGCCAATGTTCCACCCTTTGCCAATTGCCCCAATACAGCAATATAAAGTAAAAGGAGCCTTTTTAACTCTGTCCTCTAGGTACCTAACCCTTTTAGAAACTAACATCGGTACTTCTCCAATACAAGGTAGTTCACGTTCACGAATCTTGTACCTTCTCGTGAAGAAAACTAATTCAGTTTTACTTGGGTTGACAGCCAGTCCGCAGTATTCAGACCACCTAGTCACAACACACAGGTCTCCTTGCAGAAAGTCCTCCATTATATATATGAACAAGGATTCCAAGGTCGTCAAAAAGGGCACCACTACATAGAGAAGTGAAGAGAGAACACCAACTTGCGTCGTATCCCTCTGCACTCTTCTCTGAAACTCAACGCTTCCCCATCAGCTTTGATAAATCTTATACAAAGCAGTCTGTAGATAAAGATTACCAGTGTCGGGCCGACTCCCAAATTTACCAAGCCTTTTTCTATAGGGGCGTAAAACATTATTAAAAGCTCTTTCGAGAAAGTCGCCCAGGGGCGCCATTTCAGTGGACCTGCCTTTGCAGTAAGCATGTTGCAAAACTGAAAACCGCTCTCGAAATAAGCTTTTGTGGAAGTTTTCCAATGGACCATTGAACTCCATGAATCATAGTTGGGTCATAGCCTAAAGCACGAGTGGACCTCTTTCAACAATGTAAGTTCAAGCATCGTTTTAAAGTGGTATTGGAAACTAGAAAGCAATGACCGAGTTTGTAACTTCTCCGCCACAGTGCAGGATAGGTACTTCCAGAGCGGTCAGAATATGTATATCTGCAGGTTCTCTGAGGTTATCCAGCTATTATTTATTCAAACAAATTAGGTTAGCGTACTAATATATGAAGACCAGCTGTCTGAGCAGAATTTTATTCTTCTTCTAAATTGCTTTTAGTAAATCCATCAATTATAATTTTAAATATTAAATGTCCTTTGGTATATGCCTTCAGTTTAACAGTAAATGAAATATTTGGAAATTGCTTTGGAAGTCCCAAGTTAGTATCAAAATGCTCCATTTTGTAAATCCGATGCTGCGAAAGAAGAAATAAAAATAAAATTTATTAGATAGTAAAGCACTGAATTTTTGATTTGATTTTCAAAGAAAGTTAAAACTAACAAAAAAAAAAAACAACCATATCTGAGAATAGCAATAATCCGCCTCGAATATCTTAAAATCAGACTTGTTAAATTTGATTATTAATTAGTAATCAATTAGACGGTTTAATAACTGGTAATTACTATTATATGGGTTTTTAATAAAAGGCAATTATTAATTGATTACGATTAGAAAAAATCAAAAACAAATCAAAAATAATCAAATAAAGTTGTTTTAATTACTTTTGATTTTTTTCCAGGGACCGTAACTGTTATGAGTTTTATTATAAAACTCGCTATTTGATCATTATTTTCATATTTTTTAAAATAAAAATCAACAATAACAGGTATCTTCAACTTTTATTTTTTTGATTAAGGATAATGTTTATTTTTTCTGATCGAAAATAAAACTCATGTATGATTACGATTATTTTTCTGACAAAAATACTACTTATTCCTTGAGCGATATTTTATCCTTCAAGGAATAAGTTTTACTTTTATCAAAAAAAATAAAACTCGAACATTAGTTTTATTTTCGAGCAAAAAAAAAAAATAAAACTCAAAAAATTATGATTATTTCTGATCAAAAAAATAAAACTCAAAAAAGATTGATTATATATAATTTACATAGGTTTCGCTCAAATTTTCTTCAATCAATGCAGATTTCCGTTGAACATGACGAGTCATGCACGTTCATATACTTTAAACTGTCCTGTCCTCAAAAATCAAAAAATTATGATTATTTCTGATCAAAAAAATAAAACTCAAAAAAGATTGATTATATATAATTTACATAGGTTTCGCTCAAATTTTCTTCAATCAATGCAGATTTCCGTTGAACATGACGAGTCATGCACGTTCATATACTTTAAACTGTCCTGTCCCTGATTTTTTTTTGATTACTTTGATTTTTTCCAGTATTGCAGATATGTATATTTATATGCTTCTACAACAATACTAAAAGAAACCAAAAATAATGAAAAAAATCAAAAATAATCAAAATAACTTTTTTTGATTATTTTTGATTTGTTTTAATAATCATAAAAATCATGATTTTTTTTGATTTTTTAATTAATTAAAAAATAATCATTAAAAATTGAAAGTAATGGTAATTAATCATTAAATGAACTCTCAAGAATATAATTAATCAAACAGGTAATCATTACGATTAGTAATCATTATTTAACAGGTCTGCTTCAAATATATTTTATTTCGTACATATATTTAGTTACTAATTTATTACTCGTAATACTAAGGTACGTTGTTTAACCCCCCTCTGCCCCCCTATATTTAAATTTTGCATTTACTCACCGCTTGTATTGGACACGATTGCGGAAGTCCGCTTGTTTGTTTAAAATCCTTCAAAAGTATTAGCAGATATCGATTGCTCAAATACTTATTTTCGAGAAATTTGCAGAAATCGACTTTCAGATGAATAAAACGTATCCACATTTTAGGTGCCCGCTCGAACTCCAAACTTACCTCATTTTCCTCAGCTTTAAGCTCAACTTTGAATTGAAAGGCACCATTGAATTTTTGTTTTCCATTGTGCTGCACCAGTGTAAGATCTAGCTTTTCGACAACGTTGTGGTCGATGATTTGCATTGTAACGTTTGTGTAGGACATCGGAGTCTATAATAGAAAGAAGAAAACAGATTTTAATGATTTGCTAACAAATCTCCTGGAAAAATAACCAAAGGGCTCTCAATGGTATTAGTGGTTGGATGTGTCTTTATAATCACAAGACTTACACAGTATACCTCACTCAGCTACTCTTTGCTTGATTTATTTTCCGATTATTTTAATTGTTGACAAAATAAGAATACATTTTTTAAAATTTTATATCTTACTAGCGGACCCGGCAGATGTTGTTCTGCCTAAAATTTGGCTTGCCTACATTTAATAAATTGTACTATTATCCCTCCCCACTTGGCTCTTCTTCTACATTTATCCGTGTATCTTCCTTTTTCTTTCTGCCTTTGCTTTTCATCCAATTAATTTTTCTCTAACACCACCTATATTTCAAATTTCTATTCCTACTTCCATTCTTCTCCCATTTCCTCTGCGGGTACTGATATGTCCATAGCTTCGAAGATATGTATATCGAATTAACTTTTATTTGCTTTTGGTACCGCTTTCTGTTGCAACGGTTTTTTTGATGTATAGAACAGATATCTATATATAAAATATTATTAACTTGAACCAAATAAATTCCTAGCTATGCGGAATTGCTACTTAAAATACCCTGGGGGCTTTTCTGAACCTATCACTCTAAACTTTGCACATTAATGAAGCACAAACAAAGTACAAAAAATGTAGGCGCGGCACCGCCCACTTTTATAAAGTTCTGTAAATCTTGACTAAAGGACAGATATATCCAAATATCATTGATTTAGACCAAATATATTCAGAGTTATGACGAATTGAAATTTTGTATATCCTGGGGGCGTGGCACCGCCCACTTTTCCAAAACTATGTATAGTCTATGCTTTAACCCATGATCCCAAGAATATACTGTGAAAACGTCATACAAATCGGTCGAGTACTTTGGACGCCTATAACTTACATACAGACACACATTCATTTTTATTTATAAGATTTTTATCGAAAATAAATCTTCGTAGGGCTGCCAACTAGCATTGAAAAATATGCCTAGTGTATTTATTTTGTTGTATATCCGCTTTATCTCGAAAACTATAAGAATCTAAAATAAATTTAAACATAAACAGCAAAACCCGGTAGCCCAGATGAAGCAGCAATTGTGAAATGATGGCATCTTAGCAAAAACGTTTCTTAAGTTTTTATAGAATTGAATGCAATTTTCAACAATGTATTGCTTGATGTAATCCCAATTAAAAGAAAACTTGAATAAATGTAATGTATTTGTAAAAATAATATTAGTTCTAAAATTGTAACGGGTAGGACAAAATATGGATGCTATCCGCCACTCAAGTTATATATTGCTAAAACTCTGCGAATTTATGAAAGTAGTTTATTTTATTTAAATATGGTTATACGTACAGATAAATGTGGAATATGTTGAGGCAACCATAATTTATTTTTCTCGAATATTTTTATTGCTATAATCCGAAATGGTAGTAAAGTAAGTGTAACGGACGGGACAGCTCCTTGTAACGGGTGGGATATGTGTGTTTTTGGAGCACTGAATAAAGTTATTTATAATAAACCTAATATGCTAAAGAGGCAAAAGTGGAAACGCTTCATGAGTTAATTTTATGAGCCGAAGTAATTTTCGTTTCATTAAATTGAAAGAAATTCCACTTACTAAAGTTTTTACTCAGATGTAAGAATAGTAGAATTTTTTCCCTGGCTTTTTTTAAATTCTTGCTGTACATAACTAGGATATATGTTTATTTAGTATTATAATGCATATTAGCAATATTATCCCTTTTCTAACTACTATTTGCCTATAGCTGTAACGGGTGGGACGTGCTTCATTGTTAAATATTTCTCAACTAACTTCACAGAAGCTGAAGTGCAATCGTGGTATATATTTGGAACATAATTCTAATATTGCGTAACTAACATGAAATACCACGATAACTCCTATAAAGGACAATAACAAGTTTTCAACCTTTTTGTAACGTGTGGGACAATACCAATACCGCTTGTATATTCGTTTAACTTAGACAAAAAAAGTTACAAAATGTGGTATATAAACCAAATTCGTGGGACAAAGTTGAGTTTTGTTAGTTATTTTTCTTATCAATAACTTCATGCAGGAATCAAAAATTATGTGACAGCCTTTTCAAAACAAGCCAATTCAACCTCATTCAAATAGCTAACCCAGTGCCTGACTTTAAAAAGTAAAAAAATGTTTCTAAAAATTAACTTAATGCTTAAACTTATTATTGTTTGCCTAATTTTAGGTTTCTAAAAATTATTTATAGACATATTTGCTATTTTTATATATGTACAAAATTATTTTCATACCAAGGCCCATTTTCTCTTGAAATATGGAACGTATTTTCCCATTGCTGATGTATATTATTGTACCTTTCATGAACATGAAATGGTACTATAACTTTGGTCCGATGTTCGTAAGTATGAGAAGAAGAAGAGATAGACCCACCAATAAGTATACCGAAATGATCAGGGCGATGAGCTGAGTCGATTTAGCCATTTCCTTCTGTCCGTCTGTCTGTTTGTACGCAAACTAGTCCTCAGTTTTTGAGATATCTTGATGAAATTTGGTATGGAGTCGCCATTTTGCATGAGATTAATCATTCGTCGGAATCAGCAAGTTCGGAGCAATACAACACATAGATCCCATTCAATCGATAGTTTCGATAAATGGGTTTTTGGCTATAAATTTTGCATTTAAAAAGCTAGGAACATAAAACTTTTATTATTATACATGTAATGTGTGTAGTGAAAATCAGCCAGATCGGACCTACATAACATATAGCTCCCATACAATCGATTGTTCCGATAAATGGGGTTTGGGCTATGTATCCTTAAATTATCAGTTTTGCAGAGTTTTTACTAATTGTGAGTAAGGATCGGACACTTAAAACCGTGATGCGTATACATGAAGGGTATAAAGTCGGCCCAGTCGAAGACAGCCCTTTCCTTGCTTGTTTGGATTTATGTCGAAGCCTCGCACGACACCAGCCATTTAGTTTTTTAATAAAAGATTGAAATATTTATGGAATAAAATAAGTTTTAAATCGCTTTCTTGATGGAGCTTATGTAAGTAGATTTGGCATACATTTTCCTACTGGAAATTGAATTCGTTACATCTGAATAGTTGCACTTTATCCCCAACGCATCACCCACTTCGCCTTCCTCTGCACTTGCATACCCCTATCTCATCTATATCCTTTTTACCTTCTTCTCTTTCCACGTATTCTGCTTCTTACACTACGTCAGCCTCAACCTCTTATTCCCAATATTTATGTTTTTATTTCTATTCTCTTCTTTCCATCTTCTTTCTCCCATTTCTTTTTCGTATTACATTTAATGGTCACACAATTTTCCCTCGGAGAACCAAGTCACAATTCTCTCTCGAAGAAAATAAATCACACTTTAAAAGCCTTATCATGTCTGTTCTCGGACTCTATCAAACGAGTTTTAATAACTTGAAAAGATTTATAAATGCCATGTTATGCAATCCACTCGCTAAAGGAATGGGACTTACAATAAAAGTAAGTGATCAAAAATTAATTATCCTATCATATATTTTACATTTAAAAAATTGTTAAATATGATTAAAAAATTTCGATAAACGCTCTAATTAAAAGTACTGGACAATTAATTGAGTATGTGCAGATTGATTTTCCGGTTCGTTGACCTTAAAGTTATGTAATTTGGGAAACCAAACTAGCGTGAAATAAAGTAATCAATTCATAATCGACCGTTTAAATACGACAAGGCGAGTAATAAAATTTGGTCCTGCCTATAACTTCGGGCCGTCGGACACTGTGGTCTTAGGGACAATTTGATTAAAAATCGCTTAAAGTACGCAAAACTGAATCTTTACCAAAAATAATTAAAAACAAGTAAGGACGGCGCTGTCTTCGGCTGTGCCAAAGGTATTGCTTAAAGTTCTCTAAAACTTTGTCAGCAATACATTTAATTTTCTTTTATAATAAGCTTTATTTGTTTAAGGGAAGTTTTTACTAGGGCTGTGCCTTTATTCGATTAATTGAGTAAGTTGATATATATATATATATATATATATATACTATATATAGCTCCGATCTTAGCGATTTTTTTACGAAATGTTTTATTATCTGTTAGCAAATATCTCCCGAAGTTTCAAGTTTTAATCTTCCAAAATGAGGGATAAATGGCCATAATCCTCTTATCTGAACGATCGGTTGTATGGGATATATACTATATAGAGCTCCGATCTTAGCGATTTTTTTACCAAATTTTTTATTATCTGTAAGCAAATATCTCCCGAAGTTTCAAGTTTTAATCTTCCAAAATGAGGGATAAATGGCCATAATCCTCTTATCTGAACGATCGGTTGTATGGGATATATACTATATAGAGCTCCGATCTTAGCGATTTTTTTACGAAATGTTTTATTATCTGTTAGCAAATATCTCACCAAGTTTCAAGTTTTAATCTTCTCTTATCTGAACGATCGGTTTTTTCGGTGATTTTTTTACGAAATCTTTTACTATCCATAAGAAAATATCTCACCAAGTTTCAAGTTTTAATCTTTTAAAATGAGAGAGAAATGGCATAATCCTCTTATCTGAACGATCGGTTGTATGGGATATTTACTATATATAGCTCCGATCTTAGCGATTTTTTTACCAAATTTTTTATTATCTGTAAGCAAATATCTCCCGAAGTTTCAAGTTTTAATCTTCCAAAATGAGGGATAAATGGCCATAATCCTCTTATCTGAACGATCGGTTGTATGGGATATATACTATATAGAGCTCCGATCTTGCTGACTTTTTTACGAAATCTTTTGCTATCCATAAGAAAATATCTCACCAAGTTTCAAGTTTTAATCTTCCAAAATGAGGGATAAATGGCCATAATCCTATTATCTGAACGATCGGTTGTATGGGATATATACTATATAGAGCTCCGATCTTAGCGATTTTTTTACGAAATGTTTTATTATCTGTTAGCAAATATCTCACCAAGTTTCAAGTTTTAATCTTCTCTTATCTGAACGATCGGTTTTCGGTGATTTTTTTACGAAATCTTTTACTATCCATAAGAAAATATCTCACCAAGTTTCAAGTTTTAATCTTTTAAAATGAGAGAGAAATGGCATAATCCTCTTATCTGAACGATCGGTTGTATGGGATATTTACTATATATAGCTCCGATCTTAGCGATTTTTTTACCAAATTTTTTATTATCTGTAAGCAAATATCTCCCGAAGTTTCAAGTTTTAATCTTCCAAAATGAGGGATAAATGGCCATAATCCTCTTATCTGAACGATCGGTTGTATGGGATATATACTATATAGAGCTCCGATCTTGCTGACTTTTTTACGAAATCTTTTGCTATCCATAAGAAAATATCTCACCAAGTTTCAAGTTTTAATCTTCCAAAATGAGGGATAAATGGCCATAATCCTATTATCTGAACGATCGGTTGTATGGGAGATATATGCTATAGTGACCCGAAAAAATACATCCGTGTGCCAAATTTCATCGAGATATCTCAAAAATTGAGGGACTAGTTTGCGTTCAAACAGACGGACGGACAGACGGACATGGCTGTATCAACTCAGTTCATCGTCCTGATCAATTTGGTATACTTAATGGTGGGTCTATCTCTTATATTTCTAAACGTTACAAACATCGGACCAAAGTTAATATACCATTTCATGTTCATGAAAGGTATACAAAGTAAGGAAATCGGTGTCTTCGGCTGTGCCGAAGGCTTTGTACCTGTCATGAATACGCATCACGTTTTTAAGTGTCCGATCCTTACTCACAATAAGTACAAACTTTTCAAAAGTTGATGGTCATACCCTCTTAACTTAAATATACATATCCCACACCCTGTTTTTCGGAAAAATGTGTTGTATATTGCCTATACGATATATTGGTCCAATCTTGATGATATTCGCTAGCCACATTACGTATATAATATATACCAAAACCTGCAAAATTTTACGTTCCTAGCTATTCGATTGCAAGAGTTTTAGGCGAAAACCCGTTGATCGAAGCAATCGATTGTATGAGAGCTATGCGTTGTATTGGTCGGATCTTGTTAGTTCCGACAAATGATTAATATATTACTAAATGGCGTCCCCATACTAACTCAGCCAGGTAACACTAAAACTGAGGAATAGTTTACGTTCAAACAGACAAGTAGGCGGACATGACTATATCTACTCAGCTCATCGCCCTGAGCATTTCGGTATACTTATTGGTGGGTATATCTCTTCTTCTTCTCATACTTACAAACATCGGATCAAAGTTATATACCATTTGATGATCATGAAAGGTATAAAAATTTAATGCAAGGGTTAGGTTTTTTTCTCATAATTTGGTTAAGCAAATTACACTGTGTAACATTAAAAAAATTTTTTACATGCATTGTCAAGAACACAACATCCCCAGAATTTCAAATACCACTTCAATATCTGCATTTAGCGGTCAATAGCCCCCTTTTTCATACTGAACCTTTTTCAATAGTTTCAGCGCGATGTTATTAGCTGAATTAAATGCAAGGAGTTGTTGAGAAGTTTTTTTTTAATTATTTGTAATACCAATTACACTGTGTAGCAAAGTAAAAAAATGTGGCCTGGACCTATGAAACAAGGGATTTTAGCCCTTAACTCAAGATTTTGAGGGGTAGTCGAAATCTGAGTAGAACCTTTCTGTATGCTTTACGTTTTCCGGCTTTTTATTATTTTTTTTCAATTTGTTCTGTGCCCTGGTCTACCATAGTTGACGTCCCATGTTCAAGCATGAGGACAGGTAACATCAAAATGACAACCTTCTGAGTGTTTTCTGCCGTGAAAAGCTTTTTAGCAAAAATTCAAAATCACAAATCAGTTTTTGCTGAGAAGCTCTTCAAGGCCCCGCCGCGGGCACCATCTATCAGCAAATTTAGCAGTAAACACTAACCACACTTTTTTTTTTGTTGTAGTTGTTGTATTTGCTCGAGTCCTGACTACCCACAGGGAAGTAAAGCAGTTCGTTTTTGTATATCACGAAAATAAATCTTGGCTGCTGGAACGCTCAAGTTTCTGTTCATTTCGAAAGCTCAGAGCCGGTTCATCTTTTAATCGAGCTTTTATAATAAATTGACTCAGAATAGAGTTATATAAGTGCTGTTTAACTGATGAGTTTACAAACAAAAAGAAGTTCATGATTTCATGAACCCGATAAATAAAGCTGTATCTATTTTTAGCTGAAACTAAGGTACTTCCGACTCACCACAATAAGTATGAAAGAGCAAAAACAATAAACGCTCAGTATCATCAAACCTTTTTCGAACATTGCGCTGCTCCGTTAACAAACAAACTCTAGGTTGAAGTACAAATCAAACTGAAACTGATTCATCTAAAATTCAACAATAATGGGGTTTCTGGTCAATTTATATAGAACTGCACGCATTGGTGTGAGTAAAACCAAAAGCATATTCAAAGCTTCGTACCTGAATAGAAGCAATAGCCCAATTATATATTTGTGCAAGTTTTTTTGGAATTGAGATTGAATCAGTGGATTAAAATAATTAGTAGACATAATTTTAGATAAAGTCACAAAAGAAGCAATATTAAGCAAACATTAGAGCTTATCGAAAAAAGTTCTTCATATACCGCCCGATGTGATGATAATCACATACAATAACATTGTAGCAGACCGTTGTCTGTATATCAGAGACATAGAACAATAGGAGCCAAAACGACGGTTTTGAGAATTTTTGTCTGTCTGTCTGTATGTTTGTTCGCGCACGACTCAAAATCCGTTACATAGAATTGAATGCAATTTTACCATTGTATTGCTAGATGTCCAGCTCAAAGTATTTTTCTTTTTCCTTTGCATTTACATTTTCATTTTTAACTTTCTTTTTCGTTTTATTTTACTTTTTGTTTTCCTTTTGCTTTTTATTTTTCTTTTTAATTTTTACTTTCATTTTTCTTTTTGTTTATCATTAGGTTATTCTTTCTCTTTCTCTTTTACTTTTGTTTCCCTTTCTTTTTCTCTCCTTTTCTTTTTTTTTTTCTTTTTCTTTCTGCTTATTTTGCTCTCCGACATTTTTTGTTATCCCAACCCTTTTTTTGTCTCTTCTCTGACTATTCCTATTGCTTTTTGTATACTTTTCTCAACTTTACTTTATCTCAACTTTAACATTTCCTCTCCATTTCTTTTTTCACATTTCTTCACATTCTTATCCGATTCGATATCTGTATTCGAATTCTACTGCCTTTTATTTAGAATCTTTAAGTCAAATATCAGAGAGCTCGTACACATTTTTTTTGTAGGGGGCGTGGCACTTCAAACGTAACTAAAACTATTTATACCGTAGCCTGTCTTTGCGTTTAACCGTCTAAGCGGGTTTGGAACAAAAAGGTCCATAAATAATTCTCTCGAATACTCCAAGGGTCATCTCATCTTCTTTCGACGCTTTCAATAAATCCGAGCCATACATACGAACAGGTGTCACTGGTTCCCATTTAGACGTGCTAGCTTGGGCCGATGATATCAATATTATCGCCATGTTCCAGTAATTACACGGTGTTTTAAGACGAGTGGATGGTCCCAACGGGGTAAGCTTTGCTTCTCGAATCCCTTTCTCCAGCATCCATTTGATAAGGGCCCCTTGACGGAAGAATAGCTAACGAAGCTGTTGGTATTATTCAAAGTAATTTTCTTAAAGTTTGAGCTTTGTAAGGAAATCAAATTCAGCCACGCAAGCATACAGCAAGCTCCTGTTTGACCTGTTAAATGTTTGCACTTGGCATAGAGATGATGAAGGTCCGGCCTTGAAATTAATATAGTTGCAGAAGATCTGGGCGATGACAGACTTGTCAGGTCTGAAGCGCACTCATATGGCCCAATCAACTTATTGTCCTTGCAGAAAACAACACTGGTTCCGAAACCTTCTTTCATCAGCTGGATTTTTGCGTAGAATTTTCTTGAATTTTTTCTGTCAGCCGCATATCAAGGTCCTCACATTCACGCCTTTTAGCCTCAGTATTCATTTTTCTGTCCTTCTTCGACTCACGATTTCGCCCACTTATACCACGGGAAGTGACTACACACAATGTGGTCCTGTCGGTACTACCGCGGCTGAGCTACATTCTGTATCGTCCTAGTTTTTCTTACGGGTTCGATGGAATCGTGAAGTGTCCTTGTCGGCCTTACTTTTTGTGAAAAAATAATGCTCCCAATGTCCGAATATATTGCTATGTGTGCGAACTGAGTGGAGAAGTTATCCGGCAGCGGGTTAGTGGGTTACACGGTATGCCTGTTGTAAGAGTTTGCTAAAGTCCTTGATCCTAAAGTTCGACGTAGTTAAACATTTCGCTCCGCGGTAGCCGGACTAATTTTATAAGTTCTCTTTCTGGCCCGGATTCCTCAAGTATAGAAAAACAAAGAATAACAATAACTCGATTAGAGTTTGCCCCATTCATACAAACTAAAACTACAATAATTAGGCAATAATGCACTTCTTGGAATTTGGCATTTAATGCCTATTCGAAATCATTCCCAGCCATTCAGAAAATTCCAAAGACGAATATTTACGAGCTGGAGGAGCATTTAGAAGTTTCACTTGAAAAACCGTATGCACATCCGCTTAACCTGTGAATTTATGTTGGTGGTCCACTTACGAGTAAAGACGCCGACGCACAGTGGAACTTTTTTCACTTTTAGGATGCCAAAAGGCCAAAAAACAATGGTCTTCCCTCTCAAAAATTTTTTGACAGCAACAGATTAATAACCAACTGTTAAGAAAATGTATACAAAGCCAAGTAAAAAACCCACGATCACCATGATAAGCATTATGAAACTTGGATAACTGAAACAAGTGTAAAAATCATTTCACAGTCCAAAATTTTTGACCAACTTTGTGGCCACGTGGTGGATTTTTGGATAACTGGTTTGACTTCAAACTATTTTATTTAACATACTTAGGTAGTTTATAGCCGCCTTGGTAAGTTTCAGGCACGTAGGCATTTTGTTTTAAATTTTTTTTTTTTATTTTAGACAGCCACTAAAAGTTGGGTAAGCTTAGAAAATTTTTCGTTTTCAATAGAATACAACTTGCATGATTTGGCCCAATTTGATTGAACGAATACAAAGGGAATTTCATATAGTTTCAGATAAAAAAAAAGACCTTGCGAAATTTTGCGTTTTTCTTTGTGATCGCCAACTTAAGGTCTCTATGCCCTCGCTCACGTATGAATGCACATTGACCTAAAATAGAATGTCCTCAGTTCAAGTCTACAATACTACATCCCAAAAAAAAACAGTTATACCTGAAATGGTAAAAACCCAGAAAAAGGAAACTTGTGCACTGAATAGCCTTCATTGTTTGTCATATGGGTTTTCCCATAGTTAACGAGTCTGGATTTCACAGATTATATGCTTGATGTTGAGCCATGCACTTCTCGTGATATGCCTATAGGCCAACAAAAAACTTCTCTGAGTCATCTATGCGTACAAAAAAACGAAAAGCTAAGGAACTAATGAACAATGTCGACAATCATCAACTGTTAATGACAGCGGAATTGAAATTACGATCATCAGGGAAAAGAAATTCTGCAAAAACATTTGAGGAATTGTCCACAGAATCACCCTCAAGAGCACTGCAATCAAAAAGTCCCGACTATCGGAAGAAAATAAGAAAAGTTTGTCACCAGATCAAGCAAGTGCGATGATAGTTGACTCAAATCTTTCAACACATGAATACTCCCTGATCCGGCAGCAAACTTCAGAAGTTAACAGAAAATATATCCTTCATATAACTATTAAAAAGAATCAAAGGTTTTATGACATCCTGAAAAAATAACCGTAACGGAAACACAAATGATGGCAACACTGCGAGAAGATTCTTTGCAGATCCTGAAATAACATCAGACATAACCGGCATAAACATCAATCTTTTGAAAAGGTTTCATACAATACTTTCATGCATAGCATTTGGGTTTCAAATAAATTCTGAAGCTTTTGAGCACTATGTGACAGAGACAAGGGAGAAATATGCTTTCGGAAGATGCTCAAGAGTCCAGAAACAAAGATGCACGAAACTATCGTGAACTTTTCACCAGAAAAAAGTCAAGAATTTGTAGCAAGTTGGATTTGCTGCACATGTTGCTGATATCGTCAGACCCGTTCATAAGCCCCTAGGTCAAAGCGGCGAGCATAAACGAGTGAAGTTATTGGCTTATTATCTGAACCAGAGCATGTCGACGATATTGACTCCGACTAGCTTTATACCAGTTATAATATCATTTTTTATTTATACGTATGTATTTCGATTTAGTTTTTACAAATATATGTACCTTTGTTGTGTTTGACTTTGAAAATAAATTTTTTTAAATACTAATCAAAAGCCTCTAAGGTAAAGTTAAGAAATCTAAACAATTTTTATTTATATTGGCACTGGAAAATGCCTTTAAAGTAGAAAATATGATTATGTGAAATTTCACCTTATATGAGGACAAGGAGAAAAAGTGAGCGGATCACGCCCATTTTTACTCTCAACTCAGATTTAGGTATCTGCAACCACACTGCAAAATTTCAAATGAATTGCTCCATTGGTTTGGCTGTTATTAATTTTGGCATCCTAAAAATGACAAAAGTTACACCGTGCGACGTCGACGTTGTTGGCGGCTTTTGCCCTCTTTTCTGTATCACACCTTATCAGCTGATGCATCAGCTGTTTACGGCAATAAGACTGGAAATCCTACTTCTTTGCTTTCACTGTATGTGTACATAAAAAAAAAAAATCCTAAAACTTGTTCCCTTGGTTTTTTATGTTGTTGTTTTGCTATGCGTTTATGAGCAAGTGTAACGCTAATTAAAAGAACCGTTGATACTTTTTGTGTCTCGCCATTGACAAACAAAAAGGGCAAATCTCCACTGGCTGAATGCCTCATAAATTGGTACATTTTACAACGAATACTTCCAAGTAACCAATTGGTCATGACGAAGTGCACTTGTGCGGTGGAATTGTGGCTACTGCTGGGTTCACTTTAAGGACTTGGCATTCCTGCATGTCCACCTCCACTGAAATCCAAGAATTTTTGCGGCATGCTTCTTTGGTTTTGCAAGGAGACTTAAGATGTGCTATGGTTGGGTGCGTATTGCGACGTGAGCATCGGATGCGCAGAGCGTGTGACAGATTTTTAAGGACTATAGCCAACGGTAGGGCGCTTTAAGGCGGGTAATGCACATACTTTTGTTTCACTTTCAAGTGTTTTTCGTATATGCGCAATTTCTTTATTCCTCTTCTGTCCTTTTTTTTGCTTTCACAACTTTAACACTTAAATCTCTTAATGTTTACATTTTAGCTTATAAAACACTTAATACAATAGAACCTTTCTTTCTTAAAAAACTAATTTTTTTTTTTGGAAAACATAAAATATTTGCCTGCATCTTCAATTTTCATTTATGGGACAGTTTTGGAAAGTGCTGCGCGCAACGTTCTACCCTAGTTACATAAGTTTCAGTGAGCTACGTGGTGCGATTTAAAAATACGTCGAAGGGTGTTTTTTTTTGTGGTTTAAGTTACTCTCGCGCCGTTGTAGGTTAGAGAGGACTCATATGAGATAATTATTTGGCCCAATCAAAAGATTATAGCGCCATCACCAATTACGCACCATATATGCTATATTTTCAGTGTTGCCAATGTTTTGAAATTCAGCTTTCTTTCCCTATATTTCCAATAAATTTGTTAAATTTTATTTGATTAATGACTGTGTACATTAAATTTGTGACAATTTAAGTCCATGTGCTTTTAGAGCTGTTCCGCCATTTTGGTTTTTGTTTCGTTATTAAATTTTTCACTTTCCTTTACATTCCAAATTTCTCATGTTCCGTTAATATTGATTCTTTTGGTTGAGATTACAAAAACCATCCATGAGGCTCTGCAATCCCAACAACACTACTGCAGGATCTATCCTTGAGCCTATTTTTTTGCATCTAAGTTGGCTTAGTAGCTAGATAGCTCCGCACAACCTTTCGTAAAATAAAAGTTTCTTGGATCATCTTCAGAGCCATTCTAGGACCTTTATTAACGAAAGGAAAGCAAAAATAATTTGGTCTGGAAAAGTATAAAAGAGCAGTAAGACTACTCGGGCTCACCCTTTGTCAAGTTTTAAGGTAGCCTCTTCATGGCACCGGTTATTCTTCACGTAGTTTCATGACAATGTAAGAAGAGGTTAATCTTTTTTTTTTACTCCGGCGTATAAAAATGTCTAATGTATAATGCTGTTGCGCAAACCTTGTGTCAATGGACTAAAAACTATCCCAAACCAACGCCCATCCCGGTACCCCTTTCGTAGTCGGGCTAGTGACACAAAGTGCTATTTACCAGAACGTACCGGATTCCGAACAAAGGGGGCGCAGTATTGTTACAACAACCTATAAATTGACTAAGACATCGAAACACCTTTGCCTTACTTTGAGTCAGGTCTAATTTTAGCACAGTTTATTTGTTCCACCGTCGGCTTACTGATATCTGATGGAAGGCTTTCTTTGTGGGCCCAACTTCTGCTGTATTTAAGCGATTTGAACTTTGGTATGACGACTAGTCGCCTTGAAGAGCTAAGATTATGTGGATCCTAAGGTTTGGTAATAGAATTCATTAATCAAATAAAAATACTTTCACTGACGTAAAGTGCGGAAAAGCTAAAGTTTTGAGGTTCCAATGCGATGGTATCCTCATTTTTATTTCTTGTGGTGGGTATGTAATAGTCTTGGCCACACATAGCTAATTCAGTTAAAGGGTACGAAAGTGTTGACTGGTGTATTTTGTGACTGCAAGAACATCTCTCTAAGGAGCCATATTTTTTAATGTGGATCTTAATATAGAGTGTGGGGATCTACAGTGATATTTACCTTTATAATCTCTCGAAAGTATAATGAAATTGCTCAAGCTTAGGAAGGGAATGGCAAACCTAGTTTGAGTTATGCATAGTACTTGAAGGAGGATCTGGTTTTCTGGATTGTGATCCGAGAAAGGTAATGTCGTGCAACTCGATGGTTGATCTAGGGATATGATGCCTCTCACCTCTCATTACCCATCTTATCCTTCCTTACGGAAAGAGGGGTGACATGACCTAGAAGGTTTCACTGGTCATAAATCGCTACCACGACAGTCGGGCAGTACCACAAGGGAGTACCGGAGCGTACCGGGTTCAAATCCGGCGAAGGACTGTTAATTCCACAACACTCTCCAAAACCTTCGGGGAGTGTTTTTGTCGTTACCACAACAACAACAACAACAACCGCGGTATGTCGACCGGTCGACGATTCAAATCACAAATAAAAAATATCTTCGATTTCAAATTGATTGCTTATTTGAAAGTTGATTTGAAATCCTGGTGGGAGATCATGAAATTTAAAAATATCATCAAAAACGCTCTATCTTAGAATTTACTAGAAGAACTCCCTCGCACAGCTGAAAAAGTATTGAATTTATTTATAGAGTGTTTTGTGACTGAGAATTTCGTGATCTTCTATTTATCCGTCGATGCAGTATTTTCAAAAAAATCTTAAATTCTAGTACAGCTGAAGCAAAGAAAAATTAGACCTTAACCCTAGACATGTAACCTTCGCCGATTCGACGAATACGCTATAGGAAATTGTCTGTCTATTTTTAAGACTAGCTTTCTAAGAAACTTAAAAAATTATGTCTGAATTGTTCCAACATAATAAAAAAATTCTTTATTTCGAGGACTAAAAACTGGTACACATATGCGTACAATAAATCAAACCAAAAATTAAATAACTATATTAGCAATAAGTATTTTAAAGAATGTTCCACGAATCAACGAATGGTTAGGTTTTATAGGGAGTGAGCGAAGGTTAGCTTTCTAGGGTTAAAAAACAGTCGATATAGTTCGATCGCACCTCGTTCGTAAATTCTTCTTTGTAGCCAATTCAAATCACAAACACCAATCTGCGCGACAAACTCATCTTCACCTTCATCTTAATTACAAAGCAATGCTCAATGCAGCAAAGTATCATTTTAACCGTGGACTAACGGCGTATTGTCTCATGCGTGATTTTTGTGTTATAAAAGCCAGAGAAAGCACTTAAACAATGATAAGCGCGATCGACATACCAATGGAAGCAACAAATATATAATACTCAACTGACGTAGCAGTCTAGCATAGTCCTTTCATAGCACAAAATGCAGATTGAAAAGAACCTCATGACTGGATGTCCTTCAATGGGTATTGTGTACGCTATTACGTTAAAAAAATTTGATGGAAAATAAACTTTTATGTTTTTCCTTTTTTTACGAGTATTGTTCATTAATTCAGTTTAGCGTTGTTGTTGTTTTTTTTTTTCTATTTTTGCTATCGCGCCTTTGCATGTCCTGTCGGCTATGTTTTCATTTATTTGCTTTTTTTTTGAGAGAAAGTGTCGTGTTGATGCGGAAGTGTTTAGGCGATTGCATTCGTGAAAGAACATCCCCTATGATTAGATTTCATTTTTAATGATTCAAGTAATTAAGAAAATCGTGACAATGATTTATGGACCTATAAAACTAGGAACAATGTTGCATTTCTTTTTTGTGCTAAAACCGTTAAATATATATTTTTTTTTTTAAATTAAGATCGTAACTTCAAACGCTCACACCTCGTGTGCTCTCGAGCTTTTGGTAGCTAGTATTAGAAAAGCTGAAAATTGAAGTTCAAAATAGAGTTCTGCAAAAAAACTCTTTCAGTTCAGCTGTCGATATGGTGAAACGGCGTTCATTATCATTAATATATTCCGAATTAATTTTGAAAGTTCATCAAGGGAGTTCCACCCAACCCTCTTTGACGTATAAAAAAGAAGTGTTATTTGAAAGACTTATGGACCCCTACGCTTTGGCGACGGCGAGTACCCAAGAAGGTATATTACAAGCTGTATGAGCTATATGCATACACCGGTATAGTTTAACGACTTTAAACCCAGCGCCCTGTATGAATGAAGATGCTACGACCCAGAAGGTGGAAGTAATGGAAGAGGAAGCCCTACACTCCATTGGAGGGACCAAGTGGAGGCCGATGCTACGACCCAGAAGGTGGAAGTAGTGGAAGAGGGAGACCACCACTCCATTGGAGGCACCAAGTGGAGACCGATTTGCCATCCCTTGGTGTTTCCAATTGGCGTCAGTTGACAGAAAGCAGAAACGACTGGCGAGCTACGTTGGACAGCTAAAATCGTTTAGACGGTTATGCCCTATTTAAAGAAAGAAGAAAAGGAAGGAAGCGATGTGAATTTTCTCGGGTATATTCTTAGAACCCTAACCCGCAGGGGGTTGAAATTGTTTATTGTTGAGGGGAAATTCCATTTTCGTTATTAAATACGAGTTTGTGTATACAACTTTGGAGGAACACAAGATTTGGTCACTCAAACATAGTTTGTAAGCTTTTTACTGTTGTTGTAACCATACTTCAAAAATTTCCTGTATCGAAAGTCCTGTAAGCAGTTGAAAATATGGTAAAAATATGAACTACAAAAGAACTAAGCGGCAGCATCTGAAGATCATAATTGGTGGAAGCGTTTGCAGCCCGGTAGAGTGTCAAGGCCTATTTAAATTATTTACGGTGTTAACTGGGATTTTACGATTGGAGCGCATCCGGTGAAAATGATTTGGGAACACAATACCTTCTACCGCAGCTGCAATTTTCCCGGAGCGGAAGATACGGTGAAAAACATGCTGTGCGATTGTCCAACGTACTGCCGTAGAAAAACTCAGCTTCTGTAACCTCTCAGAATATACGCGGATTGAGCGATGAGAGCTTATAAAATTGTTGAACTCAAAGGAATGGATACAGTGAGAGTTGTACTAACGCTAACTGGAGCCACAGCAGACTCGCTCCCCGAGCCAACTAAAATAATTTCTCATGATTTCATATCCTTTTTTTCCCCTCGTACTGCAAATCATTGCATTTAAAACTGCCAATGATTTGCAGCATGAAAAATGATTGAATAACGCCAATAACAACATCTTAGAATATTTGTATGCCCAGAAAATATATTTGCACCAAAAATATGCAACTCTCAAGAGACAAGTACCTACTTACTTTTTTACTTTTACAAAAAGTAACTGTTAGATATGAATTCTATTTAAGAAACTTGCAAAATGTAAGAATGTTTAGCTCAATGAAATATTTTGGCGCGAAAATTATTGAAGAACAAAAAGATCATTGACTACCTCTAAATTTGAATGTCACCTTGGGAGTCGTCTGCGTTTCAGTACAGCTGTTAAGCTGTTGCACCAGCCATTACCGTTCAATATATGGAAGTGTGAAAAACTTAGCATTTTCCATGTTCAATGACGCTGCAGGTTTCCCACCTCCATGTCTTCCGCAAACCAACGTTCGTCACAGTGAAGTTGCACGCATTTATTCTTATTTACGTTACTCATCTTCCGGTTCATTTTCAGACAATGGAAAACTATGCAACATTTGATTTTGCATGACCATTAGAGTTAAATGGTTTTAGTTAGTAGAGAAGGAGTTAATAGAATAACGGCCGCAGCTGTGGCTGTGAAGGTAATCGTTCTGCTAATCAGCAGTGTAATTTTGAAAAAATTTAATAACCTTCAAAAGGGCTTTCCACTTTCGCGTTACTTATGTTAAACATTTGGAGGATTGACAATCGAATATTTGTTTTTGTTCATATATGTACGTAAGTGGTAAGTGATTTAGCCGCCTATTAAAAAATGCAATCGATGTTTGATGTGCAGCGAAGATAGAATATCAAAAGCGAATCTCGAAATCGTATTATTGGACATCGAAATTCCTCCAACAGAATTTTGTGGTGTGAAATGATTTTAAATAATTAACAATTCACATTGGGTCCGAAAGACATTTTTCTAAGTTTTAAGCCGTTGACGTCTAAAGGATTCACTTTTTTTTTTGAATAATCGTCTAATACCAAATGAAAATTCGTTGACCCAGCTCTATGAAAATAGTCGAAGATCCAATTTAACTAATTATAAGGGTCTCAGTTGAGATTATGATATTGTGCTTTTTGAATTTACACTGCAAATTATATAGAGCTCGCATTATTGACACCGGTTTTTATTAATCAAAAAAATTTTTTTATTCTGTAGGGGAACCCTTTTTGGAGAATAAATGTTTAATCACCTTAAAAAGCACTTTTTATACCTTTCATGAACATTACTTTGGTCCGATGTTTGTAAGTATGAGAAAAAGAAGAGATAGACCCACCAATAAGTTTACCGAATTGATCAGGGCGATGAGCTGAGTCGATTTAGCCATGTCCGACTGTTTTTGCGATATCTTGATGAAATTTGATATGGAGCCGCCATTTAGCATGAGATTAATCATTCGTCGGAATCAGCAAGATCCCTGCAATATAACGCATAGCCCCCATACAATCGATAGTTTCGATAAATGGGGTTTGGGCTATAAATTTTGCAATTAAAAAGCTAGGAACGTAAAACTTTGCACGCTTGGTACTTATTATATATGTAATGTGTGCAGTGAAAATCAGCCAGATCGGACCTACATATAGCTCTAATACAATCGATTGTTCCGATAAATGGGGGTAGGTAAAGTCTTCGGCACAGTCGAAGACAGCCCTTTCCTTACTTGTTTTTTTTTTTTTTTTTGCAAAAGTGATATGTTGCGATTGTAGATTTTTGACGTCCACCTTTCCCTGTCTTGTTTGTTGCTCCTGTTTTGTCGTACAGAGCCGGGTACGAATCTTGGCTGCTACTAGGTAGTGATCAGAGTCGTATTGTGCGAACATCTAAAACGCTGGAGGCATGCCGTCCGTCTATCACAACGTGGTCGATCTGGTTGCGTGTTTTTCGATCGGGGGACAGCCATGTAGCCTGATTGATCTTCTTGTGCGTAAACCTAGTGCTGGGTATGACCATGTTTCGGGCACCGGCGAAGTCGATCAGCCTGAATCCATTTGGCGAAGTCTGATCGTGGAGACTGAACTTCCCGACAGTGGGACCGAATACACCCTCTTACCCATCCTGGCGTTAAAGTCGCCAAGCACGACTTTGATATCATGTCGAGAGCAGCGCTCGTATACTTCTTCCAGGCGCTCGTAGAATGCATCCTTTTCCACGTCGTCCTTCTCTTCCGTCGGTGCATGAGCGCAGATAAACGATATGGTGAAAAATCGTACTTTTATGCGGATTGCAGCGAAACGCTCGTTCACGGGTGTGAACGACAGTACACGGTGACGGAGTCTCTCTCCCACCACAAATCCCACGCCGAATCTGCGCTTGTCTTCATGCCCACTCCAGTAGATGTTGCAAGGTGTTTTCCTCGCCCTGTCCATCGCATCTTTTGTATGGCGGTGATGTCAGCTTTTGCTTTCCTCAGGACCTCAACCAGCCGGGCAGCGGCACCTTCCCCATTAAGGGACCGGACATTCCAGGTACATGCCCTTATCTCGTAATCCTTATTTTGTTTGAGGGTGTTGTCATCTGAAAAAGGGGTTCTCATATCCGAGGCTTTGCTGTTGAATTTCATTGGAACGTTGTATTATGTGGTGGGTCCCAAACCCAACGCACAACCCGTTTCACGGGAGGTTGAATTCAATGGCACGTTTGTATAGCGAGGCGCTTGATCCAAGACAGACGCCCGCTTGCAGCCGCACCACATGGTGATCAGACGCTGCTGTTTGAATCCCTCCCAGCAAGCCCTTAAACCGATTATGTCGGAGTGCCCTTACCAGGTTGTCACCTTCTCACGTTTAGCTCACCACCAAACGGGTGTTCGTTGGTTACCCAGAGGATACTTGGGCGCAAGCGCCCGGAAGTAGTGAGCTGCTTGAACCGCATGCAAAAGAATCGCTCTGGCCATTCCCAGGTGATTGGCGATCAGAAACTTTCCCCACTTTCATGGACTTCTACACACGGCCCCAACCTCCGTAATATATAATATAATATAATATATAATACATATATAAGAGTATCGAAAACTGGTATAATTAAAAAATATAAGTTTCGGCAAAAGCGAGGAAAATTCTGACATTTGTCGTGGTGAACATGATATTATATGCCAACGCGTCATTAAACGCTAACATTTGATGCAAAAAATAAGAAATATAAAGGAATGAAAAAGACGCAAAGTTCAAATCTATGCACAAAATATTTACTTTCGAAAGTGTGGTCCCCATGCGTCAAACTTTCCATTTCACTTGACACAGCAAATGGAAAATATTTTTACACCATAGAAAATTTATTCCTATGGCAAATATTTATAAGCCAAAATCGATTATTTTTACTACCAAAAAAAAAATCGGTTAATGAGTAATACATTTTTTATTTTTTTTTTCTCGAGGCCACATCCCTACAAAAAAGCAAGGAGGCATTTTGATATTTGATACATTGATGTCTTCTAAGAGTTCTATTCAAAGAAGCATTAGCAACATAGACTGATAGTTGAGCCCCGACACGGCAAACTGAAGAAAAAGATAGGGGCAATCTATCTTGCCATTGATATACCGATAAGACTGTAATTAATCGACAAGGTGGAACGTAAGATGAAATCGATTCAGACAAGTTTAGGTAACAGATGCAAATCGAACAAAATATGTAATTTTGGATTCCCCTAAATGGTTTATAGGGACAGCGTGGTATGGTCTCCATATATGAGCTGAAAAATTATCAGAGTGACGTTTGACGAAAGCAAGTGATCCAAAGGAACTATTGATAATGTAATTGAAATGCGTAGCAATACTTAATCGACTATCTAAATCCTAAATCATTAGTTTCATTAACTTCAGTAAGACATGAGTCCGCTAAAAATAGGAAGTCTAGAAGTGTTTGATCATATTAGAAAAAGTCACTATATGACACTTTTTAATAATCAGGTAAAACCTATTACTAACACAATAATCATACAATTATTGAGCTCGTTTTGGAGCACCAAGGGGTCAAGCGTTCCGTTAATCACGGAATATGTATTTTCAGATAGTCTGCGTATAAAAAAAATTTATCTGATTTGAAACATGAGGAAATATAATTAATGAACAAAACGAACAATGAAGGATACTAGAATGGAACCTCATGCAAGCAAACTCACGAATGAGAATTCTGTGGGAAATTTTGTCAAACGCCTTAGAAAAATCCGTATTAATGCCATAAATTTGAAGGTCATTACGAAAGCATGAGTAACAAATCTCCGTAACCACTGAAAGATTAGAAACTGCTAATTTTGTTGTTACAAAACCATGTTGATTAAGACATGCCTTATGTTCAAGGCGGTGTTACCGATGGACCCGTTCGGGAGCAATTTGGTTGACGTTACTAGATTTTATTCGTCTTTTACGACAGGCGTACCTACGAGGGGTGTATTTTAAGTTCCCAACCCACTGAGGAATTTATGCTATTTTGTTGTTGTTTTATGGCACAGTGATTTTAAGAAAAAAAGTCGCATTTTATTAATGTTTTATTTTTTATTTCTAAATAGTACTATTTAGGGAGCATTGCTATTTTCGCACTTCATTTTGAGTGATTCAAATTGTATAAGACTTACAAGTCGGATCATGTGGGATAATCCAAACTGAATACAAGCGCTGTTGGTGGTAAGCAAACAACTAGTCAGTTATCCTCTCAGGCAGTTTCATAAAAAAAAAAATTCTACAAATTTTGTGTGATTTCTATGGCCATATGTGAAGTGCGCTGTTGAAGGGTCCTGTTGCTCAAAAGACATTGATTGCGCGCCAATTTGTTCTTGCTTTGCCTACTTTGCGGAAGTTGAGTCTGTTCTTGCACTTGTACAACGTTCTTAGTTTGGTTTCTTTTATCTGCTGCGCGTACGACGTTCCATGCTCATGACCTACATGTCCTTGCCAATGCCGCTCCAAGTCTAGCGCGCACCCGCAATTGAGGTCACGTTTTGCTATAGCTTCAATGAGACATTGTTGGACAACCTGAATTTCTCGTGCTACTTTTTGTTTTATATAATCAAATTCTTCTTACCAGCGCTGTGCTATTTGTAGTTGCTTGCTTGTTTTATTTGGTCGTCGGCAAAACTTTGAGCGTTGCCAAATCACAGGTTGGTATAAAAGAACTTGTTGCTTTACGCGATTATCCTGTGATTTTCTTTTTTTTTTTTTGTTTTGGCAAGTGTTTTGTTCTTGATTCTCAATTGAGTTATTGTTCCAATTCCAAAGAATTTTACCAACGCATTTTTATGAATGAATTTTCCCAAACATCCATGCATCCATCCATCAACCGCCGTCTTGGTTTAAGTTCTGTTCAGAGTCTTAAACATTTTTTTTTGCCGGAATTGTTAAGTTTCCGTATTTCATTCACAGGATGCACTTTAGTGTGCTCATCCGTTTGCTCGGTCGTAGTAGTAATACGAGGCAAAGGAATTTTTTCCTATGAAAAATTTGCGGCAAAAATTTCTTTGGTGCCAATTTTTTGTTTAAAAATGTTGTTGTTGTTGTTTCACTGTCATCATTTGTTTTGTTGTTGTTCTAGTACATTTGGCATTTTTGTCAATTGTTTTGCTACAAAGGACGTAAGTGTATTGGTCACAATGGGCACGACTCCTTGAAATCAAAACATACAAACAAGTTACTCTAATCATCATCATCAGCATGATTATTAGACATTCTTATTGTTGTAATTGTAATTATTATTGATCCTCAGGCCTTCATTCGCATAGTTGTAAGTATAGAAAAATTTTATTGGAATCTTATTGGCGTTTGAAGGAGTTTGGTTGTTTTGCTGTTGTTGTTTATTTCTCACACGTCCTTTTGATTCATATTCCATATGAGCTTAGGCGGAATTTATAAAAAGACCTTACATTAGATTAAACCTCAAGTCCTTTTGTTGCTCTGCAGTGTTTGGTGATTAGCCAACGGATATATACCACATGGGTGTTCCAACCATCCATACATTCATTGATGAAAGTACATATATAGGGTGTTTTTTTTACAGGTTTGTTTTTCGAATAGAGATAAAACTGGCAACTGGTGGTCAAATCTGGCAACTCTAATGCCATTTATGTTCAGTTTGGTTTGCAATTTCATCATGAACAGGTTGACAAAAGAACAACGCTTGCAAATCGTGCAAATTTATTTCGAAAATAATGGTTCAGTTCGCGAAGTTTACCGTGAGCTCCGTCCATTTTATGGTCGACATAATCGTCCATCAGAGCAATTAATTCGGTTAACCATGGATCGTTTTCGCACTACGTTTACTCTATGTGATAATACGCATCCGCAGAGACGTCGAACAGTGCGCACCGAAGAAACAATTGCCGCTGTAGAGCAAAGTGTTGAAGAGGACCCGAATGAATCGATTCGCCACCGTGCACAGCAATTGGAGCTTTGTCCATCAACTTTATGGAAGATTTTGCGCAAAGATCTTGGCTTGCGACCTTACAAGATCCAGCTTGTGCAAGAATTAAAGCCGCGAGACCATGCAATGCGTCGTGATTTTGGTGTATGGGCCGAAAATGAGATTGATTTCGATGCTGATTTTCATCGCAAAATTTTGTTCAGTGATGAGGCTCATTTTTGGTTGAATGGCTACGTCAACAAGCAAAATTGCCGCATTTGGAGTGAAGAGAATCCACATGAGACCCTTGAAACGCCATTACATCCACAAAAACTGACTGTTTGGTGTGCTCTATGGGCTGGTGGAGTCATTGGGCCATACTTCTTCCGCAATAATGCTGGAGAGGCAGCTACCGTTAATGGAGACCGGTATAGAGCCATGATAACCGACTATTTTGTTCCCGAATTGGATGGCATGAATGTGGATGAGTTGTGGTTCCAACAAGACGGCGCTACATGCCACACAGCGCACGTCACAATCGATTTATTGAAGGAAACATTCGATGAGCGCATAATTTCGCGGAATGGACCTGTCAATTGGCCACCAAGGTCGTGTGATTTGACACCATTGGATTATTTTCTTTGGGGATATGTGAAGTCGCTCGTCTACACCAACAAACCAGAAACGTTAAGGGAATTGGAAGCCAACATTCGTGGCGTTATTGCCGACATACGGCCCCATATGCTCGAAAAAGTGGTTGAAAATTGGACCTGTAGAATTGGCTTTATTCGAGCCAGCCGCGGCGGCCACATGCCCGAAATCATATTTAAACATTAATGGCATAAAATTATCCTTCTAATAAAGCCAAATTGATGGACCTTAAAACGATTTTCTTGTGTTTTATTTCAATTCGAAGTTCTATACCCCTAAAAAAAACACCCTTTATGAGAACATTGCGGCAAACATGAAGGTTGAATTTAGTGAATTTTCTTGTTAATTTTTGAGGTGGGAAAACTTTAGTGGAATGTTAAGAATGTTAAAGTATTAATAGCGTAGAAGCCGGAACTTGATATGATTTCGCATTGTGGCATGTTTTGGTGGGAATTTTTTTAATTTCTGGGAAATAATGTCGTCTTACATTTGATGTACCGTTATGGAATTGAAGGTATATAAGATGATAGATCGAAATATTGTTGTTGTTTGTATTGATTCCCGCCCTAAAGTGCTACCGAGGTGGAAAGTGCTTTGCCGGATATGGCTCCGGTATGCTCGGAAACAGTTTGATATGACCAGTGCAACCGGTATACATACATTATCGCTGGTGTTTTTAATCCTTTTACCCGGTGGGTGCAATATATTAATTATAACAATAGAGTGATTGAGGCCGCCCGTATCTTACAATATGAGGTATACTGCTATTACTTCCTTCCACAAATTTTCGGGATCTACATGTTAAACGGCGACTCCAAACGGCATTTCCCAAGAAGGATGTATTTTATAGGGAATCTTTTGCATGGTAGAAACACCTTCGGAGGATCGGCAACAACTGCCGAGAGGCGACCCCGCTTCGAAAAGGATTTTCACGATGGCCACCAAAGTATCATGCTTCGCTTATTTTTCTACATATCCTTCAAAAGCGGATAAACGATACACAACCTTCCGAATTGCAAAAAGGTGGTGGGTTATTTCTATTATCATCAATTTCTAACTAAATTTGGTACGGCTTACCATCACCACATACCTAATGAATTTGTAGAGGAATGAATATTTTTGTTGTTGTTGTTGTACCTGACAGAATAAGGTCTACTCCACTTGGGGTCATCGATTTCAGTCGACTCTTACGACAAGCATGCCGTTCCTTCAAAATATTGTAAGCCCCTATCCCGCTGAGATTTGACTAATACGTTCATTTCAGAAATGGCGTCAGTCTTTCTCCCAGTACATTGGATAGAACATTCTCATGCAATCGCTTACATTCTGCTTAAGGAAAAAAAGGATACCTCCTGTGAGTCCAAGGCGATCGTAAGCAGCGAGAAGAGTGTAAGAACGCTACCGTAACTTGCACAGGAAAGCAAGGCGAAACAAACAGCATCCAGAAATTTTATAAGAAAAGTTCGACTTAAGTCGAAAGCCCGGACTGAACACCTGTAAGAACGTGGAAGGCCCGACCCGGAGGTATGCATCATTCGGTTTACTGCTAGGTGTACACAAACCGCGAAACGGTAGTTTTCAGTTAAATATGGTTTAATCGCTATCCATAAGCGGACACCCTGATTAAGCAGGGTGAAGTATTGTAAGGCAGACAATTACAACTAAACTACCATAAACCTAGACATCCAAGCAGATATCTGTTGTAGGAATATCCGCTGCCAAGGTACATGAAGAGACATCTCCTAACATCACCCAGTCGTTTGATTTTGTGACCCTTGTTATAACCATCCAACCACCTTAAATAACGTCCTGCCCAAGGAGACAATCCCGATAAAGATATTGTAACAAGTTAAACTCTTTCTTATCAAGGCTCAACTGCTGAAACTTCGAGTTTCCTTGGACATCCGTTAGAAGAATTCAACGACGATAACCAGAATGACAGTGCCTATTAGGCAGGGAGAAGAACTGTTAATATTTATTAAGAGCGATCTACAAATATCCGGATTACAAACAATAAAGCCGTGAGCGCTGGCGGACTGCTTTTCAAGCTTTTCAAGTAGGTTGCACCCCTATCAGAGGCCGTGTCTCTCATCAGCTTAACGAGGCTAATAATTATTATATATAATAAGTGAAATTAATTGTAGTCATCTAAAGTGTAGGGGAGTTTGCGACCTTCATACAGGCTACTTTATGCAGTCCGAGGGCTACTAATTTTTTATTTATTTGGCCCCAGTTGCGTTGCAAAGTATCAAGGTTGGTCGATTTCGACGATGGGCATCTCCTACCATTTCTGATCTGTTTTCTCTGCCCAAGACAACGACCACGCGTATTTTTTCAATCCCCTAAGCTACTGTTCCCTCGTTTTAGTTGAACTGTTTGGTTCTTCGTCTTGTTGGTACTTGCCATTCTTGTCTCCACATGTTCCGTCACCTTTGTGAACACAATCCTCCTTGTTGTTGAGCATGCCGAGAAACGGCTCTACTTAGGACAGCTATTTTGCCGGATATGAATCCGGTACACTTCGATACCTTCTATTTCATGGCAGAAGATGAGTAATGAGAGGTGAGAGGCATCATATCCGTAGATCAACCATCGAGTTGCACGTCATTACCTCTGTGCATTTTAGTCGCCTCTTACGACCGGTATGCCTACCTCGGGCATATTCTAAACCCCTAACCCGCAAGGGGTGATATGCCTACCCCGAGGCCGGATGTGTAGTCACCCATCAATGGTCCCGTGGTTATCTTTGTGGACATGGAAGATAAGCGAGAGTTCCCGAATGTCCTTATGATACATGTGTCCAGAGCCAGACCGAACTCACAAAAGGGGAAAATTGTCTTCCGCACACTTGGCCTTGAGGGAATTGAAGAGCTGGGGTGTCGAAATGGCGCATTCGCTCTAATTTTAGACAGACGTGTTTCGCCCCACCAACCAACCAGGTCTGCGAGAAGTTTGTAAGTGGAACGCATATACTTCTGTGATCAGAAGATTTTTTCATCTAAATACTCAGTTTTCACTGTCTTCAGAAACTTCGATATATTAAAAATTAACGGTTTGTAAGGAGAAGTATTTTTTCAAAGTTTCTATGCACCTTTACGTGTTGGCGATCGAATAGTGAGGATATTTATTTATGAGCTCTGAGCTGACATTGGCATAGTAGTATAAAAGGTTTTCCAATTAGCAGTTGAAAAGAGAAGAATAGAGGACGATCGGAAATACCAAGTAGATAATGATTTTAAGATTTCTTGCGATTTCCAAATTAATCTCAATTAACCAAATGAAGTAGCGACCTACTCTCCTTGTTGATCGGTCAAAATTGTTTTAACGGTTAGGAGCCCATTAAGTAAGTAAGGAAGATTCCTAATAACGTTGTTGTAATCTTAGCTGAAGTATATCCCGATCTTGAAAATCTTGCTGAATCTGCCAGTTTTAACAAAGCTCGAAATTCCACTATGTCCATACATTTGATCTAGTTTTCTGTGACTAGCAACAGCTGAGGAAAGTACAGCAAGAGCGAAGGATCATACCTGTTTCATAGCTAAAAAAATATTTCGCACATTTTATGCAAAATTTAAATCCTCTTTGTACGAAATGCAAAGCAAACATTGACCCCTTACGCAATTGTATGCATTGGGATAGGCGCATGACAAGTAACATCTTTGCTCGAACCTCTCAGTACCCAAAATCAGCTGTATGCAAATTTTTGGATTCTGGGAACAGTTATAAAGACAGCTGATCGATGTGAAACTTAGAGGTCTTACCTGTTTCTACGCGCCATAAATGTAGCAAAGGCAAGAAGGTGTGCAATATGTACATCTCTTGGGATAACTATTGCGTCACACGGCTCTACGACACAGATGCACACCACGGTGATTGCGGCGCTTCCCTCCATTTGCCCATTAATGCAAATATTGTGATTTAATTGCAAGTAAAATACATCTCGTCTCGCTCTTACTAGCACCAACAAAAGCAAATGTTTCCCTTTTTGCTCGGATATCAAGTCTTGTCAGCTGTTCGAAATGCGTGCGCTTAACCCAAGATGAGTTGGGAAGTAGACAAATTGAACTCGTTTCAAGTCAAGGGATATCGCCCAACGAAGGTAGACTGCACAAGCTTGATTGTCACTTACAAACCTACCGATATACTTATTTACTTCCTCTGTCCTGTGTGAGAATTGTTCAATTTTCAAAGTTGTTCTTTTGGTGCACATTTTCTTGTATTTTTTGTTGTTGTGCGTTTGAAAAATCAAACCACGTCGTTGGTTTTTTTTTATTTTTGGTTTGTTGCTGGGGACTCTATCCAGCTCAGTTCGCTGGGTGCGCATGTGAAGTGCGTTACTTTTCCCACACAGCGAAACTTATCAATCCTGCAGTGGCGCTCCAAACGGTTTCCGTTGACAATTTATCCATAAAGACAAGCGACAAAATATTACAAACATGTTTTGTAAGTTTAAAAAGAGGGCTAATTCTTTCATCAAACGTTTTCGCGAAGTATTTACAAAATTTTACCAGCCGCTTTTGTGTCGGAAAACATGAAATATTTGTGTCAAAATAGCAAAAATTCGTGTCACTCATTGACTTTCCTTTTGCAAGAGAAAGGTACGAGAACTCCTGCATTGCTGTTTCCCCTTTCTTTAGTAGATTTCCTAATTTGTTTTTCTTACATAAAGGGTGATGCGAAAGGTTTTTTCAGATTTCTTTTTGTTGAGATTACGTTGAATGCTTGGAGTTAGTGATAATTAAGATGTCTGCAGAAAAGTCGACTAGCTCAGAACCAGGCCTGTTAAATTTGATTAGTTATTAGTAATCAATTAATTCGACGGTTTTTTTTTATTGGTAATGATTATTTTAATTGTTTTTCATGAAAAGGCAATTAGTAATTGATTACGATAGAAAAAAATAAAATAAAATAAAAAGAAATCAAAAATAATCAAAAAAAGTTTTTTTTTTATTACTTTTGATTATTTTGCGTTTTTTCTTTTTGATTTTTTTTGATTATTTTTAATTTTTTTGTCAGTATTGTTGATGTACAAGAATACTCAAAAAAAATAAAAAAAATAAAAACTTTCAAAAATTAAAAGTAATCAAAACCAATAATTAATTAATAATCGTAAAATATCATGTTAATCATTAAAAATGTAAAGTAATTGGTAATCAATCATTAATGGAAAATTTCACGGTAATTATTACGAGTAGTAATCATTATTTAACAGGTCTGCTCAGAACTTACTTAGGACTGAAGCACTTGCGACATTACTATTTCAAGCCAATACCCAAGCAATGCTTTTAATTTAGTTTTGGCACCTCGTTCTTAACAAGTTTACATTCGGGCAGCTTTAAGATAGCTTTGCTTTGGCTAGTTCTCAGCCACCTCCATTTCGGACAGTCTAGTGGTCGTTCTGGTTGTAGATGGACGATTACGGATATCCGATACATCAAAGTCTCTTTTAACTATCGCGTTCGTAACTGGTATAGAACGATTGACGAAGTGTGAAGCTCAAGACTGTCGTTTTTGGAGACTGGTTCACAATTTTACTGCAGGGAAGTAGAGTCTGCTCTAGACACAAATCTTAAACTTTGTCTCCAAGCCAAATTTGCCAAGAGATGGCGGAAAATTGGTCCAGTATACATCGATTCTATTAATCTCTTATCTCACATGCCCTGATTTCTGGATTGCAATCATAAGCACTGTTCAAAGCAGCAGCCTAATTCTGGAAGGCGATAGCCGTCCCTTAAGGACGGAGGGAGAGGGTTTTTTTTATAATCTGGACTTTCTTTCACACTGCAGTAGGGATAGTTAATAACGGTTATAGTACCTGAGCGTTCGGGATTGATATCTGGCCAAGGACTTTAGCAAAAAAAAAAACAAAAACAAAAGTCCCCAAATTTTTCAGATGTTTTGCGTAGTGTAGATTCATACTGATCTGCTCTCCTAATTCACAACTAAGGGACTTAAACAAAATAGGGCACTAGTGTAGTTTACGAAAGGCTGTAAATCCCCCAGAAAAATTTTAGTATTTCGTCCCTGACACCAATATGACCATATCGCTTTGAAAACACCCGATAATATTTTAGGCGGAAGTAGTCGCTGCAAGCCTATGTACAGTGATAAATCTAAGTCCCATTGGCCTGCGCCATTTCTGGCTCTAAATTTACACACCAGACAAGTGGAGCTCGGAAAAGAAGAGACGTATAGGAGAGAGAAACACTGACAACAGACGATCTTACTGGGTAGGGCTAAACATTGGAATGCCAAGACTAGAGTGCATTTTCTGGATTTCTTGAAGGTGACCGGTTTGTATGACGGGCTATAAATAAAGGAAGAAAGGATAATAGGTTTTTATTATTCACAGCAGCTCCTACATGCTGAAGCGATCCCAAGTATTTTTCCGACTTTTTCACCTAAAACTCATAGACCTCCTGACTTCACTAAGCTTAAAAAATATATCTTAAGTGGTCAGTACTTCCATTTTTACTATTATTTTCTCCCTGTTTTAATATTTAATTTTTTTTTAACTTTCTAGATCTTAACAGATTTTAGGTACAATCCTAAACTGTTCTGCCTAGAACTAGTAAAAGTGTTGAAAACTAAAAACTCACTTAGATCAAGACTAAATTACTCTAGCCTCTAGACTCTACCTGCTGGTACTAGCACAACTGCCTCGGCACAGTTTTGTTTGAGCTTCTCGAGCTTTTGGGTCGACTCCTTTCGGTTTTCTGTTTCGCTTTACTATTGACGACTTCGCCTAGATATAATTCTTCAGGTTTCCAATGGTATTAAAATATCTAGTTTTATAAGTTATATCCCAAAAAGGTCCTTACCGCCAATCAATAAATTGATAAATTCATTGCTAAATCATCACCAGACCGTGTCTTGATAGAGTTGAAAATGTTGCTTCTGCAAGTTGTTCAGACCCCTTTCGCATCACCTTGTGCTTACATTTCGAACCTCAAAAATGGGGTAGAACGTGCCGTTCTGGCATGGTTGATCACTTGCCACTGTTGGTGACAGTACACTGAATAGACTATCCGGCCGGTGGTCAGTCAGTCAATCTAAGTTTGCAGTACAATGCGTCCGGTTCGACGGACATGACCACAAATAATGCGTTACAATGCTTTTAGGCAGCAAATTTGACATGTGCTGGCTCTACGATTGTCCACATTAGTCGTCGCCACCACCACCCCATCCCAAACAGGAGCGCAAGTTCAACACTAAGACGTTGATATGTTAATGTCCTGTAGGATTACAAAGTGAATTATTTCTTTATGTGTTGTAAGTGATTATTTTGCTTTTCATATTTTTTGTTTTTGTTGTGAAAAATGGTTTTTGTGCATGTAAAACATGAAAAATTATGGCTCGACGGAGAAGAAGGGTTTCTCACACAAAAGGAAAAGTTGGCATAGATTTTCGTTTATCTTTGTGTTGTTGTTGTTTTTTGGCTTTCTTTTTTTTTGTTTTTTGGTGACTGTGTTCCCAAACGGGAAAGTAACCACTATATAACGAGCAAGCGCGCATATCCGCTTAGGTCAAAGTTCACTTTTGTGTATTTGAATTTTGCACTTGAATGGAATTTAGATAAAGAAACTGTGCGTAATTAAGATGGAAATTTATGTTTTACCATTTATTTTGAAAACTTTGCTGGAATAAATTTAAAAAAGCAGGAAAAAAAAAGATGTTTAATTTTCTTAAGCCGCAATGAAAACCGGCAGCGCAATCTTAAAATTTGTATACCTTTCATGAACATGAGAAGAAGAAGAGATATACCCATCAAAAAGTATACCGAAATGATCAGGACGATGAGCTGAGTCGATTTAGCCATGTCCGTCTGTCTGTTTGTACGCAAACTAGTCCTCAGTTTTTGAGATATATTGATGAAATTTGGTATGGAGTCGCATTGCATGAGTTTAATCATTTGTGGGAAACAGCAAGATCGGACCTACATAACATATAGCTCCCATACAATCGATTGTTCCGATAAATGGGGCTTGGGCTATGTATCTTTAAATTATCAGTTTTGCAGAGTTTTTACTATTTGTGATAAGGATCGAACACTTAAAACCGTGATGCGTATTCATGAAAGGTACAAAGTCTTCGGCACAGTCGAAGACAGCCTTTTCCTTACTTGTTTTTTTTTGTATTGTTGGAGTATTGGTGTAAGAAGAATATTCTTTCGCTTTTAGTTTGTTTTCTGCCGACATTTATAAATTATCGAATTCTTTAAATTCTTATTCCAAAACTCTGCAATTTGCTGTGGGAAGGGAACTCCGTAACGAAATTTTGATGGTTTCAGTTCTGTGACTGAACTAAATCGGGTTAAATAAAAGAACGATTTTATTACGTTACCTGGTCGCTTGGATCGCTGAATTGCTAGCTGTCACTTTAGTTGTGGTGTCGTATGAGCCAGAAGTAGACAGAAATAGTCAGAGGTTACTTAATGTCAATCCCGTACTTTTTGGTGTTACTCTATCGCTTTCAGGAAATTAAAATTTTTGACTGTTATAGTAGTTTAATCAGAATAGTAGGCGATTGGACCTCTCTCTCAAAATTTCGAAAGTAAAAAAATTTAAGCCCAAAAGCAGATACCCCTTAAGGGTAATTTTGTTTTAGCTTACAGAAGTAACGAGTACCCTCAGAAGATATGCCAGTCGTATTTCAAATAATTCGCAAATAATTTTAAGAGAAAACCTCCGCAATAGGTATAAATCGTTACGAGATTCTGTGGATTCCTTCATTACTCCGATGGATCGATTAATAAAAATGGATTGAGGTAGTGCACTACTAAGCGAAGATCTGTTGTTGTTGTTGCTTTTAGCGAAGATCTACCTGAAATCCTTTCGGATTTACTCAACGCATGCTCCGCAGTTTCTTTCCAATTATCACAGTATCGGCATGATATGCTCAAATTGTTCATATGAATCTTTAGCTTATGATTACCTCTGAAAACCATATAATGAAGCTCTCGTTGAAGCAGCTGCATTGCAGACTTATATCTACGCACAGGCTCATAGAGGCTACCTCTGACAGAAAGATACTTGTTTGTTTCTAAAGCGGAATGGTCATGTTGATTCGGGGGCCAAATAATCTTACTGCAAACCCTTCTGAGGTTTTGGGCTCGTCCATATACCACACTAGTACCTTATTCTGATAGAACCACTTAACTTTTAATGCGTTCCAGGTGACTTTGTCTTCTAGTTCTATCTTAGATCTATTCTCTAGACTGATAAACTCAGCTATGTTGTCGTCTACTAAACAAATTTGTAAACGCGAATAATCCTAGCATATGAATCATTGACATGCCTTATGAAACCAACTCCAATATTTTCGCGGTCCGAAAGCCGTGACAAATCTGCAATGAGCACACCAAAGACAGAGTAAAATGTTGTGGTATGCTAGGTCCGTGTGCTCTGTCTCCTAGGTATTATTAGGGTTGCTTCGCTACTCTTATATATTTCGTATAGTTTGGATAGAAGTTTTCTATTTCTAAATTGAGACTCGAAAATTTCAGTTATTATTCCGAATTACGATTTCACAAGCAAAATTTTATGAGCCAAAAGTAGTCACAAACACTCTTAAATAGTTAGAGATTGCTGGAAATCCAGCTCGTGCTCCATTCTCTTATCACTGAGAGCACATATGTAGAAGAGAGTAACGGTCTGGTTGAAGTTAGTCAGCATTTTATTTGGTAGGTAAGCAACCTAGTTCTGTCAATTATACTGCTGGTTACGTTAACCAGGTAGTGAGAAAAAGTTCTACCCCTGCCAAAAGTTACCAGTTTAAGTCAGAAGGAATGAGATCTTAAGCAAGTACTGTTTATTTAAAAAAGTTTTATTGCAATCTTAGATACTTTTTTCATTCTTTCTACCACTTTTATTAACAAATAAATCAATGGATTTAAAACGATGATTTCAAACCAACAGCTATCTACGAACGCGAAATCAGCTGATCCCACACGACTTCTTTCGTGTTACTCTTATACAAGGCGGCGCTGTCAAAGTAAAAGTAATCCGTGATTTCTAAATACATCGAAAATACGCATATAGGAGTGTAGAAATAATTAGGGTAACCTCTTATTAAGGAGCTGCATAAAGTGAACCAACAGAAATCAAAAAATCCTTTGCCACTGCTACTAAGGCTGAAATAAAAAGGATAGACGAATTGCAGGGGACATAAACACAACGTCATTCTTATAGATAATAATGATTGCATTGTGATTTTGGGTTTAAATTCACACTACTGCACATACTGAAATAATGTTTTATTTATAAGATGATGCAAGGTGTATATAGAGTGACTCAAATGGGTTTGAGTTGATAGAAAATAAATAGAGTAGGGCTTTATGAAGCCGGTTATCATACATCGAGTTTATCGACATCATATTGGGAGCCGAATTGACTATTTTTGAATATGTTATAAGACGACTAAAGGACTGAACTCTCTCGACGGAGTGAGGCGGAGAAGGGGTATGTCACAGAGAGGTCGCCTTCTCTAGGTTGTGAACTTGAACGACCAGTAATGGAATCTGTAGTACATGTGTTTTCAATTGGGCTCACGAAAAGCAAGTGCTTCCGAACTCTACTAGACAGCAAGCCGTCATGGCAGCTTAGTGTAGACTAAAATGCTAAGAAGTTTTCGGGTGCCCTGTACTGCTGTCAGTGTCTCCTAGGTGAACGTTGCTATTAAGGAGGTAGTGTATGGGATGCTATACAGCGCTTCCACAGGCAGGGAGCGCTGACGTTCTGACATCAGTCACGGTATTGGGAATGGCTGACCTCAGGCACAGCATATTCGGATTTATTTAAAACTAAACTGGTTGCCGGGGCATAGAGGTTGGGTTAGGTGGCAAGGGCTGGGATGAACAATAGGAAGAAGCAATCAGCCCGATACTCAGGCAGCAAACAGGTCTGTTATCTATAAGGCCTCAACCAACTTCCATGCATAAGGTCGAAATACTTCGTGGAGTCAATGAATTTTGCTAACGCCTTTATTTCCATTTTTTTCCTAGAGGAACGGTTGACCGAGAATAGCCTGCTGCTGAACGCCGGACATTCACATAGCAGGTGCTGAACGCTCTGCTCCTCTTCAATACACCTGCAGCTGCGACAGAAGTCATTGGGACATAGATACTTACCAGGAAGTTGGCACATAAATTTCTTAGCCTGAGTGGGCACTTGCGGGCTACACATTTGTGGTTATATGGACTTTCGCAATCGCATGACCACTTATAGTCCGCTTTGAATAGCTGGGCTTTGAGTAAGCAGTCAGTTGGTGGGCTGACACATGCGCAATTGACACTTGTCTGCGTCCTTTTGGCCGGATGTAGGCTCATCTCCTAATGTTGACATGGCACTGATCGATGGGAATCCATGCGGTGCGGACGATAACTAGGTGGAATCATTACTCAACTCGTGTTTAGCTGTCCGGACAAGGCGGATATATTTCAGCGTGTATGTGCTCGAATATCTGCCAGAAATATTCAGTGCCCGAGCTTTAAATCTACCTCCAGAAACACCTTAAAAATCATTCTAAGACACACGAGAACATCCTTATTGCATCACCCTTTATATTGGTAAATACGAATATATGTATTTAGGTTCCGCATTCCTTTTTCTATTACATGAATGGGTACATGAGAAGGTGTGTCTGTCGTTGTTCATAACAACTACAGAGCATACGCTCCCATACACCCTAACATACCAACAAACTAATTCACAAATAACATCCAATTACAAGCAACAACAAAAAAGTATTTCAAATCAAATGGAAATTCATTATAACAGCCAAAAGTAAATCAGGACGTGGCGCAATTAGAACAAATCCAGGAAAAGCGGTGCAAGTGCGCATGGGCGAGTATGCGAGTGTGTGTGTGCACTGTCAAGAGTACAGGAGACAGGTTCATACATACCTGGCTGATTGACTAGCGGTTGCGCTGCTTTTTATGTGTTTTCCCCAATCTTGCGATGATCAGCTGAGCCCTCTCAAATGATTTCTTTTCAAATCATTTTCAAATGAAATCAAATAAAACAAGCAAGCTGTTGAATGAAATTGCGTCTTGAGCTCGATTTGCTAGCCTGGGAATCAAAATTATTTTGCGCCCTCGCTCTAAAAATAAGGTCAGCAATTTTTTATGGAGTGAGGGTACATTTCCACAATTTTATTGATGGCAAAAAAATGATTGTAAAATACAATGCGCAAGGCGAAGCGCATGAATTGTGAAAGGAGATAAAAATTCCTGGCCCTAACGATAAAAAGTCAACGATTTCCTTTCCCATAAAAACAAATTAATAACAATTTTTATATTGAATGTCCCTTTTCCTCGTTTAATGAAATGACTATACGGTTTTTTTTTTGCATCAAAATATAATAAAACTATTGCTGTTATTAAGTATTTATGTAGGTCTGAATTTGTTTGGCAGTTTTTTGTTATCAATATTAGACAACCATAAAACAAAAACTGAAAGAGCGCCAAACTAAATCGCACACACAACTAAATGCATGGATTCGAAGAGCGCGGTATAATGGTTTTTGATTTGATTTTCAGGAAGGATCACCACTACTTTTAGACAATATCACACATTAATTGTTCAACTGCTATGTATACCAAGTTGGTCCCATAATAGTTCTTACAAGTGTTTGTGGGCTCCTTTTGGCGCCCAGCGACGTATAAACTATGTGCTGCATACTACCCAACTAACACGAAAGTAACAGAAACAGAACAGACGACAAACTTCAAGTGAGTGAATTTTGCGAAGTCGTTATCGAATTTGCTACTTTTGCGTAAAAGTAAATTTGTTTGCATAATCTTTGGTAGTTGAGTTGTAACAATAACCACCAGTGGGGACTTTGAAATTATGTGGTTAACAGCTACCCATACCGGTATTAAGGAAGACGTAAATACCTTAACGCACACTATGCAAGGTTTATGTCTTTAAGGCTGTGAAGTTAATAATGCCATATTCAAAAAGGTTGAAACGAAGAAGGAAATATAAATACATCTTAAAAAATTAAGTAAATATACATATATAGGTCAACAGCCCTGTTGTTTGTTCGAGCATTTAAACGATTCTGACCTTTTAACGTAGGGCGCCACCTGAAGCATCGCAGATCGCCCTCCACTTGGTCTTTCTTCAATTCGCATCACATGCTCAAGCCAAAGTAGCCGCTGGATTTTAATTCGATGGACTATGTCGATGTCTGTGTAGAGCTCATGTGTAGAGGCTTGAATACTCCAAGGGTCGACTCATAAATGGCTATAATCGTTCGTGCTTCTGCTCCATATTGCTTGCAGACAGTTTTTTTTTGTTCGTCGAGAAAGGATTTTACTTCTCAATTGCCTACAGACAAAAATAAAAATAGACAAACGATTATTCGCCGCCCCCCACACTTCTCTTTAATTAATATATTAATTTTACCGATAAGTTTTGGGGAAAACTTCATTAAAAACGTCACGACTGCACAAATCCGATTTTTTTGAAGTGCGGAGTCGATATAAGCTGAGTCAATTCGTATAGAAACTGATAAGAACGGAGAGGAAGCCAATAAGAATGGCGAAGATAAGTCAGACCAGCGATGAACTTGATATTCCCCCAAATCATGCGGAAAAAGATACTGCTTTGAGTGATCCTTCAAATCATATAAATCAAAGTGATCACGAAGAACATAAAAATAGTCCAAGCACAAGTCTTACAATTTCTACGGGCAGTTTGTTCATTTAAGTCGATAATTCGGTTTGGTTGCTCTTCTTATTCGATGCTCTTCGGTTATCAGTAATCTTATAGCAATCAACATTATGAGAAACAATGCAACGGAACCAATGTTTTGAGACTTTCATACTGGGGAAATCGGTGAAGATTGAATTCGGATGAAGCAAAGCGAAGATTTCTGATTGAAATTTTGGATAAAATCTATATATATAAAAGAAAGTGACGTTAGTTCCAAAGCTCATAACTCTAATTTAGATTGTTCTCTGACCAGAATAGGAGAATACCCAATAAACTTTCCGACAAATTCCTGAAAAAAAAAATTTATTTTCCCGTACATTTTGTATGGTGCGAATTTTTATAATTTTTATTTTTTTTTTTTGTTAGAAAAGCTCAATAATGGATCTATCGATGGGAAGTGGAATTGTGTGTGTGTGAAATAGTTACATCTATAGGGATAGGGATAGGAATGGGGATAGGGATAGGGATAGTGATAGCGATAATGATAGGGATAAGAAAAGCCAATATTTCGAGATCCATTCAGATAAATATCTGGGCAGGACAAAGTCTCTAGTTTTATATAAAATTTGAAGAAGCTCGATGGCCGTTTTGGCCATCTTTAACTTTAAAAAGATAATAGAACCTCCCAGAGATTTTAACGGACTTGAGTAAAAAAACTGAAGGAAAATGCAAGAAACTTGCCTGCCTTTATCAAAATAACTGGGACAGCGAAGACTTGTTCACCGATATTTTAGACGTCCAACTTTAACTGCAAATAAAAAAAGTAAAACCAAGACGAAATTGGATTTTTGCCTGAACAAGTTTTTTTTTACATTTTATCAGGTTTTACTAAAATGGCAACGTAATCTATTTCATAGGGTTAAAGCTCAATTTGACTGTAATACAACGAATTTTGTGTAAAAAAATGTTGTACCATTTCTCAATTTTGAGGAATAGCGAAACACGTTTTGCCGCTTCCAAATCGTTGCCCCCGGGGAGAATGCCCACCTTCCCATCCCCTAAGTATACCACTGTGAATATTAATATATTACATGCCAATGACTAGTGACAAATTACATTTAAGTCACAAAACTAGTCGAAGCCGCTTTCCCGCTACCAAATGTGATAGTTGGGTTATATTCAAGTACTTGTATATTGCAATTTTTCTATCACCTAAAGCTAAATAGCACGAACAATAGTCAACATTCCTGTTCAGTTCACATTGCCGCCATTCTCACGTATTGTTTTGCTCAAGTATTGCTCTTTGTTTGCTTTCTTTTATTTTGTATTCATAAAAACTAGGTTGTATGTTATCTATTCATTAGTCAACATTTAATACAAATTGTTGCCAAATTGTTTATGTTCATTTATCACTTTTAACGATTTATTTATTTTTATTTTATTGCCGATTGCGCTAGAGTTCACCATTGTTTTGCTGTTTCAAAGAATTTTTTGTCCTTTTTAGCGTTGAATGCACAATTTAAAAATTTTTTTTTTTTTTAATGACTGGCCTACTATTAGCAATGAAAGTTCTGCAACGCAGTTTGCCAAAATCTTTAAAAGGCTTCCTAGTGGGTATTTTAGACTACCTCCCGTCGAAATTTCTCTATGAAAAGAACTTTTAAGTGAGTTTCCAAGGAGAAGAAAATGGAGAGGAGACAAAGTATGTGAGAAGTGGGTAATCTCACTCTTCAACTATGGGTCCAAAAAATGTTGCGGTGTCGGAGCAGGCAATTTCTCCTAGTAACTTAAGGTCGCAATTTCCGTACGTCTTCCAAACTTGGCTATTCTCGTTCAAGCAGTGGTACAAGGAATCGAAACAACCCCACCTGTTCTATTAGTGGGTGAGAGGTATGCAAGCAACGTAGAGCTAAATTCTCCATAAATATCCGCAAACAAGTTAAGAGCCGCAAGAAGAGGCGACTTGAGGCAGTTTCGCAGCTATGAAAGCCCTATGAGTTTCTAGCAATAGATATTTGTTGATCGTAATGAGAAATCGAATAAACCAACAAAATCATCTGTTGCGAAATTTTCAGAAATCCAGAAGCAGTTACAGTATTACACTAGGAGGCGGCGAAAATGGGGATCCCTTTCAAATATCTGTCCTAATGGGTGGAAAGGGTACCGTCTTTCATTTTATCTGTGAATCCAGCTTCAGCTACTAACAGATATATCAACGGTTGTAAATGGAGTTAAGAGGTTTGTTGTTGAAACCAAATATTTTGATCTAAACCTCAATAAAAGAACAAGATCTTTTAAGGATGAAGTCAAGTATCTCGTGCGGTTATTGATCTGCCTCTCTGCACCTATCCATCTCCCTCTCTCTCTCTTTGTCCCTTTCCCTACTCCTCTACTACATCTCCATCTATCTCACACTCTCCCACTCCCTCTTTCTGCCTTCCTCTCCCACCCCGACTACATCTCCATCTATCTCACACTCTCCCACTCCCTCTATTTATGTCTTTTCCTCTCTCCGGCAATCAAAGCTTATAAAGCCTTTCATTGTTTTCGTTGTTACTGCACCTCCTTCAATTTGTTCAACGGAAATTGTATTCATTTTTCCCTAATCCGTATTTGAGATAAGATTGTCAAGCAACAGAAGTAAGCAGACTTTTTCAGAAACATATCTTAGACGGAAGTGCATATTTGTAATATTTGTTTGACAACTACCAGACAGATATGCTTAAACTAAAGCAGGGTAATGCCAAATGTACTTAGCTGTCGACAGGCGTATTTGAAAAACATGTATACGAGTATACTATAGCTGCATGCACGTCCTGCACCATCTGAAAAGAGGCATAACTGTAAATTTAAGACTACAGAATAAAAGTATTCAGAAATTTGATAATTATCATCAGCCCTATCCCACGCTCAATATAAATTCAAGAATTGGTTCCCACAAGGAACTAGCTTAGCTCAAGGTTAGTTCTTGGTTAGTCGAGTTTTCTGTAGTGTAACTTTCGAGCTATGAGTCTTCTAGAGTTGGTGCGCCATATGTAACAAAATGCAACAGAGTTTAGATAAACGGCTTCACCAATGCAGCCAATGAATTTCTTATCTCTAGCACCTTACTGAAGATAGCTGAAAAAGTGTCGCGTGTTGGTAGTAGATGATAATAATATATACAAATATTTTGTACAGAAAAGAGTATTGCAAATCAGTGTGAAAACTTCTCATGCAGCCGCCCGGCATGAATGAAATTTTTTTTTTTAAAGGATTGCAAAATTTTTTAAGTGAATGTATGTATGTGAATGCATTTATACCCGGTAGTAGAAATTGATGCAAAAGGCCCGTTGCGGTATTGGTGAATATAAATTGTAGTAAAACAGTCTTGGCGGCCGCTGTGGTGTGAAGGTAGTGTTGCCGGCCTACCACACCGAAGGTCCATGGTTCGAGCCTTGGTACAGGTAACATCAAAAGTGATTTGAAAAAAGTTTTTCAAAACGGGGTCGCCCCTCGGCAGTGGTTTGGCAAACTCTCCGAGTGTATTTCTGCCATGACAGGCTTCTCAGCAAAAATTCGTCTCCTTTGTAGATGCCGTTCGGAGTCGGCAAAAAACTGTAGGTCCCACCAATTTGTAGGGAAAATTCAAATCGGCAGACCACAGATTGGAAGAGAAGCTTGGCACAAAAATCTCTTAGGAGGTTTATGATGAATACCTGTTGTATATCGCGCCATAGAGAGAGAAAACAGTCTCAAAGCTATACACTGCGGATCTCGCTCTGCACGGATTACAAACTCTATAGCTAACCGCTCCATAGCTAACAGCTATTTTAATGCTTACGAAATTTTTTCTACAACTTTATCCGGCAGAATATCAAAAGGATATAAAAGTCGACAAATAATTTATTTATAAAAAGAATGTTGTTACAACACTATAATTAGGAGGTAAAACACACGTTCAATTATCGGATAATTATAATCAGTCATCCAGAACTAGAACTACCACTAAACTACACGAATTGAAATGCATTGCTTGAGTACTGAGCTAGAACCAGTACTGTCGTTTAATAGCTCCAGAATAAGTATATACTGTAGAGAAAATATCTAGTTTTGAACAGTTTATATTTATCCCCTGATTCGGTGTTCTTGAGAAATTGTCAGTATTGATAAATAGTAAAAAAAAATTAGGTTTTTATCTAGAATTTTGAATTCTGCGTCAAAAATAAGATCATTTCAAGTATTCATGGAACGAGCTCAAGGCCAAGAATAATAATTTTTCACTTTTCAATTTTAATGAAAATTATTATTGTTTTTTTGTTTTTTTAATAATAATTTTGAATTAATTATTAAAAGTTGTTTAATTGAATACAGAGGAAAAATTTTTAGAGATAACCGCCATAACTTGTCTTATAGATCCATTTCGGAAGATGCTAGGCTTCTTCATCAGAGAAATTTTGGAACGCATTGCTAACCGCTCGTTTCATGAATACTTGAAAGTGAAAAAAAATCAACAAAAATTAACAAAGCCGAGAGCACGCGATAAGGCAGTTCTGCCGATAAAACAGATCTGTCAAAAAATCCATCATGATCACACTACTAACTGTCAGATGGCAAAAGTGGTTCATGCATATGTTACTCTGTTCAATTAAAAAAACTTTTAATAATTAATTAAAAAATTATTATTAAAAAATAAAAAAACAATAGTAGTTTTCATAAAAATTTAAAAGTGAAAAATTATTATTGTTGGCCTTGAGCTCGTTTCATGAATACTTGAAAATGTACAGGCCGTAAAATCAACAAAAACTGTTGGTACAAAAAAGCAAGATTATTTTATTTATTTGTTAATTTCCAAATATAATACAGAATAAACACACATTTAAATTAAATTATTTGAAAAATAAAAAATTAGAATATTTTAAAATAAATTAAATAAACCAATAAAATTATCTTAAAAAGTAATAAAACAAAAAAAATAATAAAATTGCATTATGTAAAGGCCGAATTAGCCTAGACTTAGACTTAACTTGACTTGAAAACCCTACATCTAACAAATGAACAGCAGGTGTACATAGTTACCTAGAAAATAGCTTAACTTTGAAACTTGGAAAACTACAGATTTTTGATTTCCAAGTTAAGTTTCTAAGTTCAAAGAAAGACTTGAGAGAACTCTGCTACCATATAACTTTATTCAATATTTTTAATGAAATTCCTTCATATATTGAATATCATACAAAATTTTTGGATAAATGAAATTTATATTTTGTATTAGGAAGCCATACGTCATATAAAAAAAATTTGAAAAAGATGACATGTTGAATAATTGACTCTCAGTTCTTTAGTAAACTAAGTCGAGTCAAGTTTTTCTATGTCTAGACTAATTAGGCCATAAGTTTCACTCGGAAAAGTGTATTTGTATGCGACATCTTTGAAGCCACCTTTGTTCAAATTGCTTTTCATACTAGGAGGTATTGAGTTCCAAACTCTTACAGCATTAATGATGAAATTCTTGTAGAGTTCTTACATTACAGTATCCCGATTTTGGAAAGAAAGCTTTTCACATATTGTCATCAAGCAAAGAGTCAGCGCAGTTGCGTCTTGGCAACCACGCCACGGTTGGCAGCAATAGTTTCGAAAGGACTTCGTTTACCTGGGAACCAGCATTAACACTAACAATAATGTTAGGCTAGAAATCCAACGAAGAATCACACTCCCAAACAAGTGCTACTTCGGACTGAGTAGGCAATTGAGATGTAAAATCCTCTCTCGAAGCACAAAAATTACACTTTATAAGCCAGTTATCGTAACGGTCCGGGTTTATTTTGCAGAAACTTAGAGACTGACAAGGTCTGATGAGGCGGCTCTGGGAGTACTCGAGAGAAAATTTGGCGTTGGCGACGGCGAGTACGGAAGAAGATTCAATGACGAGTTGTATGAGTTATATGCAGACACTGACATAGGACAACGAATTAAAACCCATCGGCTTCATTGGCTAGGACATGTTGTGCGAATGAAGATGCTGCGGCCCAATAGGTATTCTTATCGGCACCTGTCGGTGGAAGCAGAGGAAGTGGGAGACTATCACTATGACGGAAGGACCATTTGCGATACCGTAGCGTTTCCAATTGGCGTCAGTTGGCAGAAAGAAGAAACAATTGACGAGCTATGTTGGATAGCAAAAACCGTTTAGACGGTTAAGCGCCATTTAAAGAAGAGGAAGAATTGTTAAGAGTAGAAAACAGTAGTAATAATAATTCCCAAACGGATTACCCACCATTTCCCGCCCAACCTGTAATTAAGATTACAAATTACTATATATTTATAATCGCGGTTGAAACATAACAAATTTCATTTCAAGTAAAAACTCAATTGAAACAAGAAATGTTTCATTCAATAAAGGACCTTTTAAGGTTTTTTTTTTTCAAATAGTTTTAATTCAAAATCTCTACTTATGACTACACAACTGATCTCTTTTGAACTAGTGAAAATCCAGCTGTTATCGTACTAGCTATTATTCCACGCTTCAGATTTGGTTATGAACCAAACAAATTTCGCACTAGTTGCTGAGTTCCCTGCAGGGTGTTTTCATTCATTCATTCACACATTTTTGTATGTAAAATAAAATGTTTGTTTGTATAGCTCAATTAAGTATTTGCGCATGTCCAAATGCAATTGTCTGATAAGAATTGTTGAAGTAAATTTATGAATGAACACATTTGACTTGATTTTTTTATTGCATTTTCTTATGCAAGCATCGGCGTTTATTTGTGAATGCATACAGACATGTTGCTAAGCATATCTTGTTTATTTTTTATTTTTTTTGTTTTTTGTATGCAAACAAAAGCAAAAAAATTTTAAAGAAATCCACTAAAAATCTCGTTTCACTGCACTTATTTATGGCTTATCAGTCGAGTTCGTGAGCGCTTAACGGCGACCTTGGTATCCAGTTTTTTCTCTTTTCGTTTATTCGTTATGCCGGCGTACCAATACATATGCATGTACATATATATCCTTAAAATGTGAATGAATATTTTTTTCGCCACTTTTCGATTAAGTCGGCTATTATTAGCTTTGCAATTCGTTTGGTCTTATCATTTATCGGAAGCGGCGGAAATATTTAATAGCACTTCCCCCTCTCATACTTTGTCCAATTCGTGGTTGAATCTACACAGTACATATCGGTATAGAGCACGTGCTATAAACCTTTTAGGTGTTTGAATTTTGCAGAATTTGCAACCGATAAGCAGCTCAAGATTTATTATATAGACTACATATATATGCTCGTACTAGACCGTGCCAAAGAAATGTTTTTGTCTAAATTAGGAAAAAATTCTGTAGAATTTTCAGACCATAATATTAACTTTTAGTCTGTAAATTTTCAAACTAAGACAATCAATTTTTACAATCCCAAATGGAAGTTCAGTAATTGACAAAACATTTAAAGTCTATTAATTGCACTCCACCTTTATATTTTCAAATCTCAGAAACTGATTACAATTGGTATGATTAAAATTTCAAAACTAAAACTCCCAGATACTTTCTTTGTTTAAGGATATATTTGCTGCTGTTCTTTGGTATTAAGGTAGTCTTTCAAATTTTGAATTTTTTTTTTTTGTAATCACTTATAATTAATTTTTTTTAAATGAACATGAAATGATGTTTGTTCCCCGCCGAAGCGACGTTTTTAATGAATTTTGGGACATTTCTGGAATTGTAGGTACGTAATAAAAAGAGAACGACAGAGCTTCGCCTTCCAATCGGCTTCGGCAAAAAAAAAACCGAATTTTTGTCGAACGTTTGTACTTAAATTCTTATTAACATAGACAGTTTATGAAGGGCCGTTTTCGGATGTAAGCTTTAAAATTTACTTGACCGATGAACACAAATTTGGTTCACAAACAAATTTTTTATTAGACAAATAAATTTAAATTATACATGAGAAAACCAACTTTAGCTTAGTTTTAAAATATTCCAGAATTAAATACTTGTCTAAATGAAAATTTCTTACCAAGAAATTGCAATATTTTCGATTTTTCGTGTCAAAGTCAACCTTTTCTGTTGAAAAAATTGATTTGAAATATTGTCTGATCCTCCTTCGAGTGTGTCTAGTGAACAATTGGTGAGTGATGCCAGGCAACTTTACACCGATAGGCGAAATCGGCTGCAATGTGAAAATGCCAATAACCTATTGTTTTTGCATTATAATATACATTTTTATTTGACTTCATAAACATGTGAATGTTTATGCTATGAACTGAAATGAATGTGGTTTAAATCAACGTAACTTTTTTATAAAAATACTAAAAGCATTACAGCAAAAAATTCATTGATTATTTATAATTATAAAAAATTTAAAGTTCTGAATGAAAATTTTCTTCAGCTGAACAGTTTCAAAGTAATCAAGTTTAAAACATTGGTATGATGCGGTTTCACGTTATTACTTTGGAAATTTGTCAAAACCTTTCGGGGCCAATGTAGAAAAAGGATAAGCACAAATTCTCAAAGGAAACTCTTTGGCTTAAAAAACTGGTGTCAAAACATTTTTCGATATCAAAACAAGTATATTCAGATCCTGAAAAGGCTAAGCCGGCAATGATAGACCCCTAAGCATTATTAGCCGATTTTTGTATTGTAATTTGAAATTTCCTTTCAAAATCAAATGTGAGCTTGTCGCGTGCAAGATAGCAACCAAAATTATGAGCGCTTACAATTGGTTCTGCTGGTATATTTTTTGTTGCTTTATATTCAAAAATGCTTTTAAGCAAGCAGGAAAACGTGTTTCTAGCATCAAAATGACCATAAGAAACTCCCAATATTAAGGTCTGCAACTTTTACAGTATTTGTTTTTGCCAATAAAAACTTCAATACCATTAAAAATAACATTTTTTTTGCCCAGTCTAATACATACATATAAGTTGTTTGTGTTGTTTTATGGGTACTCAACGCAAAACTATTTGCATTAACGGTTAAAATAAATATTTGCGCAAACAATATGTGTTTAAATAAAAAAACCATAAATTTACGCTCATCATTTTGGCATAATGAGGCAGCTGCTTTCAGGGAGTCAACAAATTTGTCAAGAAAATAAGTCATTCTCAAGACACATTGCACGTGCGAAAGCTGATCTAATTAACTTTGTAGGCTTATAATTTTGAAAAAAAAAAACAAAAAAAAAATATAGTTACATGCCACAATTTCTAAATCTTGTCAATGGGTTTCATTGATTTAAAACTTAGAAATAATGCAAACAAAATTACAAAAGCTATAGAGTGCTCATCCCATAAAAGCTAATCATTTTTGTATGAGTGCCCTTCTCAGAAATAATTTAGATTGACATCTAATCGCAAGCAAAAAAATCAAGTAAATTATGTAGAGCTATATGTACATAGTAACATAATTACATATACATACATATGTATATATCAGATGTATCTACATAATAGGACACTCAAACCCGTTTTCAGAATACCGACAACTTTTAAATGTGCCGAAATGCAAGGACTATAACTCCGGGATCCAGGGGAAATCTCTTGAAATATTGTAGCAAGGAAAAATTTTGACTTCCTTAAAGTTTTTTTATAGTTTGAAGGGCCCTTTGAACAGTGTGAGTTTCTCTTTGATCAAATGCCAACTGTTGACAAGCAATTGGACTAATATTTACCGGGTTTTATTCGTCAATTCGATACTAGATACGATTTTTTTCAGCTTGCTTAGAAGCATTTTTGAAGGGAAAACAACAAAAAAATAAACAATTATAAAAATTTATAAGCGTTCACAATTTTGGCTGCTATCTTGCAAGCGACAAGTTCACTTTCGATTTTCATAACAAATTTCAAGTCGCTAAAAGCTTACGGAAAAAAACCGCTATTAATGTTTAAGCCACAGCTGGACTCTGTATTGTTCCTTAAATTCGTTTCATTATTTTATTCATAATTCGCTAAGTTCTTACGAAAGAATCGATTATTGATCATAAATCTAAAGTAACTTCCCTTATGAATATTTCGAATTTGAAGAGAGGTTTTTGGCCTATTTTATGCATGTTCCTGGAATCATCATGTTATGCAGGCCCGACGATTGTTCTGAATTTGATGTGCCGTTTAAGGCAAAAAATCGGGCTCGAATACACTATTTCTTCCTTATAAGTAAAATTCCAAAACTAATATTTGTTGAAGCTCGCATATTCATTTGTTCCGTCATTATTTATTTGAGCGATATGTTGTCCCAACAAGCGCGGTTCTCACGCAACCCCAACGCATCGGCCATAAATGTTGCTCGCATACTTGTAGGTAATTATGAGGGTCAAAAGCATCAATCGAAATAAAAATTACAAAAATTAATTTAAAAGAAGTTCCATCATTTTAACATCTTTCCTACAAATATTAGCATCAATTTAAACTCGAAAGCAGCCGAAAGAGATTTCTAACATATGGTTGGCATACCCTTTCATATTCATTTCATATAAAACATTTGGTACGTTTAACTCGACTTGGAAATGTTGTTCAACAAAACAGCGAGAATAAGCCCGAGCTCATGAGAAGTCCGTGTTGATTAATTTGTACATACAAACCATGTGTAGAGTGAAGTAGTTTTGTTTATTTAGGTGCTTGTGGAGTTGTAAAAGAAAATGGATAGCAGGCAAGTATTTGAATTGATCTTAGGGGGTACAGTACATAGCCTAGGTTGTGCGCAGTGTTTGGGACTTGCCGTGCGGAAACTTATATTCAAAAAGATAAATATAATAGCATTAGTTGGCAACCCTAAGTAGTTAACATGCCTAGAAATAATTTTGTTGATCTATGAAGTAAAATACATTTTATTTGATACCCATATTGGCCTAGATAACTTAGTTTAAAAGAAACACTCAAACAGGTGGCAACCTTGTAAAAATATTCTCAGTGGCAACACTTGAGTCGAAGAGTTTGAAATGTATCATATTACGTATCTCCCAAAGCTCATTTAAAAGGAGTTATTAATTTTCGAGATAATCTCGGATATACAAAAAGATAAATACGTATAATAGGATTAGGTGGCAACCCCAGGTGGTTAACATACCTACAAATATTTTTGTTGAAATGCGGCATAAAATTTCTTTTCGTATGATACCCACATTCGCAAATCTCACAGCATGAAAAATTTCCTAGGTAGAAATTCTAGGATTGTAGTACAGTATCTACATACCATCGGATTTGCAGTTTTCGAAACATATAAATATACAACAATATCTCATCGAAAGTTATAAGATAAGATCATAATATTTCCTATAAAAAATCGTCCAGGCCTTGGATAGGAACACCTTCAAATAGACTACGTTTTAAGGATACACGATTAGAATGGCAGAACACTTAATAGCAAGGGTTCCCTGGCATGGCTACTTTATGTCCTTATGGCTACTTTATGTCCTTATGACGGACATCACGCTTTCACAGCTGACATGAACACGTTTCGAGGCCCAAAAAACGATTCGATCAACCAGACAACGATTCACCGAAATTTCCTTTTATTGATATAAGCGAAAGTTAGCAAAAATCAAAGCAATGTCAAATTTATTTAAGTGCCATTAGAAAGTGAGATGTGAATGTATGTTGCAGTATTTCGATAATTCTATCGAACATTGGCTAATGACATAGTTGCATTTTTAAGCATTTGTTCGTTACTTTTTTTTAGAAGTTAGCAGAAAGTTCACCAAGGATGGTAAATATGACAAAATATGTTTTTATAACAAAAACATACATTTACAACTAAAATATGCGAAAATATTTTCTTGAAACACCATCACGCAATAGAACGGGAAAGAATATGATATTGCATATTTTTGATTGGCCTATTTATCATTATAAAATCAACAATTAAAAATATTTTCTTTACGATAACTCAATTTTTGGTCGAGGTCTGGCATTGGAAGATTTGTGGAATAAAAGCAATGGACACTTGGGAAGTCAAACGTAAATGATATGCATTTTTATACCTTTCTTGAACATGAAATGGTATTATAACCGATGTTTGTAAGTATGAAAAGAAGAAGAGATAGACCACCAATAAGTACACCAAAATGATCAGGACAATGAGCTGAGCCGATTTAGCCATGCCCGTCTTGGTTTGAACGCAAACTAGGGCGGGGGGCCGCCATTTTGTATAACATTAATTATTTGTCAGAACCAAATAAAACGCATAGCTCCCATACAATCGATTGTTTCGATAAATGGGTTTTGGGCTATAACTGTTGCAATTAAAAAGCTAGGAATGTAAAGTTTTGCAGGTTTGGTACATATTATATATGTAATGTGTGTAGTGAAAATCAGCCAGATCGGACCAACATAACATAAACATAGCTCCCATACAATCGATTGTTCCGATAAATGGGGTTTGGGATATGTATCTTTAAATTATCAGTTTTGCAGAGTTTATACGAATTGTAAGTAAGGATCGGACACTTAAAACCGTGATGCGTATTCATGAAAGGTATAAAGTCTTCGGCACAGTCGAACTTGCTCTTTTATATTCTATTACAACCCTTTTAAAAATCTTCTGTATAAAAGTGGGCGTGGCCCTTTGCCGATTTCGCATACGTTTCTCCCAAAAATTCCTTATAAAAAGTTTGATCTGTGTGATGAATGTTATGTTGTCTTCATTTGATTATTGATTTATGATTAACAATAATTGTAAAATCAACTAAATCAAAAGAGGCTGATGTCACGCCCTTTTTTGAAAAATCAATTAGGTGACTTAATTTTAATGCACACCCCACATTTATTCATTATAGGTAAGTGCATTGCATACCGAATAATGACTTTTTTGTATTTTCAAAAATATTCGATATGTTAAAAGTGGGCGTGGCTATTATCAGATTCCACAAAGGTCGAAAAGCGATGCGGAATGATTGTCATCCATCCTGTATACCAAATTTGAGCAAGATGTTTCAAAATTTTGCTCGAGTTATAGTGGTCACACAAGGACCGACGGACGATCATGGCTTAATCAACTTCCCCTTTCCTTCTGAACAGTTTGACTCTCATAAGTCAATATCTATCTCGGTTCGTCTATGCCGTTAGGCTAGCAAAACTAATATACCTTATGCGTAGCGCTACTAGGGATAATAAAGAAGAAAGATACTTCAACCAAAAATTTCGAGATTCCTGCGAAAATGTGGTTTCTGTTAATACCCTGAAATTTAATACGATTATTATTATACTGAAATAGTAGCCCTTACTAAATCACGCTGGGATACAGTACTTCTGTCTAGTATTGAATAAAAATCTTTAATTTCAGCTTTCAAACCGTGCACTAGTTTAAATTTCTTACCTAGTTCCTAAGAAAACTCATAGCCCCCTTATTGTCTATACACAATCTTCAGCCTACAAACAAACTAGCAAACGGTCCAGTGGCGGTCAAATTCAAACAAATTCCTAAACATAACATTCCAACTAACTACAAACTATTTAAAGTCAAAAAAAAGTCAAAAAGGCTAAAGAAAATAAAGAAAAAAGCAAAGGAACCTTCTAACTGATTAACTGAATGTTATAATCTTTGTTTACTTACAACTTAAACGCATAGACACACACACTCATACAAACACGCACACACTAACACATACATATGTAACCATTCAGAAGTAAACATTTTTCCGGACAATAAGGAAAATTTATGACTTTGTCAATATCGCGCCAAAGAGTCAAGAGAATATGGTAAATATAGGAAGGGAAAATCATTCTAGGAATTGTTCCAAGAACTACGATTCAGCATGTCCAAACCATTCCAACGGCATATCTTTACAGTGTTAGGTATGAAAGAATGTATGTAATATCGTTTAGAAGGTATAACTTTGTGGAGCTAGGAATGTGCACTTATCGGCTTGCTTCGAATTTCAAAGTGTTGAAAACTATTTATGCAACTCAGGCAGAGCCAACGTGTGACGAACAAAACGACCAAATAATTAAATGGCACAGCGAGCAAAAAAAAACTATGAATAACTATGGACACATGGACACACATTCCATAGGTCGGGTTGTATGTCGGCACTTGTAACTATAAACTTCCTTTAAAATATTTGTATGTGTGTATGTGTATAAGCAGCAAGTGCAGAATTCTAATTGCAATGTGACCACTGTGAGATATGCACTTATAAGTATTTATGTAAATTTCAAAAGGAAGTAACTAGCAATAGAAAAAGTGTCCATCTGTAGGCGCGTCAAGTAGGTAGAGAGGCCGGGCGGACTTCAAGTTCTAGGAAATTTGTTGCAAATAGCGCAGTGTAACACGCGCCTGGCAGAAATCAGCTGCACAAACTCTTTGGCGCAATTATGGAAATGACTTAATATTAGGCGATAGATATGTGTATATACATACAGTGGTGGCAAAAATAATAGAACTAAATCTGAAAATGGTTTTATTCGTAAAATGTATTTATTTACTTCTTTTATAATTTTCAATTACGCGAAGTTCAGTAAAGTAAAATCGTAATTTAAAAAATTGCCAACAAAATTTTTAAACTGTTTAGGAATCCACTTTCATAGAAGAATTTAATATTGTGCATGCGTTGTATAAAAGAAAATACTCAACAACCTCGACACCAAATAACTACAAAAATGCAGAGAAAATTGTGGGCTACTTCCAACTAGCACAATACGATGCTAAATTGAATGAGCTTCAAAATTGGGTACCAACAAAATTTTCTAAAAAAAAAGCTTATAATTTCGATGGCAATTTTTAAAACATTGATTAACTTTCCTGAACTTTTTGCTTACTTTCATTTCAGCGGTTTCTGAATGAAAATTATAAAAAAAATGGTAAGAAATATATATTACGAACAAAACCATTTTAAGTTTTGTGTCTATTTTTTTGCAGAAAAGGTACTGGGTTACTTCTAATTTTTATCGAAATATAGTATGCAGGTTCCTTGGCAGCCACACACCCACTTTCTATATATTGAACATTTGAGAAAATACAAAAAAGTTATCATTCAGTACGTAACACAGCTAAAAGGGGAATTTTTTTGTGTATGAAATATTATTAAGGCTTTAAATTTATTTTTTTGGGAAATATTTTAAAATGGGGGTGACATCGCCATTTTCTAAAAATGTTTATTTCACAGATATTATTAATCAAAAACCATTGAAGATATCATAAAAAAATTCTTCATAGAGATTAAACCTTTTAAGAAAAATGTTAGCGAGAAAAAATAATCAAATCGGCTAAGGGCCACGCCCACTTTTCTATACAAATTTCTGAAAGGATCATATGCGCATATAATACGCAATACCTCTTCAAAAAATAACTTTATATCAATTATATTTTATAAATATAAAGAAGAAATTAAAAAGAAAACAAGTAAGGACGGCGCTGTCTTCAGCTGTGCCGAAGGCTTTATACCTTTCATGAATACGTGCAAACTTAATACCCATTGTTTAAAGTTCTATAAAACTTTGTCAGCAATACATTTAATTTTCTTTTATTTTTTTTACGAAGTCTTTTAATATCCATAAGAAAATATCTCACCAAGTTTCAAGTTTTAATCTTTTAAAATGAGTGTGAAATGGCGATAATCCTCTTACCTGAACGATCGATCAAACAGACGGACGGACGGACAGACGGACATGGCTGTATCAACTCAGTTCATCGTCCTGATCAATTTGGTATACTTAATGGTGGGTCTATCTCTTATATTTCTAAACGTTACAAACATCGGACCAAAGTTAATATACCACTTCCCTTTTATGCTGGATTCCACACATTTTTCAATGTTGCTTTTATAAGGATAACTGTTTAGGTTGAAAATAATCGCAAACGGTCCACGATCACGTCCACTTTTTAGTGTAGATCTGAAAAATTTGTTTGTAAAATTTAAGTGTGCAATAGATTTCGCACAAGCAATGAGATTTTTAATCAAAACTTAACCGCAAACAAATTTTGTGAAAATAGGCATGGCGCCGACCACTTTTAAGTACAAAAACTCTGCTACTTTCGAAGGCGATTACTCAATAATTTATTAAACTATTGCAATAAATATATATCGTTTTTGTGTTAAAATTAAACAAATCGGATAACAAATAAATAAAATATTCGGTAAAGTAGTTAGTACCCAGTGCAAAGTGGATAGTCCTGCGTAATGTGAGGTGCCATAACAGATCCCTACCAAGCATATAATATTCGGTTTCACCCGAACTTAAACTTCTTTTTTTTTATTGTATTGTTTCGCGCACGAGGTTTCGAAAGCATTGCTCTCTCCCATGAAAGTCGCATGCTCTTCCTCAGTGATGGGAATCACTTCAATTATTTTCATTCAATTTGATTGAAATCAAATTTGCTGGATCTATTTTGAGCTATTTGGTGACTGGTGTATTTCTATCTAAAATGTGACAATTCACCTTGACCCTAGTTAAAACACCATTTGCTGATATGTAAAGAACACAGTTGGCTGACTAGTTCGCTTAGGTTACATACTAGTTGAATCATATTCTGCAACTAGTTGCATTGATGGGTATGCATATATACATATGTGTATATAAATATGTATGCTTATGTGTTTCTTTATATGTATTTGTTCATATATATATTTCTAATCACTTCTTTAGAAACATTTATTCATCCGTTTTTGCTACTCGAAATATGTGAAGACGTGAGTCAAGTGCAGCAGCCCTAATGCCGTGTTGCAAATATAAAATCAAAGTGGATATACCCGCTTACTCTACCGCAGACGACCGGATGTTCGCTAATTTCACTTTAAAATAAGTAAAAAATTAAAAAATTCGCGCTCAGAGTTATTTCTTCAGCGATAATACCGAAAATGAAAAAACCTTAATATATGCAACACATGATCAGCATATGCTTAGGGGAATACTAGAGAAATGCGTGAAGATACTTGAAAAGGGTTTTCCTAAACGCTATCAATATAATTAGATTATTGAAGCTGTATTTTAAGGCATTAAAGTAATAGGATCTTGGGAAGTATACTACAGTGGCCAGTGAACAGGAAGAAAGACAAGCTAAGTCCTTATATTGGACTCATGGTGGGAAAGAGACTTCCTCGCCAATATCCCCCAAGAAATGATTCTTTGGTTCTACAGTCGGCAAATTTAGTATCCATATTTTAACATAACTGGCTAGGTTTATGCACATTGAATTGACCGAGAGAAGAAACGAAATTGATCAAGTCATGGTCGAAGGCAGGCATAGCTCCACCTTTCTGGACTTGCGTAAAGACCCGCTATATCGACTAGGCCCACCATAGTGTGGTAGTACGATACTAACACGTGTAGCCCAAGAAAGATTGCTCAAAAGAGCTTCTCGCACGGCAAAGGAAGATTATCGTTTCTCCACTCGACTATCGCACATGCTCTCTGATGCGAGTAGTGGAAGCATGTGTATTTTCAGAAAATTGAAAAGTTGAGGTAGAAAGACATGAGGGTAAACAACTTGAAATAATTTCCGAGAACTTTACCAAAAATAGTTGGGTACACGTAATTTTTTTCAGATATGAATTTGACACTATGACTTCGACTTACTGGTGGAGAAACTCAACGGTGAACTGGGTAGACAACTAAGAAGTAACAAAGTAAAGTAAAGAAGAAGAACAAAGATTACTCTTTATAACTCGGGTAATGTCGAAAAAATATGAAATGACCCTTTGGGGGTTTCTCCGGTTGACTTATGGCCCTTCTCGCAATGCTTAAGACGAGTAGCAAAAAACAAAAAATTATGAGTTGTACGAGCTCTACGCAGATATGAATTCAGTGCAACGAACAGGAGGGAGTACTAAAACATGTGATCAAACTTTTAAAAATTGTCCCAGGGGTTAGGGGGTAAGAACATGCCCTTGGTGATCTACGGACATGATGCCTTCCTTATGGAAGGAGGAGGTGAAATGACCTAGAAGATTCCACTGGTCATACCAAATCGCACCCGTAACAGTCGGGTACGCAGTACCGGGGCGTACCGGGCTCAAATCCGAGCAAAGGACTGTCACTAATCAGAGGAGGAAGCCTTTAGGAAGTTTTTGCGAAAAAAAGAGTAAATATATAGTGATCGTAGTCGCGGTTGCTTTGAGCTAAGTTTTTCCTTCAGAAAAACCATCTTCAGCTAGCGTTTGTAATTTAAAACAAACAAAAAAACATAAGCAAGCAGAAAAAATGATAAGCGCTAACAAATTTCGTTGCTATTTTGCATTTGATTTTCATTTTGTTATTTTATTCACAAGTGGCTCAGTGCTTACGAAAAAAATCGCCTATTATTTCTAATGAGCTATTTATCGTTTTCTAAATAGCAATAATTTTTTATCTGTCTGGGCGTATTGTACTTTAAATCGAAATATTCACAGAAATAAATACAACTCGGTGATTCAAACTCATTCAGATAAAGAACAGAAATGTATTCACATACACACAAAATCTAATGTCACAATATGTTACGTTATGTTTATTATTAACAGGCGAAGTCTTCTTGCAAATCTCGAGCCGCATTCGAGTGGTTTCAACTACCCTGCTCCTCGGTACTACTGCCAATCATACAGTCAATCAACCACTCTGGAACATGTATGTACATATGTAAATATAAATATAGTGGACGCAGAGTTGTAGAAGTGCAGATTGCCACGATAGAGCCGGATGACCGAGTGTCTTGAAAGACAGCTTGAATATGTCTCGAATATCAATGAATTTTTTTCATTGCCAATTTACAAATATATGACTGAATGTTGATATGAATACCTTGCTATATATAAATATATACATATGTGTATGTATCGGTAGAGCCATGAGTGCTCCACTCTTTTTATTTGTTATTATTGCAAAACTTCCTTCGTACATATCTACAAATATTTTATTTATACATAATTCTGACTTCCTTTTTAATTTTTTTAGCGCCAACACAATCGGGGTTTTATGGGTGAATAAAAAGGTGGTTCGTTTAGTGTTTTGTTATACCCAGCTGTATTAGTGTTATAATGGCATAACAGGAGCTTCTATGCAGCAAAGTTCGATCCATGCAGCAAAGTTTTTAGAATGAATAGACAAATCGAGAAAGCTGTTTCTCACGACATGTACGCCCGTACGTTGACTGCATTTGCATATATGGAGATGGCAGCAATCGGATGGCAAACCACTCAACTTTTCTACCATCGAATATTTCAAAAAATTATTAAATTTATTGATTTATTAAATAACTAAAAAAAACATCACCAAAGTTCTCTGCAGTAAAAAAAATATTAATAGCCAAAAGCATCTAATTGCAGAATTAGAAATAACTAACATCTAATTAAACTATAAATCATGCAGAGAAATCCAAAGGTCGATTATCACTTTTACTGGTAAGTAAATTAAAATGTCAATGTGGCAGCACGGATCCTTGACAACAATCAGCTGTTTGATGAAAACAAACTTACAACAAAATCGTAAAAGTGAACAGGCGCGTCCAGTTTGTGAAAATTATAATTGCATTATTAAAGAGTAAGTTTTAAAGTTTAAAAATGTTAAAAGAGGTGAAAGTGAAAGAAACCAGCGTAGGTTACTAAAAAGGGAAGAATTGTATGTAGATGGCTATACAATTTGAGTAATACAACAAACGCAGTAGCAGAGAAAGCGGCAGCGGAGTTTGATTTGGTGGGCGATTTTCTCCGATGGAATACACGAAAAGCAAGGGCTAAAGGAATATCGGCAGGTCTTCAGTTCTTTGTTAGGTATACAAAATTTTTTAGTTTTTATAAGCATTATATTTATAAAATAACTGACAAAAACCAGGAAAGTAATTCAGAAACTTGAGACAAGTATTGAATGGGCTTCAGAAATGCATACTCAGAAACCTACCAAAAATTATAGGGAAAAAGTTAAAAAAAAATTTAGTAATTTCTCAACTACTTATGTAGAGACTAACTAGCTACTAGTACTAGATGTACTCAAAAGATAGTCACTGACTATTTTGTGGTTGAAACGTAGTCATATTAATCCGGTAGTTGGTTCTTATGCATAGATAACCATAGTTGACCGGATTCCGGCCATCGCTGAACAAAAATAGTCCCCGTATATGAAAATATACAGTAAATCGTCACGACGATTTGATTTGTAAGCAATTTAAAGTTGCGTTTACGTTAGATTCTCAGTTTTTGGGAGTAAAAATTAGCAAAATCGTTTGCAGACCACGCCTTACACATATAACAGCTGGGTTTTTAATATTCGACCTACGGCCATATCCTGAACGTGAACGCTAGGATTATGTAACAGAAAACTTCGTGTGGTACGAAATTATCTGATAGAATATCACAATAGTATAAAGTTTCCAGATGATTTGGTTGGCGGTAAAAAATTTTGTTATCACACTAGAATAAGGACGTATGTACTTTCATAATTTTTATTTATTGGCGACTTCTTTACTTATTTTAATTAAGAAAAAAAGAAACCATTACATAGACTAACATATATATCTGAAACTATGTATGTACATATGTATGTATGTAAACATGTGATTTGTGTGTAATTTGTGCAATCATAAAGTCTGATACACATGTTGGCTCACACATTCTCACATACATGCCAGCATGCGAGCATATTTATGAATTCTTTTTGGAGTCTCACGCACTTTTGTTGCCTGCGAAGCGCCGCTTTGTGATTTTTTTGTTTTATTTGCATATTTTATAATTCCATTTATTGACTTGTTGTTAGACTAGGGATGCCCATATCATCGGGAAATTGTCATGCCGGGATTTCGACATTTTTGGATACTCATCTCAATATTCCTCGAACTTGACCATCAAAATGAAGTATTATCAAAATGAATTACTAGGTGTTGTGACCTTGAGCTCGGAAATTTAAACAGATTATACAAGGTGTCGCAAAAGTAAGCTTCCGATGTTCAGCATATCGGTTGTGGCACGTGCAGTGTGTGCTGTTGCACCGTCTTGTTGGAACCACATGTTTTCCAATCCCAATTCATCAAGTTGCGGCAAAAAGAACTCGTTGATCATTGCTCTGTAGCGCTCACCATTCACAGTAACCGTTTGGCCCCGACCGATTATTGGTCAAATAAATAGTCAGCAATATTCCGCGTTCTGGAGCAGTGTAGCGTAACATTGTTTATTAACGTGTATTTCGCATGTGTTTACTACACAAATGTCAAAACAGAACTGACTTTAGGGGCCAATCGCAAAATTTATAGCATTTTCTGATAGGAGGATTACTTTTGCGCCACAATTGAAGGCCGTAAACAACAAAAGAAGATATTTTTTCGTAAGAATTCAAGCGACATATAAAAAAAATTGCTAAATTAATTTTTGTAAAAATGTGAAATTTCTTTTGAAAATCCTTGAAGCTTGCAAGATAGCAACGAAAATTGTGAGCGCTTATAATTTTGTCTGCTTGCTCTTTTTTGTTGCTTTCAATTCAGAAATTTTCTAGGCAAGCAGAAAAAACTGTATCTAACATCAAAATTACGAATATAAAATGGCCATAAATAAATTATTAAATATTATAATTAACAAGTTCTTACCTTCATTTAAATATTACAAACTCCTGGGATTTACGGGCCTGCAAAAAATTAGCGGCATCCCGAGACTATCATCACTATGTTTTACATACATACATATATGCGACTAGAAGTATTTTAGTTATGTATACTATTTACTTTAGAGCTGTGAGCAACATTATTTATTGTGGATACATTAAGAGCGAAAATAAACCCTGAAAAGCTAATTTCACTAGTGCAATTGCTAAAACCCCAATCCTGGATATAATTTAATAAAAAACATTGTTTTTTAAGAAACCTTGACGTACATTCGCTTACCTCTCACCCACCCAATTCATCCCAATTACCCTCTCCCAGTACCCCTCCTTCTGCTCTCTTCCTCTCTTAAAACAAGAAAAAGGAGGCCAACAGCGGTGCCAAAAATTGTGAGATTGTAAGAATGGCATCCCGAGATTTTCGGGATTCAAAATGTATTACTAAAAACGAAATATGTGTGAGTGATGCCTTTATTGTTATTTTATTTTTGCGTACACAGTTACAAATTTAGGCCTAAATGTTACCATTTTGGTTTTTGGACTCGTTAGAAATATTTTTGTAGTTAATTCCAAAACCTTCAATTACTTGCTGTTATTTCTAATTCCTCACGTTTTAAATTAAAAACCTTACTAAAAAAGGTCTATAATATTTTAAAATAGTTTTTAAACTTAACCAAAAAATTTAAATGTTCTGCCGATAGGAGCAGCCACATTTTTTGTTTTTTAAAGTCATTGCATTTTTTCTTTAAACCTTTCTATGTGTGGGTATAGAACTCGATCAGGTTTTAATTGGTAGAACATTTTAACTGGAATAGTTAAAAATTAAACCAAATTTGTAATCCAAAAAGTTTACAATTTTGTTTAAGCGACATAAGCTGTAGTCATTTCTTTCTTTTATTTCATTTGCATTGCATGCAATTCGCAATCAGCTAATGAAATATTCGAAAGATATAGTTTATGCCTTGCAATCCCAAATCAGGGTTTTTCACAAGGAAAATGAGGAAGCCAATCCCGAGCAATAATTAATTTGTCTTTGCTGAGGTACGAGTACCATAAGCCTTTTTAGCAACAAAAAATTTGGGTTCAAATTAAAAAAACTATTATAAATCCAGTTATTCGTAATATATTTTAAGGTAAGATAGCTTTTCAGACAATTTTTTCAACCTTAACTGTTGGCGAATAGCTTATACTCAAATTTGGGATTGTAATATTGAATCCCGAAAATCCAGGTATGGTCAAAATTAACCAAATTCCTCATCCCCAATACAATACAAACCCAACAAAATTTCATAACAGCAACTGTAAGAAGTGAGGTATACCGTAGATCACACCCCACCGAAGCTACCTAAGAAGGGGTTACCAGCGCCGATGAGCTCGTCATGTAAAAGTGGACAGTTGAAAGCATTGTCTGATTACTAAGCTGGACCTAATACTGTCGTTGATGTTGTTGTAACCGCAAGCAATCTCCTTTGCCCTAATGAATCCGCTACAAGCAACTTCTGATAGCAATCCGACCGTAGGCTAGTTCTGAGATGGTAGAATTTTCTGGACAGTTAGTTGAACGGAGTGGCGAGTCCCCTATGACTCCAATTAGCGCTAATGCATAGTTTTGATACCACATCTTGTGAATTAACGAATGAAAAAACTGAGTTCAAAAACTTTAGAAGTTTCTCGGGCTTAATAAGAAAAAGCTCCGAGAGACTCCCGAAACAGGACTTTCCTATAAATTGTATCCTGCTGCTGCAGTTTCGCTGAACACTCGCAAAGCCGGTTCTCAACAGTCTCTACTGCCCTCGCTGCATACGACCCAATAGTCCAATACCCAGTGAGCACCGCAACTTATCTGAAAAAATATCTTCTATTCAGCTTGAGAATAGCACAGATTTTCGGATTCTGGGAGACAGAAATATACGGATAAAATCGGATGTGCTGCAAAGATACCCGCTCCGCTCACAGGCCATTTTTCAGATCGGTAAGTGGGCAGCTCTCAGGCTGACATTTGTAGACTGGTCCGCAGTTTTACTTAGTGGTGCATACATATATATGCATGTATGTTTGTATATATGTATATAAGGTTTATATTTATGTATTTTCCCTTTACATATATTCACGCTTATTACAGTATTTAATCAGCAACAACTCTCAACTTCTTTATCTAGAATTTCTCGGTGCACCTGAATGATACCAAATATTTTCAACTCAACCTTTGAATATTGTTTTTGGTTAACCAGAAAAAAGAGTGCTAGCAACTACCACTCCAACTGTGTCATAATGATGCAAGTGATATTCCATGGCCTCCAACCACTTATTGATTGAATGGTGTTTTAGAAGTCTCCTAAGAAAACACACTGACAAATCATAATTTTGATTGTTTGTCGCATTGTGAATGGTATGAATGGCACACCTTTCTTTAACGGCACAGCGGAGGCAATAGCGGAGTCAGTGGTGGCGGCAGGTAGCCACGTCATTTATGAAAGGATACAAAACGTAAATAGCAAATGATCGGGAGTTCGTCAAGTGACTGTGATGAATGCACAAACCGAGTAAACTCACACAGGGCAATTCACGAGGTATTCAAAGGTTAAAAAAAGTGTAAAAAAAAGAACACAAACAATTTTCAGAAAAATCACGCCAACTTCAACAATGCACCATTGTGATTAAAAAAATATATATTCACAAACTATACTTGTTTTACAATGCTGCTTGTATTTATGAGAAGCTAGGTGTATTGACTGCATTTGTTGAAAGTTTTTTTTTTGTTTTTGTTATTGAGTGCTGCATATTGAATTTGATTTTTGAAGCAGCATATTTTGGCGCAAAAAATTTCTGTGTTTTTTGATTTTATTTTCTTCAACAGTTTGAGTAATCCGTTCAGTACAGGTGACCCTTTATGAGGCTTTGGGAAAACTCTTGAAATGTGCGCATGCGCATGCATACAAGTTCACAAATTCATATACTCATGCATTTCAAATTTTTTTTTTTTTTTACTAAACAATTTCTTGAATTTTTCATTGAATATAAAGCAAACAAAAGACTTATTGAGCGCCGCATAAAGCAAACAATGACGGCAGAGGGCTGGCTGCTGCAGCTCGTCAAACGACGTAGGCCAAAGTGCTGTAAATGCATTCGCATCTAGATGAGTGGACACTTGAAAATCTCTGGACGGTAGTTGGTAGTTTCTTGGGTTTTATTCCAATTCTTTTACTTTTCTTTTCTGATTTTTTTTGTCGACTTTTTTGTTTCCGCATTTTGTTGCCTTTCAACTGTTTTCGGTTGGTTTTTTTTGTGTTGCTTAACATATTCACATGGTATTGTCGTAGTTGCCATTTCGCAATTAAAAACTGACGGCGGCACATTCCAAACACAAACTGAATTGCACCCATGGATGAAGCATGAAGCAGTAAAATGTATTTAGTAAAAGTTACAAATTTTTTTCTTTTTTGCATATGTTAAAATATTCGATATTATGCAAACTATGGATGTAGCGGATCAGTATGCGAAAGCGAATGTCTGAAAGCCTGCAGCCCAGAGGTAGAAAATATATATGGGCCACAATCGATAGTTTTGTGAAAATCGATCAAAGCTAACGAAACTGTCAAAAACACAAAAGTAAATCCCGTATTGAATTTTTAGTAGCTACTGACATTGACACACATGGATTTTAGTTTAAAAGCAAATTTCATTAAGCTGTAACTAAACTTCTGCAGCCATAACGTCATAGTCATAACCATACCATACTTTTAACCATATCATCATTTACTGATGCCTGAAGGGGGAAAAAAAACAAAAGTATGAATTTGCTAACAAATTGCACAACTAATAAAATTAAATCGAAATACGTCGAAAACGAACAAAGAAATCCAAAAAGATAATAAATTACACAAAAATGTTAAGTTATGGTTATGGCAGATGGATGGATGTTATGAATCTATTAACTGCGCTTTAAGGAAGGCATAAATTCAAGTGAGTTAACTTTTTATAAAGCAAGCATAGTTTTCAATGAAATATTAATTAAAAAATGAAAATTTAAGAAAAAATTTTGCTCTGCGGAGCCCGAAAACTTTTCTCGCAGATGTTGAGGAGTGCTGTCACAGTACCGGGCGTTTGCTGTGATTTGGTCCTGTTCGTTCCCCAGCATAAACCCAACTGCCAATGAAAATGTACTGGTGGCTTTCCAGTAAACTTTAATCGAAGCAATAAGTTCTGTATTGGAATTTTTCCTACAACAGTTGTTAAGAATAGAATTAAGTTTGGTAAATTTAGTTATAAGAAAAAGTTTAGTTATAAGAAAACTAGTATTAATAATACAGTTATATTTAATGTTTAGCTATTTAATGTTAAGTGTAAGGATTATTTTACATTCCATCATGTGTTAGATATAAAGTGATAATCAAACAATAAAGACCTGTTGAGATCATCCTATTTCAAAATATTTTTCAAAAGCGTCCTCTCTCAGAATTTGTTTCAATACCGCCCCGTCCCATAATGAGTTAACAAAAATCCCTATCTGAATAAAAATTCTATACATTTTCGCTGAGACAGAACGTCTGTTAGTCAAATACTGAGATAAGACGTTATTGATAAGCATTCTGAGGGAAGGTGTTATTGAAAAATTTCTGAGACGGGGCGCACTTTAAAAATGTGGGTATCTTCCAATCTCAAGACCAGATCAAAAATTTATAATCAAAATTTCTTAAAAATATCGATATGAAAATTGAATCAGAACCATTGAAAATTAAAGAAATCCATAAAAAAGGACTCTAAAATAAATTATTCACGGCTCCGCTTTCCCATCAAGTTTTGCACAACATCCTGATCTGCAGCAAATCTATGCTAATTGCGGAAGATGCGCAAAGCCAACAATACAATACACAATAATTTATGTATATTAGTCCAATCGTTTTGGACAAAAATATCAAAATAAAAACGTTAAATCAGAAAGACAGACCAAATTTTAAAAGCTGATCACTCTGAAGCGGCCTAGAGAACGAAAATTTTCGTTGAGGACATTTCAGTGGGCTGAATTTCCCACAAAACCACATGCAGCTAAATTCTTTTGTTTCAATAGTTCGACAGTTTTAAAGCAAAAATGATATCAGTTCTTTTAGACTAGCATTGACAGACTTCTAGAAATTAGTATTAAGATCTATAACTTTAACAGTATTTTTTGGTTTTACTAAAATTTAATATATAGGGATAATATTTAAAAATAATTTTTTTCGTTATTTTTTTTTTGCCCAGTCTAATGTAAATACGTATACATGTTTGTGTAGTACACGCATTTGAGTGCATATCATACAAATACACATTGCACCGCTAAGAACAGACACTTGAACCGAAGTCAACGGAGTTAAAGCTATTGTTTAAATGTTATTCACATGGAAGAGACCAGAATTAAAGTTTTACTCTATAAATATCGGACCAAAACCTTTAAATGCCACGTCCACTTTTATAAAAGATATTTTTAAAATGTTTGTAGAAGACTATAATAAAGAATATCTTAGCGCAAAATACTTGCATATTAATAATATTTTACTCCCAAAGTGCCGTTATAAAAAGATATTCGGAAATCTTTATATTTTTGAAATCGGGAGTGGCTCGCCCTTTTTTACTAAGCCTAGGAGAAGTTGGCGTATCAAAGCAAAATTTTACAATAATATTGCACGTATAAACATAAATACTTGTGATAAAGATGAGCAAAATCGGTTGTAATCCCGTCCAATTTTTTTTGTAAAGGCTGCAGCTCTTAAATTAGAATTGCATTAACTAAATTCTGCAAAACAAAATTACCCATGTCACAAAATGTTAAGTTTTGTAGCGCAGGTTTTAATATGCAACACTTTATTTTCACTACTAATGTTGAAGGTGCCTTAAGCACTTGAATACAATTGACAAATTGAACTCGCTTACCTCCTCATTTCTCCCACTATCTTTGTTTCACTAAATCTCCATGCTCCTTTTCTTCCATCTCTTTTTACTTTTAATTTTCCTTATCCATATCACTTTTCTTTTTATCATCTCCCTTTTCTGCTACCACCTCCTTACTTATCCCATTTACTCTTCTTGTTCCTTCTCTTCTGTCTTTTTATCTTCTCTTTTCTATTTTTCTTTAACTTTATATTTTCACCTTCTTCCGATCCTCTTCTACTCCTCCATATATAGGATCTCCATACCAAATATTAGGCAACTAGTACTGATATGTGCAGTAGTTGCGAAGGTATAGGTAGTTTCAATGTTATTGGGAGTGGTACCGCCCACTTTTCTTATTAATACTTGGTATTTACATTCTCACTACGACGAAAACACTCCTTGCTTGTCTTACTGTGATGATGTTTTGTTATTCAGATTCGGGTAGTGGAATGTATTTCCAATTGTAAACAATTAGAGGGTCAGTTTCATCATCCCCAGGGTGGAGAAGTGTTCCATGCACAACTAAATAAAATAACAAAAATAATTCCCAACGGAAACCCCCCATATCACGTCTAACCGACAAGAGCGGCGCATCGACATAACTAACGCTTTTTTGATGTTTTTTTTTAAATATATATTGCCCTTAACCCTTGGCGTTCAAGAGAAAACAATTAGCTGGCTAGCCGAAACCTTGGGATAAAGAAGCTCGGCTCGATTTACTGCCGAAATGAAGATTGTCTTCATCTTATAACCTTAGTACAATACCTGATACCGTTCTTAAAAGCAATGGCTGTGCACCGAATAATGCGATATAAAATGAGAAAGCGTTAAGTGAAAAATAAAAAAATGGAAAGTTCGTTATTTTTTCGTCAACGCTAGACACACACACACACACCCTTCCGAAAAATGTTGCACTCAAATTAACGCTTCATCACCAAAATAAATAGTAACCGCCACCACAAATGGGATGTCAAGCCGGCGAAACACCAGTTGATGTGTTGGTGGGTTCTGGTGCTCAACATATGAGAACAGCTCAATGCGAGCAGAAGAGCGCGCCCACATTTTTAACTCCCTGCAGCTATCGACATTTTTATGTTGAGCTGGGTAGATATATGCATATCGATGTATATAAGGCTGATATGTATGTGTGTTTGAATATGTCAAAAGCGCGCGCTAACAACATTTTATGCATAAAATAAAATAAGAATAAAAAAACAAAACACAAATTTTAAGAAAACAGACATGCCACCAACATATCGCCCAACAACAATTGCACTATTGCCCATAGATTTGTGGCGCGCAAAACACACTGACACACAAAAACCAGAACCTTACAGACTGCCAAAAAAAAAGATGTGGCGCGCACATGTATGAGTTAATATCTGTGTGTGTGTGGGTACTTAGCCAAGATAGAATTATGTTAGTGATTATAAAAATTGACGACAGATCTGCTTCGCTAGACGACCGATAACCCCTAGTTTATGTCTGTATAAAACTCTCACCACTCATGGTTAAGGCTGCTTCGCTACTCCCTGCCGGCACAGCTCAGCCGACCCTAGCCATCATCCAAGATTCTCTCTCATTTTTGATAAGGTGCATGCTAAGAGACTTTTAGAGCCTGACTTCTTCGAGGAACAAACTTACATCTCCATTCTCTTACCGGATAAAAGGACGTCCAACAAGGGCAGTCAGTCAGTCGCTTATTCGTTCTACCTGCTGCCATGAATTGGGAAATTCAAGTTATCAATAATCGTTCTCTGCTTGGACCTTCCATCCCAGTGCTGGTCTTCCTACTACTCTTCTTCCTTCTATGGGCGCAGATAATACCATCTGGGCAGGCGAATCTTCATTTATTTGCATAAAATGGCCTACCAAACAGTCCCAGGTTCATGGGCGGGACAGGCAACATAAAAAAATGTTGGAAAAAGTTTTTCAAAAACGGGGATGCATTCGAAATAGGCACAAAACATGAAGGTTCCGACAATTTTTAGAAAAAAACCACAACAAATTGGTAGAGAAGTAATAATCATCGGACGTCGAGGGCTGCATAAAGAGTTCATGTTGTTGTTGTTGTTGTTGTAGTAACGAAAAAAACCCTCCCCGAAGGTTTTGAGGAGTATTGTCGAATTAACAGTCCTTGGCCGGATTTGAACCCGGTACGCTCCGGTACTCCCTTGTGGTACTGCCCTACTGTCGTGGTAGCGATTTATGACCAGTGAAACCTTCTAGGTCATGTCACCCCTCCTTCCGTAAGGAAGGATAAAATGGGTAATGAGAGGTGGGAGGCATCATATCCGTAGATCAACCATCGAGTTGCACGTCATTACCTTTGTGCATATTAGTCGCCTCTTACGACCGGTATGCCTACCTCGGGCATATTCTAAACCCCTAACACGCAGGGGCATAAAGAGTTCATCGTTAAATGTTCTTCAGTGCTCGCCGTTGTCAAAGTGTATAGGTCCAAAAATGTCTCTCTGCTACTCAAAGCGACTTTAAAATCAACATCAGTTCTTACGTCAAGGGTTTTTAACTAAATCGGCCCGAAGTCAATCAGTCGATCAAGTAGACTTTCCCAAAATACTCTTTTATGTGATACAACCAGGCTGATTTAGATTAGTTGGTCCAGTTTAAGATCTCATTTCTTGATGATTTGTCAGAGAATACTTTCGTCTGGCATGCACTCCTGCGATCAAATGGGAAACTGATGCATGCACTTCACCAACTCATTGCAGGCGTACTTGATAGCCAATCCGTGAGTGTCGACGAGTTATTGTGGGGTGGGGTAACATAACTTGTTGTTGTCGCTGTTTGTAACCACAAAAACACTCCCGAAGGTTTTGGGGATATGAACCCGGTACGCTCCGGTACTCCCCTGTGGGACATGCCCGAATGTAGCAAGAGCAATTTGGTATGACTAGTGCAACCTTCTAGATCATGTCACCTCTGTTTCCGTAAGGAAGGTAAATTCTAAAACGTCTGAAACGCACAGGAGGCTGGAATGGTGTTCAGGCTTAAGTAATCCCTGAACATAGAAAAAGGGGTCTCTTATAACTAGAGTTAACTGTTATCTCCGGTATAGTAAAGAACTTAGTTTTGCTGAAAAGAAATCAGCCTTATATATGGTTCATTTTTTTGATGGGTATTGCACTCTTGTTGTGCCTGGGCGCGAATGAACACTATGCGCTCAATGTGCTCAACATGCAGCGCAATCGCTCAACAACGACGTGCAGACGAATGGGCAACTATGTAGTGGTGTATTTTGTAACGGACAAAATTTCTGATTGCATTTTCTTCCCTCTGTTCTTTTCTGATATGTTGTTGTTTTTGCAACAGAAAACATACATATATGTATATATGAAGAAACCTAAAGTCATGCCGCGCCTAACAACAAAGACAACTCAGTAAAAGTAGATGTGGAAGACATGCAACATCACATTCTCAACCCACAGGTTTGCCAGGCAGCGGGACGCGCTGCGAGGCCAGACGTATACTAACCGTGTTGTGCTCGATGCTGGTCGTCTCCCGCCCAGCCGCGGCCACCCACTCGTAGCAGCGCGCTGAATTTATGCAACAGTAACTTTGCTGTGTGTTTTTGTTTTCTTGGTAACGAATTTATTGTTATTGGCTGTTTGCGTTGTTGCTTATCTGACTTGCGCTGCTGCCGCATTGAGCCGTGCGCTTGAATAGATCGGTTTGTTGAGCGGATTCGGGGTTTCTCCTCGTTTGTTCTTTTTCTTTATTATCATTTTATTTCTGTTCTAACGAACGCTTTTATCGTAGTTTTTTTTCGTTGTTGTAGTTGACATATTATGCTAGTTGTTAATTCTCTTTCGCTCAAAAATTAGATGTGCATCGCACACTCACACAAAATGTTTCAAGTTTGAGCGGGCGAAGGTGTGGGCAAACTTCTGCCAGCACAACTTATCCTATATCTTTCACAAGTACTCTGCAAGTATGGGTGGAAGCAACTATTTTTATTGCTGTTATTGATGTTGCTATTGCTGCTGCTGCTGCTGCTATTGTTGTAGATATGCGTGAGTATGTTATGTGTTTGCACAGTTTTGAGGCGGGAAATCACTGACACAAAAATACTTTTGTTTGTTTGTATGTTGGATTATGCATACATTTGTTGGTATGTATGTTTGTTGGCAGTTTTTAACGGCCGTTTCGTGTGGCTGGGTTGGTGCCCTTCACTCTGCTTGAAAAGTAACCCATTCGTGCACTGCTGTTGTTGCCCAAAAATATTTATGTTGCCTTGAGAAAAGCAAAGTATCGCTTTTTCAGTGCATAAATCGGTTGGTACATTTGCTGGAGGCTTATAATGGACGATATCTGAATAGTAATACTGGGTATGGGCAGCCACCCGAGAAACGGTGAGATAACCGAATAAAGCATGGTCTTGCGACACAACAGCATGTAGAAATTATATACAATCACTTATTGTTGATTAATTTTTTAATTTGGGAGTGGGATTCAAAGTCGCACCATACCATTACTTATTCAATAAATTTAGAGTTGAAGACCGGCTTTGTTATTTTTGTAAGATTGTTATTTTTACCATTTTTCAACAAAGATAAATAAAATAAAATAAAAAAATTTAATTAAATAAAATTAGAATAAAATAAAATAAAATAAAATATAATGAAATGAAATGAAATAAAATAAAATAAAATAAAATACAAGAAAATAAAATAAAATAAAATTAAAAAAAAAAAATTAGTTAAATTGAAAAAATTAAAAATTAACTAAAAGTAAAATTAAATCAAATAGAAAAAAAAATTAAATTAAATTAAATTGAATTAATTAAAATTAAATTAAACTAAAAATGAAATAAATTGTAATGAAACAAAGAAATAGAAGCGTAAGTAAAGCGTGGGGAATTATTCGAAACGAATCATCATCATTTTCTAAATGAAGATGAAAGGAACGAAAACTGTGAGAAATGAAATGAATGATAGAGAAAGAAAGAAGGAAGTTAACGGGAAGTAAAGGAAATAAGGAAAGAAAATGAAAATGAAAAATATAAACTCAATTATTACAAGGTGTAAAAGGAAAGAAAAGAGAAAAGAATAGGATAATATAAGAATGGAAAGAAACAGCAAATAAATAAAAAATTAAATAAAGTTATTTGGTTGAATTTCAACCCCTGGCAAACTATAGTAAAAATAAATAAGGTAAAGATTATAGAAAACGTTAAGCCTGTAAACTTGTATGAAATCTGACAGTTCCAAGGTTTATAAACTTTAAGAGACGTTTATAGATTGATATGAATCCCCAAAATGTTCAAACTTTACATGAAGAAATATGCAGTGAAAAAACTTAAAAAAAATGTTTATCTATACTTTATTATACTAAAATAAGATAGGCTACACCGTGGTGTGGGGGTAGTTTGATGGCTTACCAAACCAAAGGTTCCTGTTTTTTAAAATTGGTTTCGCTCTTTGTGGTCGGCAACTCTCCGATAGTATTTCTGCCATGGAAGGTTGCTCAGCAAAAATTCATCTGCCTTGGCAGGTGCACCTCGGAGTCGGCATAAAACATGCAGGTCCCACCAATTTGTAGGAATATATTAGAAGAGCACACCACAAATTAGAAGAGTAGATTTGGGCTTAATCTCCTCGGAAGTAATTGGCGCCGAATTATTATTATTTTGATGAAAAATCTTTATTATAGTAGGAAACTAAGAACAAGTTGTCAGGATGCGACCAATGCCAGTTTTGATCTCTTTGTATGGGTTGAAGTGACCCCTTTTGTTTGAGAATGTCCTATGAAGAGACTTATTGTGCCTTTTTATTCCGGAATGGGTCGTGTCGGACAGATGCCCGTTGTTGCCCTACCGGTGCGGTCGGACAAGTCTACTTCTAATAATACACGAATTAAACTCGACTTATCCTGACTATGCCTATAACAGAATATTTGGGATGAATTATAACCTTCTGTAGAAGAAAAGGTATTGGTCGCGGATCACTCTCTTTAGAGATCAATCGCACGATTTTTCACAGGCAGCTGACAGAGTGTCATTGTCGTTTGTGAACCAATATTGAAGCCCGACGAAAAAACTCAATCGACCACAAACTTTTGTTATTTTGTTCTACATCTATTTGGAAGAAAGTTGAGAGAATTCATTTTTTTCTGAAACGGAAAATATGTTATCAAAGTTTTGAAGCAATTCATAACAAGCAAAATTTACTTTTAAAACCTAAACAGGTGTTGTCCTGGTATAAAGGGTAGCAAAATAGCGTAAATCTAATTTCCTCGGTATTAATAGATCTTAATTGCACCTGACAAATTTTAAGAAAATGCTTATATGAAGTTGGTCTAGGACAGTATGAGTAGCCGGCACGATTGACATATGATATTTTTTTAAATATTTGCAACAACAACTATCATGACAGAAGCAAATATTTTTGGAGTATAAGATATGTGCATCTATTCAAACATTTCGGATTTTCCAAACATGCACTTCTCCGCTGTATAGTAGCGGCACCGGTACTTTCTCCGCACTTTCCCAGCACTTTGATACGTAAATGAAGAAGCATATGTATGTACTTTTTAAGTATGAAAAAGTGTCCTGTCGTAGCGCGCACTCGAGTGCTAAATGAAATGGTCAATTAATACTTTAAGTGGCTGCACCGTTGTAACAGCCATTGAATTTGAGTATCCTGTTGTGCACTTTACAGTTAACATAGCAGTAAAGCAAAAAAAAAAACAACAAAAATCAATACATAACTACATGAAAAAAAATTTCCCCAAAATCTGCCAACAACGTAGAGAACGAAATAAGGAAACGCAACAATCAGCTGGACTGGAGGCGAGTTTGTAAGAAAAGACTTCGACTTGACTTGACGCCTTGTGTTGAGAAAGTGGCTGGTTCCCATGCCAATTATTTATGCATGTCGGTGGCAGGTTGACATTCTATTCTACTGCTCTTGGTCAACAACAACAAAGGCAACAATATTTGCTTTGGCTGCTTAAGAGTTTTCTTGCTGCTCATACATTCCAGAGCTGATGTGCAGTTATTCAAACAAGAACTCGTATTTCCATGTAGAGATACATCACTACAGGACTACAGCGCAAACGAAAAAGTAACCCAAAAACAATAACAAATTTTAAGTAGATTGAAAAAAATTACACACATACCAATAAAGTATCAACTTATCCTGTTGACAGAGTGTGCAATCTCGTCTCAAAATCTTTTGCGACACCAACAATTTCCATTACTTTGAGGCTGGGAAAATTTTAGAGCAATCAGCTGTTTAGTGTTTTTCTACATATTTTTTTTTGATTTCTTTAAGATGCGTTTCCTTGCAGGAGACCTGTTGTAAGTCGTACAGAAAACAACAACAAAACAAATGCATAGACTACCATTAGAAAAGTCATCATCATCATCATCAGTTGGTTCCGAGTCATTGTCTCATTTAGTCTGTTGATCGCAGAAAGTCACACGGTCCGTTCTATTATTCAACTTCTTCAACGCGTATGTAATCCTCAAGTGCTGTTGATCACCGAGCAAGTAATCGAAATGGGTGTGTAGCAATTCAATAGTTACTTACATTATTGCACAAGAGCGCATCCACCTGCAATCAGCTGATTTGTGTGGGATCAGCAATCCTCCATATACCCATACAAATACAATGCTGCTTTGAATCCGACATGGATATGACGTCCCTCAACGAATTCGTGTGCTGATCTTGCGCTCAAATCTCGGCCGTCTATTGTGCCATTTAATTTTTCTTCATTTATTTTGGAAAATTGTGTAGGCGCAGCGGTAGAGAGTTAGGGAGTGGTAAACAGCCACGTATTGGTGGTCTTCTAATAAAAACAGAATTAAAAAAAAAAATAAATAAAAGATAACCTAAAAAGTAAATATCAGGATTTACACATTACTGCAAAGAAAATTCATCACTTGCATACATATAATATTAAGAAAACCAACACTCCTCACTGTAATTATCGTTATAAGTTCAGATAAAACCTGCCAAGAAACGCAAAATCACTAACAACTCATCTACTCCATAAAATTTTTTTTCATTTTGTGTTTATTGTCTGGCACTTTGAATTATTGAGCAGGAAATCAGCACAAAAACAAAGATCACAAAGGTCGTTTGGGAAAATCGGCTCGAATCGAAAAATTCAAGAAATCAATTTTCGTTTGTTTAGATGTCAATAAGTAACAGATTATAGCTTGGGTTTTTGGTGAAAGCAAAGGTCCTAATGGTAATTTACTTGAGTAGCCAAATCCCTGCTAGTATCTCTGTGCCGAAGCGCACTGCCCTCAATTAATACATATAAGGGGTTACAGGTGCCAAATATCCCCCACATATGTATTGATGCCTCCAAAACCTCTAGTAATGCAAGGATGAAACTTCCATGCATTTCTATTGAACGGGTTTTAAGAGATGCGAGTCCAAAAACACAGATAGACGGACAAAGATTGTAAAAGCTATTGATTTGGGTTCTATTTGCTTAATAATAACCGCTCCTGTCAATTTTATATGTATATCTGCAATGTACAGACTACCTATCTACCTGTTACAATTTTATTATAGTATATACAGGGTGTTTTTTTTACAGGTTTGTTTTTCGAATAAAGATAAAACTGGCATTTTGTGGTCAAATCTGGCAACTCTAATGTCATTTATGTTCAGTTTGGTTTGCCATTTCATCATGAACAGGTTGACAAAAGAACAACGCTTGCAAATCGTGCAAATTTATTTCGAAAATAATGGTTCAGTTCGCGAAGTTTACCGTGAGCTCCGTCCATTTTATGGTCGACATAATCGTCCATCAGAGCAATTAATTCGGTTAACCATGGATCGTTTTCGCACTACGTTTACTCTATGTGATAATACGCATCCGCAGAGACGTCGAACAGTGCGCACCGAAGAAACAATTGCCGCTGTAGAGCAAAGTGTTGAAGAGGACCCGAATGAATCGATTCACCACCGTGCACAGCAATTGGAGCTTTGTCCATCAACTTTATGGAAGATTTTGCGCAAAGATCTTGGCTTGCGACCTTACAAGATCCAGCTTGTGCAAGAATTAAAGCCGCGAGACCATGCAATGCGTCGTGATTTTGGTGTATGGGCCGAAAATGAGATTGATTTCGATGCTGATTTTCATCGCAAAATTTTGTTCAGTGATGAGGCTCATTTTTGGTTGAATGGCTACGTCAACAAGCAAAATTGCCGCATTTGGAGTGAAGAGAATCCACATGAGACCCTTGAAACGCCATTACATCCACAAAAACTGACTGTTTGGTGTGCTCTATGGGCTGGTGGAGTCATTGGGCCATACTTCTTCCGCAATAATGCTGGAGAGGCAGCTACCGTTAATGGAGACCGGTATAGAGCCATGATAACCGACTATTTTGTTCCCGAATTGGATGGCATGAATGTGGATGAGTTGTGGTTCCAACAAGACGGCGCTACATGCCACACAGCGCACGTCACAATCGATTTATTGAAGGAAACATTCGATGAGCGCATAATTTCGCGGAATGGACCTGTCAATTGGCCACCAAGGTCGTGTGATTTGACACCATTGGATTATTTTCTTTGGGGATATGTGAAGTCGCTCGTCTACACCAACAAACCAGAAACGTTAGGGGAATTGGAAGCCAACATTCGTGGCGTTATTGCCGACATACGGCCCCATATGCTCGAAAAAGTGGTTGAAAATTGGACCTGTAGAATTGGCTTTATTCGAGCCAGCCGCGGCGGCCACATGCCCGAAATCATATTTAAGCATTAATGGCATAAAATTATCCTTCTAATAAAGCCAAATTGATGGACCTTAAAACGATTTTCTTGTGTTTTATTTCAATTCGAAGTTCTATACCCCTAAAAAAACACCCTTTATATAGAAATATTTTTGTTGGAATTTTATTTTTCTTAGTTTCAGATGGATTTATAAAACTTATTTTTTAATTACAATTTAAATTTTAACAATTAATTAATAAAACTTAATAAATTATTTATAATTTATAAATTAAATTTAAAAATTTACTAAATTTAATTTTTATTCAATAACATTTTTTAATTAAAAATAATTATATAATATATTATATATGTATTATAATTATATTTTATTCTAATACACAAATCAACCTATAGTTAAATGTCTGAAAATCTTATATATAAATAGACAAGATGAATGCAATGTAGAACCGTTTTCTGCTAAACTATAATTCTAAGGTATACAAATTATATATGTATAGATAGGAAATTTAGAGTTGTACTCTTATCCGTAAATAAAAAAAATTTTAAAAATCATTTTAATATAAAAACTTTAATATAAAAGTCACACCACTACACATTTACTTATTCACACTATAGACACGCTGTGTGTGTGTACTTGCTTTTTGTGTACTATGCTGAATCGTGAGCATGGCCGAGGAGTTGCTTTGTAGGAAAAAATTAAGAGCCGTAGTAGTGTGAGTAGACTTGCCATGCATGTTTTTGTGTTATTCGTGTGGTCGGCTCTCACTGCGAGTGCGAAGAGTTGGTAGTGGACCAATGAAAAATAAGTATTCGCACTATATGTAGATACTCTGTTGTGTCATGCATTTTTGCTTTAGTTGTTGTTATTGTATTGATTACTGGCTACGATGCCCAGTGTCAGCTGCTCTCCTGAGAGCACGAAAAGTTGCTTTGTTGGATACATTAAACAAGCAATGTAAAATATGAGCAAATATGTAAAATTCATTGCTGATACCTACAAACAGGGTTTACAAAAATAAAATAAATGATTACTCATAAAGAGTATTAAACACCGAAGAAAATTAAAGGAAAATAGAGGAAAGGAAAAGAATTGAAAGGAAGGAAAATTAAAGGAAAGAAAGGAAAGAAAAGGAAAAGGAAAGGAAAGGAAGGAAAGGGAAGGGAATGGAAAGGATAGGAAAGGAAGGAAAATTAAAGGAAAGAATGGAATGGTAAGGAAATGAAAGGAAGGGAAGGGAAAGGGAATTAGAGGAAAGGTAAGAAAACGAAGGGGAAAGCAAGAAAACAAAAGGAAGGGAAGTGAAAGGAAAAGAAGTTTGAGGAAAGTAAAAAATAAAATAAGAGAGTAAAAAAAGAAATCAAGGAAAATAAAAATATGTTAGAGGAAAGGAACGACATAGAAAGGAATAAAAAAAGGCGGATAAAACATACCTACAGCAAAAAAATAAAATAAAATAAAGTTTATTGGTTGAATTTCAACCACTGGGCGAACTCTAGTAATTATAATACCTTAAAAATAATTAATTTAATCTAAAAAAAACGGAAAAATTATAATTACGAAATTAAATATTTTATTGTATATTTTTCAAATATAATTTAAATTATCAATATAATAGTATAAGGTAACAAATAATTAATAATAGTAAATATAATTTATATTATATTGGTTTTCGGCCTTAAATTTTATATAAAGTAGTCGTAGAAGTAAATATAATAACATTTTTAATTATTCACTCTAATCTAAAAATTTTATAAATTATGTTTCAATTGATAAATCAACCCACAATATAAATTTATAAATTAAAAAAAATTAATATTCAACAGGCTTAGCTTGTAGCAGGAAACCCATATGTGATGTGTACACAATTTCATAGAAATGTATCAAAACGTTTTCGAGATAGCGGATATGATATCCATATCCACATATACGTATGTCTCACTCAAATCTAAAAATGTAAGTAGGAGAGCTTGAAATGAATCATTTTAAGTATATTAAAAAGTTTATCCAAATGGGTTAAGTCGTTCTCGGATATACCAAAAAACCTAGAGATATTTTTATTGAAATGGGACGTAAACTATCTTTCGTGTGATGCCCATATTGCAGACAGGTGGCAACCCCAAAAACCAAGGTGTCAACACCTAGTGTCTAAGCTTTATGGAGGGCGAGTAGTTTTTTTGAGTTATTTTTTATTTTATTTTATTATTTATATAATATTATTGGTTTAGAGAGGAAAAGGGGGTGTGCGGAGCACATGTTTAATATAGGGAGCCCCTTTCTAGTATTTATTTAATTATTGTTTTATTTATTTAAATTATTTGTTCTATATAGAACGGGGTGCGGTGCACCTCTTACACCTTGTATTTATTAATTAGGGGCGAGCACTGTTGGCTCTGAGGCATTGCGCGGGATTGGCTTCCTCATTTTCGTTGTGAAAACCCCCGCTTTGGGATTACAAAACTATATCTTTGGCATATTTCATAAGCTGCTTGCGAATTACAAGAGAGTGTAGCGCAAATAAAATAGACGAAATAAATCGTTATAGCTTATGTCGCTTAAACACCTAGTTAGTAATTTTTCAATTAAAAGGAGTATCAATAATGCAATGAAAGCAGATATAACCTAAGAGCAATATGTATGACCCTGTATGACCCAACCTTCACTGTTTATCACAATCAACATTGCACTATGGATTCGAATTAGGACAAAATGGCTTTGAATAGAAACCGTGAGCTTTGGTTTCATGGGGCTCATCTTTATATATGTATAAAAGGCTTCTGTGTCCGGTTGTCACTAAACTAATTCTTAATATACTGTCGAAATTATTTGTGTTTATTCAAGTGTATTCGAGAATTTTATAGATTCATTATCTGGACCTCTGGATGATTTATAATCAGGAAGAAAGGGGCCGCGGCACTGAGAGGGAATTTTTTGAAGTATTATTACTCCACAACTATTTGTACGAGCTATGACAGATATATTTTATGTGGAGGAAAAGGGCGGGAAAGGTGATAGAGATAGAGATAGGGACTGGGATATCGATTGCAATAAACAATGCATGTAAATTAATGGTTAGGATAATATCTGCCGTGGTCTCTAGTAGATTTTGAAAGTTCAATGTGGCAGACGACATTTTTGTTCATTAGTGTAATTGTATAGAAAAATTGCTTCTCAAACATTCTTGGGAAATCGGCAAAAGCTCTGTTGTTGTTGTTACATCATGTTACAGTCGAAATAGACTTTGATTTCTAGTCCAATGACATGACAATGACATACAAAATACTAGTTTACTTCTGTAATATTTCTAATCAAAATGTAGTCAACAGTGAAGGACGAAAAGAACACTTCTTCTGTGGAGAGATATAGGAACTCAGTTTTACAAATACATACAGTTGTGTTCAATATAATAGTAGTGAAATTAAATTTTATATCCTTAGACGGAATAAAAAAAAGCTGTGTTTTTGACAGGAACCACATAAAAAGAAATTTCAAAGTTTACACAAATTTCAGGAAATTTAATTAAACTTTTGAAAGTTTGCATTAATATTTCAAGGGCACAATTTTTAGAATATTTCTGAGTACGCAGTTTTAAAGGGCATTCAATATTAGCGTAAGAATGTGCAAGCTAGAAGTAACTAAACATTTTTTCTGAATTTTTAGAATTTTTTTTTGTTAAGGATGTTGGGTATTTTTTCATAGAAAATTAGTTTTTCTTCATACGTTGTATGGAAGAAATCACTCAACACAAAAAAAATTAAAAGAATTGAGCGAGTTCTAACTTGCACAATGTTACAATAAAATTTATTAGTCTACAAAACTGCGTACTCAAAAGTTTTCTAGAAACTCTGCCAGAAATTTGAAGATTTCAAAGTCTAATTAATTTGTGTACACTTTGATATTTTTTTGATGTGGTTTCTGTTATAAAATTCGCTATATTTTAACCTAGTAAACCCGGGTCCGATTCGCTGCGTCTTAGAACTAATAATAGACTGAGTTCGATTTTTATCATTATATCCCATACCAGATAAGATATGGTACTTAATCACATCGCTTATTGCAGCACTCATTGTCACCTTTCGTTTGATACCCATATTGTACTAACACATTTTGGGTCACCTTGGTCCACATATCGGTAGATATATCCGAAACTGGTTCAGCTATCGGTACAAATGACATCTTAAACTTTAACTTAACTTAAACTTTAAACTAAGCACCTAGTAATGTAATGGTACAAATCCATTCAATTCGATTCAGCAGTTTTTGAGTGATGCGCGACCAAACATACAGACAGACAAACAGACAAACAGAGAAAAGTTCTAAAAACTATTTGGCTTCTATTGGCTTAATAATGGTCCCTCCTATCGATTCTTTAAAATATCTTCAATGTAGAGACATCGACCTTTCACAATTTTATTATATGTAGAGACGATAATTATTAGAATAACAGCTTCGTCTTATTTCGTCGAGCGATACCTATTTTAATTTCACTACTATTGTATTGAACACAGATGTATGTACATATACATATATTTGAATTTCCATAGCCACCTTACCTAAATACTTTCAAGAATTTAATCCGAAAAATCAAATATTTATTTCCTAATTACACTTGATTATGCGTAACGTATTCCCATCAATTGTGCCCAAGGAGTGGCAAACTACATTCATTTGTACAAGCTCCTGAAACTTTCATTAATAATGACACCAACATTCCATTCACACCAACTGAACAATTATTCCTGGAATTCGCCTAACGTCCAAACACACAAGAGTGACACATTTATCAACGGATTTAAGATTAGCTAAACTTCTCGCTCCACTGCAGTGAGCTCGGTACGAAATATCCCAGGAGCCTCGAAAAGCCTTGATCTCAACCGCTTAGCGATAAAATCAAATGGCAAATCACTTATTTATGTGTTTGATAACTAACGAATACCAATTTTGTGACAATGCACATACAACCAGAGCTCCAAAATAATAGTTATCTTCAAAATATTTATGGTTATTTATTTTATTCATCATAAAAATGTAGCCTGAGCGTTTTTTTCAATTCGCATAACATAACTAACTAACGAGGAACTTGGGATTTTCCCCTGCTCAAAGTTTTAGGAGAGTTTCACCGATATGAACAATCTTTTGCCGGACATTGATAAGGAACCCCACTGTGCTAGCACATCCTTTACTAGGTCAACTGTAGCAGGAGCGATTTGTTTGAACCCTTCGACACTGCTGCGACATGACGGAAAGAGTCATAAATCATGCAGCTTGGTCATTGGCGGAAGAGACTGTAGAGCTGGGGGATTGTGCAGGAAATGTGGTAGCAGAACGAAACTTCTATAAAATTTTTTTAACTCAACGACTTGGCTACGGTGGGCGCGAATGCCAGCATGAGCATTGAGCATTTCGCAGTCTTTTTGCAAAATGTTTCGCTGGTGCATTTGCTAGTCAGAGGGGACTCGCGTCATCAATCAACTAACCAACCTTCCGGAGAAAATTTTCTTTCAAATACTCCAAGGCCAATTTCATCTTCTTTCGACACCGTCTATGATTCCGAGCCTCACGGCAGATATATTGAGAGTAAGTCTCTCGCATGCTCTTTGTTCGTCGCGGGAGAACTTCATTTCGATACGGCCTTCTGAGTACATCCCACCTCATAATAGTCAGGGTGGGACGTTTTTTCCTTGGAGTATCGCGTTCGTTATCTCCCTCTCAATTTCTGAGTAGAAGCGTTCCCTCCATAACTTAAGTAACCTCGATAAGGCGCCTGGCAAGTCGCTATTATTATTATAAACCAAGAAACCAATCTTCCGGAAGAATTTTCTTTCAAAAACTCCAAGGCTAATTCCATCTTCTTTCGGCACCGTCCATGATTCCAAGCCTTTCATCACGTCAGATGTATTGAGAGCAAGTCTCTCTCGTACCCTTTGTTCGTCGAGAGAGAACTTTATTTCGAGCTCATTCCTTCTGCATCATAGTTGGGTGGTGGCAGGTTTTTTCAATTGTCAGGTTTTGGGATATCGGGTTCGTCATCTAACTCTCAATTTAGTTATGAGTAGAAACTTTACCTTCATAAATAAAGTAAGTTCAGTTAGTTAGCCGTACAAGTTATCCGTACAAGTTATCCGTCTGAGTGCGGTAGGACCCTAATGTTTCCTAATCGGCGGTAAATATGAAAGAGGTCACAGCAAGAAGGTGCGAGAGCCTTGTGGAGAAATTTGAATTTTCTCACTGAAATTGTACTCTCTTTCTTTGACTGTTGTTGTAAGAGGATTTGAAATAGCTGATAGTTATTTTTGAGCTCTGCTTACAACATACATACTTACTTGCGTATATAGTCACATCCTGCTAATAAATAGTAAACAATAATAATGAAGAAGCTATCTTTTTACCCAGCAAACTCTCTTTACAGTCAGGGATCTATACCTTAGATCTTCACATTACAGCTCTCTGACCTAAATGTTTGCTGGGTTTACATTAGACGATCACTCAGTTATTGCCCGAATTTCGTTGAGATTTTGTTGTGTGGCATTTAATCAAACTCATTCATAAATTGGCGGGATAACCAGCATAGTGGTACCTGTTACCATCCATATTGTTAGCTGCACTTGTGCGTCGACGCCACGGCTTACGTTGGTGCTCTATAAACCTTCCTACACCAGCAGCAAACCCACAAAAGACAATGATTTTCTTTCAACGAAGTGTTGATATTACTTGTCTATTGTTGTTATTATTCTTGTTGCTGCCAATCGCTATTATCCTTTGTGTATGTCGTCCTCCGCATTTGAAAGGCACAAAATCAACACAGCGACGACCAAACAAACGGCCGAACGAACAGCTGACATACCGACCCATCGAGTAAACAACCAACCGTCCAACCACTTCATCCTGCGTGCTGCAACCATGGGAAAGTCTGCTGGAGAGAGAAATTTTTGTTGGAGTACACTTGAAAGGATTTCCAAGAAATTTCGAACCTTCAAAATAATCATGAATGGCTCACATCTTACAATGCCGAAAACCGCCGGTTCGTGGTAGGAAAAATAAATCGAAGAAAAAAAAAATTACCCAAAAATGATAAGTTCAAGTTGATAGTCTTCGGGCTCCATTTATGCTGTTTTTGCTCTGCTGCTTCTTTCGCTGCTGATCTTTCAAAGACATCCTCGTCTACCAGTAAGCATCAAAGCCGCCAACAGCAACCTCTCATTGCTCAACGTTCGCCATAATGTCCTCAATGTCGTCCGTTGTGCGGCCTCCAAGTAAACATACAACCATAAAAAAAATTAAATACGTAAAAGAATTCCTCGAATTTAATGGTTTTTTGTGGGCATCAGAAAGCGCGCCAAAAATCTCGCTGCTGTGCAAAGTGGAGCCATGAGAAAATAAGGACAAGATAGCGTTAGAGCACTGATTGATTTACAACTGTGATCATAAAAATAGCAACACAGTATTTTTGACGAATTTGGTTCGTTTATATTTTGCTAAATTTATTTTAAAAAATTTCGAGTTTTTCTGGAACGATTTTTCGTCATCCCTTGTCAATTTTTGTTTGGAGGCAAACCGGTTTCGGCGTTGTGCCATCATCAGTGTCCTTCTTCGTTCTCGAACGCCGGTTTTCGAAAGCGAAGTGCTATTATTACAGCAACAACAACTTGCCAGTAGAGCTTGCTAGCGCTCGGGCTTGAAGAGCGTATATTTCCTGCGTAGCTTTTACCCAGGTTACGCCTTGATTGCCTTGGAAAAACTAGATAGGGCGTGTATATATTTTCCTTAGCAGGCCACTGATTTTAAAGGGGAAAATCTAACCAAGCCCCAGACATATTTAATAAAATTTCCTACTCGGTTCGTAACTTTCAATAATGTAAAGATTCTTGGAGTTCACTCGATTTACCATCGCCATTTGTTATTTATTTATTGACGTCGAGGTCTTCTCCTTCCTCTTTCTTGTCCATTCGCATAACACGAGCCAGCTAGCGGAGTCTTCTTTCTTTAATTCGCTATGGGCAGATCTGTTTAAAGCTGGTACAGCTCATCGTTTAATTTCCTTCGGCACTCGCCGTTGGAATCATGGGAAGGACCATAAATATTTCGGAGAACTTTTCTCTCGAATACTCCAAGGGTCATCTTATTTTCTCTCGACACTTTCCATGATTCCAAACCGTACATCTGGACAGTTATTATGAGATACTTTAATTGTGTAGAGTGGATTTTACTTCTCAGTTTTCTACTCAGTCCTTAGTAGCACTTGTTGGCAAAAGAGATTATCCGTTAAATTCCTCGACTGAGATTATTTTCGGTGTTAACGCTGGTTCCCAAATAGACGAAGTCCTTCACAGTTTAAAATTTCTAACTATCAACAGTGACGTGGCTGCCAGATCGTGGGTTCGCTTATTCCTTCTTTAATGAGAACAAATACTTAATAGCCCATTGTGATAATACAAGTCTTTCCTTCTCCCTTTTCAAACCAGCCAAAGAGCCGAAGTAATTTTATTGACTCTTTTACAGTAGATTTGCAAACTTTTGTTAAACTATCCAAAAACGGATCCTTAAAGTGAGATGAGACTGCGTCTGTGTCATTAATTCATACTTCGTACTATCTTTGCATTCATATCTTTGCTTCTCAAATTTTTTGGTAAGGGCACGGGGAGCTCTTTTTCAGATCAACCTGCAAGACAGTGTTCTGTTAGTATGCCGATTATTCAAGTGCTTCCTCTCTTCTTGAAGTAGGTATTTTGAGAGCAATTTCTATCAGTAACACTCAAACCAAACATTTACCATACATGCAATTAAGTTGCGCTGCTATTTTTATTATCGCAGCTGTATGCTGGTGTACTTGTTTGTGGAATTGTTATTAAGTGTACGCGAAAGTGTGCTACACCCAGCATATTACTCAGGTTTGCTTTTCTGTCGGTTGCTGCCTTAAAATATATCTTTCCAATATCGCTTCCCTAATGAATCGCCAATACAAAAGTAAAAAACGAAGCTCGCAAATCGCCAAGTACTCAATACAGCTTGTCAGTTAGTTGTCATTCGCAATTCAATTTTTGTTCTTTTTTGGCTCACGAATTCTTCAATATCCTTGGGTTCTTCTCCTCATATTGCTTTTCATACAATTCTCGGTTATTGGTATTATGCAAATTTTGTTCAAACATTGAAGTATGTGAAATGAGCAAAAATTACGGACAAAAAATCACTAATTTTTCAAGGAAACAGGAACAACTGTTCAAGTGCGAATATCCTGCTTCCTTTGAAAGGCTCTCAATTGTATTGAACATCTATTTTTATTTATTTTCTGATTTTTTTTTAACAAAAAGAGCAAATAATTACACCAGGCAAACAGTATAACAAAGCTTTAGGGTATTCAATATTAGTCAGAGTACAGCAGCACTTTTGGGAAAAATATTTTTTTAAACATTTTTTTAACAATTTTTCCACTCCCGGCACCCTTAAAACGGGTTCCTTGTCGTCATGTAGTAATTTTTTTTACAGTTCTGGGTGTGCGAATATCTAGTAGCATAATTAAAGGTTCCAGATTTACGAAGATTTATGAATAAACTAAAATAAGATAGAGAATCTGAATTCTCAATGCCAAAATGAGGAGACTGGCGCTTGTAAGCTTTCATAAACTTTTTTTTATATATTTCATAGGTTACGGTTACTTAGTGTGAGTTTAAATTGTAAACGCTCTTTACTAGAACAACTTTTCTATATTATCGTAATTTGAGCCAAATAAGAATTGGTGGGCAACTCTTGAACTTTTCTCTGCTCACTTGCTTTCCACACAACTCCCCTAAAGGGCTGAAGAAAAAATGTTACTTCTGTTTCATGACAGGATAAACGAATTCAGTTAGATACAGAGTTATGTTAATCAGGAGAAACAAAAGAATTTGATTTAGCCATGTTTGTACCTCCGTCCATCTGAGATATGTTATTTGTATTCACGTACCTTTTCACTTCCCGGTTGATAGACACACCTACTTTTTATGCATCGTATGTTTTGGAAAACAAAAAGGTCGAATTTGGTTATTTTCCAGGTTATCCTGTTTGCGAAATTTCAATAGTGAACCTGTTTTGGTTTCAGAGATATATATCTAAAAAAAGTGGTTTTTGTTTTCAGCGACAAAACCACTGACGAAGGTTTTGGGGAGTGTTGTCAGAAGTGACAGTCTTTTGGCCGATATGAACCGTCATTTGCGATAAAAGCCCGACTGTCGCGGGAGCGTTTTCACCAAACATAATTAGTTCAAACTAGCCTACGATCCTTACTAATATTCAATTGAACTGAGCGCAAAAACAACAAAAAAAACAAGTTTTTATTCAGTTCATGATGGTCAAATTTGTTTTGTAGATTGAAATTGAAGACTTTTCAATATGAGCGTGGTACCGCCCACTTTTGATCAGGTCAGTTTTACAAATATTATTAATAATAAACAAAAACCCATTTTAAATATCAAAACCAAATTCGGCACACAGATTACCATTGTTACTAGGCATGATCCAGAGACAAATGTGCGAAATCAAGTAAGTGTCACGCCCACTTTGATGTAAAAGATTTTTAAAGGGATCATAGAAGAATATAATAGGAAACATTTCTGCTAAAAGTAATTTTATATCAATACTAATTTAATGGCAAGATATACTAAAAAATAAAAACTTGGAAAAAATAAAAACTTTTTAAAGTGGGCGTGGCACAGCCGTTTTTTATCGAACTTATACTAAATTTTCGTATATATTTTATGTACAACGAGAAATATTTATGGTAGAAATTTGAAAAATCGGTTGACAACCACGCCCACTTTTAGCAATAGTGTGCAAAAAGTGAGATGGTGGGTCTATTTTTTTTTTAAACTTCCCCTGCGGATTGAGAGACTAGAATAGAGTAAGGTAGGCCTAACGCTAGAGGCGACTAAAATCTACAAAGGGTAATGGCGTGCAACTTGATGGCTGATCTACGGATATGATGACTCTCAACTCTTATTACGAAGGAGGGGGTGTGATGAGCTTGAATGTTTCATTTGTCATACCAAAACGCTCCCGCGACAGTCGGGCTTATATCGCAAATGAGGGTTCATATCTGGCAAAAGACTGTCATTTCTGACAACACTCCCCAAAACCTTCGGCAGTGGTTTTGTAGCTGAAAACAAAAACAACATTTTAAGAGCTTTATCTCTGAAACCAAAAGAGGTTCACTATTGAAATTTCGCAAACAGGATAACCTGGAGAAAAACCAAATTTAACCTTGTTGAAATCAATTTAAAGTTTGCGTGGAAGAGGCCATGCTTAAGCTAGCAAATTCCTATTTTTCTTGCTATCGTTGAAAATAATTATTTTTTGAGTTATATATCCACTTTCATTAAAATTTGCTATCACGTTTCCAGTACTTGTAACCATTAAACTACCAAAATAAATAAAAATAAAGGGGTAAATAACCATGCCCAAATTTTATATACAGCTATTGTAATAAGTTTCTAAAAATACAGCTGAAATCAATCAAAGTAGATCTCAAAGCGTTTAGTATTAGCGAACAAATTTTAGATAGAGCTAGGCAATTCCTTTTTTCGGTGCAACTAAAGGTCTCACACTCAGTTCGTCTTCCAGACTTAGCTAGTATCTTTCAAGTGAAAGTTCTAGGGAAAGAGATGGAATGTCGTTTCTGGGCGAAGACATAGGGAGACTACATAAGATTTGTATCTATACAGACAGGTAAGCGGTGCTCATGGCTATTAATTCCCCCTCCCTCCTCTTTGAGGCCTCCAGTACCTGGAAGAACATTAAAAATTAACATCGTCTGATTTCCCATCTATAGGAATATTGAGGGCACCGAGAAGGCAAACGAATTAGCAAAAGCTGGAGCAGGTTTTGACGCTTCTTATGCGATCATGATACAGCACCCAATCACATACTTGCAAAGAAACATACATAGAAGGTTCTAGCTGTCTACAACTGGCACTTCTATAGGGTGTTTTTTTTACAGGTTTGTTTTTCGAATAGAGATAAAACTGGCATTTTGTGGTCAAATCTGGCAACTCTAATGTCATTTATGTTCAGTTTGATTTGCCATTTCATCATGAACAGGTTGACAAAAGAACAACGCTTGCAAATCGTGCAAATTTATTTCGAAAATAATGGTTCAGTTCGCGAAGTTTACCGTGAGCTCCGTCCATTTTATGGTCGACATAATCGTCCATCAGAGCAATTAATTCGGTTAACCATGGATCGTTTTCGCACTACGTTTACTCTATGTGATAATACGCATCCGCAGAGACGTCGAACAGTGCGCACCGAAGAAACAATTGCCGCTGTAGAGCAAAGTGTTGAAGAGGACCCGAATGAATCGATTCGCCACCGTGCACAGCAATTGGAGCTTTGTCCATCAACTTTATGGAAGATTTTGCGCAAAGATCTTGGCTTGCGACCTTACAAGATCCAGCTTGTGCAAGAATTAAAGCCGCGAGACCATGCAATGCGTCGTGATTTTGGTGTATGGGCCGAAAATGAGATTGATTTCGATGCTGATTTTCATCGCAAAATTTTGTTCAGTGATGAGGCTCATTTTTGGTTGAATGGCTACGTCAACAAGCAAAATTGCCGCATTTGGAGTGAAGAGAATCCACATGAGACCCTTGAAACGCCATTACATCCACAAAAACTGACTGTTTGGTGTGCTCTATGGGCTGGTGGAGTCATTGGGCCATACTTCTTCCGCAATAATGCTGGAGAGGCAGCTACCGTTAATGGAGACCGGTATAGAGCCATGATAACCGACTATTTTGTTCCCGAATTGGATGGCATGAATGTGGATGAGTTGTGGTTCCAACAAGACGGCGCTACATGCCACACAGCGCACGTCACAATCGATTTATTGAAGGAAACATTCGATGAGCGCATAATTTCGCGGAATGGACCTGTCAATTGGCCACCAAGGTCGTGTGATTTGACACCATTGGATTATTTTCTTTGGGGATATGTGAAGTCGCTCGTCTACACCAACAAACCAGAAACGTTAGGGGAATTGGAAGCCAACATTCGTGGCGTTATTGCCGACATACGGCCCCATATGCTCGAAAAAGTGGTTGAAAATTGGACCTGTAGAATTGGCTTTATTCGAGCCAGCCGCGGCGGCCACATGCCCGAAATCATATTTAAACATTAATGGCATAAAATTATCCTTCCAATAAAGCCAAATTGATGGACCTTAAAACGATTTTCTTGTGTTTTATTTCAATTCGAAGTTCTATACCCCTAAAAAAACACCCTTTACTAAGCTACGACACAACGAGAACAGACGAGCTGCTTAACAGAACGTGGAAAGGCATTTTTGAAATAAAGGCTATGACCACGGAACCCTGATCACTGGGCCAATATGGTACAGTTCACAGCTGAGTATTAACTGGCATGTGAATGCCGTCAGTGAATGAACAGGATATGCTAATACATACCATTTGCATAATCTCTTAATTTTTACATCCGTATCAAGTGATTCATATACGAGTATTTTTATCTATGAGCATCACATTTCTCAGTTTACGAACAGTTAGATAATTTTTTTCTTTTGTTGAAGCTTATGTACATATCATTATGGCTATTAATATATACTTTCAATTGTGATCTGAAAAAAAGAAATTTATTTGTGTATGTAAGGTCAGGGTGAGGTCATTATCTATGCGCAGTTCCTTCCACAATTTCTCGACTACTTCCTTCCGGCAATATTTCCGGTATATCGCCTATTCAAGCAAATATACATATGTACATACACAATACATCCCAGTCTCTCTATTTAACGTTTCTATGTATGAATGAGCATATCTGCTTCTTCTTCTTTAAATGGACATATGTGCAAATAAATAAAATATTGATGCTCTTTTTAGCAGCGGTCATTGCCCTGTCCCTTTTAATCGCTGGCTCATATTTCATTGCTTTTCACTATTACAGGTACTTTGCCCAGCAAATTTACAAAACGGTACAATTCAGTTTGCCTACATATTTATTGACCTAGCCGAAATGTCAAAATTTAATATCCGTTATGTAGGAAAACACATGCAGGACTACGAAATTGATTTTTGGTGGGGCTTATCAACGTAGAGAGCGTTAATGTAATAGAATACACCGGTCAATAAAAAAATCTATGACGGATTGATTTAAGCTGACAGAGAAAGAGGGGGATATAAAAATTTTTTTTGTATTATTAAAGCATAGTCAAGCACAATGAAATTGCACAAACTATCAAAAGTCAAGGCATCGACATAAGCTAAGCGAATATCTTGCTACATTCCCACAACAGTCGGTTCCATCGTACCGGAATGACTCGGGTTTTACCCGACCAATGCCTGTTATTTCGATGCAACCATGTCTAAGTCGTCACAACTAGAACTCAAAGCATTATTCTCCTGCTCCGCGCGGTTTTTCGAACCCACTTCCGCATAATGTAGCTTAACTGCAAGTGCCTTACCGGTAAGGTCGCTGAGATTGTTAACTGTGACCGATGAGAGCTGCAATATCTATCGGTGTGATCGTGTGAGGGTGGACTTACTTCATTAACCAACAATCCGTGCAATAAAGTCAAATTAAACCCGACATCAACCCCAGGGACAACATCCTAAGAGCTCAAAGTATTGTTGTTCGGTCAGGCGATGTCAATCACGACCCTGCAAAAAAAGCGATTAGTCTAGGATGAATCTGGGATGAGTCGAAAACGAGCATGCGACCAATGCCAGTTTTGATCTCTTTGTATGGGTTGAAGTGATCCCTTTTGTTTGAGCATATCCTATGAAGAGACTAATTGGTCCCTTTCATGTCTAAATGGGTAATGCTGGACAGATTCCTTTTATTTCCTTACGACTACGGTCGGACAGGAAATTAAAATCTACTTTTTTCAACTATGCCTATAACGCAATAGTTGGGATCAATTGTAGCCCACTGTAGACGAAAGGTATTGATCGGGAATCACTCTCTTTAGAGATCAGCAGCATGATATTTTCCAGTGGAGATTATCAACATATACACATCAAAAATAAAACTCCTGTCACCTGTTGTTGAACAGATGATTGCCGTAACATTCTCATAGGTGAGAATTGTGTAATCTTTCGGACGCACACCACACCCACTGGCATTCAAGCATCCCTGTCGACGATAATAAACAGCAGTTGGCTGAGAAAACAGAAGATTCGACGTTCTGCACGGTCCACGAGGCATTCCCAGAATAGTAGGGAGAACTAAGGAAATTCGCAATTAGATCGGCTCATATATGTATGGGTAGGGTTGGACAGGAATTTGTGGAAAAAAAATTACTCTTCTTGGAATTTAGTCATTTTGAACTATAAAATTAAATAAGGGGGATTTTCTCGTTGATTTAGAGAAGGGGGAGAGGTTTTAGTGCACTTCGGGCCTATTTAAACGACTTTAATTTTAGGTTTATGTGATTCAAATTCTGTGGAGTCTCTAGAAGTCTGCTAGTTCCAGAATCTTGTACAACAAAATACTTAGAATTAAAGGAAGTCACTTCTGGGGTAGGTCAAGTATTGAAATTCCTAGGGATGGATATGGGGGTGCTATACTTCCTCTCAAGCATTGTATTATAAAAATTATCATAGCTGGGTAAATTTAAGTCTTCATCGGTATCAAGCGATCATAAAACCGCCGCAATTCAATTCAGGGAGCTAAATTAGCTTGAGTTGGAATACAAAATGCAAAGTGCTCCTTGAATGAACAATGATCACGATCTCATCATACCTGTCCTCATGTATTCCTGGAAATCATGAACAGTGTGGGAAAGAAAATGAGGTACCCCTTGGAGTATTAGAGAGAAAAGATATCAGGAAGATTTATGACCCTTCCCCATAAGCCAACGTCAAGTATCACAATGAATTCGACCATGATCTTTACGAGCTTTACTCAGATATGAGCACAGTGTAGCGAATCAAAGCCCAAGGACGTCGCTGGCTGGGTCATATTATGTGAATTAACAAAGAAGCTCCAAGACAGAAGGTTTTCTTATTGACACTCGAATTCAGTAGCAGTACGGGGGATGCTAATACAGAGAAACAGTTTGAGGAGGATTTGGTCTTCCCTGGGTTCTCCAACTGGTTTAACTTCTCGCTAAAAATATATCACTGGGGCGGGTGGGTAGCGCCAATAAGTTATGATGATAAAATAAAATAAATAATTTCAATTAAGTAGTAAGATTATTTCATCATTTCTAATATTAAATTGTCAAGCTTTCATGCTAAAAATTCTAAAAATAAATGACTGATAAAAATTAAGATTTAGTGCTTCCTTTGGTTCTAAAGAAATGTTGGACACAGCAGAGCTCATGTCTGCAGTCACCGAAATATGTTTGTTGTTGACACTTAATATTTGATTTGATAAAGTATCTTAAAACGATTCCAGGAATAAATACAACAAACACTTACAGACATATGAGGCAAGACAACATGCAGCCAAAACTCAAGTGAACTTCACCGCCAAAGAGGACGACACCTTCGAACGAATGGATACCAACAATTTCGGCCTGTGAGTTCACAAATATTTATACAAAACGCATTTAATTTTCTAATCACGTGCATGCTATAAATTCTCCACTAAAAAGGCGACGCTGCAAACGCTGAGAATCTTTCGAAATGTGATGATCAGAGGAGCACAAGTGCTCAGTGCGGACCAGTTTGAGCCGGGTTAAAAACAAAGAAATCTTCCTTTTTTTTATTGATGCAAAGCAAACGTGGGTAGACGCTGCAGGATTGCAAGTGCAAAATGACAGGTATTAAACCAGAAATCGGTTAAAAATATATGCGTGAACATATTTTATGTTTGTACTAGGGATGGCAATCCCGGGACATGGATTTGACAATTTCTCTGCAGTTTTTGACATTAAAAAATTCAAAAATTCCTTAAAATCTCAAAAAATTCAAATCTCTTTATTTTGCTTTATTTTGAATGAAATAATAGTTTGTCGCACCATTTCTTGATATTTTTCAAGGCGGATACCCAAATCTCGGGACTTATCCCAGGGTTGTAAAATTAGGCTTCGCAAAAGTTATTACTAACATCCCGAGTATGTAGATACGTGCAGAGGCTCTGGCATAGTCGGTAGTGGGTGAGCCCTTGTCAGAAGGCCCCAAAAATGCTAACCTTGCCGTATCAGGTTTCAAAAAAAAAAAAAACCAATCTCACTGGCTCTTTCCTTAACAGCAAACTTTAAACCAAATTGATGACGTTCTAGCTTCGAACCTTCATCTTGTGGTAGCCAAAGTAAGCTCTCGCCTCCGTGCAGCGCAGAATATACTCACACTCTAAGTCCGTTGGGAAGCTCCACACGGTTACACCGATGATCCTTACTTAAACAAGATCCCCTTCATGAACTGTGCTCCAAAATAAACTGATATCTCCAGATTTTATCAGGGTTTTTCGACTAGCGAAACCAGGCGCAGTCACCGACTCAGTCCTCGGGCTAGGTGACCATGGAATTAGACATCTACGTCGACGGAATCAAGCTTCCGGCTGATAAGCACCTGCCAATGGAAGGTCCGCCTCCACGTATAGTAAAGATGCATCTCTGTAAGAAATATGATGGAGTCCAACATCACCTAACATCGCCTCAACAAAATCCACACAGTGTCTATAAACTACTTTATGAGCTTCTCCCCGACGAATGCGGTCATTCAGGCACAATCACCACCTGTTGCCGCAGATCAGCCCAATTTCCAAGAGAGACAAGATTCACTCTGCTCTATCTTTGATCTGGATACTGTAAAGTACTAAACTCTTACCCATCCAGATTGAATGCAGGCTTGCCGTACGTTTTCCTAGCATGTCGTGTGTGCCCAATGGCATTAATCATCTGCTCACCTCAGGGCGAAACATCCTTACAACAACAACAATCAGGAAGCGGATAATGTTCCATTTGCTACACGTACCTTCACTCTAAAAGCAATCTTCGGCCTAACGATGCAACCAAACAGCGAAAGCTTATTTCTTATTCGTACCTTCGCTGTTGACACTAAAGGGTTCCAGCTAACCCGACGAACGAATGAAAGTAAGAGCTTTTGTCATGCGAAGTGGGTAAAGAGGTGGCTATTTAGATATAGAAACCATGTCGGACAGAGGTAATGACTGGAAACTCTACCATTCGGATCGCGGAGGGTTTCATACCTGGATCCACCGTACAGAGTGGACTTTAGTCATGTGGGAAACACTTATCCCAATTGCTGAATAGTTATGGAAACGTAATACTCTTAACCCTGACGGGAAGGAAATATCCCACAAAATTTCGAAGTTTGCGTTGTTCAAGTATAATAAAAGCGCATGGAAAGGACGGGAGGTGAAGGGTTGCTGAAAGACGGAAGAGGGCATGCCTCCAGATTGTAACTTAAGTTTTCTTTGCCCAAACTCTCAGAAAAGCGATCCCGCAAATCGCATCAACAACAAAAGAAACATCTTCCTTAATATCGCTTATAAGGTTCGATCTAGCTTATTGTGGAAAACTGCAGCCCATCATCGAAAAACTGAAAAGATCTTATCTTATCTTATGGTAAGGTTACTATCGACCAGATTTATCGCTTACACCTAGTCCATTATTTACTTATTAAAAGAGACTTATAAAAGTTTGAACCAGAAAAAAGAAGATCAGCCTAGAACCCAACGCAGAACCAACAAGTGCTACTTTGGACTGATACGCACGGCACGCTCTATAAGTCTCTCATCTCACCTGTCCTGGTGTAAATGAAATAGTTCTGTGAGTATTCCAGAGAAGAAGTTATGAGGAAGATTCATGGTTCTTTTCGGTACGTCCACGGAAATTTAATGATTATGACTCGAATATAACTCGAAAAAGTTTAAGGCAAAGATTTCCTTCCAACTTTTGGTGTGATGTTTCACATTTTTAATAAAAAACTAGCGATATGGGAATAATAACCTTCCTAAAAGAATTTAGATGCTAGTCTACGAAGTCTGTGATCGCCACAAACTACAAAGTCTTGAGCTTTGAGCTTCCAAGATGCAAGAAAATCCTTTGATTAAAATAAATAAATAATTTGTATACGAGTATACCTCCTGAGGAGAATAAGGCCAAGCTTCTTTACCAAATTTGTGGTGTGATGCTTCTAATTTTGCCTACAAATTTTTTCTGAGAAGCCTTCCATGGCAGAGATACACTGAAAAAACTTTTCTTTTTTTTTCCAAACCACTTTTGAGGTTACCTGTACCAGGGCTCAAACCTTAGACCTTAGGTATGGTAGGTCAGCAAGACTACCGCCACACCACGGCTGCCTTTGATTAGATGCCACAAAATCACAAAATCTCAAAGCTACAAAATATGAATAATCACTTCAGTTAAATGGCAGCATATGTCATAATGATGAGGGCAACCGCAGAGGCGTCCGAATAAAATAAAACCAAAACCCGCTGCAGCACTGCAGGCAAAGTAATCAAGTGGACTTTATGAAACCACATTTTAAATATCATTTTGTGGCAGAAAGATGTTGCAGTCTGTCTAAAGCGACCGCAGCAGTACCACCAACAAAACAGAATTACTTCATAAAATGCTAACGAAGACGAGGGCTTTAGTAAGGTAAAAGCGAGTGCAGACAGTAGAGTTCGCCATAGAGGAGCAATAATTTGCATGGAAGAGTTAAGAAGCCAACAAAATGGGCAGGTAGTAAGTAGTGCTTAAAGTTTTTGCCATAAGAGTAATACCACAAAGCAACTTTTAATACCGCGTGACGCGTTTCGATTACTTTGATTCGTAAAAATTCCCACAGGACCAGTTTCCAGCGCCAACGGAAAACAAGACAGACAGACCATACAATCGAGTTAGTGCACTTTTATTCTTTGGGTGCGATGAAATGTCTTTGTTTGTGTGCATTTCTGAGTTATGTCATACATACTTACACTTTATTTTAATATATATATATATATATATATATATATATATATATACAAATATCTTTATTAAATATTCATGCAGTTCCTCCTGATATGAGAATGTTTGCCAAAGACAGTGTCAATCAATTGTCAATGTTGATGAGGTGTCGTTAGTAGCAGATTGGTCATACTGATAATTAACTGTAAGTCATTTAGAACCGTTTAAATATAAACACACGATATTGGTTTTGGATCTAATATACATGTAGAGATGAGCGAAATGAGAGAAGTACCGTTGTCACAGGGCTCGTGGTCCTACGTATACAAGTGACGGTGAACGTTCACGTCGCCAAAAGTAGTAGTCACATCTGAAATCTTATATAGAAACCATTGAATGTTATCGGACGATTGAAAAATTAAAATATGTCAAAAAGCTGAGACCACAGGCATCTAAACTGAGAGCAACATGGATCCATCAAAACACACAAACCACAGCCGAGAATCATGACGTTGGCTTTCTCACGGTGAAGTTTCATCGAAAGGAAGCCAAGTGTGTCTGCCGATGAACCAGGTTATAGCCACAGATTTTTGGGATGCACTTGATGTCATTCACAACGATTCCATTGTAAAATATAAAACCATTGCCGGTAAATATTACTCAGAGCTTAAGCCCCCAACGATTATTTGCTATTTCCAAACCTGCAGAAATATTTATGCGGTAAGGGATTCGTTTGAAATGAAGAGATCATGGCTGAAAAGCAATGCATATTTCGAGAGATTTTCTGCAAAAAAAAAATTGTGTCGTATCATTAGAAATTGTCAGACCTAGAAATCGTCTTTAAAACTTTGGTAGTCAAAAAAAATTCCTATTCCGCAAGCTAAGAACTATAAAGATAATCAGCTGCTTGGCAAAATACGCAAGTCAGCCCTTCTTTGCGACACCAATTGGACATTCTATCTAACTCAAAGTCATTCTATACATGAAAGTAATAAAATATGAACTCTGCCTTGTGAACTGTATAGGACCCGTAATGCGTGATAAGAGTGTAACTGGAAGCTGGTGATGTCACAGCACATCCGTCAATAGGAATGAGGTGATACCGTCTAATATCTGCTCTGTGCCTTGAAGTAATCAATGAACAAGTGAATGTGCGAAGACCGCTGAGTTCAGCGTGCATCCTTCAAACATAGACTTACTCTCTCCATAATTACGAAATTCCTAAGTTTGAACCTCGCTTGTCAAGAGTTGCATCCTTTTGATAGTTCGAAGTATCTAAGTGTCCTTTTTACACCTCAGTGGTAAGCTTTAGCGAGCATATGGGGCTTAACCGATTCTAGGCAATGGCAAATGTTGTGGGGGAAGGTAGTCGAGGTAACGTACGTGAGCAACATACTAAGAACCGTGTATTTCAATCCGAGGAGACTTGCAGGGACTTACTGTGTACCTATAAATGCGCATAAAAATGATGACGAAGAAATTGGATTTAAAACTGCACCGCTAAGGCTCTCAAATCCCAAATAAAGGGGAGTTCAGAAAATTTTCGAAACACCAAATGACTCCAAGTTCCTCGCTACTTGATTTTGTCGGGGCAGACGGGAATCAGCTTTAACTTGCTGCCAGCAGTTCGGACCACTAGAAAGATTGACTTAAACAGACAGCAGAGCCTTGAAAGTTTGTTTGTTTTTCTCAAAGCTTGTACCGTTCATTATAAAATCTTCTTCGGCGCTCATTGTCGACACAGCTCACACGACTTTTAGTTGGAGGAAACTTTCTGCTGAAAACTCTAAGGATTATTTCATCCGGTGATATCATCTGCTCAACTCTACACATTAAAGTTTGGTGTGGCACGAATTTCAGACCTCTCATCATATAGGAATTTGATTCCATGAACCAATTAAGGACATGCCAACTCTACTTACGGGCATGCATAGATATTGAAGAATTTAAAGTGGTTGAACAAAGGCTTTATATTCTCAGCCACACCCCTCCTACCCTTGAACACGAACGAACGTGTTTTTAACAAAGATCTGCAACATATTCATTAACATGATTGTATAACTCATGAACAAACGTTAAAACAATGCGCTCAAAGACGCTCCTACAGGGTGGACGGGCTCTAACCGAATAATCAATACATAACAACAACAACAACAACACATTATGAAGTATGCCACACAACAAGTGATCATGCCACAAGTGATTAACGAATGTGCAACATTAAAGCAACAAAATCGCCTACGCATAAGAAACGTGTTCATTGAAGGATAAAGAAGGTGGAGAACAAAGTGGGAAGAAAAGATACACAAAAAACAAAATATGTATATACAAAGCAGACACACGTACAAGTGCAAATAATTGGAAATAAACAGTAAAAAGAAAATGTTGAAATTAAAAAAAAAAACCAATGTAACAAGTATCTAAGTAGATGGATGGTTGGACCGATCGATAAGCAAAAAACAAAAAACGGGCCACACATATCGGGCACTCATAACTGCCACAGTTCTCATACTTGGACTTATGGCATATATGAATGTATAACGAACACAAAAACCAACAAAGACGTTCACAATATAGTCATAAATGTAGTTTGGGATATTGAAGATTGCGGCCAACGATCGGAAGTGCTGGATATGCTACACTTGATTGCGCACGAAAGCAAATCACAGTTGTCGGATTTATAACTGCCAATAATTTCACAAAGCAAAAATGCAATAACAATATGGCCAAAAAACAACAACAATATGCATAAAAAGAAAATTACCACATTATTGTTAATAATCTGCAAAAAAGAAAAGGAAAACCCTACATATAGTTGAAAGTAAATTAGTATTGTCAAAAAATTCTTGAGGGTGTAATTGACGACAGGTTATGAATAGAAAAAGAGGAAGCTCTTCCTGTCCAGCAACTGCTAATGTAATTATTTATGTAATGATTTTATTCAGCACTCACTTTATTTATGGTGAATGACCACACAGGAGTTACGCCAATTTATGGTTTGCTAAAATTGAATAGATAATTGGAGGATTAAGAGATATAAGCGGATGAACCTAATCAATGCAGCTGGCGTGAATTGATTGAGTGATAACGGGCAGCTGGCAAGAATCATGTATTGGGCTAAGTAGGACTATTCAACCAAAGAGGACAATTTTTTAAACTGTAAGGAGCTTCGAGGATCAGCATTAACAGCGAAAGAATGTGAGCCGAATATATAAAATGTATGATGACACACGGCGGCCGCCGTGGTGTGAAGGTAGTGTTGTCGGCCTACCACACCGAAGGTCGATGGTTCGAGCCCTGGTACAGGTAACATCAAAAGTGATTTGAAAAAAGTTTTTCAAAACGGGGTCGCCCCTCGGCAGTGGTTTGGCAAACTCTCCGAGTGTATTTCTGCCATGACAGGCTTCTCAGCAAAAATTCGTCTCCTTTGTAGATGCCGTTCGGAGTCGGCAAAAAACTGTAGGTCCCACCAATTTGTAGGGAAAATTCAAATCGGCACACCACAAATTGGAAGAGAAGCTTGGCGCAAAAATCTCTTAGGAGGTTTATGATGATATACCTGTTGTATATCGCGCCATAGAGAGAGAGAGATGATGACACAAGAATAGAAAAAATAATAAAATTAACATAAAACTTTGACGGTCTATTTTGAGTTTTAATTTTTCGTAAACATTATAACCAGTCTTGGTATATTAATAATATTAGAGATCACCCTGTGGTTGAAATTTATTTCCTTTCTTTTAACTGATTAAATTTTTCTTTTCTTTGTTTTTTTTTTGTTTTTTAATTTTATTTTATTTTATTTAGTAAAAAAAAAATGTTCCTGCTCTATTGAATTAAAACAACTTTTAATAATTATTTAAAAAAATGATTATTGAGAAATAAAAAACAATAATAATTTTCATAAAAAATTAAAAAGTGAAAAATTATTATGCTTGACCTTGAGCTCGTTTCATGAATACTTTATTTTGTTTTATTTTGATTTACCTTATTTTACTTTGTTTTACTTTACTTTATTTCACTTTACTTTCTTTTATTTTGCTTATTATATTTTAATTTATTTTATTTAATTTAATATTTCCAAAAATTGGTAATTGAAACACAAGCTGCTTTCTACCCAAGGTAGGTTGCTGTTTACCGACAATTTTGAAAAACGTATAAAATGAGATAAATCACTTGCAGAAGCAGCAATTTAATTTTAACAATAAATTTTGCATCTCTGCTGATTCCACCATTCTATTAACGTTTTTTGGAAAAATTGCTTTGCCTTGCCCACATCTGAGTGAAAAAAACACAAATTCAAAACGTTCCTGCTAGAGTGTTCGCTTTTCGCTCACGCCCACTTTTTCATAAAAATTTACTGAGATGGAGGTAAAAAGACTGATTATGGCCTTCACTACTGTAAATAGAGTTTGGTGGCTATATTGACCTGTAGCCCGGTTCTGTAACTTTTAACCACTCGCCGAGCGTTGAGCTTACCGCCAAATTTTGGCCGTTGTTCTTAACGTAAATGCAATTCTGTAATTCTCCTTTAACGCCGCTAAACAGCTGAATCTTGATAGTGATAAAATATGGCAATATACTGCTGTTCAGACGTATTTAGCACTAAATTACATGCAAAAAACTCAAAACTAAACGCCATTGTTAAAACATCGAATATAATTCGCGACAGCTAACAGTTTTTGTGTGGTTAAAAGCTTGCGAATAGGGAAAAGTGTTAAAAATGGTGTTAAGCGAAGTTAACGCATTAAAATAGTTACAGAATCGACCTACTGATCATCTTATTAATGATTTTTTAAAAATATTGGGAATTGGGCGTGGCACCGCTCACATATGACTGAAGAAATTATCAAGTTTCGACTTAATAACTTCTATAATAAGAGGATGGTACGGGGCATATTATGGTACAGGGAAGGTTCCCACTTTTCATAAAAGCTTCTGTAAAGGAGGTAGAAAGTAGGGACTATGAAATGTTACAGCTCAAACTCCCAGCCCTTTCTCTTAAAGCTCTTGAACCTTATCAGTCTACACTACACGCAGTGACTGGAGTCATATGAGGTAAGACAATGACTTAATGCGTAACTTACGCTCTAATTCTAATGTGGGAACAACATTCGTTATACCGGCCAATAAATAATTTGGAAACTTTTACACCCTTTTGGTATTCTGCCGGCTTAAGTTCAAGTTCAATTTCGTAGCCACCAAAATGTGTGGTAACGTCGCGTAACCGCGAAAAATTGCAAGAGTTTTGTAAATATTTTTACATAATAGTTACCACATACTACTTCACAAGAATTAATAAACAATATAAGCACTTTTTACACGAAGTTTCGTTTACGTTTGCATTTTATTCTCCATTGCGCATTGTTTGTTTTTGACAGCGTTGCCATATACGCTAGAATCGCGGTTGCATAAACTGCATTGCCAACGGTTACGATTTTCGGTTAAATAATCTTCCAGGTACAAAATTGCCGGTTACGCTCAGAATTGACTCGTTAACCGATTTGATTGATACTTGGCACCGCCAGAACAAGACTTCCCGAGAAGGAGGGCTTCTTGTGGTATAGTTGTTTATCGTGTATATTTATGGGTTATATCAAAGTCCGATATGAAGCCCTGTTTTATAGGAAGCAGTGATTTCTTCCTTAATTTAAAGAAACTGAAATAATTCCTACTCTTCAACTTCCACATTCTTGCTCAGCCTTCAAGAGCTTTTAATTAGTGGACATTATACCAAAAACACTTCCAAATAAGTGATCGATTTCCCATTGCGTTTTATGGCGCTCATTTTAATTATTTTAATCCGAAATGTATGTATGTATATAAAACAAAATATACACATATATACACATGCTAATCGAGTCTTCAAAGAATTTATGTATGCATCTAAATTGCATTTCACTAAATGCACCTCGCATAAATTTCAAGTGAGCCACATTGACATGAGAGACGCAACGTGGTGGTGCAGAAAAATCCTTGCACTAATCTCTGTTGCTCCAAGCCATCCGTTTACTTTACTTCTCCTATGCATATTCAACTACTTCTTCTTTCTTTTACTTTAGCCATAAACTTGAGCCGTGCTGAAAGTGCAGAAATTTTGGCGCCAAAATGTAGTGCCCGCCAAACCAGTCGCTTGGGTTTCCTACATTTTTTTTGTTGATTTCTTTGCTCTTTAACAGCAAAACTTGACTTTTTTTCTTAAAATTTTTATTTTTTTATTTTGAACTCGCTCACGCATGCGTGCCAATGCGCCTATGATACACGAATGGTGGCGCTCTTTCTCACCATTAACCGATCAGCGCTGTGATTTGCCTGCGTGAGTAGATTTCAGTTGTGGAGTACCGATAGCGACAGGCCAAACGAGGCTCGAGCCAATCTTTATTTGATATGTTTGAGTTTATTTCATTTTCGTCGTCGTTTCGTTTTTGGGCTTGCTTTTATTTTTATTATTTTTTGTAGATATTTTTCAGCTGATTGCATATCCGCGAGACGATCGTCTTTTTGTTTTTGAATGAGTTGAATATTTTTTTCCTGCACATATATAAATGTACATACATTAGGGTGGGGTGTTCCATACGTCAATAATCATATGAGCTTCTGTTGGTCGGTTTCAACTAAAAAAAGATTCTAAATGTGTTTTCTTACTCACTATGAAACCCGGCCACGCTTCGCTGCGTCTCAGATTTTAGTTATTAGGTATATCTCCGAAATCAATTGAGATATGGTACTTAATCACATCGCTTATTGCAGCAATTATTACCACCTTTCGTTTCATATCCATATTGTACTAACACATTTTGGGTCACCCTGGTTCACACATTGGTTGATAGCTCCCAAATTGGTAAGAGTTATTGAAATAAAATATATCTAAAAATTTTTAGTGGTTTGGATTCCATTGGCTTAATCATGATCCCTCCTATCCATTTTTTTTTTTCAATATCTGCAATTTACAGACATCGACTTGTTACAATTTTATTATATGTAGAGTTGTCTAGGACCCCATAGGATCGGACGACTACAGCATATATGCCGAAAATACCATGAAATAAAACATAAATACATAGGTATAATAATCCAAGAAAATGACTTTAAATATGCCAACTTTGACCGTGAATATCTTTTAAATGGTTAGATAAATGGAAAGCGTGAGCAAGAACTTTTCGAGTAGAACACATTCGTTGTTCGAGTTCCATTATGTTCCCTTCGGATTTGTTTTATCGCCCTTTCTATTGTAGAAAATTTGGTACTCACTACTTCCAAAACATATGCCACAATGGTCGAAAGTTAGAAAATTATATTCTACAACAATTTAGCAAACGGAAATCCACAAAAATGTATTTTCTTATGATTATAATAAAACAATTAGTCTTTTTTTTTCATCAAGAAGTCATTTTTATAGCAGAAAGAGTTAAGCAATCGTTGTTGACAGAAAATAATTATAGAATTCTAGGAAAAAATTTGGAAAAATGTAATCAAAAAAATTTTTGGGATTAGATTATTTAAAAAAATTAAATTTTATTTAATAAAAATAAAATAAAAAAATAAAAATTAATTGTGCAAGGACCTACATTCGAACTAGCAACCACACGCGTGGTAGTCGAGATTCTTATCACCTACGCTACCGCGACATGTAAAACTGCGCTGCCTAATACCGCACTTGAGACTTATGCAAAGTGTTTTTGTATTTTGCTTTGCGCTTGAAATTTGTGAAATAGTGATGGATTATTTTCTAACGAGCTACAGAGTGCTTATGTCTATTAGAATCGCTTTTTGCTTTCGAATAGAACAGCCTTTCGATTAGAACTACAGAGTAAGGGCCCAGATTGCTCCGATGTTATTAATTTTTGTTAAAACTTTCAAACATTTTTTTTTTGTTATCTGAGCGTCTTATTCCTCTAATATGTAAAATAGCTTGTTTGCACTTATAAAAAAATACCTAGCATATATTATGGTATATATTTCAGAAAAGGAAGAAACCCTCCTAATATACCTAAGTTTTGCATACTAAAAATTAAGATACGAGGTAAATGAGCGAACCAAAAACCAAGAAGTTTAATTTGGCTTGCAAATATTTCCACATAAAAAACGAGTTTTCTCAGTTACCAATATAGCAGTATATGTTCGCAAAATGTCTTTAATTTTAAATTATTATAATTACCCTTTTAAGAAGATGCGATTTTTACTAACTATTTATATATTCAACTAAATTCCTCACAGAAACCTACAAAGCAAATGCACCAGTAGTTTTGCTCCACCTTAATACTTGCTGGTTTATTTTATATTTATTCAATCTCAAGAGCAAAGAACTAGGTAAAGTAAAAGAAAAATGCACGAGAGTCCATCAATAAATACCGCAAGTGAGTTCAAAGGGAAACTTTATTCATTATGTGGGAAGGGACTGATTATGTAAGTCACCGCTGCCATTTGCATCGCAGTCACCCACAATCACCTTCTCCCATATTTAATACGAAACAAATTCCCATATCAACTCCCATTTTCTGACAGCCACTGAAGTGAAGTGAACGCCTTTATTTAATAAGAATGTTTCTTTAAAAGAGAAGAAGTAACTCCTTGCGGTTTACGTAATGAGCCTGTAAATTATCTCAGCCCAGTCAGAGTCGAGTGCTCTACCCATCCTATATAAAAGTGTTGAGAGAAACATTCAATGACATGAAAAACTTTCAGAGAAAGAAATACTTTTTTCCTTCTTATGTCGGAAAAACATTTAAACTAAACAGAATCCCATATTAAGGTTATAGACTTATGATTCATTTAGGTTTTAACTTTAACCTTTTGGCAAAGATGTTGCCTATTATATCCGTCTATAATACTTTTAAACATCTTTTTTATAAATTGGAGGGGCATCTGTAAGAGTACTTGATCATCATTTATGAAAGCCTAGGTAATATCCAAAAAAGTTATCTCTGAAGCCAACACTCTTTTCGGGAAGAATTCCAAGCCAAAAAATACTTTACTTGATAATAATAAGATAAATAATGGCTTTCGACGATTTAAGCACAATTTGAAGATATCTCAATATTGAAATAGAGTTTATCATGCTTATTTAACAAACCTTGTATATATTAAAGCCAAAGTAAATAACATTGAATAATATAGCGAGAGCCGGCGGAAGGCTTAATTGCCTGTTACGACATTACAACGAACCTGTGACATGCTGAACAGCTGATTACTGATGCCAAGTTATTTTTATGACATAACTGCGTACATATACACATTTACATATGTACTACATATATACATATCATGTGGGTTTGCTATTCTTACCCTTATAAAATAATAATATTTTTATCTATATTCTTATGCTAACCAATTTCGTCTACCTCTGTTAAAGATGTTCGACAATCCACCGAAACCAAAACTCTCCGAAAATCCGAAATTTTATAAACCGCCTGCAGCAAGTGCCGTTCTTCATTTCATACCAAATCAGTAAAAAAAAAACCAGCAAGCAAAGCACCAAAAACTATTTTAAAATGATTCTTTGCTGAGAATTTTTGGGATATAAAAAGTTGTGCCACAGCATTCCATAGGATATCCAGTCAAACAGAAAAACAGCGACACGTCTGTTAAATAATGGCAATGGTATTTCGCAAAATCACAGACAATCAGCGGAGACGTAGGGGCGTGCAGGCGTTGGTTGTATGCTCCAAAAACTGCTGATCATGTGCGGACTTGATATTCGCTCGCAGGAGCTGTGCGTTGGACGAGCCGCAATGCATTGCCACGATACGAGCTGACAACAAACGCGCAGGCGCACAAACAACGTACAACCGATAGCAGCACCACCACACCCTTCCAGCCCACGATAGATCATGCTGCTGTTGTTGCCATTTGGGTACCGGCGGTTGGCAGGTAATATTAACGGCTGAGATTGTAAACAAAAAAAAATCGTGCGAACGGACGATCTGCAGAGGAAGGTGCTCGCCGCACAGTTGACGAGAAGCCTCCTAAATGCATATTTCTTGGTATTGTAACTACACATTCATGAATATATATCACTGGCACATATCGGTATGTAGTACCTGTAGACGACACGGTTATGCTGGTGTGGGATTACCTTTGTCCACGCATATCGAGATACCTTCACATGATTCCTTTTTTTTATTAGGTTGTGCCTCGGATTTATGCTCTTATTTTTATGTGACGTTTTGAAGACGTACATACATACATATGTGCGTGCTCATGTAGGTATGTATGTATATACATTAACGTGGCTTAAATTTTTTTGGTTTTTTGCGTCTTCTCATGGACATATAACTTCTATTTTGTAAAAGAAAATAAGCAATTTTTTTAGTCATCTCAAAACTTTAAGGTAACCCCAAACTATATTAAACAAGGTAGTAGTGAATTTGACTGTTCTCTCAAATCAAATAAAAAAATTATTAACCCGTTATGTTTAAAATTGTTTATTTTTATAAAAATAAATAACAAATTGCTTCCATATTAATATTATATATTCTTATCCACCAGGTTTTTCCTTATGGTCAAATTCGATCTAATTTTTATACCTTTAATGAACATGAAATGGTATTATAACTTTGGTCCGATGATTGTAAATATGAGAAGAAAAAGAGATAGACACACCAATAAGGATGCCGAAGTGATCAGATCGATGAGCTGATTCGATTTAGCCCTGACCGTCTGTCCGTTCGTCCGTCTGTTTGAACGCAAACTCTTCTCCCAGTTTTGGAGATATCTCGATGAAATTTGGTATGGGGCAGCCATTTTGTGATATAGATCGGATCAATACAACGCATAGCTCCCATACAATCGATTGTCTCGATAAACGTGTTTGGGCCTATAACTCTTGCAATTAAAAATAAAAATAGTTAAGATACTTGGGTTTTGGGCTATAAATTTTGCAATTAAAAAGCTAGGAACGTAAACTTTTGCAGATTTGGTGGATATTATATACGTAATGTCACAAATGAAAATCAGTCTGATCGGACCTACATAACATATAGCCCACATACAACTAATTCTTTCGATAAACGGGGTCTGGGCTAAGTATCTTTAAATTAACAGGGTAAGACCATCAAATGTTGCAGAGTTTGTACTTATTGTAAGTAAGGATCGGACACTAAAACCGTGATGCGGTTTCATGAAAACTATAAAGCCTTCGGCACAACCGAAGACAACACTTTTCTTACTTATTTAATAAAAAAATTGTATAGAACCCAAATATTGTGCTGGAGCCACAAATTGTTAATACGTTTGTTTATATTTTTTTTAACCCTCTGCGACTGACGTGCAGTTCTTTTCAGTATTTCACTGACGTGGTAGTCCAGCAGACACCATTTCAATGGTTTATCTCGTCTCGTCCCGTTTCAAGAGCTTAATGAAGCCATCGCCATTTTTAGTTCAAATATTAAGGTTTTAATTTATTGTAATACTTTTTTATTTCCAAACCCTAATTCATTTTAAATGGTATTTATTTAACTCGCCCAAATTAAGCCCAAAAAACGTATACCTTTGTACAAAACAGCAAAAAAGTATTTCAAACTATAATTTTTTTGATTGTTGTTGGAGCAAAGCTCAAATTTTTATGTTTGTTTGTTAATTGATATTAGAGGAAAAATTACAACGTGATGCACAGCGATGGTATGGGATGACATGTTTCGAAGTGTCTGCACCAAAGCCGCTGTTAGAGTACTCTAACAACTAAGCTATGATGCCCTTTTTTCTCGAAGTTTTAAATTCTTATAAAATACACTTAAGTTTATTCGTTGATACAAAAAAGAAAAAATTCAATATTTGAATAAAAATAATTTTTTATGTTAAATATTAGAGTTTCACAGTTTGACTTTCCAACGCTTATATGTACTTATAAACAAAATTTATCATATTAGGTATAGCGTATTTTAAAATCTACTCAGCCTCTCCAGCAAGGGATCATATTAAAAGTTTGATAAGAATTACATATTTTGGCAGATTTCGTCCAATTACTTTCAGCACTACAGGTAAATTGGCTTCGAGCAGTCACAGTAAAAATATCTGGTAATTTTTTTATTTTTGATGGGCATATTGAGCAACGTTTTCTGGTTATCAATTGAAACAAAACTGACCAGATATACAAAGTATTTAAACAATTTCAATAAAATTTTGTTAAGGATACTTTACAAAAATACTGACGTGGTTGTCTGCCAGACACTTTTCCGTTCTCACCGAAGCGTGTGCTCGATTCGACACTTCTCACCACAGTAATATATGCATGAGCATACAATAAAAAGGTAAGGAAAGCGCGGGAATCGATGATTATAAAATAGTGGCGCAAAAGACATTTTTCCGTTTATTGGCGTCTGTCAGACTACCACGTCAGTCGCAGAGGGTTAAGTAAGAATTCCTTCAAAAACCACATATTTCAGTTGTGAATTCTACCTTGTTTAATTTGCCTTGGGTGGCCCCACCTAAATAAAATAAATAATAAAAAATAGTTTCAACACAACATTTTTTTTGTCCAAAATCGTAATTGTTTTGGATTTATATTATTTTTATTTTTACCTAAATTACAAAAATAATAAGAAAAATTATTTTTCAATGTCTGACGCTACAGATTCGGGAACATCTTTAAAAACACTTCTTTTTGATCACGCCATTTTGACGGTTGAGTCGATATTCCGGTTTCGGCGTTGTGCCATCATCAGTGTCGATTTTCGGTGTCTAAACCGGTTTGTCTCAAAACCAAATTTGACAAGGGATGACGAGAAATCGTTCCAATATACATCAATTATTCACCCTGTCGGAAAAAAAACAAAACAAAATAAAACATTTCAAAAAAGCTTTAAAGAACGCCAGAACTTATTTCAGCAACTCTTTTTGTTCAACAACGCCCAATCTCAGCGGATAAGGTATTGGATTTACCTTGAGATATGCCGTTTTCGACACGCATTTTGAGGTAAATTGATCTTCATTTAAATTCTGAAAGAGTGGGCAAAAAAAGTTGGAAGCCTATTGGCCTATTTCTATAAGTGATTTTAGGTTGGACAATTGTTCCTTTCCAAATGTGCATATAATAAAGTCCACAGTCTCCGCCTGAGCTTTGCATTTCCTGCACTTGACTACACGTGCCATCTTATGGGCATGGGCTACCAAACGGCAGTGTCCCGGATGTATATAAATTAAAAGTCTACAGTCATCCCTTTTAAGGAAATTTGTGCATGATCTTGCACTTCTTTTCATGCCTTACTTGGTGGTTTAGTCATGTGTGAATTATCTTTTTTTGTTGCTTTTCCCAGTGGAAGGGGTACATTCATAACATTGCCCGAACCTAGTGTTGCACGCCCCTTTGCTAACTCATCGGTCTCTCAGCGTCCCAATAGATACTTACCATATGTTCTAAGCCTTTCAATACTTCTTTTGCATTTTAGTACGCTCAGAGTAGCGCTGCTATTTGAAATTATGACTTTAAAAGCTGACTGACTGCCGACGTAGAAATTCACATGCTCACCGACCCTTAGACTATCTGCAACCATTTCTGCCCCCACTTTTATGGCTACAAACTCACCCTGGAAGATATTGCATTGAACTCAATTTGCTGTCCAGTATGATAGGTATGTTCGGCAAAAAACTTGCAAAGAACTGTCAGTAAAGTGAGAATTAAGTAAAACTCTCTCGAATTGCAAAAAGTGATCAAATTTTCCGCCGAATAGGAATTTGTACAAGCTTACAAGCAGTTAATAGCTCAAAATTTTAAGTTTTTGTTGTTGTTTTGGTTTGTGGCGATCAGCTTTTTTTCACTTGCAAGATTTACTGAGTGAAATTCCCCCAGCAGAAACTTGCAACTTTCTCTCCCAATGAAATGTCAAAATGCGCCCTCTCCCTGCAAATGTTTTGTGTCGTTGAACACCATTCAGTAAAAATTTTATAAAAATGTTGTGATCTCCAAACAGAGCTAATACCTAAATATTTGACGCTGACTTTTGGTTCTAATACTACTTTTCCTAGGCGCTTCACCCAACTCTGCTCTTTGTAATTCCTGATCAATAGTATTAGTTCTGTTCTATCGCCATTTGTGCTCAGCCCAAATTTATTTGCGCACACATGAATGACCTCAAGCGGCTAATGACGCTAAATATTTAATATGTTTTTATTTTCTGTTTTTATCCAGCAAAAAATTATTTCAACACACCCTAATGCCAGTTTGGGGAGAGGGGTGAAACGCAAAGTGTCGATAAACACATGATCGTATCGTTATGGTGTTATATTGTAGTTGTTGTTTATTTTTAATTTTTTTTTTGTTGTTCACATGTCGTTAAATACATATGTATATTGTTGTTATTGTTGCTCTTATGCCGGCTTTCATTGATGAACCTTTACAGGTAAGTCAGTTATTTTTCAATATTTTTTCTTGTTGTTTTTGCATTTGAACATTTTTTGTTAGCCGTTTTTGTTGCATTCATAAGCTCAATTCATGCGACCATCAATGGACCTTAAATTGCTCGTTTGTTCGACAAAATATAGGAGGCGTGACAGAAGTTCGCTAAACATTTGGTTAAGCCGCTGAGATTTGTGTTGAGTTACAATACGGCAAAAGTTAGCTCAAGGTCTGATTAACGTAGGTGGGTCAGTGTAAATGTAGCTGATAAAATATATTATGACATACATACACATTGTAGCTAGCTAACCAATCACTGCTGCTGGCTGCTTTAGACGAAAGAGGTGTATGCGCTTAGATTTAGTGCGAGTGCAAATATTTAGAACGAAACAATAAAATATTAAAGTGTGAACAAAGGAGAGTCCTTTCTTTAGAAAGAAGGCTGAGGCATGTGTGGTGTGTACTAAACAATGACTAACGTAAACATACGCATTTTTAGGGCGAAGGAAGTCCTTGAAATGAGTAAAGTTATTAGTAAACCAAATAAAATAACAACACAAAATAGAACACGCTCTTTCATGCTGAACTTTGAAACGGAAGCAAAAAAAGGACAAAAGGTTTAAAATTAAAAGGAAGACGATTTTATAAAAAGGTGATGAGCTGTGAAAAGAGCTAGTAAGGAACTAACTTTTTATAAAAACAATTTCTTTAGAGTATGTAGCTGATAATAATAAAGTTCTTAGAGCTATTCGTTTGGATAAGCCGGGCATTCACGCAATATAAATGTGACATGCACTGTGGTCGTGCTCAGGAATGGGTTGTTTATTATTATTTCCTTGCCAACCTTGTATGAATTGTGCTATAACGTGTTATTGCCAGTAGTGGTATACATCCAGTTACCGACAAGGGATCCTCCCTCGACTAATACCTTTTCAGGATTAGCAGGTTACGTGGCTCTTTTGTTACGAAGGGTTTTTATGTTATCACATATCAATGTGGAATGAGAAAGGATGAGAGAAACGCCTACGGTGAAGGAAATTTAAAGATGGCTTCTGCCAAAAGGTCTTCCTATCGACATCCGAATTCGAGAGACGAAGAAGGTTGTCCAAAATGATCTGGAAAAAACCAAAGAAGGATGACTTGGCCTTGCTTGGTGTTTTTTTTAACTCAGTCCAGTTATTGCTGCAAAGGGATAGTTGGCATTCTTTGATACGCAAGTGGAAAAATCGGCGGAGACGTTAAGCGCTAATAAATGATGATGAAAGCAAAAATTGATATTTGCTCGTTTACATCTCGAGGGCGAAGTAGTAAATATCACCATCTGGGCTATTCCTTTGAAAACACACTATCTTGCTAAATTAGAATTTTTTAAAGAACATCCTTTTGCAGAATTTCTTCCACAAACTCTCTGAATTGCTGGAGCTTTGTCGTCCTTAGCCAGATATGAGCAGAGTACCTTCCTTGACTAAAACTTTGAGGCCCTAGAGTTGACCGTACGACTATATTTGATCATCCACCTTGCTTAGCTGTGTCACTTATGGTGCTGGAAATGCAGCTAAGTTCCTTAAAAGTGGCTTAACTATCTTAACGGTTTTAGTTGTTCAACAAAGCTAGCCAGTCGTTGCACCTTACTGTAATTTCATTATCCATAAACTCCCAATCTCGTAGTACGTTTATCAATCTGAAGTTCCAAAGCAGGTTATGCTAGGTTAGGTTTATTAAAAGGAGCCTCACTTAGACAATACAAAGGCCCGTTGCAGCACAACGTAGACCGACAAGTATGAAGGACTTGTTGTTATTTTTCCAGCGACAAAAATACTCCCTGAAGGCTTTGAGAAGTGTTGTCGGCAGTTACAGGCTTTTGGAGGATATGAACCCGGTACGGTCCGGTACGCCCTTACGCTACATGCCCGACTCTCGCGGGAGTAATTTGGTAAGACCAGTGGAGCCTTCTACTTCATCTCACCCCCAGCTTCCGTAGTTAATAAGAAGGTTTGTAATGAGAGGTCAGAGGCGTCATATCCCTAGATCAACCATCAAGTTGCACGTCATTACACTTGGGCCTTGATCCAACCTCGTCATCTTCTAACAAAAAGGGTCAAAAAGCCGATGATCAGGAATAAACCCAATTAGCTTCAAAAATCACTTGCAATTCACCTTTTGCCATAAGGATCACCCTGCTCACTCAGAGCAGGTAGCGTTTACAAAGCATTTGCTCAGCTTACCTGGGCCTATATTTTCAAGATTAGACTTCAGGTGACCAGCGGAAACAGTAAATTCTTTACAAAGCGTCACGTACGGTTCAAAAGAAGAGAGGGATTCAACTCGACCACATCAACGTTGAGCTCAGAGTTTTAATAGTCGCTTGGCTTTACGATTAAATATTGAATTCCCTCACCGTAATAGAATTAGATAGACCGAAAACTAACGGTCTAACCTTTCCTCCCAACTGCGATCAGTTAAGAAGTTCACCAGTGACGGAAAGAAACTAACAAGGAAAGAATGGTCGTGTTTGAATCATGAAAAAAAGTTTCAGTAGTTTTAGGAGAAGGGAAACCAAGCTAGGGCGGTCTTCCACTATGGCGTCAAAATTTTGTTTGTAACTTTAGCGATTAACCTACTACAAGAAGACAGTTATGTAGTCCCTCTCTTCCTCTTATTTACACTCCGTATGGTTTGCGCATGTCCCATGGGTCAACCCAGACGTCTACAATACTCTACTACAAAAAAAGCTGTGAGCGAGGATGGAAAAGTAGCTTCCGTTGCCACAACTTGACAGAGGTCTATTTTCCGTAGCTTCCCGTTGTTCTTTCGTATTTGCCTGATCCTGATAGTGCTGGTAAAGATGTACTACTTGATTACACTCTTAGGCAGCAGATTACTCTCAGAAAGAAGATGTAAGATACGAGTTTAGACGTTGTCAACAGTCTGTTTCATGAGTAGCTTCTTGCCGGAAAATTTTCCTTTACGTCAGGTTAATATAAGGCTAACTATAGGCATGCAACAAATATGCTCCGGATAAAATTCATAAAAATTCATCCGTCCTATTCGCTTGCCGAACTTTTATTATCACCCCCTTCAAGATCACTAATGGAATTTTCAAATAAGTTCTGTACGCAATGTCTTGCTCGCTAGCACATATTTACATTTTAGCATATTCTTTGTTGTGGTTTTGCTCATTCACACAAATCAAAGCGTTCGAAATTAATTGAACTGGAAAAACAGCGCAAGACTTACATGCTTACACTTTTTTGACACATTTTTACTCAACAAAAAGCCGCACTCGGCAGTTGTAGTTTCGAAGGATATCTCTGTTAGGTAATATAATCGATCCCGAGTTTTGGGGCAATGGCTGCTTTGTACGGTATTCTCGAAATTTTTGATGCTAGAAATTGATAATTCAAGAAGTCGAACACAATGTCTTACAAAATGCTCTAGCATAGCTTAATGTAGTATGACAAGTATGATATCTAAACTCTAGACGTCAAAATATGTATCAGCCTCACTCACCTGATTTTATATATTCCGTTTGGGTCTCATTCTACACCACTTTCTCTCATTCGTTAAGACCGGAGTTCAGTCTGCACCGGTTATCCCTATAACCGTCCTAGAAACGCCTATTCAGAGTTAAACCAGGCCAAGTGTTCAGCTTTGTTATTCCCAAAACTCTCCGCCTTCTCTTCCTAACAAAGTTCATGTCCCTGAGAATTCGGAATACCTCACAGGGAAAAGTGAAGATCGTCACCATTGTCTTCAACAATTTTTGAGCCGTCTTTCAATATTCAAAAAAAATTTCCTCAGTAGGACAATGGTAACGTGAAGTCCTGTCTATATCGTTGCCCCTGTCAATATTCATCTAGTTTACTCCACATTATGCCATCATCAGTCTTTTATATCCTGTAGATCGTTTTAAAGACCTCCCCACGCATGAAGATGATAAAGGGTCATAGGATTACTCAGTGCTTGCTCTTTCAAGTTTGTAGACAGCCCATTCTCATTACATCATCTGTAAGTTCATATTCCAAAATTAGTATAGGACGAGATAACCGATCCATTAAGGGATACAAACTTTGAGTTAATCACCAAGTATTGCGCATGCGCCCCAACCTGAATATTTAACAGTCTAAAATAAGTTAAAGAATCTTGCCATCGTTTACGTGAATGAGCTGTGAGGCCTATTAAGTGAACCCACTTTTGCCATTTAGGCTGAAACAGCTCTGCAGAGCTCTTTCAAATATGCCCCTTTTCCAGGTGAATTGATTTCATTCTGTAACGCATATTTTCAAAGATCTTCTTGTTACCGCCCATCGCAGCTCGCAGCTATTCGGAAATAGGCACCATTTCTGTTGTCCCTCAATCAATTCCTTTTTCCTCTCTCATCACTAAATGATATTGGCGGAGATTTAACGCAGACGTATGTTTATGTAAGTTGCAACATTGTTGCTAAGTGAAATGTTTTCTTCACATGCGATGGAAATAACTTAAGCGTGGTAATGTTTTTTTTCTTTTAGTTTTTTAGAAAGTATGAAATAATGTTTCTCTTAATGGACACATCACTAACCAGCTTCCATCACATGTATATTGTTTTTTTTACATAGAATAGAACCATTCTATCTTCCAAGCCGGTAGAAACTCTTCGCCACCCTACTTGAATAGCTCAGCCAGCAGCGCATCAACGGCTGCAGCCAGCTTTTTTGTTTTTCTGTCGAGTGATTGCTATTCGTTACTTTGATTGCGAGATTCTCCACTAAGAGAAGTATACCCTCTGGTAAATTTGATTGGTAAACAAATAATAAGACGGCTTTTTTAATTGGTAATGGTTATTGAATTGTTGATTACGATTAGAAAAAATCAAAAAAAAAAGAAGTAATCTAAGGAAATAAAAACATCAAAAATTATTTTAAAAAAGTTGTTTTAATTACTTTTGATAATCTTTTATTTTTTTCATTATTTCTGATTTTTTTCAGTATTGTTGATGTGTACATTTATGAGTTTCTACAACAATACTGAGAAATATAATCAAAAATATCTAAAAAAAAAGCAAGGATAAGCACAAAAAAAATCCATTTAATGATTGATTACCATTACTTTAAATTTTCAAATATTATTTTCCATATAATTAAAAAAATTATGAAAAAAAAGAGACAGTGATCGAATCAACTTTTTTTCATTATTTTTGATTTTTTTATAATTTTTCTAATTATTTGGAAAATAATATTTAAAAATTTAAAGTAATGGTAATCAATCTCTCTCTATCTCTATGGCGCGATATACAACAGGTATATCATCATAAACCTCCTAAGAGATTTTTGCGCCAAGCTTCTCTTCCAATTTGTGGTGTGCCGATTTGAATTTTCCCTACAAATTGGTGGGACCTACAGTTTTTTGCCGACTCCGAACGGCATCTACAAAGGAGACGAATTTTTGCTGAGAAGCCTGTCATGGCAGAAATACACTCGGAGAGTTTGCCAAACCACTGCCGAGGGGCGACCCCGTTTTGAAAAACTTTTTTCAAATCACTTTTGATGTTACCTGTACCAGGGCTCGAACCATGGACCTTCGGTGTGGTAGGCCGGCAACACTACCTTCACACCACGGCGGCCGTAATCAATCATTAAATGGATTATCAAGAAAATAATTTATCAAACCGGTAATCATTACGATTAGTAATCATTATTTAACGGATATGCCATAATCTAAACACACACTGAACGTCATTACCGTTGCCATTTTCGTTCCAAGAGGAATACGGTGCGATCTTGAAATATTCTGGCATTGCCGAACTTTTTGATAAACATTTCGTAGTCTATTCCTGTTGGCTAACAGCTTAAGCTCTACGCTTTATTTCGGAAGCAATGCGGTATTCTTAATCGTAGCAAGTGTTTTTCCAGGGTCGCCAGTATGAAATTAATTCATCAGCGGCTGTACGTAGTGCTCCAGAAATATGTTGCCGCTGCTCAAATATTCCAAAAAAAATTTTTCCAAACAAGATTGCCCCTCGGCTGCGCTATAAAAAAAACTTCGCAACAAAAATGTATCTGCCCTAATAGGGGCCGGTTGGGGTCGTCATAAAATATGTATGTAGGGTCCGCCAAATTGTGGTACAACTTAGAAGCAGCATACTCGTACTTTAAAAATGGAAGAGAAGCTCTGTTCTCATCTTCGAGGAGGTATAGCGTACATGATCTTAAATCATTGGCCAGAGCATCTCCATTCATTCACATGCCTTGGCCAAAAATGTCTGCATTCATTAAACCTTCTGGGGGACTCGCGATTGCCAAGTCGCAGAATTCGATAAATCCTTCGAAACAAATTTCTCCTAAATATTCGCAGTGCCGCGTTCAGCTTTTTCACCATAGAGCCAAAGGGGAACGAAAAATTACTTATTTATTATTTTCCTTGATCGAGGAGGACTTCACATCTCAATTGCCTACAAGGAAAATTTTTTGTGAGATTTCTTGCTCCGCATTATTGTAGGTGTTAAGCTGGTTCCCAGTTCAACGAAGTCGTTTATTATTTATTCAACTCATTTGGTATATTGCCAATTAAATATGTTAAATATTTTTAACCGCCTACATGAATAGCTCTTCAGCACGACCACTTTCTTCTTCATGATCAATAAGATCAGAATGATTCTGTGCATACTTCTTAAAGTCTACTAACTGTTTGCTGTTGTACGAGTACAAAGTTTTGTTTTTCTATTCCAATACCTACACACACATATACCCTTAAGATAAGTCTTTGGCCCTATCCTCCTCATGAGCCATTCCCTCCCTGATGCTTAGCTGCAACCAGTCCTCCTTGTGCCCTTGTGCCTTTTTCCCCAAGTTCTTTATTTCATCTTCATATTCACGAGCTCTTGTATTTGCTTGCAACTTTCCTGTTCCCTTCACTTCCCATTCCTCCTTTTCAGTGCCAACTTTATTATCGTTTTGTTTTATGCTCGTATTTGTGTCCGTTACAAATTTGCTCTGCTGTTTTTGCTGTTCTGAAGATCTTACTGCATTGCACTATGGCTGACTCTTGCAATTGATGCTTTAGCAAGTGATGGTCTTACTGTAGTGGATGGGATACATTTGTTGGACTTTTTGTAATGTTTTGTTGCTGTTGTACTTCTTAGTTTGTATTTCTATTCTAGCATCCATTTGATCTTTTCGTTGGATTGGCTGACGGCATTATAAACTCTCCATGCATACGAGTCTGCGTGTTTGGAGACTTTGTTGTGGCAAAGTTTCTTGAACCTTAGATTGTCATCCTAGTGCTGCTGAGTGAAGCTGCAATTTAGCCTCCTCAAGGTATGGAAGCACAAGATAGTCGTGCCTGCTATTAGTGGATCTACAATGTATCCCTTTGTATATCGTACTAATGCATGAACATACGGGGAGCATGCCTCCAATATCTAGTTGCATGTTTTGATTTCCGCACATCTGCCGACAATGCATCCCATTTGTAATTTAATGCAATTTAGATTAACAACTAGTTCCATGAAATTAGTCTACGTGTAAGGTAGTTGTATGCGTTCGGGGAACTATATATACACGCAAAGCTTTTAAGTCGATAGTAAATATGTACGGAAGTAAGTAAGTAGATAGAAGCTCACTTTTTTGCTGACTTCAAAGCGGGCTTTTGTACTTAGAAAATTTCTGCAGAGCTTAAACAAACCCTACTTTGAGCCCATCAAGGAAGACAAAGCCCTGATTACCGAGTGTTATTAGTGTTGTTGTTGTATCGATATGGCTGAGTATTATTTAAAACCGGTAAGCGGTTGAACGGCTAAAACCCCGTTGAGTAAGGTCAGTGACAAGTCTATACGGGTGGTCTGCCATGGTTCCCGGTCCACTTAAAAAAAAATACTAAGTGTTATTGTGGAGACCGATTTGCGATCTCACGGTGTATCCAATTGGCGCAACGAAGTAACGACGGACTAGCTATTAGATGTCCATTTGAAGAAGGAAGAAGTATCAGACTCAAGCAAGTCCGGAAAGTATGTAAGACCACCTGCAGGGACCAAAGGGGACGTATGCATATCCAAGTTTAGGCACAAATTGATCCATCAAGCTACATCGCTGTCCTCTGATCGGAAAAAAACGCAACTAGATCTACCGAAAAGCTTTAAGCGAGACACTGAGTGCACAAGTCTTAAACTACAGCTGTGAAATGATGGTAGTATTGATATCATTAACAGTAGTAGACCAGACGTAACCCTGCAAAAAAACCGTGCGACTGATCTCTAAACAGAGTGATCCGGGATCAATTTCGTCTACAGTGGGCTACAATTGATCCCAACTATTCCGTTATAGGCATAGTCGGGATAAGTCGATTTTAATTTCTGTAGCCTACTTTTAGGTGTTGAAAGTAAACTGGTCCGACCATACCCGTAGGGGAACAATGGAAATCTGTCCGACATTACGCTTTTGGGCATGAAAGGGACCAATTAGTCTTCTCATAGAACATGCTCAAACAAAAGAGATCATTTCAACGTATAAAAAGAGATCCAAACTGGTATTGGTCGCATGCTCCTCTGCGACTCAACCCTGATTCATCCTAGACTAATCGCTTTCTGCAGAGAAGTTCGGCCTTGAAGTTCTTGAATTGAATCATGTTATGCAAAGAAGGTTTCCAATCTACACCAGCCTTGCCAGTGACGATTCAAAAAGTTTTCCAAGCTTGATTGGCGTCAATGCTTTACTTAATCTTTAAGACTTCTTCAGCATGGATACATCATCGACAAACATGAGATCTTTCTGTTGATCACATCGTTAAGAAGCTTTTTTAACAATATTCAGCCCTGCCCATTCGGTACATTCTCTTCTAACGAAAGTCCTAGAAAACTGGCTGTTTTAATAGGCTTGGACCAAACTTCATATGCCGGACAAGCATTCGTCAAGTATATGTTCAGTCCGGATGAGGAAGAGTTCAAACTATTATAGTATGTAAATCGAAGTTTAGGCAGAATGACTCGACCCTCTCTCGCTGGAGTTCGTATTACTCTGAGGCTACAGGTAGTGTCCATGCCAACAAGTTACCATTTAAGAACCTTTCACGATGGGAAGCAAATTAGTCGATACATAACTTTCTCTGCTCCAATACTGATGAGCAGCGAGTCGACGTGTGGAAATATGTAGATACCAATACCTAACCTTCACTGGCTTTTCTTGATGTGTTAAAATTGTCATCAGCTAAAGCAAAATAAATTCTGTAAATAGCCATCAACCAGAGGTCCATTAGTTAGCACATAGATCTAACCATCCATTGCGCATGCGTGCACGTTATGGAATGTGTTTCCGTTGTTTTCTAGCGCGCTTTTGATTTTAGGCCTGACAAAACTAGCGTCACAACGTGAAATTCTACATTAAAATAAACTAACGCCGTCAGAATGTGCAAAGTACGAGTATAATCTTTCATAGTAAAGCAATTTTTGTTTCTTTTTTTATATTTACCAAAACAAATCTTGAATAGTTTCGGGGCATTTTGTTGCTATGGCGAGTGCTTGGGCACCTGGTACATTAGCGTGGGAATTGAAAAAATTCTCTATTTTAAGCTTCACTTTAGCGGATTATACAATTTTTGGGGGTGTTGATGGAGTTCGATATGGGTCTGGCAAGCGAAAGGAGGATAAAAGAAACGTATGTACTTCAAAGTGTGCAAGAATGTAGCCAGGTTCCTTGGCTAACAAATTGACGTAATTGTGAGCCACACCCAACTTTAAACAGCACCGAAATGGGTAGCACGAACTTTTGTGGTTGCCAAGTTGGAAGCCATTCTGCCCAGCGATTAGTTTCTTTTGCTGTCACCTTTATGTGGTAATGGGGTAAAATATATGTAGTCTATGGATTTATAAGATTCTTAGAGAGGAAGGGTAGTTTAGTTTTAATTTTTATTATATGGCCTTAAATGCTTTTCTTGGGGTTTCGTTCTTCCAAAAATACATCTCACTTAGGGCAAAATACATATTAAACATCTTTCTGTCGCCTGAAGAGTATATTATCTCAGGATTCTCTAATGACCAAATAGACTAAAATCTAGAGAACGCGTATGTAAATACGGGCAAGGCAATTTAAACTAGAATCTAGATTTTAAGTATATATGTAGGTTTTCCACAAAGAGCACTAATTCCAGGAATATGCGAACTTATGTTAGATTTAAAAGCAAGCACAGAAATCGTAACCAAACCCGAAAGCGATTCAAATCGATTAATTTTTCGAAGCCGAAACTGAAAGCGTAACAATCTGGAAAAATATAAAAATGTGTTAATTTTTAGGATTTATTTTGGCTAAATTTTATCCATACATGGCATGAACAATATTTATTATTATACTAGCTGACCCGGCAGACGTTGTCCTGTCCGAGAAATTTCATATGGAAATTGTTCACCTCCTCGAACCTTCTGGTTTTCACTCTCAAGCTCTTCACAAAGTTAGGAATCTTTCTTTATCGAAATCATGGCTTGGCTGTATTTAAAAAATGTTCCTTCCGTGCCTCCACAAATCTTGCTTGTTAAGAGACCTCTTCATTACAACTCGCACAACACATGCATTTTTGCGTTGATTCTCACGAAACCCTGCATACGATTTTAGGCCATTTTTAAAATATATAGATTGGAGAAAATCTATGATGTTCGCAGGAAAGCAAAATCTAAAAAATCAGACCTATTCCAAACCACCTGCATGGAGTAGCAAAGTAATAAACTTAATAATTTTTTTTTCCACCCAAACATGTGTTCGTTTTTATTTGGAAACCGGAACGAAACCGAAATAAATGTTGAAGAACGATTCCGGAACCGAAATCGAAAACGGAAAGTTATTTTAATCGGTGTTATACCTTGTTTAAAAGTATAGGATACTTCATCTAATCTTTACAGGCAAAGGGAGCTTCAACGTAAAATGCTATATTTGACCGCTCATCGAAACAATACGACTTTTTGCTAAAACTTTAGTTTCACGCTTGCTCGAACTCTGAAAAGAAGTTGTGTTAGTGTAACCAGATCTCTCATATTCGGCTACTGTGACTCGAAACGCAAATTTTCTTAGAAACGCCCTGATATGATGGTATATTCAGTCATTAAAAGCTTCTCAGCAAAAATTGAAGTCCCGTAAAGAATATTGAAAGGAGAAACCCAAAGATTGAGGGAATGCTAGGCCTAAAACTCAACCCAATTATATAACGCTATCATTATTCCTCTTCCCCTATTTGCCTATCTCTATTTGCCAACTTCTTTCTCTAGTTTGATCTTGGGCCACCTCTTCCCTTTTCTTTACATTTTCTTTTCTCTATAGCTTTCCCTCCCCCTGTCCAGCATTGCATAGAGTTTGTGATAAACTTAATACTTGTATTAAATATACATATATGTATGTTGTTAGCATTTTCCTTTAAAAGTACCCCTATACCCTTTTGTGGCATAAATATGTGATTTTACATTTTCAATAAGAGAAATTTGTACAGTAGATTACCTGCTTTGCTGTTACTCAGGTTTTAATTTTATGTATTGGATCACTTTTGAGGATCACCTACTCCATCTCTCGCGGGAGTTTTTGTAAAGTATACTCCCGTACTAAGAAGCAAAAAATGAAGTACTTCGAGATGGACCACGTTTTTTATAAGAATGAAGATTAGTTGTTTAGTACTCTTTTACTTTTTAAGGAGTTGTTGTTGTTTTAAGAGCAAACATGCTCCCGGGTAGTTCTAGACCATGTTATTGCGATTTGTTTGACTCCAGGAACCTTTGGGTAGACTTAGACTGCTTATTTCTGTTCTCCTAAGATGAAGGAAGAGAGTATGTAGTTTTGAAGCCATATTTGTATATCAGTCTTCAATGCCTTTTTTATCTTCTTCCAAAAATATGTTTAGAGTGGACCTAAAGGGAAGGTAAAGCCAAAAATCGATACTAAGGGGTGAGAAGTATAGTGACCATAGATCAGCCATCGAGTTCCAGATCACTACTCTTTTCAACTATTAAGGCAATAATAACGCTTAGTACAACGGCTAGAAGCCTGTTAAGACTGGTTCTGTAGACATACGGACAAAGGTTTTATCTAGAAGGTAGATGCGCTCGCAAAGGAGTATTAGATTTCTCCAATCACAAAATTCGTGTAGCCAACAACAAGACACATGTTGTTACTGAGCCCATATGGTAGTCATAAATGCGAAAAATGTGTAGAACTTTTGTTAAACCCCATTGATATGAAATAAGAGCCTATTTACTATTACTTGTCGCACTTCAGCAAACACTTCCAAATATTTAATATTCGATTTGCATATTTCTTTCGTAGATTTTCGTGGAACTAGCGGGGATTTCTTAAAAAAAAAATCTTTTTGCTTTTTTAAGGAAATCTCCGCTGAAGTGTGAATGAATTCGAAGTCCGTGATTTTCTCAATGGACCATTCCCAGAACTCAACTTATACAAACATATGTTTGAAACTAACATTGAAGGCTTAAATGTTAAAACACGTTTTTGAGACCTTTCCAATGCCGCTTACCATGCTCGACAATGCCAATTACTTACTGCTCCCTCTGTACGAATGTAATATTCTGCCCAATTGAATTTGGTTTAAAAGTAATAATTCTACATAGGTTCACTCTGTTTCCCTGGGACGCCTACATCCATCTTAAATTCCAAACACTACCTTATAACCATCCCAAATCGTAACACATCCCTATAAGTAGCGTCGTTGAAAAAAAGTGTCTTAAATGTCAAATGCGTGTGCAATCCTTGGATTAATTTTAGATGCCTATAAATCTTCTGTCAATACAATATTTCTTCTATTTTTTTGCAAGCTTCTTATAGTAAGTCAGCCCACATGCCGATATATTCATTGTACCAGCAGCAACCTAGCTACTTGATTTAGTGGGAAATCACATGCAATGAAATCCGTAAAACGAGTTTCTTACAACCAGTTTGCAACACCAAGAAGAAGCTACCAATTGCAATGGATTACAACTAGGGCTGGGCAAGCAAGACTAACTACAACAAATGCAGAAATAGTTACAAGTGCAAGGACCTTTGCTAACATTGTAAACAACGTATGAAAACTCGTATGGTGGGATGCAAACTTACATCTACGTGTGTGTGTGTGTGTATGTGTGAAGATATTCGCCACTACCCTGCAAAAAACGGAAATACTCCGTTTCATACTCCATAGAATACTCCTATAGGAGTATCAGAGTACTCCAACACATATCCTCATTCATATAAAAAAGGTGGTCCAATTTACATGGCAATGTCCGGTGATTGGATCACCTAATCCATCTCGGAGTACTCCGTTTCTTTGCTTTTGAATACTCTATAGACCACCTACGTGAGAGTACTCTCAAAATACTCCCATGGGATTACTCTATAGAGTATTCAACAGCAAAGCGAGAGCGGGAGTAGGTGGTCCTCAGAAGAACACATACTCCCATTCTCGCTTTTGTCTAGAGTACTCTATAGAGTAATCTTTTGGCAGCATTTTCAAAGTACTCCAACGTAGGTGCTCTATAGACTATTCAGAAGCAAAGTAAATGGTACTCCGAATAGGATTAGGTGATCCAATCACCGGACATCGCTATGTAAATTGGACCACCTTTTTTATATGAATGAGGATAAGTGTTGGAGTACTCTGATGCTCCAACGTTTTTTACAGGGTAATTGTACAAAACAAACATACCAAAATACCCCCTTCAACTCTACGAAGATGAATTTTTGCTGAGAAGTCTTCCATGGCAGAAACACCCTTTTGATGTTACTTGTACCAGGGATCGAAAGAAACTTGGACCTTTGGTGTGGTAAGCCGGCAATACAACCACCACACCACGGCAGCCGCCAATAAAACAAAACACAATCAAATAAAATAAAATAAAACGAAATAAAATAAAATAAAATAAAATTAAATAAAATAAAATAAAATAAAATAAAATAAAATAAAATGAAATGAAATGAAATGAAATGAAATGAAATGAAATAAAATAAAATGAAATAAAATAAAATAAAATTAAATAAAATAAAATTAAATTAAATAAGATACAACAAAATAAAATAAAATTAAATTAAATTAAATAAGATGAAATAAAATAAAATAAAATTAAATAGAATTAAATAAAATAAAATAAAATAAAATAAATAGAATTAAATGAAATAAAATAAAATAAAATAAATTGAAATAAAATAAAATAAAATAAAATAAAATAGAATAAAAAAAAATAAAATAAAATAAAATAAAATAAAGTAAAATAAAATAAAATAAACTGGAATGGAATAAAATAAAATAAAATAAAATAATTTGGTGCAGAGACTTGGGTTCGTATCTCAGTGTCCGAGAAGGGGTCTGATGAGAAGTTGGGCACTTCGAAACTTGTCATCCCATACCATCGCTGTGCATGACGTTGTAATTTTTCCTCTAATATCAATTAACAAATAAAATAAAATAAAATGAAATGAAATGAAATGAAATGAAATAAAATAATATAAAACAAGTAAGGAAAGGGCTGTCTTCGAATGTCTTCGATTGTATGGGAGCTATATGTTATGTTGTTCCGATTTGCGTGATTTTCACTTGACACATTACATACATTATATTTGCCAAACCTGCAAAACTTTACGTTCCTAGCTTTTCAATTGCAAAATTTATAGCCCAAAACCCATTTATCGAAACTATCGATTGTATGGGAGCTTTGCGTTGTATTGCTCCGATCTTGCTTATTCCGACAAATGATTAATCTCATGCAAAATGGCGGCTTCATACCAATTTCATCAAGATATCTCAAAAACTGAGGGACTAGTTTGAGTACAAACAGATAGACGGACAGACGGACATGGCTAAATCGACTCAGCTCATCGCCCCGATCATTTCGGTATACTTATTGGTGGGTCTATCTCTTCTTGTTCTCATACTTACAAACATCGGACCAAAGTTATAATACCATTTCATGATAAAATAAAATAAAATAAAAAAAAATTGAAAAAATTTAAGAAAATTAAATAAAAACCAAAATAAAATAAAATATTTTGAAAAAAAATAAAATGAAGTAAAAATAAAAAAAATAAAACATAATAAAATAAAACTAAAATAAAATTACGCCAGCAAAGTCGAAGACAGCATTATCCACCGTGGTTTTTTCTTTTTTATAATGCCAGCAACTTTCGCACGCTCCATTAGTTCTACTGCGCCGTTAGGTAAGCCGCATTTTTTCTAGTAGGCAATAAATATTATTTAATGAAATTTTAATTGATTTAATAATAAGTTATTGTTCATTATTGTTAATTCATGCCTCACACACACGCAACCATACACCTTACCTTCTTCTTAAGATCTCTCTTGCCCCCTTCGTGGCCAGCTGGCTTGCTTTAGCTATTTCCTGCCTTACAAGAATATCAGTTGTCAAGTTCTTTGGTTTTACCTGAATAAGATTATGTTAAAAATTTTGCATGCTGCACACGTGAGTTGACGTAACAAATATTTTGGGGTTTCTATCTAGAGGAGATACTACGAATAACGCAACGTCAGGGCGATCATGCTGAATATTATTTATTTTATTATTCATATAGTTATAATTTCAGATCAAAGCTAGAGCGTCTTGAAGAAGTATGACGATTGACGGCACTCTAACGCGACCATATCACACATAATTCGCTAGAACTTGGAATTTGTGTGTTTGTACGAGTCAGTCATAAGCTCATTAGACTCGCGTCCAGCCAGAGCATCCAAACATTGAACTGTTAAAATAAATATTTATTTAAATGATTTTGTAAGATGCCGATCACAGATTTTATGTTCACATACAAATTATTGTTTGAACATAGCAATGGGTATATTTTTGTATACACTTACATTAGGGTGTGACTTACTTCCCAAACTGGTTTTTTAATGTTTACAAATTAATTACAAATTTTTTCGTATATTTGAGAACCGATCGGTTAAAAATTTTCTTGACTAAAAATTATTTTGGTTTTTTATGCTATTCCGATCTAATTAGTATTTAATGCAAATGAAACATTTAATTTTTTCCGTCAATCGAAAGGATCACCATTTTCAAAATAAAAAGGGAAATGTTGTCGTTAAAGCTCCGCTACGCCCAAAGCTGTTCAAAAGCTCACCCCGCCTCGCATACATATGAAACTCATCAGTGATTGATTTTTCAGCACTAAACCTTCCGGCTCAGCCACTGAACGTCGACTAGAAAAATGTTCAAGCAAACGGTATGATTAACGATGCAGCTAGGTTTCCTACTATCTGTATGAGGCTATATGCGATAAAGCTCTTACTTGCGAGTACTGCCAACAACATCCACGCAGCCGGTAAGCTCCTTTGTCAGCTCTCGCCCTTTGAATGCCATCATTCAGGCAGAAGCTCAACCTGTTGCCAAAGAGGAACTTAAATTCATAAAGAGACAAGAGTCACACTAGCCTCAATTTAGTTTATATACTGTAACAGGTTAAACTCTTACCTATTCAGATTGAGCTCTGATAAGCCGAATGTTTGACCGGCATGCGTTACGTCTCCCCATGACACCAACCATATGTTCACCTGATCGACACCTCCTCTAACACCAACTTCACTTTGGTCCAACCCAATTTTAATAATAATAATAAGTCATAATAATAATTCCCAACAAATAACCCACCATCCCGCCCAACCGACACGAGGGGCGCATCCGCACAACGCACGGTTTTTTTTTCGTTCCTTCAATGTATTTTATTGAATACTTCTTGAGGACGACCTGAAGGTTCGGCCTGACTGATGCAGAGTTCCCGTAACATTCAGCAAACCTTTCCCAATTGTTTACTAATGCACAGCCTAATGGCAAAGCAAATACAACATATATTTGAACTTCAGATTTGGCATTTCTTGGTTTATTCGTATTAAAAGCTTTAGCATATCCAATGGCTTGTGGGTTACCTGGCTCCATTAAAAGATATTGACATTGGCATTTTTTGATCTTTTTTCAAGTCCGCAGTATTGTCTGACCACAAATTGTTTTTATGTTTTACGCCAAACTACGAGCAGAAAGTATCTTTTTAATTAGACATAAGCTCGACTAAACATTGACCAAGAGGGCAAAGCATCTCAATAAACAAATTAGGCTAGTAAAATACTTAACATATAAGTACACATAACAACATAGCTTTTATTTATGATACAATAACAATAAATTAGTATAAAAAACTGGTCGCGGGTTAAATACGATTTAGAAAAACCAGCTCTTAGCCCATTTTATGGCTAAATAGTCTTTTCAATTAAATTTAGTGGGCGTAATTTACAAGCTAAAATTTATTTCTTTTTAATTTTGTGCAGTTGTTGCATACATAACTTAATCGAATAACAACAAAAATAAGATTTTTGAACTAATTGCGTTTCCAGATTTAATGCAATTACTGGTTTAACTTAATAACTTTGGAATAAATAAGTCAAATAATATCAAAGCTCGGTTGAAAGCGAACCGTGAACAAATATATACCCAGATGTTTGCGTGAACTTACATAAAATTTATACAGACCTGGTAAATAATGACTACTAACCGTAATGATTGATTACCAATTACTTTTAATTAATTTAATAATTATTTTCCAATTAATTAAAAAAATTATCAAAAAAAAATCATAATTTTTTACGCTTATTAAAAAAAATTTTAAATAATCTAAAATAATAAAAAAAAAATATTTTGATTACTTTTGCTTACTTTTAATAAAATTTTTTTTTATTATTTTCGATTTTTTTCAGCATTGTTATAGAAGCGCAAATATACACATCAAGAATACTGAAAAAAATCAAATATAATCAAAAGTAATTAAAACCACTTTCTTTGATTATTTTTGATTTTTTTTTTTTGATTTTTTCTAATCGTAATCAATTATTAATTGCCTTTTCTTGAAAAACAATTAAAATAATCATTAGAAATTAAAAAAAACTGTGTAATTAATTGATTACTAATTACTAATCAAATTTAACAGGTCTGAATACATATATATTTATATGCATATTTTTGAATATGTATATCTCAGCCAGTTGAATGGTTAGCACATATTTTCTGAACTTTCCAGTTGTCTCAAAGGAAGGGAAAATGCAATTTTATTTGGAGACTGAAAATCCCAGCCGGTTAGAGGACTGCTTTGCCGTTATGACAACAATAACAGTAGAGTATTAATCAAATACCTCTTGAGTACGCTACTTCTCGACGTTAAATTTTTCCTACAAAATTATTATATTAACATTTCGAATAGTACTGCCATGCAGGTGAGTGAGAGTATTTAATATATTATATTGTCGATCACATCTACATAAATTTTTCACGTTTTACAGTGAGCTCAGGGAATCTTTTTATGAGGGGTCATATCACTATAGATGTCCATGTTTCGCACAACGGCTAGTGAAAAGAATCTATTCCCATAAAGACGAAATATTTAAGAATATTGCTTTAACGCGGATTGTAGTAAGAGTTAGTTCCCAGTAGCAACGAGCAAGAGTCTCTCCGCCAACCTGTTTGTAGATTTCGCAGGACCATGTCGATGATTGAGTGGAAGAGCACCCAATTAATTGTTTTTAATACGCCCTATTTCAGCTCATAAATGTTGCATTTTCGTTTAGATAAGGCTTTCTTTAAAGATGGGTGTCTTTAGCTCAGCCGCTAATATTTTATAGGAAGTATTGCCTGTCTAAAATGATCGGAAATACATTTACACTCACGATAACATAAATCGGGCAAGCAAAAGCACCTTCAATATTAAGATTTTCGATAACCCAGGTGTATGTAGTCAAATCAAAGTAATTAGTACACTAATCCTTGAAAAAGGGTCATAATTAAAAAATTGTGTTCTCATCCTAGGTTTGCTTTTGACTTACTATTGAAAACTAGTCCACTCAATTGTATTCCCACATTTGATAAATTTCATCTTATTTATTAGTCGATGTTGACATTTCTTTACCGAATACGGACCCAGTACTCTCCGGCACTACCACCTTGAAGTAATGGCCCGATTTCAGAGGGAACGATTTGATATTACCAGTCGAACCTTATATGTCATCTCACCGCCATGCGTGATAAAGGATAATATTGGTAATGCTACTGGGAGAAATTATATCCGTTGATCAACCATTAAGTTCCACGTCATCGCAGATTGTAAATTTTAGTCGACTGTTAGGACAGGCATGACTTACCGCTAGTATAATCTTAGCCTCTTACAGCTGGGTTACTCTCTACGCTCCACTCTCATTTTTCCTCTTCACTTCTTTTAATTTTCCTTTTCCCTGCTCCACTTCACACTCTTCACTTTTTTTTTACCACCTCCCCTGCCTGCCACATTTATTATTCCTACTCTCCTTCTTCGTCCTTTTCTTCATCTTTCTGATAACTTCTTCTTCCTCCCCTTCCCCATTTTCCACTTCTCAAAATAATAGATAGCTGATAATGATATATACACAAAGTTCCTACGATATAGAGAATTAAAATTTGTTTGGGCGTGGTACCTCCCACTTTTTCCAGACATTTATACAGGTAATAGATACATATATAACTGATCTAACCCAAATTAACTCAGACAAAATTCACTTTTTTATTGCTTTGGAGCTTTATATTGCCGGGGGCGTGGCACCACAATCTATATATTGCTTATGCTTTACCCACAGATCGCGTAAAAGTGTATGAAAATCTTTTAAACATTTGGACGTCAAAACTATACATAGCCCATTCTTTACCCATTTAGAACTTATTGGAAATAATGCTCGAAAGGTGCGAACCGTGATTCGTGATGCGTATTCATGAAAGGTATAAAACTTTAGGCACAATGCTCTTCGTTCTTATAACTTAAATTAAGATTGTTTCTAAGTAGTGGGCCCTAGGCAGACGTTCTCCAACAATCGTCCACTGCAGATAGCAAGATCCTTTGCACAACAAAGAGCTGAAGAACCTGACATTCCTACAGAAAATTGCATAAAGACAACCTGCAAAATTCCATAACCTCCCAGGAATGGCCACCCTTTCAAAATACGATGGCTTTGTTTATGCATGACAAAGATCCTATTAACTAAACTTTGCGAGGACTAGTCGATCCATCGTTCAACTCCATTCACATTTTGTATTCCTTATCAAAGTTTAATCAATAAAATAGCATTATTCACATATCATCATACGAGTACTTGCGTACTTATAAAATTAGCTCAAGTAGTCCAAAGTACGTCAATCGATATGAGATCTCACAACATCGCTTTTTAAGAATCCCAAAAAGTGCAAAAGAAATCGATTTTCAAAAATTTCACATAACCATCACGGGTTGTAAGGATTCTGTTGATATGATCGCAACAACAAACTACATGTCCTCTGCCACTCAAAAACAGACACATGTCAAAATATCAAAATACATACATACATACGCACAACCCAAACCAAAACTGGGACGAGCAAAGAAAACGGAAGAGATTCTCAGGCTGTAGGGATGACATGCTTTTCACTTAGCTTTCATTCAGCGCGATGGGTTTTAATTTCCCACGTCCGTTACGGGACAGCAAAGACAAAAAGTGAATAAGGTTTTAGATGCTTGCGCTTATGAGCTCTGCGCTGCCAAGACCGTTCCTCTGCTTAAAAAACATTTTCCATTTCTTAGCATTTTTCCATGGACGACATTTTCCTTGCGCGCTCTATTTATGCCTGCGGGAAAATCACTTAATTTTGATCTGTCGTCGAGGGTACAAAATACGCCCATTGTAGAAGAGCAACAACAAAACATTGGCACAATTAAGCACTTGCGGAACTTGATATGCTGCGTGTGGACCAAAATTGTGCGGCTGTTAAGCTGCTGAATGCAAAACAAAAGCAAAGCAGAAAAAAAACTGCCGAGAAATGATGGGAAGAAAATCTTTGAGGTCAGCGAGTGCGTGCAAACAACCCTTTGCTGTTGCGCGCCCGTCTTATTCACGACTTGTCAACAACTGGACCAAAGCGGTCCATAGCGTATGCTGCTAGCGCACCAAAACCTTTCGTTGTCTCACCTAATACCGCTAATTTTCCATTTGGCGGATTTTCAACGATGCAGCCCAATCACTGTCCTCTTAAGGGACAGTCAAAATTGAAGTTGATTTGTCAGGTCAGTGGCTGTCTAGCTGGTTGTAAAGGATGAATAGAACAGGCAGATCGTATGCAACTGATTCTGGTAAGTGCACCTGGTTGATCTTGTTTACTCACAACAACAGCAAAGGCTAATGAGCTGCAACTTTCTAAGATTTGCTTTTGTCTTGTTTTTTTTATCTCACTTGATTTGCTTGTTCTTAGATGAGATGGACGAGCGCGTTTGCTTGTCCTTAGATGGGTTAAACAAGCAGGTTTGCATTATAGAAAATCAAACAAAGGACAACACATTTTTTTAAGCGGAAAAGGATGCTTTGATTTTATGTGCGGACCGGCAACACATATGACGCGAATTCATTGCCCTGCAGTGAAACTTCAAAGTGGTTAGAAAATATACTAGTTCACTACTACAACTTTCGAACTAAACTCAAACTAGTCCAAAACCACCACCATTTATTTCATTTCATTTTATTTAACTTTATTCTATTTTATTTTATTTTATTTTATTTTATTTTATGTTATTTTACTTTATTTTATTTTATTTTATTTTATTTTATTTTATTTTATGTTATTTTACTTTATTTTATTTTATTTTATTTTATTTTATTTTATTTTATTTTATTTTATTTTATTTTATTTTATTTTATTTTATTTTATTTTATTTTATTTTATTTTATTTTATTTTATTTTATTTTATTTTATTTTATTTTATTTTATTTTATTGGGCTAGTTAAAAATACCAGATACCTGACAGTTGAGTTTGGGCATGGTATCAATTTTCCGGTAGTTCGCAACTAAATGCTTTTACTGTAGGGTGCATGTCCTCTGAAAGAACAATGAAGGACAATAGTTGACGTTTGTGTAGGGCACAAATACACAGATGAGCAAAGAAACGGACATAAACCAACCTCACACAATGCAAATTTGCATTTAAGATCACATCAACGGGATCTTTGTGAATCCTTTCCTCTCTCATTTCAATTTAACTCTGCAACAACAACTCTATTTCCATTGTATAAGCAACTATTTGCTGCTTTCTGGTCCTTTGTGTGGACACTTGCGGACATTTATATTTCCTTTTTTGATTTAGTATGACCGTAGCGGCTATTGTAGAGATATTTAAAGGACTTTCCTCGCTAATTGATGCTGCGTAATTCGCTTACTTGACCCACTAATGAAAGCTGAATAAACAAAGAAAGCCTGAATTAGGCATAAGTCAAAGAAAGGAGATGCGTGAAAGTACGGGGTTGCCCAGCTCCTAACTTATTTCTTTACATTTGTTGGTTGGCTTTTGTGTTTTCAGCTTTCAAATAAATACTTCCGCTATATAAAATTTATTGTATTGGAAGCCTTATGCTTTCTTAACCTCCTGATAAGGCTAACTGGGGCAAGTTGGTAAATTTATGGGTGTTATAATTGTCAGTGCGTTGTTGTAATTAAATTTTATTTTAATTTACGAGGCGGCTGCAGGATAAGCGAGTATGTGCTGACACACACACACAGCATGTGCCATAACTCTTTCGCAATATCTTCAGCATCACCTAAGCGTATTAGACTTTAAGTGGATCTTTCGTTATTGTTGTCATTGCCCCCTCTTTTGTTTTGTTATTGCTTGTGGCTGCAATTAGATTATTTTTAAATTGTTTTTGTTTGCTTTGAGAAGATTTTCGCGTTGGAGCACGCGCTCACAAACCGGAAGTCTGCGCTTCCTCAGACACACCTCAGCTCTGCTCAAGGCAATGATGCATACGCAGTCAGGCAGTCAGCAGTTTGTTTGCGCTTCGAGTTATTTTTAAATGCGATTTCAGTTAAGCATCAAAGTACGTCTGTCTCTTTGTTGCACGTGAGTAGGGGAGTGGGATGAGTGTGGCATAAACTTACCCGCACATGTCCTGTAATGTATCATCCACACCGTGCTGACGTTCGCAACAGCGTTTGCATTGAAATGTTGGGGGAGTTGCGTTTAATTAAATTTTACGCTATTTTATTTGTACGCAGCCTCCCCTTCTGAATAGTTGGGGTTATTAAGTTCTATTCTTGGAGGTCTGTACAACTCAGTCGACTATATTTGAATTTTTGTTGTAGAAAATTATATAACTGTACTTAAGTTCTTCGTTGAGAAAAAGATATGACGCCTGCGATAATTAGAGTGTGGGAAGGCGTAGTCTAAGGCAAAAACATATGGAAACATATCAGGAGCCAAAGCAGCTTCTGTAAAAAATATCGTGGACAGGGGAGACATAAGGATTATCTGATCTTTCGTTATCACAGTAGTGTCAGAGATACTGCGTTGTATAGCACTGCAGCTCGCTTTTATCAACTAGCGATTTGCCACAATGCGCATCAACCAATTGTTTATTAAGAGGGGGTAAATATTTCTATTCGGGAATTTGAGACTCGACGATGGGACAACATTAAATGGGATGAAGCAGTACTGACGCTTTGTCAAAAACACAAATTAATCATGAGACAGACATATTTTCCTCGTCCTATATGTGAGTACTTTCAGCAAATATCGACGCGGATCACCATCGTATAGCAGTCAGATAAAGTTAAAATGGGAGGCGCAAGATGGCACGAAAAGTTTGCCATCAAGAGGCTTCTCACAAATTACAAGTCTGCAGTCATATCGTCCAACTCTCACCTCCAGGGTGAAATGCTCAACGTTAAAGAGGGAAACACCTCACAGTCCCAATTTTAAAAATTTCAGTTCTGACAGCTTTACTAAGGCTATTTATATTTATCTTGGGTTATGTCTCATTTTTACTTGTGATTATGCCACTTTGTCATCTTCGCAGGAACAACGTTCAAAACTTATCTTGAAACTTCTCTGGATTTTTTGCCGCGATTTTGTGTATGGATTCTCTATTTCGGGATAGTGAATGATCGAACTTTTTGTAAATCGGGATTTTGTGTATCGGGCTTGTGGCATACACCCGTTAAAGAGAACACCGAAATCCTAGTCAGGCAGTTTATACTGAATCCCCATCCAGACTCAACAGGACTCTCCTGTGAACCCCGTTACTAACATTTAATCACACAAAGTAGTTGCAGAATAGAGCGTGCCTTCGGGGTGCGGGGCTCAACTTCAAATTCGTAATAGGTTAAACTCTTACCTATACACCAAATACGTGCCCTGCATGTGGTATGCCCCTTTGACACCAATCATCTTTTCATTTGTCCAACAGAGCCTATTCTTCTAAAACCAATTTCGCTTGATCCATTGGCCTGTGAAATTGCCAACTTCCTAGGACTTCCATGAGAAGAATCTGATTACGATTTTCAGAATTATCCATTCCATTAGGCAAGACCACATTATAACAACAACAACAAAAGGCTGATGAATTTTCCATTCTTCTCACTTATCACGACATAATCAAGTTCACCGTCAACCAGCTGATTGAACCGTATCAATGCTGCCTCAGAGCTGTTAAGCCTGCTATGGACCAGATATAAAATAATTCGCCAATACGCCAAGTCTTTGCGCAAGACCCATGAAATAAAGTTTATACGGGCGACCTTTTCTATCAATTTCAAAACAGCCTTCAATGACACACAAAGCAACTGCCTAGGGGTATATGCCTCTAGTCTTAGTTTGGCTGCTCCGAGTTGATTCCCACAACAGTCGAATCAATATGATTCCCAGATTGACGAGAGTTTTAGACAGCCAACGACAGTTTCGATATAGCCCAGTATGCGAAAGAAATCCTTGAGTGGGGACGACTTAGAAGGAGGAAGTTCTTATACAGCAACAACAACAAACTACTCTGCAGGATTATATTGTATTGTATTGTATGCGTTCAAGAAGGTAAGGCCGAGCTAGGCAGACGATTCTCACACATTTTTGCGAGCCGTACAGATTTCATGACGTCAAAGCCCTGTCAACGAATACAGTATAGAGTTCTTGCTATGTTTGGATATACATATAAACTATAGAAAAGATACATAAGCAGACAAGAGATGAGGTGGTGAATCAAGGGAGGCATACACAAATTTAGTCTATCCTTCAGTGAGATCCCTCCATGTCAGTTAATGCCAACTAAATAATATAATTACAGATTAATTACAAATTATTAACTCCTCCAATTCGATGCAGTAGAAGATTTACTGCCATCCTTCTTCCCATTTCATGAGTTCTTGTACAGCTCACCTTTCCCATCTACCGTTGAAGATAAAGACCTACAACTACAACTTCTTTGTACAATCAAATATTGAAATGTATGCAATTTAGAAGATATAAATTATTTTGCGCATTTGCCCAATATTTGCCTGCTTAAATAATGTCACTACGCAGTTGTAGGCCTGCTCATTATGAAGGACAATGCGCAGACCCATTTACTTACATATGTAGATACCATAAAGAGATTTGGCGTGCAACTTTCTTAAGAAGATACACGACAGATGTGCACATGACTGAGAAAAATCTGCAAAATGGAAAAGTGAAATTTATTGATTTAGGGAATTAAAAAAAAATACTAGGCAGCACAACCCTCTGAGAAATAAAATTAATGGAATTTACGTAAGTATCAAAGGATGAATTAAGAAAGTATGTAACATTGGTGAGGAGAATGGAGGGTAGTGAGCAGAGCACGTATATATGTGCATTAGACTGCATCGAAAGAAAGTGACTAAAGTAAATTTAATGCTTATGTTGAGGGGATTTCAGGAAATTTTATTCTTTTTTTCTGATCCTTACAAAAACAGCCAAAATGGTGTTTTTATTGTAACTTTTTTGTTGTTTTAAAATTTTAGTCCTGATTTTCTTTTAAAATTGAAACTTTTTTTATTAGATATATGATATTATTTTTCAGAATTTCGAAAATATACTGTACTGTTTCAGACAGAAGTCTATCATTGCTTTTTAGGTTTGATCGAATTTTTGCTTTTAAACTGTCAAATTATTAAAGTGAAAAATCTTGCCGTATAACATTTTGTATGAATTTAAATACGCCACAAAAATGTTCCAAATGAAAATGTTCCTCTGGTCGATCATTCCATATTATTCATGCTGTATGGTTTTCTGATTTCATGTTTTTACTTAGAAAATTTTTTAAAAAAGCTTTTATAAATATAGAAAAAATTTAATTTAAATACAGTTTGTTGAAAGCAGATTTGAATAAGGGATTGATGTTCGGCCATAACCTCAAAAAAAAAAACAATCATTGCTTCGTTTTCGTTTTTTGAGGTTAGAGCCGAAACACGACCTGTTCGGCAAATGTTGACGGGTATTCATACACAGGATCAAAATAATGGAAATACAAGTATAGATTTAGCATACGAGTATTCGGCTATTTTTATGAAGTTAACTTCTTAGGCGTCGACGCAAAGTTTTGATTGAGAGTGAAATTTGTAGTTTTTTTGGAGTAGACCGACATTTTTTATTGTTGTGGCTAGATTAGTGGTTTTCAATATTTTATTTTATTCCGACACCGGTTGAGAGTGCAGGTGAGTTTTTAGTCAAAGTGCAGTGAAGTGCCCCTAATAGTATATGTTCCTTCGAGCCGGATTCGAACTGGCGACTTATAAATATCACTAGACGACTAAGCCTTCTAGGGGGCGAGAATATTTAAGCGACATAAGCTATAATTATTTCTTTCGTTTATTTCATTTGCGCTGCACTCTCCTGTAATTCGCAAGCAGATTATGAAATATTCCAAAGATATAGTTTATGCTTTGCAATCCCAAATCGGCGTTTTTCACAGCGTAAATGAGGAAGCCAATCCCGCGCAATGCCTCAGAGCCAATAGTGCTGACCCCCAATTAATAAATACAAGGTGTAACAGGTGCCCCGCACCCCCCGTTTAGTAAGAACAAATCACTTTAATAAAAATTACTTATAATTCAAAATAATACATTACTCAAAGGTTGTCCCCCTATGCAACATGTGCTCCGCACCCCCGTTCTACTCTATTCTATGTCCAATTTGCTATTAGCTGGATTATAAATGTATATATATTTAGTAATGCGATTTTGCAACCTTCCATAAAAATGTCCAAAAAAGAGTTAGGTGACAAATTATGTAAAGCGCCTAGGCAGTTTTCGTCGCAGTTACTCACACCCAAGCCATTCCAATTAATTTTCAGTCACATAAGCAACTGAGCGCTGTTATGTTATCCGAATGTCATTTCTCATCATAAAACCTTAATTGTTGCGTCGCGCCGCTTTTCAAATAATTTCCCCCAAACTATCAGTAGCAAGTTCAACTAGGACGTCGTAGCGAGGACTGGTGGGCCTTCGCAATGTCGTTGCTTAGTTGAAGTCGGTTTTCTGTGGAACAAAGAGCAGTTCACCAAGGCTATCCAGCTTTCAAAATAGCAACACATACTCCTAGACCTTGTTCCAAAATCTAAAATAACCATTGGGTTACATTCGCAGCTATCAAAAAGATAATTTGTTGGGTCAGTATGTAGATTATTGGTTAAAACGAGCTTGCAAGCTGGCGCTAATTTGAACACCATACGATTTCAATTCGGCATGCACTTGCTCCTTTCAAATTAATGGAGACTTTCCTCTGTTCCAATCGGTTGGTGTCGATGAGAATTCTAGAATGACTTGCCTTTTAACCCAACCAAGTGCTATTATTACTGTATCACCCCGTTTAATTTGTCACGCCCCCCACTAACTGACAGCTTCGGAGCAACTGATATGCTCTTTAATCTCTTTCCCCGGACAGTCAATGGAACTAATCACGAATCAAGGCACTGGCCCTATTGCATATGCTGAAAAATATCTACATGTTTAAGCGACATAAGCTGTAGTCATTTCTTTCGTTCATTTTATTTGCATTGCATGCAATTCGCAAGCAGCTTATAAAATACTCCAAAGATATAGTTTATATTTAGCAATCCCAAATCGGGGTTTTTCACAATGAGAATGAGAAAGCCAATCCCGCGCAATACCTCAGAGCCAACAGTGCTCGCACCCAATTAATATATACAATGCTCGCTTCGTAATCTAAGTACTCTCTAAACATCGCCCACCAAAACCTTTCGTGATTCGCCGAATTGGTTGAGAGAATATAGAACATTTTTCCTTTTGGTTAGTTGCTCAAGATTTTAGCATTTACTCATTTCTTCTAATGCTATTTACTCTCGAGAATTTCGTGGGGTCCGCCATGAACTCAAGGCAGCGCTCGCACATTTTTATTGTTCGTGTTGAAAGGTATTTACACCTCTGAAAATAAAAATTTTTCAGTTGCAATGGGGTATTCGTTATCGTAAGAGATGATTTTTCGAAGTCGCCAGTATGCAATTAGTTTAGGACCGGCTGTGCATGGTGCTCCTGAGGCGTGCTCTCACTAGCTATTAGGCAGGGCGAAATATTGTTACAACAAAATCAGATGGTAGGGCCAAATTCCATAATCATTGGCGATCTGTTGCGATTAAAGCTTTTCGATGACCAGATTTTTTGCAGTACAGAGGTGAACACCGACTTTGGTTTCTTGGTTGGAAGTGATCCGAAACGGTGAACTGGTGTACTGAAGGGTTTGAAACTAGTACGAAACTGGGGCAAATAGAGTGCAGCTGGGACAATTTACACTTTATAGGCTGCCTGCAAACAAAATAGATTTATAAGGGGCTGTATATAGTTCAAAATGTATTGAAGCCGCAGTCATTAAGAACTAAAGGTTTTCCTACAGGGTATAAAGGATTCTACATGTGACATGCGCTTTGCAATTTTTGCTATTTCCGAACTTTGTTAGGCTTATAAGTTCACTTAAGTCGACAAATATTGTTAACTTTTCGGTACCAACGTCAAATAAAATTTCGTATTCAAGAAACGTATAAAGGATCATTAGTTGCGGCGCTTAGACGTATTGAACTAAAGAAATATCCTATCACACACAATTCATTTTATTCGTTACCGTTTTCTTTTTTTTTTCAATTCACATCTCTCAATGAATTTGTAAGTTTCCCTAATTTTTGCACAATTAAACAACACAATCGACACTTTCTCCGCAAATCAATTGCAAAAAACGAAAACAAAACTCCAGGTAGTCTGCGCATACGCGCACACACACAACCACAAACAAGTTCGTACATACAATCAAATGCATTTTAAGATTTCCGATTTCTGATCAATAACCTTTCAGACGACATTTTTTCGTCTTTGCTTACCTTCCACTATTGTGTAATTTACCCTTTCACCTGGTCGTTAACCCTTCATTCACTGGTTCGACTGCACATGCAGCACACTAGCAAATCCACTTTCTTCTCCGCTAATGCGGAAGTCATTCACAAATTGCCCAAAGTTCAACAAAAGTATCGATTGAGCGCAAATTTTCTTCGATTTGTATGCGATATGTCGGTTTGGTATTTCTTGGTACTTCTATGCGCTTCACTGCACGCCACATGCGAATTGTGTGCACTCATTTGTGTCGAATTAACCCCTTCTGTGTAGCTGAGCTTCGCATGCAGAAGCAAATTTCGAAAGGGCGAAAGCGATCGACGCACTACCGCAAGCATTTTCCGTTGCAGCATTGTTAGTGGTTTCATATTGCGACAGATTGGCCAATCGATCCCAATGCAATGAAATCTGCACGTCTTGTTGGTGGTAGGTTTTGTGTGATAATGTGCATTAGAACTTTTGATCTGTACGTGGGCTACCTTTTGAGGCTTACATTTCAGCCAAGAGCGACGATCACTGGGATAGGATGGAGTTAAGCCACGCATGATTAACTCCTCGAGTTTTATGTACAAAGTGGACCCATGAATATTTAGTACTAATGGATGGAATATAATGGAAATCGCTTATTTCGAAGGCAAACTAGCAGAGCTACTGATGCCGTAAATTGGATCAGGACCACATATGATAGCTATGAGATGTATGAACGTCGGCCCCCGGTTTAGTGATATTGAGGTAGACGGCAGGTAGTGGCTCTCGCCAATAAATCACATTAGACACTTTTCATCCACTTTTGGCATCGAAATTATCTTATGAACTGTGTAAAAAGAATCGGTACATCATTGTAAAAAGGGCGGAGAATAACAGAGAAAGTGGTCTATGTTGTTGTTGTTGTTGTTAACAGTGCTTCGCCTTGCATAATGGGCTCGATCACTCTAAATTGTCATCAGGCTCTTCTAACGGAAGTCCGAGGAAACGCGCAGTTTCCACAGGGTTGGACGAGAGTGATGTAGATGTTAGATGGGTAGGTTCGACTGAACAGGAGAAGAGATGTTTGGTATCATGAGGGGACATACCACATGCAGGGCATGTGTTTGGTATGTTGGGGTTCAGTCTGGATAAGTAAGAGTTTAAGCTATTATAATATCCAGAGCGAAGTTGTGTTAGCATGACTCTAGTCTCCCTCGGAAGTACACGCTCCTCTTCAGCCAATTCAGGTGGCTGAGTACTGATAACGGGATTCACAGGCCGAGATCTGAGGGATCTATCTACCGACTCAGTGTGGAGGTCATTTAGAGCTCGCCTATGGTTCCGCAGATCAAACGGCAAAGAGATGTTGTGCCGGATCTCATCGAAGTGCTTACGAAGATGTCTCCTTATGTCTCTGGGGGGCGGGGCCACATCCAATAGATGTTAGTTTGGATGACTGGGTGTATGACAGTTCAGAAGGAACTGTCTACTCAAGAGTTCCGTGAGACTCAGATGACATAAGCAGACATCCGGTAGCAGTTCTGATGGCGGTGTTTTGGCAGACTTGCAATTTCCTCCAATTGGTGTCAGCAAGGTTGGGTGACCATATGGGCACAACGTAGTCAATAAGCGGTCGGCCAATAGCCTTATATGTAGCAAGCAATGTTTCTTTGTCTTTCCCCCAAGTACTGCCGGCCAGTGACTTGAGGATCTTATTGCGGCTCTGTACTGTGGCATGACCAGCGAAGGTGAGGCCGTTGTCAAACGTCGCACCAAAGATTTTCAGGTGGTTGACAGTAGGTAGAGGTATTCCGTCTACGTGGACATTTAACTCTGGCCCCATCTGCGCATTCCATGTCGTAAACAGGGTCGCCGTCGATTTAGTCGGAGATAGGGTCAGATTTCGCTCGGTGAAGAAGCTGGAAAGGTCACGGAGGTAACTTTTGATTCTAGTACAGAGTTCGTCAATGGAGAGACCCTTGCCCGAGGCCATTATCGTGTAGGCGTCAGCGTAGGAAACAATGGAGACTCCCTCTGGTGGGTCGGGAAGTTTTGAAATATAGAAATTGAACAAAAGGGGAGAGAGACCACCACCACTCTTTACCTCATTGAGACAACTTTCATATCCGCAGGGGCTTCCAGCCGAGGCAGAAACGTTGAAAGCGAACATGATAAAGTGTTATATTTAAACACAGGAACCCCCAAATATGGCCAATTCCGTCGCTAGAACGTAGTTCCATTGACTTATAGGAACACCATTTTGCCGACAGCTAGCCCCCAAGTGTTCGTCAAGTTTTCCACACTTGATGGTCTTTCATAATCTACTGGCAGACCCAGAAGACGTTGTCCTGCCCCATAATATTTCTCCCTGTAGTTTAAGAACTTTCCCAAGAATCTGAAAAACTGTTCATATTGTAACTTCTGTAAAAAAAAATCGTATCTCTCTACCTCTCCATCTCTTACTTCCTCTTAACCTTCCACCCTTTCATTCCCCCTCTCCTTCTCTCCCTCTCACCACCTTTCCCTATCCCTATTTTTTTAGCCCTCCCTTTCACTCCCACTCCCTCTTCCACTCGCCTTCCACTTACTTACACTTTCTCTTTCACCTCCCTAACCCTCTCAATCTCAGCCTCGTTCTTAATCTATCTTCCCCTTCATCTCTTTCTTTCTCTTCACATTTTGGCCGATATCTTGGAAACGGTTTCCCATACGGGAGTAAGGACCATACCATTAATAGCATTAAGCCATTATCAACACCTTCATGCTATGACCCTGATGTATATAATGAGTAATATGCTAACTGGTGCATTAGAACTAAAATTTTTGTAAGAGCAAAACAGTCAATCTACAAGGACGATTTTCCCCATTCAAATTTGAGAATAACATATCCTTGCCACAAAAGGACATAGAGGTATTTTAAAGGTGAAATGTTCCTAAAAAATATGTTTCATTATAGTATTTAGTCCATCAATAACTCCAAGCATTGCAAATGCTGAGAGAGCACTCATTGCTCTTTAATCTACTCTCTCTTCATGCTCTCCTGCCAAAGCATCAAAGAAGGAATCAGAAAAGGGAAAAAGTAGGATCAAAAGATAGCGGAGAAGTAGGAGAAGAAGAAAACGCAAAGTGTGGGGAATAGTGGCAGGGAAATATGAAGCATGGGAGAGAAAAGGGGAGAGAGTACAATTTTTCTGGTAAGACAACCTTTGTTGGGTTTGTTAGCACTGTGCTGATGATCAGAATACCAACAACGCCCACTTCAAAAACTTTAAAAACAGCCCACGTATGTACATAAAGCGGAATAAAGCAGCTCATCTGCTTTAAAAATTATACAAAGGCACAAAATTATTCCAAAAATGTAAATCAATAAAAACCTGATGAATGCATAATTTAAGTAATTTAAGGCATGGCAAAGGTGCGTTGGGTGCTCTCTCGCTTGACAAAACGACGCTTTCTTGTAACTGTAAAAGCCTACTTCGTGTTGAACGAATCCACGCAACGGTAAATAACAGTGAAAATCGAACTCAACTCGAACAAAATACAAAAGCAACAAATACAATCAATCTCTACTACATTCATATTCCTGATAGAATCTTTGAATTTGCTGTCGCTTTCCGTGCATTAGCATTTCCTTTTGCAAAAACAATCGCCTAACTATATGCAGCCGTGAACTTTATTGTTTGAATTTGCTTTAGAAAAAATTTCATTTCAACGAAATTGTATGCAACATGCCACATTTGGTGGCAAGATCACGTGCTGCGCAAACTTTCGCTGTTGGTGTTTTATTTATTTACATTCAAGGAGTAAGCCACATGAAAATTCATAAAAGGAATAACGCAGCATTAGAAAAATGCTTGAATTAAGGTTAAGAGGGTATTTTTGACACACTTGAAAAATTGCATTATTGTTGATTATGGACGTTGCTCTGTTTTGCTATCGATCACTTGCTATTGTTATGCAAAAAATAAAAGGGAAAATGAAAATGGAAATTGAAAACATACAAACATAATTCAAAATTTTCTTTTACGCTGCCAAAGTCAATGATTTATTACAATATTTGCGTATTGTACTTTTGCTGGCTGTTAGCGGGTTAAGCGAAGTAGCTAATGCATACACAATACAACGAATTTAGTTAGCTGTTAATTGGATTTCAAATATTGAAAGTGGAAAATTTGCATATACAAAGTCACCGAGTGTTAGGCTGCATGGCGTGTAATTGGTAATCATAAGCCTTACAGTTGTAATTGTAAGCATGTGTGTGTATGTATGGGTTAAGAGTTTGGTTGTAAATGAAACAGTTGGAAATCCATTAGCTGGCAGATAATTGTAATTAAGGATTTTATAAACGGAAATTTTAGGAGATCCAAATGCAGGTAGACGTTTGAGTTTCATAAAGAGAGAAGGTCGCACTGACATGACGATTAGATCGGAATATCTGAGGATCTTGTGATGTCTCCACAGATGGCTTATAAGAATGATTAAACTCCTGCAGATAGCGATCAACTAAATTATCCCTATAAATCAAGCAAATATTTCGATCCTCTGCATTTTTCTTTTGTATGTGAATATAGACTCATTTCGATCTTCTTGCCAGCTCATTTATGAAAAATCCGATGAGTTGAAGTAAAATTTCTCCTGTCTACCCAACTTGCGTCTCAATTAAACGCAAATATTTCGATTATAATACCAAAATGAACGTGGAAGTCTCCGCACTAAACAATGATACTCTGGTCGCAGTTAACGTTTGTGATTTAGGCTACATGCTCGTAAGCTACGGGCACTCCATCATTTTTGCTGGTTTCGATTTTATCCAGAATCACACAGATTAGATTGTGCCGACTCGCTAGTTTTAATACCCCACTCTTTCGAAAGAGGAAGTGGCGGAGAAGTGAACTTATTCACGGAATGGATAGAAGTTGAAAATTTCGTGTGAATTTTTCTGTGGATGTCTTGATTATCGCTGGAACATATGGTGCATATTATGTATGTCGATGAGAAAGTGGGCAGAAAAGGGATAGTGATTGAAGCAAAACAAGAAAAAAATAATGAATACGAGTAACGAGAAGAGAAAGGCAAAATTTAAGAGGAAGATCAAAAGGTGGATTAAGAGGAAGAAGGAGGTAGAGAAAAAGATGTAGAGCAAGGAAAATAGGGGGGAAGAATAACAAGTAAAATATGAGAAGAGGAGACCATGTAGTTTTTCAGATAGAACAACTTCTGACGCGCCTGCTAATAAACTGTAAAGACCCTGATAGAACATTTAATCCAGGTCCATATAAAGCCAGTCTATGTAGCTTTTTCCAGATTATTCTATAAAATTGATAGAAGGCGATAGAAAATACACGATATTCAAAAGGCAACTCTAGCCAGGGTCATCCGTGGCTAACTTTCTGGCCGGTTAACTATGCAGACACGCTCCTATATGTAGTTCTAAACAAATTTTTTAGAGTTTCGAAATTGGAAACATGGTCATCGCCTGAGAAAATACCTAAAAACCGCAGAGAAAGTCACCACAAAGTCAACGATAACCGGAGAAAGTCGTACTAGAGCATTATCGAGTCCATGGAAAGCTTTTACTTTAGGAGTCATGACAGGCAGGCACATAATATATTTTGTCCAGGCAAAAATTGTGAATTTTCAGGAACACTTGATTATGATTTAATTCCTTTTGGTACAAAATCGAAAAACAAAATTTCTTGTTGTTCGCCCTACCCTTTCCGTATTTATTTATATATATATTTTTTAAACCCTCTTTTTCCTTTTTTCTGGTTGAAACCTCACTCGTTTACTCAGCTTTACGAAAGCGCGCCAAGTCTCAAAAGCCTTACTCACACCCGGAAGTGTTAATAATCTCAGAGATTAAAACATTCTTCCAGATTAAATTACAGATCACTTTCCTATTCATACGACAAATCTCTCCAACTGTGAAAACGCTATGAATCTTATTAAACAATTTTCCTTTAAATTAAATGCAAATAAACGTTTTTTCCTGAAAAAAAAGAAAAATATTTTTAGCCTAAAGACATGCTATGGTTATACCTATAATTTCGAGAAAAAAAATGTTAGAATAACAAGATGTGCTGTTGAGAAAAAAACAAACAAAAAAAAAAAACAAAAATATACAAAGAAAATAATAATGAAACACTCAAGCACAATGGGAGGAATTGTGCTGTAAGGAAAAGGGTTTGCTTGTGTTTAGGAAAATTAGGAAAAGCTTTACAAATAGCTGTTAAAAAAAAGGGAGAAAAAATTTGAAAAAAAATTTATTGAAGCAAAAAAAAAAAATTTTTGGGTGTTTTTAACACCAAAAATCGTTTTGTTAAGCTAATTTGGAGAAAAATACTCCCTTTTATATAAAGGAAATGGAAATAAATAAGTAAGGTAAGGAAGTCTGAGTGCGAGTGAAACCGAAAATTGTATACTTAGTTGTCAGATTTTGAGGCATTCCAAATAATAAACAATCAATTTAATATTTCTTATTTTGGTATAGTTGTTTTTTGTTGTAGCCGATTTCTGTCTCTTTACATATAAGAATAAGACATCTATGTTCAGCTAATAGCTACTATCAGCTAATAGCTACTTTTTTCTCGAATTTTGAAACTACAAATTTCGTCGATTACGACTTTGACATTAGTCCTAAGAATAATAACAACCAAATACTTTGAAAATGTATATCTGTGATGCGCCTTTTTTCTAGCTTGTATTAATTCGCCTTGGAAAAATGCATACGCAGATGTCTTTATTAGTGTAATAGAAGGCAAAAACTCAGCTTTTAAAACTGGTTTCTGTCTGTCTCTTTGTTTGTTCGCGCATCACTCAAAAAAATAGTTAATGGAATTAAACCGTTTGTTCAGCGCTGTATTACTGGAGGTCTATATTGAAATATAGAATACACTTTTCTGTTACTGCTGTATATAGTTTCTTATTTGCTGCAACTACTATTAAATATAAAAAACACACCGTCACAAAAGGAAATTGCTTATCGCGCTTTGTTCTACGTGCGGATCTAGCGAAAATAAATAAGTAGTTGCGGAACACATCCTTTTTTACCAAAGTTATACTGTTGTGAAGTTTTCAGTAAATTAATATTTTCAGTTTTAAAAATAAGTAATTCTCAATTTGGTCCAATAATATTAAATCTGGCTCGATTCTTACAAATAAAAATGAATTTGTGTCGTGTGTCTTTTATAGGTGTCCAATCTACTTAATCTCGCTCTTTATGAAATTTTCACGGCATATTCTTGGGTTCACTGTTTACAGCGTAGGGTATATATAGTTTTAGAAAAGTAGGCGGTGCCACGACCCCAGGCGATAAAAAATTTCAATTCGTCATAACTCTAAACGTATTTTGTTTAAATTCATTATATTTGGATTTGGTCAAGATTTACATAACTTTAGAAAAGTGGGCGGTACCCCACATATTTTTTGTTTTGTTTTTGCTTGATTAATGTACAAAGTGTATTGTTGATCTCTTTGAAACTTGTGGAAATATTAAACAAAAAGTTAGCCGATAGCCTTGGGAGCTTGTGCTTATACAGTGTGCGACAGGTCCACATCATGTTGGTATTGAGTATATTACTAAGGAAAATATCTTAGGAAATAATTTTTCAAGCCTACTCAACTTATCCTTATAGAGTGTCTTTGTTGCTAGAATTTTCGTCTGGATTTTTAGGATCCAAAAATTTTTACAGATTCTCTGTTCGGTTGAATAGCACGGGCACGACAAAATTGGTTACTCCTACTAGTTTAGCATCTTCTTGCTCGAATCGGGGTGGAAGGCAGTGAATGAAGGTACTCCGAGTGAGTGGAATGAAGGAAATCGTGTTCAGAGTTGTTTCAAAGTATAAATTATAACTAAAAACTTTAATGTGTACTGAAATTTGCATTTTATAGTAACTGATAAGGTGTTATAACTACTTTATAGTCAATAATTTGGGAGTTTTGTCTTCAAATTCAATATTTCAGTATTTAAATTTGTTTGTTTTATTATTAAATACAACGCACCCGGTGTCGTTTGTGTGTGTGTGCATATACAAAGTAAGTTGCGCTACCCTGCAAAAAAGGGAAATACGCTGTTCCATCATTTAAAGAATACTTCCTAAGGAGCATGAGAGTACTCCAACACTTATTCTCATTCATACAAAAAAAGGTGGTCCAATTTACATGGCTATGTCCGCTGATTGAATCACTTAATCCATCTCTGAGTATTAAATTTCTTTGCTTTTGAATACTCCATGGAGCACCTATGTGAGAGTACTCTCAAAATGCTTCCAAAGGATTACTCCACGGAGTATTCAACACCAAAGCGAGATAGGGAGTAGGTGGTCCTCAAAAGTACCCCTACACTACCTCAACCGATCAAAACGTATAGTAAAAGTAAGTAAGCGTCGTTCTTTAGGCCTGGGAACAAGCTCCAGAGTGTCGTAATATTTCAGAAAACTTTTGTTTGGCAGAAAATAAGATTACTGGTCGTATTGTTCTTATTTTTCTTCTATCTGAAATCTAAGGGGTTTGAAATCTCCCAAATGAAGTAATCGATATCAAAGAGCACGTCTTAAATCGTCCTACACACGACTGAATATGAGTAAAATTCTTTAGCGAAGTACCACGAAATAATTATTTCCAGCAAATCTTTTAGACTTCTACAGACCATCCAACCTCGTTGAAAGGCTAAAAATAGAAGGGAACTGTGGTTTAAAATGTTTCGATATATATATCGGCGTGGTTCACGTTTACTGCAATTTTATGGTTTTTACAACACATGTTAGGAAAAACAAGACATACCTTAACTTGGTGCTTTAGTTTTATCGCAAAAATTTTTAAGTTAGCCCGAAAAGTGCAATTTTCTTTTTAATGGACCTGAAAACAGTTTTTTGTTTCATATTTCAAATAACTTATATGTGGCCTTCATCAATGAAAACAAATAAAAAATTTAAAACCTGCACGTAGTATTTTATTGAATCATATTTAGCAGAGGGACTTTTGGTGCTCCAGTTTTCTTGTACTCTGTTTGTTACTAGAAAACCTGGCCATGCTTCACTGCGCCTCAGAACTCTGATACCCATATTGTACCAACACATTTTGGGTCACACTCTGACCTGCATATTGGTCGGTAGCTCCGAAATCGATGGAGTAATCGAAATAAGGGAAATCTTAAAATTTAAGTTAAGATAAACTCACCTTTACATTTTGTTGGGTTCAATTCCGTTATTATATGTAGAGATTTTGTAAATAATAAACAAAAAGAGACGGATCCCATCCTAAGATTTTTCGCAGTTTTTGTATTGTACTTTTGAGTGAAATATCGTCATGCATATATCACGAAGATATTTCGAGTATTATGACATTCTAAACAAAGTCGTATATAAAAGTGGGTGTGGTCATTAACCGATTTGACTCATTCTAACTCAAAAGCCCAATGAGCGTGTCAAATTTCGTCACTTTATCGGCATTAGTTAATCATTTCAAATTCTAAATATAGAAAAAGTGGGCGTGGGTCGTTTTCGATGATTCTAAATGTCAATTTATAATATCTTGAGAAAAAGCGCTATATTAATGTGGAAATCTTTATCTACTTCGTGTGTTAATTACAACTAGGTATACCGCTAGCCAAAGAAAATGCCAGGAACATTTTTTTTTTTTTTCAATAACAAAACCAAGCAAAAAATCAAAAAAAATATTGAATTCAAATCCTACAAAAGAGGTGAGAAAAATGGGTGGCTGCCTATACCTGCGCAAGCGCACAACAACAACTTTGTCGTTATATCAGTTACAATGAAAAACTGTGACGTTTAATGAATACTTTTAACGTTTTTATGTTTTCCTTTTTCGTGACTTTTTTTGTAATTTTATTTGTGTCGCATTTCTTCTTTTTTTTCTTTGTTACATTGCAGCCCGCAAAGAAAATTTTCTGTGTAATGCTAGAACTTCAAAGAAAAAAGGGGGAGATTTTGAAAATCACAAAGTATTGTCTGTATGAATTCTATAAAAAAAAGTTGAGTAGAAAAAAAAACAGAAAAAAAGTAATGAAAAAAGTGGCGTTAAATGAAAAAACCAATAATGCTTAAAAAAACCCAAAGTATTATTATCAAAAAAAAATATGAACGTTAAGCCTGTAGTAAGGTAAACAATGACGAAAACAGAAAACTCAGTGACGAGGGTAATGGGTTAATTCAATGCGCAACTGCAACAAGACATTTGAGAAAAAAATAAAAATAACGTTGAAAAGGGAAATCTCTTGAAATAATTTTTTTTTTTTTTCACTTTAACACAATTAAATTTATGATATTGCGTTTTCATCTATTAGGCGGCGGTTGGAGAGCATAATTTTCTTCTTGTTTGCTTGATTGCACTGACAAAACGCCACATCGAAATGGAAAAACTGGTTGCGGGCTTTTATGTTGGACGAAATGACTGAGTGGCTTTTCATTTGTCATCTTGGCTCATTGAATATTCAAAATGCAAGCAGCATACTCGTATGAAAAGGAAAAATGAAGTGTTTCAAAGCTAAAAGAAGTGCAACAACAAGCGGATGAATTGTCCTTGAAGTATAAGCAAAATCCATTTTCTTTTTTTTCTCTTGTTTGACTTGTAAAAAGTATAACATTTCCATAAGACGCTGGGAAAACACGTGAATTACTTTCCTAAGCTATTAAGTAAAACAAAAAAAAAAAAACAATAAAATCATTTTACAACATCTTCCAAATAATTGACAGCTCAAACCTGTGAAAAAAATGTATTTGCATACTTGTACGCTTGAATTTTTCATTCCCAAACTGCACAACACCTAAAAAGAAGGCAGCAGCCAGTTTTGTACTTAAGGTTGCACCACCCATTTTTTTCATGATCCTACCACATTGCTACTGTCTAAGCTCGTACTACGTCCTTGGATGCTGTTGACTGTCATTGTTTTTTGATTTTTTATTCCTTATAAAAATTCTCACCAAACGGCGCATAACATACGCACGCATATCACACTATCGCGCTTAATTTGCATATCCATACATACATACAAACGCATAACTCGCAGGCGCAGACGCGTAAAGATCACAGTCGCACCTCAGCGTCAGTTAGCGCTAAAAAAAATAAAGAAAAAAACGTCAGAGTGAGCAAAAGAATGTAGATGCTCAAGAATGCATATATGCAAAATACTTTGACATATTTATATGCACACAAACCCTGCAAGAAATTAAAAAGTGTCAAAAAAATAAAATCTCTACTTGATAACAAAATAGCAAAAGGTCGATGTCGGTACTTTGCATAGATTTAAGAATTATTTGCAGGATCCCCATCAAGCCAATAGAATCCAAAGCAACGGTTTTTAGAATTTGTGTCTGTTTGTCTGTATGTTTGTGCGCGCATCACCCAAAAAGTGCTTAACTGAATTGAGCGCAACTTAGACCCTTACATTACTTGATATTTAACTTAAAGTTTAAGATATCCCTTATTAGAATAACTGGACCAGTTTCGGAGTTATGGACCGATATGTGGACCAGTGGTGACAGAAAATGTGTTAGTACAAAATGGGTATCAAACGAAAGGTGACAATGAGTTCTGCAATAAGCACTGTAATTAAGTTCCATATCTGAACTGGTTTCGGAGATGTACCGGTTAAAATCGAAGTCGTTATATTAAAAATTCGGAGACAACGCGACTCGTGGGTAGTTTTCTCCCAAAAAAAGTTAGAATTCAATACATAACCTTTTAAAAACTGAGTGGCAACTTTACTTACACTAGCGAGTGGGGCGACCTTGAAGGTTCTATTCTAGGTTCAAAACTAAATCTGCTTCATCACATACTTCAAATCATTGACCGCAAAAAAGGTCTATTTTAATTTTTTACTCATAATGAGTATTCATTTATTTTTCATAATAAAACTTAAAACTCACCTTAAAAACGTGAACGAACATACCTTGCTCTGAAGTGGGTAACGCCAAAGAAACCTTATTGAAAATTCTACTATAAATGGTTGAAAATAGGTACGAAAGTATTTGTGCCTTATTTCCATAAATACCCATTTCCATTACTAAGTACTCCTTTTCTTTATTTAAGGTAGAGTTTTCCAAAATATATCTTTAGGATCAAGAACTTTAGAGTAAGAAATTTTTGGAAAATAAAACAATACTCATTATGAGTAAAAAATAAAAATAATCATTATTTGCGGTCCTTGCTTCAAATGCGCTCCAAATTCCACTTACCAAGCTCTGGCTGCGTTTAGGGGAAAAAGTCTCATCCTCATCATTTATTGGCAGTTAACAGCCTATGTGTATCAAAGCACGAGAGTAATCCATTTTTAGAACTAATTGCAAGCACCGAAGTAGCTGGAGTAGTCGTCCACCAGTTGTTCAATCCAAGTCGAATTGTCCTCCTCCCCCTGTTTGTAAATTCAGGTTACGATAGAAAAATTTATCTTTTGATACAGCAAGACTCACACCCTTCGTTTCTTTAGCTAGACCAGGCAATCCTGACTCTAGCATCGAATAACCAATTCATCTCTTCTAAATTGATCTCCTATACAATTTTATCACCTCGGAGCAAAGAACTTATTTAGCTTTAATAACGCAGACTGGGATAACTAATGTGAATTTGCTAAGTGCGCTTTTGCTGCTCTTGACATTGCGTCTGACGTATGATAAGTTTATCGAGATTTTCGCAAGATCGCCCATTCGACTTTGGGTCGCTTTTTACAGGCAGTTAGAATACCGCAAATTCGAAAAGATTCCCAGCACGATATATGGAAATAATACGGTTGGTTAAGGTCATGTAACCTATGTGGAGGTATCGGCAAGTTAGGGTGAACTGCTAAATCAACATCCAATCCGATAAAGTATGTATACAACTCTCGTCAAGAAGATAAATGATTGTATTCCCTCACTACACTGCTGGCATTCGGCTATCCGGCCATCAGCATGGGGTGTCGTGAAGTGGACAGTTTTAACTGAAAATATCTCAGTATAGGAATGTTCTCATTTCTCTGTACCTCTCTGACTTTCGAGGAACCAACTCTTATCCCGAAAATAATAAGATGAACATCGTATTGTCTGAGTTGTCACTAGGCTTCTGTAGAATTATAGAAGTATCAATCAAGATATAGCAGGATGAACTAACGGGTGCTATCCCCCCGAAACTCGCCTCTCTACCAAAAGAAGTTCCCATAGTTTCCTACGCAGACGACTGAGCTATAATGGCAACAGGTGAGGATCCTTTAATTGATGTGCTATGCTCCAAAAACAGCTGTTATCGCGCTATATTATCTCATCTCTAGTTAGTCAGACAGATAGCCAACGATTTCTGCCAATTTAACTGCCAGTGAGCTTAGCAGGACGAAGTAATTGCACGACAACGACAATGACAAATTTCCTTGATTCGCTGATACGTCAGGCTATCGCAGTGATTTCCCTCTCTAAATGCGAAAATTTAATAGGCTACCGCAAAGCTCTCAACCTCAAAACAATATAATCAGTATTTGGATGGGTTTACTAGAAAAGTGGAATTTTTTACGCAGATCAAGCGTAAACATTAGGGATGAAAATGGGCAGGACATACTGAAATCTCCTCCTTAAAACTGTTAAGCATTAATGAGTAAACTATGATCGTGTCCAAGAGGTTTGGATAATAACTCCGAAAAGCACTACAACGATGACATTGGACCTCTTCTTAAAATCAAATACTTTGTCTTTGCTTTTCATTTGCAAGGCAAGTATATGTATTTCCAAAAAATCGGACGTAATTTTACTTTATCTTAATGGGCAGTGCATATCATATTTATACTGTGGAGGTTTCAAAGAAGCAGAGCTAGGAAAGAGGGCCGCATGAAGGCATGGCTGTTTGTCACCCATTGCTCTCTATTCTACAGTTTAGACTGGAAGTTCAAAGACAAGAACTTTAAAATTTTAACGCCAATGGGATGCGCCAAACCCATGTTTACAGAACTTTTTTTTATATAACCTACCATGGCATGAGGTAGTCAGTGTATAACCTAGCAAAATTTTATTAGATTCTATCAATCGGTTTAGGATGCAAGTCCAAACATAGAAACATACATACACAAATACATAACAGTTTAGTAATCCACTTTACCCTACACTTTCCTAGAGGGTAAATACTTCAATATATATATGTGAACGTACGCCTTTTTTCTCACCTTTACAAACCGCGTCTTTGGTTTGATGTGCTCGATTCTCCTCTTCTACATTTTTACACATCCTTCATACATACTCATGTGTGCAACTAAGGAATTGCGTGTCTTCCAACGTAAACCAATATTTTGCTCAGCGAAAGAACCGATTAATGTAACTACGAAGATGTTATTAGAGATAAACCAAATGTCTGAACTCAGCCAGATGCATTCATCTGTGGACGTTAATTTGCTAGCGCACCAGTTTTACTTCACATCTTTTACATCTCCTGCTGACTCGTTGGTCGCGATCCCTCATCTCTAATACCCACCTTTTCCTTCTAACTTAACATCAATATTTGTTTTTCCAGTGTCTGTGTTAGTCTATTTATGTATGTTAATGAGTTTCATTATGCAAAGTGTTTCATTGAAAATTCCAAAGTAGACTTTTATTATGGACATGTAATTACAATTCTGTGTGAAATAGTTTATGATATGCTATTTTGACTAAAATTCCCAGATACAACTAACCCCTGCGGGTTAGGGGTTTAGAATATGCCCGAGGTATGCATACCGGTCGTAAGAGGCGACTAATATGCACAAAGGTAATGACATGCAACTCGATGGTTGATCTACGGATATGATGCCTCTCACCTCTCATTACCCATCTTATCCTTCCTTACGGAAGGAGAGGTGGCATGACCTAGAGGGTTTCACTGGTCATAAATCGCTACCACGACAGTCGGGCAGTACCGCAAGGGAGTACCGGAGCGTACCAGGTTCAAATCCGGCCAAGGACTGTTAGTTCGACAACGCTCCCTAGAACCTTCGGGGAGTGTTTTTGTCGTTACCACAACAACAACAACAAGTGGCTCGAAATAATCACATAGTTTGCTTTATATGTATGGAGGTAGCGGGTATTTCCCTCATAAAAAATATAACCGACAAACACCACTACAATAAAATCCGGCAATACACAACACAGAACATTTGGTTAAATCGTGTGTCAGCTTTCGCCCTCAGAAAGTCGTAATCACTGTTTAATCAAACCCAATAGCTGAAGAGGAACGTTACCCTCTTAGGTAGACTCGAGTCACTCTGTCCCAACTTCGAGGCAGATACTATAAAAACCTACATTCCAGCCATCTAGACTGAACTCAGGCACACGTTCCTTGTCAAATTATAAGGGAAACAGAGTCTTCTAGCAGAGATACCACTATGGTTCAACCATGTTGCAAGTTTCCAAGACCTGCCGTTGGAAGATCGTAATGACAATTCAATAAGTGGGTATTTTTAATGGGTAGGTGAAAGTATAGTTACAACAACAACAATGTTTTTGCGATTTTAAAGTAGCACAAACTGGGGCTGGCTATATATCTAAATTTGAAACCCATACATAACTGATACGTCTATGCCAAATAACATCGAGCAACTGGGGATAACTCAGTAAGGGTAATTAAGTAATTCCACGAACGACTTGTTCCCTGTTGGAACTGGGATAGCTCAGTAAGTGTAAGGAAGTAATTCCCCTAACGACTTGTTCCCTGCTGGAAAAAACTATACATAACTTAGGCCCTGCCTAGATAAGATAGAAGTTTCCGTGTAGGACCTGGTGAACCTTCCATATCGAAAACAATTATTTGCTTATTTACGAGCAATAAGCCTTAAGATTTATATTGGAACGAATTTTCGCCATCCCTTGTCAATTTTGGTTTTGTAACAAACCGGTTTCGGCGTTCCGCCATCTTCCGAGAACGAAATCAAGCACTGAAGATGGCGGATCGCCGAAACCGGTTTGTTACAAAACCAAAATTGACAAGGGATGACGAAAATTCGTTCCAATATAAATCCAGTATCCACCCTGTCGGAAAAACACAAAACCAAATCAAGCCTTAAGATCTTCAAGATGCCTATCTAGAGTTTTCGATGTATTGCCTGGATTAAAAACTATATCCCGGCTCTGTAATGGATTTTCCATATGCCGCCTGACTACATTTATCTAGATACTAGATAGATAAATTTAGATACTTTCTGGAGAAACATTTTTACTCGCAGCCTTTTATAAGTAAAACTGTGTTAACGTTGCTGTAACCCGCCCTCCCGAGCCAGTCAGGTATAAGCGGAATCAACTCTACTCTAGGAACTTTTATTCCGATGATATTTATACCTGGAAATCGAGGCAAAAAATTTGTCTGACTGTGAACAAGGATAGGACAATTATATATTCGAGACTGTGAAGACTTGCCTAATATCATCCTTGAAAGTGAAACGCTATTATCAATAAGTATCTACTTGTTATAACTGAGTAAGTCTTTGAGGAGTAAAGCTCTCTCTCGAGCAAAGGAAAACAAAGAGCACGCGTTTGAGGTCTGTTATCATAATTTGATCATGATCCAATAATACAGGTCGTGTTAATAGACCAGCTTTTTACTTTTGGCTCGAATTTTGACATTACACTCATTTCTCAGTACGATTTTGACGTTAAACTCACAAATTACAAAAACAAAATACATGGAACATTTTTGTGTGTTTGTATGTTTGTCGAGCTGCTACGACCTGTTGTAGTTGGATCATCGATTTGATGTGCACACTTTAAATAGCATACAAGATGCCTCTTAGAGTAATCGAGAGAAAAATTCTATAGAAACTTTAATCCGGTATACGAACGATGAGTAACGAAACAGTTTTAATGGTAAGCTGTACATGAAGGCAGAGTGCAACCAAATAAAAATTCAACGTCTATGCGGACTTAGAATACGTGACGCACAGAGCAAAAGTTACTATCACCACTGCCTCAAGAAAAGTAAGCCAGTACTGCTTTACAAAGAGGAGAAAAATGGTCCTTGGCTTTTCCAACTCGGGTCAGTAATAGCAAAATAAGGTTGACTGGCGGGATCAATAGCGGTCCGCGATCATACTCAAGCGTTAAGGTGTGTCATAAATTCAACGAGATAAAACAATTTGATTCCATGCACAATGGATAAATTCCTGAAAGAGGCTGTCCATATACCTAACAGCACCTTAAACCTTCTAGGAGTGTTTTTGCGGTTATAACAAAAACAAAATTCATTTGCAAGTCTGAAAAATTTTACATTGTTTTATCCATTAAAAAAAAATATCAGTCTAGAAAATTTGCTACTCCTTAAAAGTCATTAATAGTACCTAAATCTTGTTTCGTTTAGAAAAATAAGCCTTCCTGTCCCAAATACGCTATAGAAATGATCAGTTTTCACCAAACGGATTCCTCGGTTCGTTGCAATGATTTTACTAAATTGATAAATCGATATTAAACTAAAGATATACTAGATATATGTAACTTAGAAAATCGGCATTTTTGACTGAGCTCATTTTAAGAGTAGGTGTGCGATATGATCTTTGCAGCGTACGGTAACGGGCTCAATTAGCATAACTGAAAAAAGGACATGGTGGCTAACCAACACTTGTTTCTTACTTGTTTTGGTTTGTCCTACGTTATTGTTGGGATCTTACTTCACAATCCCGGGATCCCGAGAGTACTCCCAGGATTGCAGAATTGGCTACTCTACAGCAGGTTAGCTTGAAAAAAGTGAAAAAAATTGTTTGAGAAACTATCTGACAGTAAAAAATAACAAGTAATTGTTTTTTTTAAATTAATTTTAAAATTTTTCCTTAAATCTGTGGCAATAAGGGAAAACTACCAAAGTAATTTTTTGGAATTTTTTAGTAGAGCGCTTTGAAAGTTAAAATTGTAGTGTAAATGTATGGAATTAAGATATAGTTTTTGTCGACAATTTTTTAGCAAAAGCCGTGACATTTTTTGTGGTTATAGATTTTAGCATGGAGAATACAATCGTGGTACTATCTAATTTTCGACCAAACTTGAGTTTGGCTTTTTCCGCTTATTGCCACAGAAATATTCAGAAGTATAAATGAGCTCAAGGCCAAGAATAAAATTTTTTTTAATTATCTTTTTTTTTAAGGAAAAGTTTTTCCATTATAAAAGCATAAAATCAAATATATACAATTTTTTTTTTTAAGTTTTGTATTTGTTAATGAAATTTTTCGAACTGTTAAGTGATGTTTTAATGCAATTTTTTAATAGATCATCTTGATAAACACAATGTCTGTTTACGTATTTGCACAGAAAATAATTTTATTAGGCTTATAAATTTTAAATTGAAATGTGAATAAGATAATTTTTGTGATAGAACAAGCTACTTTTAAATAAAAAAAACGAGTATTAAATAAATTACCATGACTATAAATAATATTAAATTAATTAATTACAACTTTTCAATAGTGGGTTCGTTAGACCCACAGTTACTTGTTAGTTCATATTAACATTATTCCAATCCCGAAAATGCCGGGAGTTTTAGAAAACTATCCCAGGATAATAGGCACCTAAAAAGCAATTGGAATGGAAATACCTAATAAACCTATGTACATACATATGAACATATATATTTACATTTGTTTATTTGTATAATGAAATTTAAGCTCGCATTTTGTGTATAACAAAGCTGAAATTCAAGGCTGTGCCCTAGTTTTTTATTTTCATCGTAAAATATGCTTATCCAGCATTGCTATTCTTGGCTCTGTTAAGTTCAGCTTCAATGGAAGATTTTTTATTGCTTCATGCCATACAATTATAATTCTTTCATTTCTCCCCAACATTCTATATGCCGATTTAAAAATGTTTTATAAAACATATGTAGGATGCTCTTCATATACACTTGCCTACTTACACACATATGTATGTCCTTGTGTACTCATTTTTTGTACCAGCCAAAGCGTTCTATTGTTTATTTTGAAAAAAAAAAAAAAAAGATATAAAAAATTATAAGATAAATAAAGCGTTCTGTGCCACTTGTTCTTGTGGCATTTCATCTAATATGCTTGGATGGAAGTTATTTTGTTATGATTAATGCCAAAATTGAAAATTAATATGCCGAAATCCATGAACCCCTTGACACTTTAAAAACCTTTTTTGTTTTTTGGTTCTTGTTTGGCCAATATTTTGGTGTTTTTGTTTTTTTGCTTAGTTGACAAATGTTTGGAGCCTTTAAGAAAACAGTTTTGAAATAATTTAAATCAGAAAACTTAAGATATAATCTTGTAACCCCATCAAATTTCAGTAAAATAAAAAATAAACTTTAGGTTTGAAAAATCGGTTTCAATTTTGAGGATTTTTTGATGTCATTTTGTAAATTCTAGCCCCCATATTCATCTCTACATACGAGTATAATAAAATTGTAACAGGTAAGCCAATAGAAGCCAAATCAAGAGTTTTTTTTAGAATTTTTGTCTGGCTGTATGTATGCTTGGTCGCGCATCACTCAAAAACTGCTGACAGGAACTGAATGGAACTTTTAACGTTGAATTACTAGATGTTTAACTTAAAACTTAAGATATCTCTTATTTCGATAACTCCATAGATTTTAGAGATATTGACCGATGTGTTGACCAAGGTGACCCAAAATATGTTTAGTACAATATAGGCATCATTAAGTGTCATATTATATCTGGTATGCGAAATAATGATTAAAATCGGACTCAGTATATTATTATTCCTAGGACCCAACGATGCGGGCCGGTTTTACCAGCAATAAATAAAGTTTACAAAGCTTTTTAAAATGACATTTCCACTCAAATTTTGGATTTAAGTGCTTTTTTATGAATAGGGGGTAAGGACGATTTTAAAAAACCTAAAACTTATAGTTTGTTAAACTAGAATTTGATGAGCTACGAAATTGTTTTTTTCAGTTTTCTAGTTTAAAACAGGTATGTCGTTTCATAACTAATGCCCACTAAGTTTAAATAGTTAAAATTTTAGCGTGTAACAGTTATGAAACGAACTATATATCGGCTGAGTGGAGAAGAACCATATTTTAGAATATTTTTTAAAACCGTCTAAAATCAGAATTTTATTCAAAAACGCCCTATATCAGCTAAAACAAAAGTTGAAGGCGTTCTTTTACCACATTCTGAAATATGGCGACTTTCAATAGTTTTCTAAACGTACACTTAGATGTCGTTATCCTATTCCCATCTCAAAAACTATATCCAGTTTTGATTTTAGATCAATAAATGTATGTCCAAACATCTTACATTTAACTTTACATATAGTAAAATTGTCACAGACTGGTGTCTATACATTATAGATCCTAAAAAATAACGAAAATAATTAAGTAATAGAAGTTAAAAGAAAAGTTTGTTAAAATTTCTGTTTATCTGTCTTAATGTTTGTTCGCGCATCATTTAAAAACCGTTGTATCGAATTCAATTAAATTTTCAACGCTGTATTGCTAGATTACAAACTTAAAGTTAAGGATGAATTTTACAGTAAATAATTGTTTCATGCTGTATACAGTGGTGGCAATAAAAGTTGGTTAGATATATATATATATATACATATGGTACAATGGGTTAGTGTTAAATGGAGTAACATAAGAAAAATAGCCAATTTTTTGAAGTCTTGCCTTGCTATCTGTATGCATGTTTGTATGTGCATCACTGAATAATTACTAGAAACACTTGATTTTTTCTTAACCTACATACGAGGTGTGTTCAAAAAGTATCGCGAATTTTGTGTTTTTTCAAAAATTATTTATTTATTCATAAATATCTATTTTGTCCCGACAACGTTGCAACGATGCGTGAGCAGGGGCGTTATCGTGGTGCAAAAGCCAATTTTTGTTCTTCCACAAATCCGGGCGTTTCTGGCGGATTGCTTCGCGCAAATTGCGCATAACTTGCAGGTAATATTCCTTATTGACCGTTCTTCCCTGTGGCAAGAACTCATGATGCACCACGCCCCTGCAATCGAAGAAAACTGTCAGCAAAACTTTCACATTCGACCGAACTTGGCGCGCTTTTTTCGGTCTTGGTTCGTGCGGCAGCTTCCATTGAGATGATTGAGCTTTGGTTTCCACGTCATAACCATAAACCCACGATTCGTCACCAGTTATGACCCTCTGGAGCAAATTTGGGTCGTCGCGGACAGAGTTTAACATCTCATTAGCAATGTTCATGCGATGCTGTTTTTGGTCACAATTGAGCAATTTTGGTAAAAAAATAGGTAAAAATCGAAGACGATCCAAGACACGTGCAAGCAAAGCAGCTGTCAACAATTAACTGAACATTCAAAATGGCCGAGCTTGTCGGCATAAGTGAGAGACATGAGTACCAACATAACGCCACAAAAAATTCGAAATTCGAATATACGTAACCAGCGAAAATTCAAAATTCGCGATACTTTTTGAACACACCTCGTATGTATATTTGGCGGTCTATCTTGTAATATAAGATATATTCTTCCGTTGTTGCTGAATATAATGATTTTATTTTTGTGTGTGACGAAGCCTCGAGCGACAGCGGACATCTAGTCTTATAAGTAAAAATTAATGCGTGACTGTGTGTCTTTTATAGGCGTGCAAAGTACTCAACCGATCTTTATGAAATTTTCCACTATATTCTTCTGTTCACTGGGTACAGCATAGGTTTTCGAAAAGTGGGCGGTGTCCAAAGTTTATTGTCGATTTTTCGAATCTTTCACAAGGGATCCAGGAGTCCGCTAGGTACAACACAGGCCATATATAGCTAAAACACCCAGCTTTTATAAAGTTGTAATACGGCATAGCTATGAATTAATTTGGTTCAAGTTAGTGATATTTTATATATAGAAAAAGTTCCCTAACTATGTACATATCAGTACAAGCAGAGGAAAAGGGGAAGCAGGGAGAGTAGAAAGAGTCAATTTGAAATGTGGAAGATGTGTTAGAGGAAAATAAACAGGATAAAGAAGTGGAACGGGATATAAGGTTGCGGAAAAGCAAAAGGAGAAAGAAAGAGATAAATGAAGAGGAAGCGCTAAATGGGGAGGGAAGAGAGTACAATTGGTCAAATGTAGGCAAGTCAAATTTTAGGCAGGACAACGTCTGCTGGGTTACTCCATAAAGATTTTTACTATTAATAGCCAGTCTTTTCACAAGTAACTAATTCATCTCTGCAGAATCCAGGCTCGTTGTAGGTAATATGTTCATCTAGATGCTTTTAGAGCGCTAACTTAAATCCTACAACTGTAGATACTCATACATATTGCATATTTGTGTATATACTTACGAGCGCAGTCATTTATGTATGTTGCTTCAATAAAACAGCTTCCCCCTGTTATGTTATGGCATACATGTACTTATCTTGCATATAATGATTATAAAAACGCATATGGGTATATGTATATAACGATATGCAATGTAGAAGGGGAGCGTTGAGTGCTTTTTATTTATGATCTGTTGGAAATGCGTGTGAAAATATGATCTTTCCGCTGATTACTCATCAATTCAGGCACGTTTTATATAATCAAGAACAAAACTAAAAAGTAAAAACTAAACAAAACAACAACAACAAGTCAACTAGAGAAAAACAGAAGTAGGTATATACCACATTTATGTTATGTTCTGGTGCTGCTGGGGTTAGCAAACACTTGTGCTCCAACTACAACTATCAAAACTGTATGAGGTGGAGTATAGCCGTTACTTGTGAGCCACTGATTTTATTCTTTTTTTTTTTTTTGTTACTTTTTTTGTTTTTTGGTATCAACGGATGTTGGCGACGAAACTAATTGCTTTCATCCAACGACTCAATAAAAATACTTGCGCCATGCATTGATAATGCTCGTAAATTATTAATTAAAATGTTTGCGTTCAAATATTGAAAGCAAAGCCATTAGCCAACACACTCAGAATTTGTGCGAGACGCATTTTAACGGATAAAAGAAAAAAATTTACTAAACAAATATAAAGAAATGACAGCTTGGAGCAAAACAAAATTCATAAGTCACTTAGGAAATTATAACAAAAATTATCCTTGAAATTAATCAGCATTCAATTAAGTATGCCATAACTTTTTAACGGTTCCAACAGATGGTCATGCACACTAAGCAGCCACGCATGAAAGCGCCAAAGCACATAATTCGAACTGTGGCACGCACGCATGCGCCTTGCAAGCAATTCAGAGCGTAACGCCATAAGGCACAGTTCAAGGTTGCATTCACGTATATATGCATGTAGGTAGGTCCTAGCATATGCACTTAAGTATATCATATAAGTTAGAAGTTGTACTCTATTTATGTATTGCATATTCGCATTTTAAGGCATGACTCGCCAGCTTCTCCCCCACAAATACAAAATTTTCTAAAATTAATATTCATATGCCACGCAAGAGTAATATCAAACTTGTTGTTTTTGTTGTTTTGTACTCTATATTTAGTTGCATAGGGTTGACTTAATGAAATGTGCGACTTCAATTTGTTGAGAAAGGCGCGACTTATATTGTATGCTACGCACAGTTGTTAGACGTCCACCCTCACCACTTTCGTTGTTGAGTTGAAAAGTTGAAAAGCAAAAGGTGGCTTTTTGGTGCCACTGCATTTAAATTTTATGTTGTTATTACTGTTGTTGTTATTGTTATGATTAGTCCTTGTGCTGCCTATAGTCCTGTTTATACAACCAGCTACATAGCCAGTGACTCACCCTTTTAAGCAGTAACTATAACGGCCCGAAACGACCCTAACTTAAACTCTCCTCCTTCGAGTTTTAAGTAACAATTTCATGTAGAAAATTGATATGCATGCCTTTTGGCGAAAGAAATTCAAATAAATAAATACTCGAAATTAAATTGATTGAATCGAGTGCATTAAATGTATGAAATTGCATTTGTATTCTACATAGCAACGACTACATATATCGACAAACAGACGAGCGTTTAATTAAAACCACTCCAATGGCCATGCTGCTTATAGTTGCATCTGCACACTGTTCTCTGTTCAATATGAGAATAGGTGGAGGCGCTCTTGACAGTTTGCTTGTGCCAAATGTCAACAGCATCATTGTGCATTATTGTATGTAGTGGCGAATTCAAAGTATAGTATTTCCAAAATTTTGGCAAATCAATCAATTTAATATAACAATTGAATTTATTTTCATACAAACATACACACATATGCATAAGTTCATTTTCGTATCTGGAGATTGCAAACTAGTAAAAAATGATGTCTATAAAATTGACAGCAATATATATTCCAGGCACATCCCTCACGTGATCGATCGTGGATTAAAAGTTAGAATTAAGGGACGAATTAAGTATAGGGTGTTTTTTTTAGGGGTATAGAACTTCGAATTGAAATAAAACACAAGAAAATCGTTTTAAGGTCCATCAACTTGGCTTTATTGGAAGGATAATTTTATGCCATTAATGTTTAAATATGATTTCGGGCATGTGGCCGCCGCGGCTGGCTCGAATAAAGCCAATTCTACAGGTCCAATTTTCAACCACTTTTTCGAGCATATGGGGCCGTATGTCGGCAATAACGCCACGAATTTTGGCTTCCAATTCCCCTAACGTTTCTGGTTTGTTGGTGTAGACGAGCGACTTCACATATCCCCAAAGAAAATAATCCAATGGTGTCAAATCACACGACTTTGGTGGCCAATTGACAGGTCCATTCCGCGAAATTATGCGCTCATCGAATGTTTCCTTCAATAAATCGATTGTGACGTGCGCTGTGTGGCATGTAGCGCCGTCTTGTTGGAACCACAACTCATCCACATTCATGCCATCCAATTCGGGAACAAAATAGTCGGTTATCATGGCTCTATACCGGTCTCCATTAACGGTAGCTGCCTCTCCAGCATTATTGCGGAAGAAGTATGGCCCAATGACTCCACCAGCCCATAGAGCACACCAAACAGTCAGTTTTTGTGGATGTAATGGCGTTTCAAGGGTCTCATGTGGATTCTCTTCACTCCAAATGCGGAAATTTTGCTTGTTGACGTAGCCATTCAACCAAAAATGAGCCTCATCACTGAACAAAATTTTGCGATGAAAATCAGCATCGAAATCAATCTCATTTTCGGCCCATACACCAAAATCACGACGCATTGCATGGTCTCGCGGCTTTAATTCTTGCACAAGCTGGATCTTGTAAGGTCGCAAGCCAAGATCTTTGCGCAAAATCTTCCATAAAGTTGATGGACAAAGCTCCAATTGCTGTGCACGGTGGCGAATCTATTCATTCGGGTCCTCTTCAACACTTTGCTCTACAGCGGCAATTGTTTCTTCGGTGCGCACTGTTCGACGTCTCTGCGGATGCGTATTATCACATAGAGTAAACGTAGTGCGAAAACGAGCCATGGTTAACCGAATTAATTGCTCTGATGGACGATTATGTCGACCATAAAATGGACGGAGCTCACGGTAAACTTCGCGAACTGAACCATTATTTTCGAAATAAATTTGCACGATTTGCAAGCGTTGTTCTTTTGTCAACCTATTCATGATGAAATGGCAAACCAAACTGAACATAAATGACATTAGACTTGCCAGATTTGACCACAAAATGCCAGTTTTATCTCTATTCGAAAAACAAACCTGTAAAAAAAACACCCTTTATTTCACGAACTGAACACTCGTCTCTTAAAAGTTCATACTTGGTATTACGTGATTCGTAAACGTTTTCGTAATTTAGTATTAGCTCTATTCGGCGACCATACAATTTTTAAAAAATTTTATAAAATTTGTACTGAATAGTGTTCGGCGAAACAAAACATTTGCAGGGTTAGAGCTCATTTTGATATTTCATTGGAAGTTGCAAGTTTCTTCTGGGAGAATTTCACTCACTAAAACTTGCAAGTGAAAAACAGCTGATCGTCACATAGCAAACCAACAACAAAAACATAAAATTTTGAGCTATTAACCAATGAAAAAAGGTAGCTGTGCTCGTCAACAAAACTTGCAAGGAACTGTCAATAAAGAGAGAATGACGTAAAACGCTCTCGGAACGCAAAAAGTAAAAAGTTTTCACCGAACGGAAAATTCCTAAAAACAACCATGACGGAACTAGTAAGGTGGAAGCATTCCGTCATACATACATCCATACATAAACTTTGCATGTATTTTTTTTTTGTTGTAATTTGTGATTTTAATGTCAAAATCGCATCGAGAAATGAGTGTACTGTCAAAATTCGAGAAAAAAGTAAAAATCAGCTGGTCTAATAACACTACCTATATTATTAAATAATGAAAACAACTGTTACTGTTTTCATAAACCAATGGAAGTTTTTGTTGTTGTTTTGCTGTGTCGCGATCAGCTGTTTTTCACATGCAAGTTTTAGTGAGTGAAACTACTTGCAACATGCTCTCCTCGGCAAGTTTTTTGTGTCGTCGAACACTTTGACACTAACACAGAATTTGAGAGAAGTTACATTTTTTACTAGAAATCAATCTCGTAATTTTTACCGTTACTCTCGTCCTCTCAGCGCATTTTTAGTTTTTGACAGTTCTACTAGTCGTCAGAAAATTATGGGAATCAACCTATTTAATTTCAGATCACCACCTCCAAGGGCTCTTGAAATAAAATGTAATCTTGTGCTCCCACTATCCTCTCCCTTGAAAGCTTTTTTTTTGACATCGCGAAATTATATTCGTAACGTTTTGTAGCAATTACTCACTCCCCGAACAGCCCTAATTTGTCAAAAATTATGATACACTACTGACGTAATACGCACATAATACCAATAACCAATCAGTCAACTGATAATTTTCCTTACGATACACAATTTGTCTCCCAGATTTATTCATTCAATCTTTTTTTTTAATGGCGCTATAAAGCATAGGTGACTTTGGTCATTGCGCACAAAGCATGCTCGCCATCTAACGGGAGTTGACATCGATATCAGCAAAAGGGACCGCAAATCTTCCTGAAAACTTGTATCTCGAATAGCCCAAGAGCTATCCTATCTTCTTCCTACATTGTGCAGAGCCGTACATAAGGACAGGTATGATAAGAGACTTATAAGTGAAATAATTATCTAATTGTTAACATCAAATACATCGTCTTGTCAATGAACTTAATATCTCCATGTCTCATTTCTTCTCGAGTAGCTCGGAGATATCCCTTCCAACCCCGACAGAGCTGTTGTTATTACTCAAAACCGTTAGGCAAGGAAGTCAAATTCAGACATGGCAGCATACAGGCAGCTCTTTTTCACGCTGTCATAAGCTGATTTGATATCGCCATTTCCACATCGCTTAGTCGATTGTTGGTACGTATTTTCTATCATCGAGGACTGGAGTAATTGTTGGCCACCTGCCTTGCTAGTGAACAATGAAGATAAGATAAGAAAATAAGGTCTGTAGGTTGTTCAACAGCATGCCGATATTGTTACAGCGGGATTTCTTGTTTTCTGCTGCGGATGTACGCAACATGGTCCTTTAGACATCGCCCTTCTTTTTCGAGCCGGAGCGACATTCCCGATCATACCAGTTATTCTTCCCAGCTCATTGGAATCCTGTGGTCGCTTCAGCTATATTGGTGTATGCACAAAGGAGTAGGTATCTTGGCTGCAAACAAATGTTGATCTGAGTCGACATCGCTCAGCACGCTGGAAGTTTGTCTGCCGTTGATCACGCCATGATCAATTTTGATTCTCTTTTTTGATCAGCGGACCGCCAGTAGGCTTGGTGAATATTTTTATGCTCTGCCGTGGTACTATGAGATGTTTCATCGTGGAGACTGAATTTTCCATTTGTGTGACCAAGGCACCAGTATCACGATTTGGCAGGTATTTCTTACTTTTCTAGCTACCTTTACAGGAACCATTCCGAATATTCGGATGCGTTTTTAATAGACAGAACCGCTTCTTTGAAATCACTAGTTGTTTATATCTCTGCAAAAATCGTTGTATCACGATCCTATTTCGTCATATTGGAGTACTTCCGCCTTGCTTGTGAGTACTCCGTAGTAGGTATTGCATGGATTACTCAGCAGCATAGAAACGGAGTACTTCGAGCTGAATTGTGTGATCATCTCATCGCAATGTATATTGGATCAAATTTTTTATATGAAAGAGGAGTACTTTTATACTCTTTAAAGAGTATTTCCGTATTTTTCGCAGGTTTCTCACCGTTTGATACTTTTTATGGATGTAATTTACTGTATCCTTAAACTGTGCTTAAATTGCGATAAAAAACACTTTAGGAATGACTTAAATGCGGAACGCAGCAATTAACCGATTTAAACTAAAATAAATGTGGTCCTTAATTTCAAATTGTTTACATATGGACATACATATATACACATATGACATAAAGAGTGCAATGCAAAGCCGAATTCGTAAAACGTCAATTAATTGCGCCACGATGAAAGTAAATAATTAACCCGAAATATTTCCCGTTTTGCTGTGGCAACGCAAAACGGAAAATGTTAAATCGTGAAAGATAATTGGGCGTTTGAATTCGGTGAATGCGATATTTTAATATTTAACAGTAAGACAAACAACAACAAATAAACAGAGCAAAGGAGGATAACTCCAAACAATGAAATAAACACAGACGAAGGAAAGGCAAACAAAACAAACAAAGCAAAAACAATAAACACATGCAAGCAACAACATTTTTCTGCAGCCGTGGCCACAGCAAGAGAACGAACGAGCTACAAAATGCTGCAACAGCAACTACAGCGGTGGCAACAACAACACTTACAAGCATACAAACGAAGTAAAAATTATCTTAGTTTATTTTCATTTGTAACTATATAATTGAAATGGAATGGGAAGTTGAGAAGTCATTGTTTTGTTTCTGCGAAAAGTCGCCAACGTGCCCAACTGTGGGCGATGGATGCTGCAGGGAAAGCGCAACACTCAACCCGAGTTCGCCGACGCCGACAGTGTTTGTGCAGCAGCGCCACACTTTGGCAGAAAAGGACTTTGTTTTTCAATATCGTAAATCTCTGGTTATAAAAAAGATTTCAGCAGCTATTTGCCTTGAAAGGGTTAAAACGTATTACACTGTGCTGTAGAGGGTTAAAAACTTCTTTACCGACATTTCTTTTAAAAAGTAAAAAGGGATGAGTTTGGAAAGGTAAGAAACGAAATTTAAATCTACGGAGCGATACGGAAACCTGTCTAGGACCCGAAACCGGAACCAAAACCGAACCCGAATTAGAAACTGTAACCGAAAGTAAAGAAATGAAAAGGGACCGAGACCTATCCAGAAACTGGAACCGAAAGCAAAGCAAAGGATGCGGAACGCTAGCTGAGTCGGAACCTCGAAGTAAAAACTGGAAACGGACCTCAAACCGGAACTGTCAACGTAATAGAAACCAGAACTTAGATCTAATTCGGAACGTCAAGAGAAAAAAGAACCGAAACCAGAACTGGAACCGAAACTTAACAGGAGCTAATATCTAATTCGGAGTCGAAAGAGCAAAATAAACTGAAACCGAAAGTTAACCTACGCTAGGATCTAACTCGGACCCGAAAAAGAGAAAATAACCGTAACCAGAAATTGAACCGAAACCAAAACCTAACCGAAGCTAATATCTAATTCGGAGTCGAAAGAGCAAAATAAATTGAATCTGGAGCTAGGATCTAATTCGGAACGCTAAGCGCAAAAGGAACCTAAACTGGAATTGGAGCCGAAACCGAAACCGGAACCAAGGTCTAATTTTGAACCGAAAAAAAAACGAACTGGACCCTAAGGAAAAAATTTATAGACCAAGACCGAAACCGAAAAAAATACCTTCAATAGAAAGGAAATGTGGTAGATCCATACCGATGCTGGAACCAAGAAGAGAGGATATGGTAGAGACGAAACCTGGAACCGAAACTTGAAACAAGATAAAGGCCTAAGCCCGAATTCTTATTTGAAATCACACCCGAAACTGGATCAAAAACCGAAACCGAAGTCGGAATCGAAATCCAAATCGACACTGAAACTAAAGCCGATTTAATATCGATATGTTTACAGCTCTACAGAATACTGGGTCTACCAGCTACCTCTCCGTTAGAAAGTCTAAAGTGACTAGAGGTTCCGGGTTGACAAAAAAGTCTCAGCAAACCCTAGATCTCTTAAAGGGCGAACTTATTAACCCAATCGTTCAACCAAAAACTCTGTATATTATTTATCAAAAGTGCTTATTAGCTCTTCACCACAATCAGTCTCCCATACGTTTCGTCAAGTTATAAAATAACAAATAGTTTGAAGCAAACGCTGTTTCAGACCAGCATGATAGTGGGTTAAGGAGAAGAACACGACCCACTTGCGGCGGAAAACACACAATTACTTCGACACGACAGCACACCCTCTCTTCCTGCTTCCAGCCATCTATATAAAATGCGTTGCATACGTTGGCTTACAACAAGCAAATTCCAATGAATCTGTTTGAGTATCCGAAACCACGAACATCTCATTGAGCTTATTGAGTCGCCTGGAGCATGGCACTTGAAAGTGTTAAAAGACCGTATCAAAACATGCTTCGAGAAAATGTAACAACTAACCCAAACTGCGCTGCAGTGAGTGTGAAGTCAACACGCAGTCCTTTCATTATCCACAACTCCGCACACCACCTGCTCACAACCGCGCTATGAGCTTCTCGGCCCACGTAATAAGCTCAGCTAAGTGCGTGGCAATGTCAGAAGACGTAGATATATACTAATGTAGGCGACTAACAGCCAATAAAGAAGTCAGTGTGTATCGTAGGCGCGTAAACTGAGAGAGATACATATAAGTAGAAATAATATTTTCGCAAGACTTTTGTACATATTTGCTTGATTTAAGTGTAGATGCAGCTATGTAAGTGCCTGCTTTCACGACTTAACTTCAAAGTCAAAGGAGGTCTTCAGCTCAACTCAATTTCACACTGCGTTTTGTTTAATATTGACCATCATTATTGCGCCGAGCTGCACTTAACTGGAGAGTTCTATATTTTTTTTTGTTTCCTTATTATCACTACATATGTACTTGCATATATATTTTAGTAAATAAATATAGGAATCATATACATAAGTTATCATAAAACTTCACTTGGATGCAATGGGAAAGGGGCGTGTTCCCACTAATTGGTTTTTGTCATTGTTCATTTCCGCTCGCAACAACAGTCAATTTGATTTAACTCCATCGTCACTGTGGCAATTTAAGTAATTTACTTCTGTCTCCTCTTCTTTGTTTTAAATATGCCTCTCGTTTTCATATATTTTGGTTAGTCCGCCTATCCAGTTCATAAATGTTTATTTGTTTTGCCCCTGCCCGCATACATTCCTCATTTTTCTCATTTTCCCACTGAAATCGTTCGTCAAGTGCAAGCGCAGAGGCTCGGAAATGTTTCTGCATCCATTTTTGTCGAATTAAGCGTTAATTGACGTTAACTTTAACGCTTCAAGCTGTACACTGTGGGCCGCTCCGTCTACAGCAGTCATCTTCCTCCGGGTGTCAGCTATCTGTTTTAGTCAGAAATAATATCAAAACTGAAAATCTTTGGTAACTAGTCCGTTAGCTAGTTGCTATGTGGGTTCGTCCTGGTATTGAAAATACAATTTTTTGGTTGCACTGTCTCATTAAGGGGAATGGACGGGTCTCAGCAGTAGCGAACTCCGGTTGCAGTGGAAAATTCTGAATATAAAAACCATTAATCGCGGCCGGAAAGCCATTCTGCTGAGAGGCCGAGGGATATGTATGTAAGCTCGAAGGAAAGTTTGGGTGAGTGGAGGATATATTATATGAGTCTGGGATCTGGTTGCCATTCCTTTAAACGCTTCCTTAATCAGGCTGACTATGCAGTGATCGGGCAGCTTGAACTTGCGACTTACCTCAGGCTTCTGAGAGAATACCTTTACCTCTCCAACTTATTTTAAAACTTGTTTGCATCCTTGAACAAGATCACCGCTACCAGATGATTTTATATCTGAGCTCAACAATGAAGCAGTTTATGGTGGTCTGGGAGCTTTGTTGTTGTTGTGGATCGCTATTCTGAGCTCCCCTGTCCACTTGGATGCAATCCAACTTCAACAGATGGGTTTCAACTCAGTTAAAACCCACTATACAGACACTACCCCTTGCAGCCGCCTAGACGAACTTAGCGGGTTCACTCACTTTTTCCTGATGATTTGTATTTTGAATGGGTACTGTGCAATGGTAGTTCATGCGGTAAGGCTCATCCAACTGCTTGCTGTGTGTTGATGGAGTTTGACTGATCTAAAGTATCTCCTTGTCGGCTGTTTCCGTTAATCTAATCAAATAGTATATATCGTTCCAACGCACGGCAGCTGGCACTCTATTCGGATGGCATTTCCTATATCAAGAAAGTTATTGGTCCTCAATGCACTAAGATCAAAACTGTCGATAGTTCGTCGATCGATTGACCAGACATAACCTTCAGAAAACTAGAATAACAAACTTTCCAGTGATCGATTTAACAGTCGTGCAATATGTGCATATCAGCGGAAACTTCCCCCGAGATATGTGGCATGCAACATTTGAGGTCATTGCCATGGATTTCGCGCCACTAGGACTTCACTGCACAAACTTACACACAACACGACCAGCGTACAATACTAATTCAAAGACGGCTGGGTGCAGTGAAAAGCGTGGATATGAGGATTCGATCAAAAAATATGTAACAGTGTATCAAAACTTCCCTCCATCCATACGAACTCAACACACAAATGCACATCTTCTGCACAAAAGTGCAGATGAACAAACCCACATACGCTAATCTTCGAGTTCGATAGTAAGTTCGGATGGATGTATCTGATTTGTATGTCTCTATGTAAGCTGTGCATGTGTGTGGAATATGCCAAATCAAGATCTCTTGATATAAAATTAGGTAGGGTCGTTTAGGGTAGGCTGAAGATATGGTGCCTTACCAGACTACATTCAGTGCCAACACATACATAAACATCTATGAGCATTGGAAAGGACTTAGTAGGGTGGCGCACAGTTTGGTGTGCAGAGTGTTGTTGCAATTTAGTTCATACACTCATACATAGGTACATCCATAAAGGAGCGCGCGCATGCGTACACACACACATGCACATCGCCCTCCGAAACGATTTGCCTTTATCCTTGAATGAAGTAAGAAAGGAAGGAAGGAAGTAAGGAAGCAAAACCTGTGATTTGAAGTAACATTAAGAAATGCACAGCTGGTAGAAGTCGTTTTGCTTGTTGGTGGTGTACATTGTTAGACGGTAGCGTACCCTAAACATTTTCTGAGTTGACGATACCGTACCACAACTAGAACTAGCAGCGACGAAGGACTTGCATTTTGTATAACGAACTGAGGAGTTGTACGCCTGCTGTGGCTGACTGATATATGTTTCATGCAATAAATAAGAATGTTGTATGTATGTCAGGTACGGAGCTTAGCAGCATTCACACAGACGCTACTAACTGCGGGCTGCGCAAGCGCATATGCGCTAGAATTTGGCGCGAGCCATTAACCAAAAGCTGATATGACCGGTGAGCAATGCTGTCGTGTTTCGTTTGTACGATATGGAACGACAAATGCTTACTCCCAACTTGCCATTAAATGGGGAGGCTTTCAAAACGAAGTCGATCTGAGTGAACTCGTAACCAAGTTTATGCACGAGGTTTGGTCGAGATAGGTAGAAGTTAGATACATTTCAATAACCTGACCCAAGATAAGGCGGACTTATTCGCGTTCCCCTTGGAAGTTCCCGTTCTTCTGTAGCCGCAGGTGCTGCTTTTGTTTTTATGACTTCCTGGCGGAAGTTTACAAAGGAGTTTGCCGACTCCACGTGCATACGGTTTATGGCCTATTGGTGTGCATTTGTACATTACGTCTCACCCAAGATTTTAGGATAATTGACAGTCGGTAGAGAGCTGTCATCGACATGGATGTCTAATAGCACGTTCCTGCGCTCTCCAAATCGTCGGCAGCGTAACCGAGCTAAATTGAGTCTCACGAGGTGAGAAAAACCACGTAAGATCGCGAGATGTCCGTCTATTTCGGATCCCCGGCCTCCTGTGATTTTCGTGGTGTCGTTTGTGAATGATCTAAACTCCTTCTGGCAAGGAGCGAGTTTTGAAATATAGAAGCTAAACAGAAGCGGGAATTAGACACCACTTACGGTACCCCTTGTATAACCTTACGGGATCTCTAAGTTTCGTTTTCGAAATCCTCAAAGGAAGTTTTATCATTGAGGAATGTCATGTGTTCGATGTTGTAGCACCCTGTAGGTCACTCTACCCCCCACCTCTTCCTTCCGTAAGGTATTTGTCGCTGTCCTTCGGTTCGTGGATTTTAGTCGCCTTTTACGGTGACCAAGTAAGCTCTTTTGTGGGCCGCTAAAAAGATTGTTCACAAGAACAAATCTGATTCCAATCGGCATCATTTGGCAAATTGGGTTAGTACCACATACATACATACATACTTTTGTAGTTGTATATACTCAAGAGCTCTTAAGCAATTGTTGTGTCTGCAGCAGCCACTTTTGCAAAAATCATTGCGCAAAAACTTTTTACGACGCGTGGTGAAGGGTGGTGTCGGGTGCTTATTCCAGCAAAAATCCACTTTGCACATACAGAAAACTAGAAAAGCGTGTTTCATTTGAAAGGGGAATTAAAGAATAGCAAAGTATAATGGGGATAATGCTAGACATTAGGTTAGGTCATGTATGGAAATAGTTGGTAGAAAAAATCACAACAACAACAAAACTGCGAATCACTCAATGCTATATTAATTTAGCACAACTTAGATGCATCCGTTTTGTGTGGGCATATTACTTCCTCCAAACATAAAAAAAGAGTAGCTTGGATAGCCCAGAGATATACCCAGATGTGAAAGTTAAAAATGAATTGGGGTAAGTTAAGCCATGCCTGTATAAAATGTGTTTATCAACAATAAAAGCATTGAATTATGCTTTGATTGAGTTCATCTGTGTCTCAGATCCGTTTCCATCGTTTTTTCCTGAAATTGGATATATAACTTAAGGACTAATAACCTTCAGTAATGGAATATGGGAGGTAACACGCCCACTTAAAATGTATGTTAATTTTTTTATTCTTTTAGCAAGATTTCAATATCATAACTCTTTTGGCAAATTGGGTTTCAAAATTTACTGATTCCGAAAATGGCGCCGAAAAACTTTCGTAAACAATCAAGAAATGATTCTGAAATGATCCCGAAAAAGTCCCAAAAAGAATTTCAAATTATCAAGAAAATATCACAACAAAAAAAGGGGACCTGGACTCAGATACAGTAGAAGGCTCTTAAGGAATAAGAAATATGGGAGCATTACGAAAGTGGTCCCGGGGTGGGCGATGGTTCCAAATTTTGGGGAAGTTTTTTAGTCCACGGACACACGAAAAAAAAAACAAAGACTAAAGAATGGCCCCGAAAACAGTTCTGAGATGATCCCAAAAAAAATTACGAAAACAATTTCGAAATGATACTGAAAGTGTCCTTAAATGAACCTCAAAATGTTCAGAAAACTATCCCGAAATGATCTTGCAACGATGTGACAACAATCCCAAAATTTATACCAAATAGGGCCCAAAATGATCCCGAAAATAGTCCCGGAATGATCTCGAAAAATACCTAACAATCGTGACGAAAATAGTCCCGAAATCATATTTAAAATGTGCCGAAATTATACCAAAAAAAATCCTGTAAAACAAATCTGAAATTAATCCGAAAACAACCCTAAAATACCTAAAACGATCGTAAACCTGAAACCCGAAATGGTCCCGAAAAAAATCCTGAAATGATACTGAAATGATCCAAAAAAATCACGAAAACAATTCCGAAATGATGCTAAAAAGTACCGAAATATTCCCGAAAAATTCCTGACATGGTCCCGAAAACGATCCCAAATAATGCTTATAGTGCCTGTAAATTATAGTCTTAAATTCGGAATAACTATCCCGAAATGATCTTGAAATAGTACGACAACAATCCCGACTTTTTACTAAATATGTCTTAAAATGATCGCGAAAATAATCACGAAGTGAACTCGAAAAATACCCAAAAATCGTGACAAAAATAGTCCGAATAGTCGAAAATGAGCTCATATTTCTTGAGTTCTATATTACTTTAATTCTATTACAATACTCTGCTACAATTTCTTATTTCCGTTGCATCAATAAAAGGTGTCGATCCACTCCAAAAAAACTTAAAATTTCACTCTTTAAGTTTTACAAAATTTTTACTGAAAAGTGTTCGGCGGCACACAACATTTGCAGGGGGAAAGCGTGTTTTGATATTTCATTGTGGGAGAGAGCTGCAACTCAAACTTTGAGTTATTGACCAATCAAAACAGTAACAGCTCTTTGTTTTTTGCAAATTTTTACAAATTCTTCTTCCCCGGAAACTTTGTCCTTTCTGCCTTTCGAGAAAGTTTTACGTCATTCTTTCTTTACTTACAATCCTTGCAAATTTTCTCGCCGAACACACTTAGTATTACATATTTTTCAACTGACAATCACCTACTTAGACATCAGCTGCTCGAACAGCTGTTTTCCGCTTTTGCTACTTTGAATAAACAAACTAATTGCACTTTTAATTAGAGGCGTCTGCGCAATTCAAAAACTCAATAGAATTTAACCGTTAATTGTCACCAGTAACACAATTGTCAATAACTAAAACGCAATAACAATATTTTCACAATTTTATTGATATTGCACTGAAAGCGAAAGGATAATCGTTAAGCATTATAAACAAATTCCTGACTTAAACCCTGAATCAGCTGTAACTCGAGCAGCGCTCTTCAGCAGTGACCTTGAGTTTGCTAATTCTGCTTACAAACACACATTTTTATGTAAATTAGCATGCTCCCCCAATGGATCGACACTTCTGCCACGTTACGCACTTTGGAGCCGCCAAATCAATAATCAACGATTGTAAATTCAATTGAAAAGTGACGCAAAATATGGGCCAGCTGAATGGAGCACGAGTCCTTTAGAATGTCCTTACGCAATCGATACGTAATGCATGCAATAGGTTTTCAATAAATAGATCAGTAATAACAACAAATAAGAACAATAAATTTTCATTTTCGATAACAACAACAACAAGGGTCGTGAGCGTAAGTGCTCTGCTGATAGCGAGTCCAGCAGCAGACAGCTGAAGCAAAAGGAATTTGCTTCTTGCCTACTTTTGTATCAAATCCTTAACACTATTTGTTGTTATTATTGCAACCCCCAATGTTGTTGTTGTTGGTTTAATCAACGTCAATAACACTTTTCATGTCAATCGCCGCCGCGGCCAAACGATCCATGGAACGAGCCAAACCAAATATTAATTCTTTGCGCTTTGCTACGGTTTCTTTGGCAATTTCTCAAATATAGGATATACTGTCTTTTGTGCCACCTCACACATCTACATACTCGTACATACGGACTGGTGGGTAAGCAATTCGCACAAGCATTGCACATTGCACAAGACTTTTTCTTTTGGTACGTGCTACACGCTTCAAAAAGGGGGATGAAATGGCTTTCATCTGTTTTGCAAAGGCGCTAAAGTGCAACATATGAGTAGAGTATAAGGAAGTCCTGGTGAGTCGGTAAGAGGTTGTCGAAGCAATAGCAGCAGTAGCCAGCAGCCGCAAGGAGTAGAGCGCGCGCCATCGCGACCAGGTGACATTCAAGAAATGTTTTGCAGCGTAAACCAAAAGACGGGTGAGAACCTAGAAGGTATGGCGTATAATGCATTTGTGGCGCTTCAATTACAATTGTAAGAATGGCAGCCAACAACAACTTTAAATGGATTTCGCTCTGAGGGGGAATCCCGTATAAGCATCCATCCCTTAGCAGCAACGCTAGCGAGTTGATTGACACCAACAGCATGTGCTTAATGAATCCTTATACGAGTAATGCATTTTTGGGATATCCCTTGGAAGTAATTCACATGCATACAGGGTGTGTAAGATATTATACTTTATACTTATGTACATATAAGATTTTAATTTTGATAGAAGAGACAGAGCTACAAAACTAAATTAAGGTATGGGAAGAAAACTCCAACCACAGCGCACGAGGGGCTTCGTGGTGGCGACTAATATCCAGTCGGTTAGTAACACAAGGTGGAAGTACCGAAGCGTGCGGGAATCAAATCAGGCAAAGGACTGGTAATACCAGTAAAAGGCCGTTTGGTCCATCACATTCAACTCCATTATGGTATGCGCCGACTAGGCAAAGCGAACTTCATGCAACACCAACAACAACAAACGTGTATAGACACTTCCAAAAACGAAATGGTGGGAAAAGCCATCGAGCTCGAACTTCGTCTTTAGAGCTTAAATCGTTACCGAAATATGAATCACAGGTTCAATTACACTTGCTATCTTGTAGGGAGGTTCGGAATCCTATTCCTAATCAGTGCAAAACTATAACTCAGACAAAGGATCCCGTTGTGTCTTCGTCTTCGCAACTGATACTACTATCAAATTATTCGCATACAGGTGTTGAAATCCTATAACTTTTTATTACAACAATACTTTGGAAGTCCGGGCCCTTTAAAAGTTTGTGCCCAAGAATCAGATATAAAGAATCCCAACTATTTTTCTTTGGTTAAACCTAGAGACGAATGCTCGTTGTCCTTCTTTATAGAAAGGACTTCAACTACATATTAAAATATTTAAAAAGGATGAAGGAATAGAAAATCTCATTTAACCAAAATGTAAAGCAACTAACAACAGAATTAAAAGTCACGTCGCATAGCCTTGCTGGAGCAATGCATTATCAGAGATTATGAAAACTCGTTTCATCGCCCAGGTTCCAAAAGCGACGGTTTCGTGTATCTGATACGGTTTATTACTGGCTTCAAAGATAGGGTAGACCGGCGTAGAGCAACTAGTGAGAGTTTGTACGTCCTCTCTGCCAAGCTTGAAAAGATTTTTTAATACTTCTCTCAATGAGTTTGACCTGTCTTTGTCCTAAGCACCCCATCTAGTATCGCATAAGCTGCTTGTTCTGCAAGTTACCCAAGCTTTCCCTTACTTGCCCTTTGATGACGCCATAACAAGGCTTGGCACCATGGAATGCTAAAATTACAATCTTCATGTAGCTCATGCAAGCCAAAATATTTAAAAAAAAACCTCTTATTTGCTACCAGATCTTTGAAGGCATGTATGTCATAAGTTGGTAATTAGGATGGATTTCTGGCTGAAAGAGTTTGGCCGAAAGCTTTGAAGTTTTGTCCATATACACCTGCTTCCTCATGAAAGTTTTAATCCATTCGTGCACCAAACTACAGTCGAAGAAAGCCTTTACTGATATATCTACGGTGGTCTCTTACTGAGCGGTCCAAGTAAGGGTTCTGTCCGGTGTAACCGGGTTAATACATAAACTGTTGATATCACACCATCGTTTTCAGATTAATAGGTCATCTACATGCCTACATACAGGTTATTAGGTCATCTGCATAGCCTACTAGGCCATGGACATACATTCAATAAACTGTGTGAATCAAAACCCATAGTCTCCAGTATGCAAAAGTGGAGATACTATATCCCCTTGAGGGCATCTCTTGGTGTCCACAACTGATTCAGGTGTTTCACCTACCTCTAAGTTAATTTTTACTTTTCTTTACCATGGACAGCAGACATCGCATGAGCTTTGGGCTTACTTTCTTGAGTTGGGTTTACTTATTTAATTACTAATAGGGTAGTGTGCTGTGCTAGCGAAACCCCCTGATGTGTCAATAAAGTCACAGGTGACTTTGTGCTTGAACTCCAATGAATTTTAAACTTTTTCTGTAAGACTACTCACAGCCGTGTCTAAGGATTTTGCCAACAATTCAGTTCCTACTGTCTAGCTTAACTCCCTTTAACTTAAGAAGGAATAAGACTGGATATGGCAATTTTAATTGTGTTCCGTTGGGTGATGAGCAAAAAAGCCCGGACAATTTTGCTAGAGGGTTTGCCGATTTGACAGTTCTTTATCGGATATGAAGGACCACGCTTATGTTTTTGGACGGCTGCATACAGATTATTGGGGTGCCACCTTAAATCAAAAACATTTATGAAATTGCTTATAAAAGTAGGAAGGCGTCATATTTGTGGATCTGGTATAGAGCATGGTAAGATGTTTCTTCCATTTCCGGTCTGAAAAAGAAATTTTGTTGTTAGTATAAAAGATGGATCATGAAAGTTTTTTAACGATGGTTTCTAAAACTCCTACTTGGAAACTCCAATAATGCTTTTCTGGTTCTCGTTTAAACATCAAACTACTCATCGTAGAGCCAAAATTTCAATTGTTTTCAACTTTCATTCTGGCATGCCCAAATTGAATTCACAGCACAGCCTCGAAGGTAGCCAATACCTCAAACATCCTGTATAATTCACATATGCCTCGTATGATTTGCCATTAAAGAATTTCATTTCATAGCATGTGTCAAATAAATAATTATAAATTTGGCAAGCAACAATACTTTTATGTCTTCAAGAATTGCATAAGACTTGCATCCCCTTGCCGTCCCTTGGCTAAAGCGTTATTTGTGCTCTATTCGTGTGCAGTGACGTTGTCATTGATTTACGTCAAGAACCACAAAAACAATTTGCAATTTGACTGTGCAATGGAGCGTGTGTGTTGTTGCGAAGTCGAAGTTACTTCCTTGCGTGTTTTCACTTTATTTCCTTACTTTTTGTTTTCAAATTTGGTTGAATCTTGGATAGCCCGCATTATTGGACGACTGCACACATTTTGGAGGGTGTATTTTGCAGCAGTCAAATCGGACAATCGGCCGGAAAACAATGCGAAAATACTCTTAGCGCCACTGCAACAGAAGATTACCTCAAATTTGATTCACTTCCATTTTCATTGTTCTGCTTTTCTTAAGTAAATTCTACGAGTTGTCAATAATTAGCGCAGATTTAGATTGGATGTGTGTGCGCATGCGCAATGCAGCGACGGCCTAAATCAGTGGCAGTATTTGCTACTAATTTCTTGCGATTGATGCCGAGAGTAAGGAATAGAATTTAGGAAAATGACTAAACTTTTTCTCAATGCAACCAAATTTTCGATGAAATCAAAGTAGCGATTTTGGCTTTAGGCGTAGGGCTTGATCAGTTTTATAAGGGTTTCACATCAACCCATTTAATACTTTTGATACTTTACTAAAGTCAGGTACTAGGATCTTCAGCTACTAACCCCTCTGAAGTGTGAACTAGCTGTGGCCAACACACTTAACAGTAAGTAAGGGCGGAATGAAATAGATCTAGTCACAAGTACACGATGCAGACAACCACACTCAAACAGAAGACCGTGGGCATGAACATGAAAACCGGCATGGCTCTTCTCTTCTCAAACAAAGTAGAGAAAGGCGAACCGGGCCCACACAAACTCTGCCTATCAAACTGAAGACTCGTACGCCAAAAAGAAAAGGAATGAGGGAATACAGAATCCCCCGCCTGATAGCGTAGTGATAGAAAGAGCACGCTGCAGCGATCAACCAAACTTCAGAGAAGGCATTGGTAGCGCAGTAGACTAAGTTGGCGAAGCACAACAAATCTCCAAGCGAATAAAGCTGGAGAGGTATTGGGCATGGACTGTCACACAACCGCTGGCGAAGTCGAAGGTGCCGCCCGCGACGCGTCTCTCTATTCACTGCAAATCAGAAAGAGCAAAAATTGCTGTTGTTCGGGTTGAGGGTCCTTGCTGCTCAAGAAAGGGAAATTTCCCATTGTCTGGGTCCAGGATAAGGTATTGAGCGTTGCTTTAGGTGCCTCGGATATGCACACCGACGGGCTGACTGCAAGGGCCCCGACACGGCCACAAAGCCTCAGCCGGCGCTCCATAGGTAAAATGCTACCTATGCACATCACAAAAGCCCGACCATCCACTTTTACTTTACATTTACTTTTACTTTTTCATTTATTTCTACTTTTATTGTGACCTTTTACTTTTACTTTGACTCTTACTTTTAATTCCATTTCCTGATTCTTTTGGTGATTTGTGGATTCTATAAAGATTATTTTGGATGTATTTCTGCACACGGTTGGGGTCATCGCGGGATCATTTTTAAATATTTTCTCGAATTTTTTGGAATTTTTTGAGATTAACCTGGAACTATTTTTAGTTTAATGTAGAAATTTATTTGGTAATGGTCCCCAAAGATCCTGAAGTAAAGGTTCTGAAATGGTTCCGCAAGGATCCGAAAATATCGATGATTAGACTATGCCCCAGCGGGTTAGGGGTAGGCATGCCCGAGGTAGGCATACCGGTCGCAAGAGGCGACTAATATGCACAAAGGTAATTGCGTGCAACTCTATGGTTGATCTACGGATATGATGCCTCTCATTACCCATCTTATCCTTCCTTACGGAAGGAGGGGTGACGTGCCCTAGAAGGTTTCACTGGTCATAAATCGCTACCACGACAATAGGGCAGTACCGCAAGGGAGTACCGGAGCGTACCGGGTTCAAATCCGGCCAAGGACTGTCAATTCGATTATGGTCCACTGTAAAATCCTTGTCTAATCCGACCAAACCGAACGACAAAATATCCATCACCTTTGGTGATAAGGTACAGTCGAAACCAAAGAGATGCGCGAGCGCTTTCTGCCGCCAATTTGTACTGCATCTTCCGGTTGACAAGGAAATCAGGCGCGCCATCAGGGAAGCGCACAAACGCAAAAACAACCAAGCGCCCATTGCCATCACCACTGCAGAGGTTCGGGAGGCCATACGGGGGTCCAAAAACTCCAAATCTATTGGCCCAGACGGTATATCCATGCTGATGCTAAAACATCTCGGTGATGAGGGAGTAAGGTACCTAACAACCGTCTTCAATCTGTCCATGACCACCTTTGTCATTCCAGAAAGATGGAAACAGGCCAAGGTGGTGCCACTACTACGTGGGGGAGTCATATAGACCGATATCACTCCTCTCGCCAGTAGTGAAGACCCTGGAGTCGGTCTTGCTCCCTTACTACACCGCAAACCTACGATTAGCCGAACATCAGCATGTATTCCGCAAAATGCATAGCACTACCACCGCGCTAAACGCCATCACCACACAGATAGGTGTCGGTCTCGCCCAAATGACAGGACCGTGCTAGTTGCGCTTGACTTGTCGAAAGCTTTTGACACTGTTAATCACGCGCAACTCATTAACGACCTGGAAGATTCAAACCTTCCCCCCTGTCTAAAACGTTGGACCGCCAACTACCTGAGTGGCCGGCAGTCATCGGTGGAATTAAGAGGCGAAAGATCAAAACCACTTATAATTAAGCAAGGGGTGCCACAGGGTGGTGTCCTATCCCCGCTTCTGTTTAATTATTACATGTCTCGATCGTCTCCTACGCCGATGACTGCACGATCCTGGCGACTGGACCCTCCGTCGATGAGCTCTGCTCGAGAATTAATTCTTACCTGCCAACCCTTTCCAGTTTCTTCGCTGCACGGAACCTGACATTGTCACCGACCAAATCCTCGGCCACCTTATTTACGACGTGGACAGCGCAGGCGAACATGGAATTAGACGTCTACGTCGACGGCATTAAGCTTCCGACTGTCACACACCCCAAAATCTTAGGGGTCACGTTTGATAACATGTTCAAATACGGTGCTCATGTAGCCGCGATTGCCACAAAAGTACAAAGCCGTAACAAAATCCTCAAGTCACTAGCTGGCAGTACTTGGGGTAAAGACAAAGAAACGTTACTGGCAACGCACAAGGCAATCGGCCAGCCGGTTCTGAGCTACGCGACGCCAATATGGTCGCCGGGGTTAGCAGACACACATTGGAGGAGGTTGCAGGCCTGCCAAAACACCGCACTCAGAACTGCCACGGGGTGCCTCCTTATGTCTCCTGAACACCATCTTCATAATGAGGCAAAAATGCTCGATGTCAAAGAGCATTGCGAGATGTTGACCAGACAATTCCTGTACAACTGCTATAAACCACAGCACCCGAACAGGAACCTGCTCAACGAAAATCCGCCTACCAGGAGAATAAGGAGTCACCTCCGTAAGCATTATGACGAGATCCGGCATCACATTTCCTCGCCGTTTGATCCAAAGGTGCACCGGCGGGCCCTCAACCTCATCCACACGGAGTCGGTAAACTCCTTTGTCGGGTCACGCCCAGTGAATGCAGTCCTACAGGCACAAGCTCCACCTGTTGCCGACGAGGAATGCGAACTGCCCAGAGAGACAAGAGTCACGCTGGCCCAACTTCGTTCTGGATACTGTAACAGACTAAAGTCTTACCTATCCAGACTGAACCCTGACATGCCAAATGTCTGCCCGGCATGCGGCGTGTCTCCCCACGATACTAACCATCTGTTCATCTGCTCAACTGAGCCCACTCTTCTAACACCAATTTCACTCTGGTCCACCCCTGTTGAAGCCGCGAGGTTTCTTGGACTTCCGTTAGAAGAGCCTGATGACAATGTTGAATGGGGGGTGACATCCTAGGCAGGTTAAGTAGTCGCTACAACAACAACAACAACAACTGTCAATTCGACAACGCTTCCTAAAACCTTCGGGGAGTGTTTTTGTCGTTACCACAACAACAACAACAACATGATTATACTATCGTTACTTTGAAATTATCTCGAGTAATGACAACTCTCCTTAGAACTATGGAAACTAAAGATAATATACTTATCAGCAACGTGACATCTCTAACGTACTTTGCATAAGCAATGTTACAACGACATTATCAAGGCATGAGCGCAACATTAGAATAGTTTAACCGGTAGACCGTCAAACTTCAAACTTTTCGTATTTTTATGAAACTCGCTCGAAATGTTAAAGCCATAACACGCTTAGTTGAACAGAGTAGTCGAATTACGGATTAATAATTTATGTTTTGGTTCGTACTTGATTAGTTGTAATATTGTTGCGAATGCCAAAAATCCATTCAACTGTCAAGGGAATTACACAAATTGTACATCAGACCAAACGGAAATAACCAATAGAGAGGCTAATAAAAACTTTATATTTCTTTTCAGCATTTCTTTCTAAACCTAACCCACCAACCTAACCCACAACTCGATAAGCAATCTCTATCTCGGCTGGGACACATTAATATCCACTATTGTTTTGCATTTCACTTTCCACCCGACTATACGAGTATCTGTTATTGGGTGGGAAAAATTAATTTTTCGCAATTGTTTGAACAGTTGTCATAACTTACATCGTTACACGCGCTTACGGCTAAACTGTGAGTGTCACAGCAACACAACAAAATTGGTGAGGGGTTGTTTCAATCAACTGGGAAATAAAACATCTGCGCCTGCACGCATTTACCCCGCTGGATTAGAACACCCCACATGCATGGAATCAAAACAAGTGCCAGTGTACGCACATGCGCATGAGATGAGATTTGAGCAGGCGCAGCCAGAAGGCGTTTTGGGCAAGTACAGCGCAACACAAAGAACAAGCGAGATTGCTAGCCAGCTTGAGCCAAACCACGCTGATTAGTTGTGATTGCACACATACACAAACACTTGCACATGTGCAAATGGAGGTGGAGGGTGGTTATAGTGCTTACGAGTAAATCTGTCAGTGCACAATGGCGCTAACGAACCGCTAAAGTTGAAGTGTAATTGCGAATAGCTGATCGTCAATCCATCAAGTTGTTTTGCGGCTGGTGGTGGCGTTTCGCAGTGCTGGTGGCGGTGGTGACTTCCACCAAGCGTTTACATTACAACAGCAACCCCCAAAATGAGGACACTTTTTGTGAACTTTTGAAAGATGAATAAATAGTAGGCAGGTGCAACCAGCGAGCAACTGAGCACATTAGGGTGGGGTGAAAAATTTTTTTTTGCAGAATCAGGGCAGCATTTTTTACTTTATAAAAACCAATTTTAAAAATGAAATAAAAAAATTTTAAAATAAAATATTTGTTAAATAAAAAAATTGGTTACTTAAAATTTACAATTCGACGAAGAACTCGCTATCTCAGAATATTTTTGTAAAGCACTCTATTTCACAACTCGACTGCAGAACATACTGTCTCAAATTTTTTAAAAACGTTTCATATCAGTTGAAAATTAATTAAATAAGTTTTAGGTAAAGAAAGGAAAATAAAACTTTAAGCCGCTATTGAAAAAAATTGGGGCATTCTTCAAACGAAATTCTCACACAAGAGGTTTGTGAAAAATAATTTTAAGTAGGGTGTTCTTCCACTCAACCCCAAGATTGATGAAATGGTGTATTTCCAAAGGAAAAAAAATTCAAAAGTTTTCTAGAATCAAGTATTCATGAAACGAGCTCAAGGCCAAGAATAATAATTTTTCACTTTTAAAATTTTATGAAAATTATTATTGGTTTTACTTTTTTAATAATCATTTTTGAATTTATTATTAAAAGTTTTTTAATTGAATAGAGTAGGAAAAATTTAGTTAGTTAGTTAGTTAATTAGGAATTTAGATGACAACAAAACCAGCTTATTGTTACCTTAATGGTTAGCAATGCGTGCAAAAATTTCTCTGATGAAGAAGCCTAGCAACTTCCGAAATGAATCTATAAGAAAAGCTATGGCGGTTGTCTCTAAAAATTTTTGCTACTATATTCAATTAAACAACTTTTAATGATTAATTAAAAAATGATTATTAAAAATGAATAAAAACAATAATAATTTTCATAAAAATTAAAAAGTGAAAAATTATTATTCTTGGCTTTCAACTCGTTTCATGAACAGGTCGTAAAATCAACAAAAACTAATGGTACAAAAAAGCAATAGTTTTCTAGAATCTATTTAGCGTTTTTCCGAAGGCCAATCGAAATTCAGATGTTGAAAAAAATGTTCCTAAAATTTTTGCAATTTAAATAAAAAGTTACAAAATTAAATGCACTTTTGTATTGAAATTAAGGAGGAAATTTATTTAAAACTTTTTGTATTTGCTAAGGTAATTTTTCCGTTTAAACTTTTATTATACATTTTAAAACGTTGAGTACATTTTTTTTTTTATAATTTTTTTTTTTTTATAAAGCAAAAATTGCACCCCTATTCTAAGCTAAAAAAAATGCAACCCACCCTAGTGCACAGTATGTCGCCAAAGTAGATAGACACTTACCGCGCACTCGAAGCGGCAACGTACACATACCCAATGTTAGTTCAGTTACACCAAAGCCGGGGTGAATTTTCAAAAAAAAGCTATCTGCGCTGCTTCGTAAGTGCTTTGAGTGTAAATGAGGGCGCTTGTCGATCAGCCATGTAATATAAACCACTCATGCAGAAACTTTCAGCTTTGAAACAAACATTTTTGGTATATCCCCGCTTAAATTGTTAGAATTTATAATTCGTTAGTGCTTATGTTTAGAGTGCTTACAAAGTGGTTCTCTGTCATATATAGGTTCTAACTTATTCAGTTTTTAAATCAACTTGTTGTGACCCTACCATTGATCATGTTTTAGTGCTAGTAATTACTACTTCGGGAAGGTGTGACTGGGTCCGAAAGTAATCTCCAGTACGCAACACCTTTTAGACTTTATTTTTTGGTATAGTTGTGTATTTATAAGCGAGTTTAGATATTGGCAGTTTTTTCTTTCTGATTTCGATGCTAGATAAAAACTTTTCTGCTTGCCTACAAAATTTTTTATTGTAAAGCAACAAAGAAAGAAGCAAATAGAAAAAATTTCAAATCCTCTTAATTTTAGTTCATATTTTTCAGGTATTCACATTTGATTTTCACAGGAAATTTCAAATTTGCCAAAAAAGTCAATTTTGTTTTTTTTTCTTCATAAGTCGCTTAGTGCTTACAAAAAAAATTGGCCATTGATGAATCCTTGTGATATTGTCCCTTCAGTTTTAAGTTTTACCGCATTTTAGCGAATATACTTCAAGAGGTATATAGTATAAAAATCCCATTTGTATGGGAGGTGGCACGCCCTCTTGCCCTATCACCCTTGACATGTGCAAATTATTTTTAGACTATGGTCATCCTTAGAAGGTTTCCTATTTGTGTTATAAACGTTAAGGACCCAACTTGACTTCTACCTACATACAGAAAAAATTTGAGTTTTATATATACTAAATTGATCCTTACAAAGTATTAGCTCATTTCTTAAAGCATGTGCAGAACAAATTAGTTGAGTTAGTAATTTTTTAATTTTTGCGTGATACAAAAAATTGGAAATGGAATAGTACTTTTCTTACTATTTTTATAAAGTATTAGAATTACTTCGCTGTCGTATCGGTAAGACTTTGAAATATTTGATACTAGAAAGACCGGCAGACTTTGTCCTGCCCAGATATTTACCTGAATGGATCTAGAAATATTGGCTTTTCCTATCCCTATCATTATCTCTATCACTATCCCTATATATGTAACTATTTCACACACACAGTGGAAGTGGAATTCATCATCGATCGATCAATTATTGAGCTTTTCTAAAAAAAAAAAAAATTTTTTAATTCGCACCAAATTTTTTTTTTCAGGAATTTTTCGGAAATTTTATTGGGTATTCTCGTATTCTGGTCAGAGAACAATCTAAATTAGTGTCAATAATCCAAATCGGTGCAGTCGTTCTTGAGTTATGAGCGTTGGAACTAACGTCACTTTCTTTTATATATATTATATTAATTTATTTATATTCGCATTATTTCTTTTTATATGACAATTCTAGGACTCTTTCGGGGCCATTTCAAAACATTTGGGAGACCATTTCATTGCCGTTCGGAACCGTTACACAATAAATGCTTAAATTTTAAGGAAAATAATCCCGGAACGATCTCAAAAAACCCCAAACCATTCTCCGAAAAAATATTATGGATTTATGCAGAAAAAATCGAATAAACCTTTCAAAATATTGCTGAGTCAGTCCCAAAATGATCAGCAAAATCATCAAGAAAATTAGATATTTATCGACTGGTTAAAGAAAGGAGTCTTGAAGTTATCACCTAGACTTCAACCGTAAACTTTCAAAAAGTGACTCAAATACTTTTCTAACCCAAAATGACAATTTTTATGAATGAATTATGTATTGTGTTACCTAATAAAATTACTTATTTATTGTAAAATACACGATTGCATCAAAATAAAGGAAATCAAAGTCCAACAACAAATAAGAGGCGCTTTGTTTGTCAAATTTCTAACAAATGTACAAAGTTCATACATAGTAAACATTTACGTGAATATGTATTTTCCATTTGAGCTTTTTCGATTAAATAATGAAGAAATAAACTGATAAATGTGAATCAAATACGTAGCAATTTAAATTAATTCATTTCAAAAATTTCATTTATTACTTATGAAAATGTCAAAATAACCAATTCACTTCAATAAAGTTATACGAGTACTGCACATTGTATTAAGGCCTCAATTAAATCTGTGGCGTTTTATCATAACAACTTAAGTCGACTTAAGAAAATAGACCAATCCAAACTTTTTCTGTCGATTTCAAATAACAAAACTGCTTCACAACATAGCCAAGCCAGTTAGATTCAATCGTTTATAAACAAAATAATATAAGACCAATAAAAGTCTTGCAAACTTACCCGATTTTCTTATTCAAAATCGCCAGAAAAAGTTTTGATTGGTCTAATTTCTTAGGTCGACTTAAGTTGTTATAATAAAACGCCACAGAAATATATGTATTTGTACTAGGGATGATAATTTTTCGATTGTCTTGAATACAAATCAATAAATTAAAAAATTAATAAATTTCTGCTACAATCCCAGGAGCCCGGGATTTCGATTGAAAAACGTAAAGAAATTGCTTAAGAAACTATCTAATTTTAAAATAAATAACAAATAATTGACTTTGAAATCCATGTTCGTTTTTTAAAATGAAAATTATTTTATTAATAAGAGCATGAAATCAAATAGATAAAAAAATTTTTTTTTAACTTTTGAATTTTTAGCATGGAATTTTGTTTTTAATTTTTTAACTTGAGACGAATTTTTTATGAAAAAAAATGTTTTATATAGCGGCCGTCCCTCTTGAGCCATAGGCAACCCTTAGAGTAACTTCCATGGAAATGTTCCCAGAAGCTTGACCACCAGCTTAAGTACAGAACAGCAAAAAAAATTTCGAAAATTTATTCTAACTGCCAGCAGGCCAATTGCAGTACAACTAAAAGCAAAAGAATGAGTCAATCAAAAATTCCAATATCAATTAAAATAGATTGTAGAAATATTTGACAGATAGATAGATGTAGAATCAAAAACATTCTCATGGATGTACAAACTGATAAATATTATGACATAAGAAAAGAACTCTTACTCTTAAATCAAAACAAAATATCAATTGGCCAAATAGAGCATGATCTCTGTTGACTGGGGCAAATATTATCGATATAAAAAAAGCATGGAATTTGTTTCTTCTTAAGAATAAGGCACATTACCCAGCAAACACAGTCTCAAACGTTAGAGAAATATTGTAGTTTTACATTAGAATTCTAATGTAGTTCTCTAATCGAAAATCAGGTTAGAGAACTAGGCTAGAATTCGACTAGAGAGCGATTAGAAAAACACTAGAAAAAATTTCACCTTAGAAACCAATTCGAATTTCACGTTAGAATTCGATTAGATAACTAACCTTTTCCTCGATATCGAGAACTCAGTCCCCTTTTTGTAGAGAATGCTATAATTATCGACAGTTTCTCAAACCGTTCTCTAACCTTCTACCTTAGAGAAATGCATCGGTACGAGTATTTGAGGCGTTTTCTAATCGTCCTCTAAGCTAAATGTTTGCTGGGTACATACACTCATACAAACATGTGTACTACACAAGTAAATGCATACATATCGACAAATAATAAGCTATAGCATTTCTAAGTAAACTAAACAACTCATTGATTTTTCGACTTTTTAAATAATACACTGAAAAAAAATCGCTTTTGGACAAAGTGTTCTCAAAATAAAATTTATCCGCAACGGTACTAGCTAACAAACTAAACGTCTCTTTTTTTGAAAAATTAAGTTTGTAATAGATTTTGAGATGCTTAACTCAAATATGTAAAAAATTTTTTCTTTAAACAGAAATTAGAACTTTAAACACCAATGAAATTCGTGACATTTTGTGTTTGGTGCATGCAGCAATTGCCTTTTTCTAAAAAATGTCTATATTTATAGGGTAGGATTACAAAGGGCATGCACTTTCGTGATGTTTCTCTTCGAGTTCACCATCTCAAAATCTAAAACAGAAATGATTTTTAAGAACAAAAAAAACATTTATAATAATTAAAAAACGACAAAAAATGCAAAATGGTGTTTTCCAAAATTGATTTTCAAAACGCAGTTTTGAAGTTTTTATCAGCATCCGACAATCACGTGTCCATTCATGATTCTATCACTAGAAGGTTAGCTCTCTAGTGACATATTTTGGCAATTGCCGCCATCTTGCTGCCTGAAAAATTCTCATTTACATTCTGGGTTGCCTTTTATCGAAATTATGTAAAAATAATAGTTAAAACTGTAATATTATACAAAATTTGGTTTCAGAAAATGGATTAATGTACATTATTATTTAGATCGACTTTTGGGGGTGTAGTGTAATCGTGGACGTAACTCGAGCCATTACGGTATGTGGGAACGGCTGTCTTACAATGTTGTCCAAGTATACTTATACGCTTACTAAGGTCAACCGTGACTTCAAAGCTGTTCTTTATGTGATTCGAAGTCTGTTATATTTAACAAAACTTGACTACTTTCGTTCGCAAAAGAAATCCCGAAAATGGAAGTGCCAAAAGTAAACGTCAGCTAGAGAGCTAACCTTCTTGTAATTGAATCATGGTATGCCATCCCCTCTGTTGTGCAATTTAAGTGTGGACAGCTAACATTTAAAAATGGAAGGACTGTTTGTCAATTCGTCACCCATGCCAATTAAATAGCTTCAAGGGCAACCAGCATAAACATTAAAACTTTCGCGGAGCTTTTCATTATTATCCCTGCGCGAAATGTCTTGAAACCTTCCGTCATCCACATCAGAAAGCATCTCTTCCCACTAATGCCCTTCGTTTGCCCATTTTTTTTCCAACAAGGCGTCTCTCATCCTTCTTCGCTTCATGAGAGCGATGTGTTACACCGCGTGTTGCACCCGTGAGCAACGTGCCCTGTAGGAAGCGTCTGCTTTTTCAGAGGCGGAGCGACACTGGGCGTCTTAGCAGTGATTCTTTGGAGCTCGCTGGAATCCTATAGTGTAGTAAATATACCCCCATTGCTCGCTGAGTGGAGCAATTATCAGCTATTTATATCGAACGCAGCTTATCGGCGTCAAACGACTTGCGTGTCTTGGCTGCCACAATATCATGGTCTGAGTCGAAATTAGTACCCCGTAGTGTAAGCACATCTAGAATGGTGAAGCTTTGTCTGCCGTCGATCATGACAAGATTAATTTGGTTTCTTGTTCTTCGATAAGGGGCAGTCAAGTAGCCGGTTATATTTGTTTATGCTGGAATCTGGTATGTACTGAAGTCAATCAACCTAGTCCCGTTGGGAGATGTTAGATCATTTCCGACTGTAGGATCAAAAACTCCTTCCTTGCTCACCCTGCCATTAAAGTCGCCAAGCACGATTTTGATATCGTAGAAGGTATCCTTTTCTGCTCGGTCGCCCCCTCAGTTGGCGCGTAGGAGCAGATAAATGTTATATTGAAGAACCTTATGCGGATCACAGTGTGACGTCCGTTCATGGGAGTAAGCCTCAGTATTTAGCGCAACAGCCTTTTTCCCACCACGACCTCGCTTGTCTTTCCTTCTTGTCTAGTCAATATAGTAGGCGTCACGAGGGCCGATTGTGCTCTTATGCATTAAGAAGTACTTCAAACAGCCAGCTAAATAGGGTCCGGACATTTCAGGTACACGCCCTTATATCATTTTCCGTCTCAGTAAGGAGAGTTCTCATTCTAGGTCTTGTTACCATCTGATTCATTGGAATCTGATTTTACGTGGTGCGTCCCAAACCCAGTGCACAACCCGACGTTATAAAGCACAATATTTCTGGCACCACTCTTATATGAAGGCAGGCTTAAACTTTCATCTGAATATCTCGGCGTCATTTTGAACAGTGAATTAAAGTAAAACAAAAATGTCGAAACTGGAATACTCCTAGAAGTTCGGAGCGGCTTAAGCAGCGTTGGGTAGAAAGTTGGGCTTAAAGTCATACATTTCGTACTGGGTTTCATTCAAAACTGGTAAATAGACACCTAGACCCAGCCCTACCCTATCGGAACCAATTTCTAGATACGCTCTTGGCTCTTGCATCCATATCTACTCATATACATACACACATGTTTACATCTCAAGACATATATGAGGCTATAAAATCTTCTTCGAGGCAATTAAACAGCTTACGGTCAATGCCCTCCATAACGTCATATCACTTTCTAATGGGCTCTAATTTATTTACACATATGTATGTATGCCCATATATATACAAACATATATATATTTACTCACATAGATGCATATAGAAATGTTTCCATATGTATTTATTTAAGAATATCTTCAGCTTAATGCAGTTGCGCGCCTGCGCACTTCCGACTTTATTTCAGATTCTGCCCTTAACCCCCCTCCTTTGTTTTCTGTCTTAAGTCGGTCACATTTGCCACTTAATTCAGTACAATTGTATACCACTTTGCATGTGAACGGTACTCGGTATAATAAATGTATTCAACTTCAATTGAACTACAAATAGGCGCATACATCCACACATACATACATTTCTATTTATTTGCTTGTATAAACTTCATGCAAGGCGCACATCTGAGACCCCAACGCAGCGATGGCACTGACATTCAATAAGCACAAACGCACATTCTCTTCACATTTGAATAAAAAAATCATGCTAAAGTCGTCAAGTCAAGACAGCCTATGGATATTCTAAGTTGGGGACATTCACTTACGCGCAATACCTCCCTATGAGCAGCGCAGTACTTTGTATTTGTGCGCAAGAATAGAAGCGAAAGAAAACCTCCAAGTAGACAAATTCAAATGAAAAATAAATTTCTAAAATTATCATTTTTGTGGGCATGCCCTCCACGGCGTTGATCGAAGTTGGTGTTAGTTGTGACAAGCGGTCTATCACTCGATTTCACACGTTTTCTACAAATGTGGTGTAAATGACTTTTTAATAAACATCAACTGAGAATACATGAAAACAGCTGATAAGACGCTTTGCGTTTGTAGTATTTACAAATATTTTATCATCGCTGGAAAGTTATGTGGATAGTTACATGCTCTTATGTCTGAATTTGGGATGTCAGTTTTTGGGATTTGAAACCCCTCGATTATCGGGATGTAACTTTACAGCACCAGGATACCGAGATTTGGTACCCGCTATTCTCCTACCGTTTAGGTTGCAAAAGTTAAGAAATTATTTGAGAAACTTTCTGACATTTAAATATAAATAATTGGATTTTTAATATTATTTTTTTATTAAAAATTAATTAATAACAAACTAGAAACAAATAGGTTCCCAAATGTTTTTTTAAATATTTTGAATTTTGGAAAGCAATTTTTTCGAATTGTTAAATGGATAACTGATAAACACAATTTTTTTAAAAAGAAATGTTGATGTTTTTGTACAAAAAAAACTGGGTTTACAGAGCCGTTTAATTTAAAATTGGCATGATATTACATTTAAATAAAAAAAATTGAATATTATATAAATAAAAGGAAATATTTTGACCACAGGTTAGTTACTAGAAAAGCTCATGATTGTGCTAATTGAAGTCATATTTTTTCTACAATAGCCGATTTTTTTTTGGCAAGCACTTAGCAAGTTATGAATCAAATAACATAATTAATTTTGTTTTTTATTTTTTTTTTTTTTCATATAAGAAATTTTCTTTGAAAACCAAATGTAAATGTGTGGCTTGCAAGATAGCAACCAAAATTGTCTTTAATTCGGTAATTTTTTTTAGGTAAGCAGACAAAATTTTATTCATCACCGAAATTACGAATAAAACATGGCAAATACATATTACCCACCAACAAAAAAATTTTAAATAATATTGAGGTTTCATTTCATTTATTTTAAAAATAGAAACATTAGTGCAATGAGAATTTTTTTTTTTTTTTAGCACACCAAGTACGTCATTAAATACAAAATAATTACAGATATAATAAAGTAATTTTCATAAATAAAACTTACAAATGTCTCTTATAATAACATATTTCTAATCCCGAAAATCCCGGGATTGTAAAAAAAATTGATATATCGGTATAGACATCGCTATTTTCTTTCTGTTCTGTAAAGAAAATTCTTTAAGTCTTGATGTCAGATTAATTTAAGATTCTCTTATGCCACTGACAATGATATCAAAGAACTACGGTACTGATTTTTATTTTTAATTTTAAACAAACATACATATTATATCACCCTTGATGATGCTCGAAAGTCTAACGAATCGTTTGGTAGAAAAAGTGGAATAAATTCTTTTATTCCCAGACACATTTCTCCTTGAAGGAGCATATCTCTGAAGCCCTCAAGTAATCGCACTAGGTTTTGTGGTGATGGAAAGAAATAAACCAAAATATTTGTAAATCCTTTCTCGACAAACAATGATTGCGCTCTATAAGTCTCTATCAACATAAGTGCTCTGATGTATGGCTATGAATAATGGTTAGTGCGGGAAGAAGATAGGATTTCCTATGAAGTTTTCTAGAGAAAACCGATTTTTCTTTTACAAGTTTTATGGGCCAGCTCTATAAGTACTCATTCCTTTACATAAGTGTTCTCGAAACAACGGAAAATTTTGGGATTGAAACGTTCTTTAACCAATTTCACAATTACAAATAATTGGAAAAGTAATTAATTCCTTCGCCTAACACAAAAGGAATTGATTACATTTCAAATAATCAAAAAAAGTACCAACAGTAATTTCCTAGTTTCGAGGCGCGAGTACATGGAACTTTTTTTTTGTAATTGAAAAAACTACTTTGCGCAACGGTAATTCTTCCCCAGTACTTTGTAAAGGAATTGAAAGTGCACTTAAAGGGATTGCAAAAGTAATTAAAAAACTGACTGAGAAATGACTGTTAATTAGAATTGGAATTGGCGAATAGTAAGGAACTTGAGAACCAGCGTTAAAAAATGGCAACCCTTTGGAACGTATATGAGATTAAAAAGTTATGTTCTCTCTCTACAAACAAAAATCACGTTCTATAAATCTCTCCTTAAATCTGTCCTGCTTTATAGCTCGAAACTGTGTACTCTTTCACGAGCAGAAATGATGACTCTTGTGGTATTCGGGAGAAAAATCCGAATATTTTTGGACCTTTCCAGTTGTAGGATAACTTTATATGCCTTGATGCTTTCAAATCAATCAAAATACGTTCTTATACACGAATTAACTTTTAGCTTTGATGGGAAATCCTAAAGTACTTTTGGGAGTAGTACCCAGCTCTGCCGTTGAAAGTAGTGTTCAAACCACCTTCCGATAAATACTTAATCGTAGTACCGGCTGGAGCGATGCCGAGTACCCCATTACTATGTATGTTCCTATTTCTTTATGTAAACAATCAGAACTCCACTTCTTTTCTTAATTCGTAATTTTATCTCACAACTTTTTTGTTTTCTTCTGCGTTCTCCTTAGTCAAAACATTGATAAGCATTTGAGTGTTGGCGTTTGGTTTGCTGCCTGTTTGCTCTTTTTTGCTTCTTTCCATATGTTTTTTAGACTTATCAAATTGTGCACAAAACTAAATAAAATAGAAAAAAAAATTTAAAACTTAAATAATTTGAGATTTTCTCACTTCCGCAGCCCATAACTATCTACAAACTCAGCCATATTTCTGTATGTACATCTCTATGCTCTTTCCTACGTGGGAAAATTCTAGGATGGAAGTAAATGGATTAAAATAAAACCGCATGTAAACAGAGAACAAGTCAGCTGATATCTAAAAATTAAAAAAAAAAGTTCCTTGCGTGGGTGATAAAAAATTTTTAGAATTTAGAAATAATGGACGTTATTCAAGGCTATTTGCAAGCGGACACGAAGTCGCTTAGAATTTAAGCTAAGCACACACAATTATTTTGGCATATGATTTTTATTGTTGTACATATAACTTACGTACATTTGTATATAAATATGAACATATATTTAGTTGAATAACACGAATTGCATGAAATTGTGGATCCATATACTGATACATAACTATCTCAGCCCATGAAAGTCTAGTATCCTGATGTTTGTTTCCAGTCAACTCTTCACTAACTCAACCGATTTTGTTAAAAGTTGGTATTTATGTTTAATTTAGTCGAACTTGAGAGAGAGGATAGGTATTATTAGATTTTTTTAGAAGTGGTGCCACACCCCCAGAGCTCCAATTTGCCATAATTTCGGTGCAGATAAATAAAATTTGGATATATGTGAACTTTTGCCAACTATATATACAAATAATTTTGAAAAAGTGGGTGCTACCGGAGATAGAAAGGAAGACAGTGCAATTAGTCAAATGTAGGCAATTCAGTAGTCGCGCATGACAACGTCTGGCGGCTGATAGTTATACAAGGTGGCGCAAAAGTAAGCTTCCGATGTTCAGCATATCGGTTGTGGCACGTGCAGTGTGTGCTGTTGCACCGTCTTGTTGGAACCACATGTATTCCAATCCCAATTCATCAAGTTGCGGCAAAAAGAACTCGTTGATCATTGCTCTGTAGCGCTCACCATTCACAGTAACCGTTTGGCCCCGACCGATTATTGGTCAAATAAATAGTCAGCAATATTCCGCGTTTTGGAGCAGTGTAGGGTAACATTGTTTATTAACGTGTATTTCGCATGTGTTTACTACACAAATGTCAAAACAGAACTGACTTTAGGGGCCAATCGCAAAATTTATAGCATTTTCTGATAGGAGGATTACTTTTGCGCCACCCTGTACATAATTTCGCTGTGGGTTCAGCTCAAGCGGGAACCAATAAAAAACATCTTGAAGAGTTATCTTGAATGTTTGTTATATTGCTGGGTATTCCCAATACCATTCTCTCTAACTTGGCCCTATTTCTCTAACTTACCCCTATTTTCCTTCCTATACTTCTTCTTATTTCGCTAATTCCTCATCTACCTCTTGATGTTCCCGTTTCCCTCCCTCCTAGCCTTGGGGAGATTAGAAAGCAATGTGTGGTATGTTGTTGCCTTATAAGCACAAACGCTTGAACCTCATACATTCAAAAAAAAAGTTGTACGCTTCGCTTTGTCTCAGAACTTATAATATACTGAATTCGATTTTAATCATTATATCTCCGAAACAAGTTGAGATATAGAACTTTATCATACTGCTTATTGTAGCACTCATTAGCACCTTTCGTTTGATACCCATTTTGTACTAACACATATTGGGTCACCCTGGTCCACAAATTGGCCGATAACTCCGAAACCGGTCAAGTTATCGAAATAAGGAATATTTTTCATTTTAATTTAGACGTTTAATAATGCAACGATAAAAGTTGCATTCAATTCCATTTAACAGTTTTTGAGTGATGCCTGAACATACAGACAGACAGACAGGCAAAAATTCTAAAACCTGATCGTTCCTCTCCATTTTTCATGAATATCTGCAATGTACAGACCTGTTACAATTTTATTATATGTCTCTGGTCATAATAGTGCAATTGCGGACGAATTGGGAGAAAGTTTTTCGCATATTAAAACTCCTCCAGCAGCTAAAATATATAAATATGCTAGAGCCCTGAAAGTTCTACCGAAATTTCAACCTTTTAGTCTGAAATTTGTATGAAAAGTTTTCGCTCTAGCTTTCCGATAATCTGAGTTTGGGTCCCATTATACACTGGTTTACCTATAGATTGAAACTGTATTGAGAAGAACAGAAACCATGCCCTTTCTCTTTGGCATGAGGTAGAGTTTAGTTTAGTCCTAATAGAAAATGAGGCATAAAGTGCACTTGCATCTTATCACTAAAGGCAGAAATTTCTTCTTCTAAGAACTCACTGCCAAGCTTGGGTGGTTGCTGTGATGGAATCTCGATTTTAAGACAAAATACGGAAGTTCTACTGCATTAGAAGTGGAAGTTAGTACACTGTCTGTAGGTCTATTTATAGGACTACAAGGACTTACGATTTCATATCTCTGAAATTATAAATCTAGGATTGATTGTTTGCCTTCCTTAAACGCATACACCTTGTTGCACGAGCAGAAATACTCTTCCCTAGTAACAGAAGGGAGTAAAATTCCAAGAAATACGTTGCTATTACTTCACGAATGATCCACTTTTTCAATGGGTATATATGTAGGTACTGTTGGGCATACGTGCAAATTTAAAAAAAATCTCTGAAATTTTACACAGCAAAAACTTTATATAGCAGCATATATGTATCTAGATACTTAAATATATATTTAATGTATAGTATATACCAAGCAGAAAATGCTGTGAGCATTTATTAAAACTAAGGAGCCAGCCGACAGTACTGCTTGCTCCGCTGGTCGAGAAATCTAATAGTAAGGTAATATCGTCAAATCATCAATGACAGTACTGAGACTACAGCCAGAGCAGAATATGTTGTTCGTGATGGACAAAAAGGCTTTTTTACCAACGTTACGAATATAGACTTTAAGAAAAGCTTAAGTGATTTTTCTCGACGGACTGTATTTAAAGTTTTAGATATAGGAACAAAGTTAATAAATTCATACGAAATTTAGGCTGATTCAACTAAATTCCGTTTGTCATAGTTTTCAATTAACTCTTAAGCAATTAATACCTACCTTCTATATTCGATTATACCCCTTATTAAGGAAACAATCAAATCCAAAGAAACTCGTTTGGTCCTTATAAACTGAGTACAAGCAAGTCATGGAGATTAGCTTATCATTGCTTTCCGAAGATCTGTTTTCCACGGATGTTCTTTCTCTGGACTTCAAAAAATGTATTACATATATTTTGAGCATCGACCTCGGAGATGCAACAGTGTTCTGGTAATCAGAGTAGAAGTTTTAGGGATGTGCCCTTGAGAGACGCTAATAATCAACACAACTTTCTCTAGATTTGTCCATAAATTCGGAAATAAATTTACACGACTATGTCAAGCATCCTTTTCGGGATCTACAAGTTTTGCAATCTGCTGAAACAATACTTATGATTTCATGCGAAATATCGCCGAGAAGATTTAGTCCGACTTTTCATAATCATTTTTTTATTTTTCCCTAAAATTTTTGGGGCCTACACTTTTGATGTTGACTCCAAGCATCGTATGCCAAGGCAAATGAAGTTTTACTGAGAAGCTTCTCCATGGCAGAAATACACCCCGAGGGTTGCCGATCATTTCTGAGGTGTCACCATGTTTTGGAAAACTGTTTCTTAAGTATTTTTGATGCTACCTATCTCCGATCTTAAAGCTTGAACATGACAGCCGCCTTACATATATGGTGTGTATGTGCTGGTATACGATACCGAAGATCCCAGGTTTAAGATGGGTAATCAAAAATACTTTAGAAGTTTTTTTCAAAACTGGTGCGCCCCTCGGCCGTGCTCGGTTTGCAGGAAAACAAAATTTTTTTTTTTTGTTGAAATGAAGTATGCCTTCCAATTTTTTGGTGGTTACTAAACAAATTTATGTGTATTCATAAGTATTTATGGTAGGTACTGGTAAAATTACCTCTTGTTTCTGCATTCTTTTCTATTGTTGTTGCTGTTAATAGTGTGATTTTGCGCGCGCAAGGAAAATCCTGTTCTTCGTTCATTTTTTTTTTTTTTGTTTTTGTTTACTTTTATACATTTTATTTATCCTGACTTTTTGTTGCACCGACTAAAGGCACCCAAGAAATTTGGTTGATTTTTTTGAATGTCTATCTTTTTCTTTATCCTTGCTTTAAGTGCATTTCCGAAGAGGCGTTAAATGAACAAATTTCGTTAAGCTGATATTTACAAGTATTGAATATAGAAGGTTAAAATCTTAAGTCAGCTCTTATACATAATTTGTCAATACTGAGAAATGGTACACATATGTATTTATAATGCATGCATAGTTAGATATGAAGATACATTGTATATAATATACATATGATCATAATTATGTATGTGCCATTTAAATAAAAACATGCCAAAACATAGCCTACCCCAATAAAGGTTCTACTAATACCTAAAATCTAAAGCCACACTTGTGATAAATACAAACTTTTGGTGAGAACCAACTAAGCTTCCAAGCAATCCTAACATTTTATTATATAGGTTGATATATAGTATAGTTTACATACAAACATAGTATGTATATAGTTGTGTACATACGAGTTTAGAAAGGCATCTGGCTGAATTTGACCCAATTCTTTAGCTAGATTCTCTCGAAACATACTTTTATTTAAATTATCCCCAAATAACCCCGTTAACGATCAATAACCCCAACCAAAAAAAAAAAGCAGATAAGCTACCACAAATTTAGTGCCAATTTCGCAAAACGGGAGAGCTTACAAAAAGTAGCAAAATCTGTGAAATTTGGGCTATTACCCTGTAAAAAACGTTGGAGCATCAGAGTACTCCAACACTTATCCTCATTTATATAAAAAAGGTGGTACAATTTACATGGCGATGTCCGGTGATTGGATCACCTAATCCTACTCGGAGTACCATTTACTTTGCTTCCGAATAGTCTATAGAGCACCTACGTTAGAGTACTTTGGAAATGCTGACAAAAGATTACTCTATAGAGTATTCTAGACGAAAGCGAGAAGGGAGTATGTGTTCTTTTAAAGATCACCTACTCCCACTCTCGCTTTGCTGTTGAATATTCCATAGAGTAATCCAATAGGAGTATTTTGAGAGTACTCTCACGTAGGTGGTCTATAGAGTATTCAAAAGCAAAGAAACGGAGATGGACTCCGAGATGGATTAGGTGATCCAATCACCGAACATTGCCATGTAAATTGGACCATCTTTTTTATATGAATGAGGATATGTGTTGGAGTACTCTGATACTCCTTTAGGAGTGTTCTTTGGAGTATGAAACGGAGTATTTCCGTTTTTTGCAGGGTAGTCATACCTATTTAATATACAAACCTTATAATGTGTTCCCAGCGAACCAATAGAACACCGTACGAGGACAAAGGTTTAATTCTTCAAATTATGTAAACTAGAGTTACAAAAAGTGTTGTGAGACAGTTACTCTTCTCAAAACTTTGTCTAAAATATCATACTAAATTCTATTTATATAGCACGACCACCGTGAGTTGATGGTAGCGTGCTGGCCTACCACATCAAGGGTCCCAAGTACAAGCTTCGGGACAGATAGCAAAAAAATGTTTGAAAAAAATTCCTTAGAAAACGGTAACCCTCTGAGTGTATTTCTGCCATGATAAAGCTTCTCAGCAAATATTAATCTGCATATGCCGTTTAGAGTCCGCAGAAAACATGTAGATCCCGCCATTTTGTAGACAATATTAGAAGCAGCACCACATCCCTACACATAATAAAATTTAACAGGTCGGTTAATAAGAGAGATCATTATTGATTCCAAATCAAAAGTTTTTAGAACTACTGTTGTCTGTCTGTATGTTTGGGCACGTAACACTCAAAAACTACCAATCGGTCCGCCAGGGCGATCCTAAATGTGTTAGTACAATATGGGTATCATGCGAAATGTGCTAATGAGTGCTGTTATAAGCGATGTGATTTAGTTCCATATCTCAACTGCTTTCGAAGAAATAATAAATTAAATCGAATCCAGCGATGGCCATATTTTCTAATATTGGAACATGATTCTGGTTTAAACTGCTCCGATTTGTTTATAACTGAATAGCCCTAATCGATGATAAGGGGGTTTCTGAACTCAAGTATGGGCAGTGCTACCTCGAAATACATTTTTCTATAATCTTCAAAATATTATATTATCAATTTTAGTCAGACCCTTTCTAAAATCGAATTTTAATTTCTGGTTGGGTTTTTAAAAATCAGTCTTATGCATATATACATATATATATTTATACCACACAAACATTTTCCCATGAGCATTCCCAGCAAAATGATTGTTTATTTATCTAGCCCATTTCTATACAAAAAAAAATTCTTGAATATGGTGATATTTCAATTTTTTTACGTTTAATAAATTAGCAATTAAAATAAATTGTGTTGTCAACAAAGCAGAATAAAGACCACAAACGCCCCCATTGATCCAATACGATGACTCGAATACAAGCTCCACAACATGCGTACGATTATGAATAGGCATTTTGGAAATTGATTACACTGTGCAACAAAGAAATGTACGCACACTTTGTGAGGTTTATATGTGCCTACTGATGTTCGAATAAAGCTGTAAGAATCTGCAAAGTCAAATCGGCACTTAGGGTTTATGTTTTAAGCATATATTGGACCTTATTTAATTTTTTTTTACTCTCCCAACAAGTTCTACATGGCATTGAAGACATTTTGATACTTAAACGGGCGTACGAATTATTTATTTACTCTGAAACATATCGGGAAAGCATGACAAAATATACGGAAAATAATAATTATAAAAAAAATTAATATTCCTACTTTTAAACACTCAAAAATATGATTTAAAAAAGGGGGGAAAGGTGTTTTTGACCCCCAAGTAACGATGTTGTGTGTACATTCAAAATTCTAAGTATGACATTTATGTCTGCTTAAATTGCCAACAACATGAGGTTTATCTCGTCGAAATTGTGTTTTCTCTGTTACACAGTGTTATTTATCGCTATGCCATCAGGGAAGCTTTTTGTGCGTTTACGCATTGCACAAAAAAAAATTACTTATTACGCATGTTTAGAGGTTATTATTTGGAAATATAAGTACTTATGTATGTATGTACAAACAATAAATAATTATGCCTTGAAATATATTGATACGCATGCCCAGCATTGAAATGATTTTTTTGTTTTAATGAGCGCAATTAATTATGTATGTTAAATGGAGTATTAAAGAAAACTAAAAAAAAAAAAATTTATTTAAAAAATCAAAAAAAAAATGTATACCTTATTTACAATAGGTACAAACTGTGCAAAATTTGACGGTCTTACTTGTTACATTTAAAGATATGTATGTATATAGCCCAAGCCCCTTCTCTCGGGTTGTATGGCGGCTATTTGTTTTATGGGCCCGATCTTGCTGGTTCTGAGGAATATTAATAAATTACTCAAACTGAGGGACTAGGTTGAGTTCAAACAGACAGACAGACGGACGGACGGACAGACGGACATGGCTAGATCGACTCAGCTCATCGGTCTGATCATTTCGGTATACTTATTGGTGAATCTATCTCTTCTTCTTCCCATACCTAACAACATCGGACCAAAGTTATTTCATGTGCATTAAAGGTATAATATTCCCAAAATGGTTCCGAAAAAAGGTCCGTAAACAACCAAGAAATGAAAGTCAAGAAACAGCTTCCAAAATGATACCAAAATAGTCCCAAAAAAGCAATCCTGGAATGCTCCAGAAAAGGTCCCAAAAACGTCCGGAAATGCTCCCCAAAAAGTCCTAAAGAACATCCCAAAATTATCCGAATCCTAACTTAGGCTGCAATTTCCTAAATTCTATATTACTTAACTTCTAGTATAATACTCTACTACAATTTTTTATTTTCGTTGCTTCAATAAAAAGTGCCGATCTACTCCAAAAAACTTCAAATTTCACTATCAATCAAAATTTTGCATCGTTAGCTAAAAAGCTAACTTCAAAAAATCGGCTATTGCTTATTAAGAATAGCCCTATTTAATTCCCAACCTTCAGTAGGCAGGGCAAAGTACTGTTACTACAATAATAACGAGTGAGAGGCATACATGTATATACACAAAGCCCAACTGGCCAGGCATGTCGATGTCGTAAGAGATGAATAAGTTACTTATACTAACAATATGAGCTACGATTTTGCCTCCGATGGATTTTGAACCTACAAATGTAGAAAAAGACTTAAATGATTTTGGTGGTTTCGAGCACAGACTACTTTCTACACGGATACTCAGCTCTCTGAGAACCCAAGTTATACATCACCTGATCTTCCTAACGCAATAGGGATATTCCCTTTTTCACTTATACTGTAAAAATCATCTCATCTGATGTCATCGTTCAAGATTTCGGGACTTCTCAAATGCCTACTCAATATTATCTTACTGGTTTCAATAACCCGCTGATCAATCACTCCAAATCTATCGAAAGCTAGGCTGCCCAACTCTTATGGGTACCAAACTAGTAGAAAGTGGATAGTAGGGGTAAGAAACTTTTCGCCTTCAGCTGAAGAAATGTAACGAATTTTCTAAGTCTTAGGGCCGGTTTCACCAACGCGACTAAGACTAAAACTAAGTCGTGACTTAAGTTATCACAGATTCGAGACTAACTTAATTTTGGGTTTCATCAACTGAGCGACTTAAATAATTTTGAACACAACAACCCGATCAGCTGTTTTATGCATAGTAGTACAGGGTGGCGTAAAAGTAATCCTCCAATCAGAAAATGCTATAAATTTTGCGATTGGCCCCTAAAGTGAGTTCTGTTTTGACATTTGTGTAGTAAACACATGCGAAATACACGCTAATAAACAATGTTACGCTACACTGCTCCAGAACGCGGAATATTGCTGACTATTTATTTGACCAATAATCGGTCGGGGCCAAACGGTTACTGGGAATGGTGAGCGCTACAGAGCAATGATCAACGAGTTCTTTTTGCCGCAACTTGATGAATTGGGATTGGAAAACATGTGGTTCCAACAAGACGGTGCAACAGCACACACTGCACGTGCCACAACCAATATGCTGAACATCGGAAGCTTACTTTTGCGCCACCTTGTATTTATTCATACACGACAACTCTGTGCATCCCAATACCCCAGTACGAAATGGGCATGTATGGCCATACACGAAGGAATGTATTGATCTTACACCCATTTCTCTTTAGTTGGAAGGTACTAAATTTAGCGCTTAATTAAAAACGATAGTTTCGTAATGGTTGCATGGTAGAAAACAAGCGTTCACATGCATTTACGCATACGCCGTTAAAGTCATGCTTGACGAATTTCCCGGCTGGGACATTGTACAAAACAAATTAGGAGCATTACTGACATTTAGGTTTTGAACGACAGCAACAATAACTTAGTCGAGAAAAAGTCAGCTGGCAGGCTGACTAAGTTGTGACTTAGTTAAGTTAGATGGTGAAACTGAAAAAGTGAAAAACTCGACTAAGTTAAGTCGAGCTGGTGAAACTGGCCCTTAGTTTTTTAATTGAATCTCTTCATGCGATTGATATGAACCGCTCCTAAACTTTTCTTCCACAAATTTATCTTTTCAATGCTCTTTTTGCGACACCCCCTTATGTATATGACTTTAACATGTTAAGTTGATTTGTATATTTTTGTATTTAATATAATCTCAACTATAACAATTTGTTGAGTTTTGTGTTAGTTATTTATAAAATGTATCGGTTAATCCAAAATTCCGTCTAAAGTAATTGAAGCATCTCAAAAGTGGACTACACATGTTTTTATACCAGTACATCCTTATTTATTTATGTTTGTATGTATGTATATTATTTATGCAAATATGCTTTATGTATATCCGCTCATAGCATAAGCATCTTCCACGCACCCAATGCCTTACACTGTCATACCAAATAACAATTGAACAGTGTTTAAATAAACTTCCAACGCAATCTTTTAGGGTTTTTTCCTCTGGTGGAGCAGCAGTGGCGCTTCTCAAGACATGTTTGTGCGCATATCTGTAAGATTTTCCTGCCTTTTGTAGCTTTCCTCGTTTTTTCTTATTTTAAGGCCCAGTTTTTCAGTACAAGTTCAACTCAATTTGTCAGTTAAACTAAGCTTGAATTTGTTATTCAGTTTTTCAGTCAACTTTAAACGAAGTTTAAAAGGAGTTTAACCGGCCAATCTGGCAGGGTTAAACTTTGGTTAACCTGTCAGCTGTTCGCATATTTGATTGTTTTGGTTGTGAAACATTAACTTCATTTGTTGAGAAATTCTTACTTCTGGACATTTTTAATTTATTTATATTTAGATATTTTGTTTACTTGTACACGGCGTATTTTGTATCTTTGTTCACGGCGGTTTTTCATTTAGCAATGGCGTTAAATATGTAAACAAATGTCATCTGTTGCCGTATCTAGATAAAAAAAAACCAATGTTGCCGTATAAAAAGCATATCTTAAAAGTGGCCTTAAACTCACACTGAAAAACCATTCTGCAGTTTAACTGGAGTTTAAATTTATGCCGAGTTTAAGCAAACTTAGTTTAAACTGAGCTTAACCAACGACTGAAAAATCGAGCCTATGTCAGATATTCTTATGATCTCTTCCTCAACTTACAAAACTTTGTATTTGCCTCGTGTTTCGAATAGCGTTCAACAAATCAGCAACCCACTTTAGTACGTACGCCATACAGCACTTCCTTCGGCTTTCATTGATGTCAACATTATTAAAGACCTCAGAGCGCTTCAACCTTTGACGACCGAATAAAGCAGACGATTAACTACCATTCATTGCTGAAAAAGAAGTTTAAACCTGGTTTCCGCTAAAAACTTTGAGCAACACACACGGCTCAACTAGTATTATGAAGGACCTCTCCGACCAAATAAGGTTTCAAACAAACTGGAGAGGATAATTCGCGCAAAACAAATTAATCATTCATATAACCTGTCGGTGAAGGAGGAAAAGCGATAACTGACGTTTGAACGTAGAAAGAGTGTGAACTGAGAAATATGATATATTCCAAAGATGGTCATGGGACAAAAATTATTTTGGTATATTAAGGAGGCGTGGCATCCGCCATATTAATTGAATATTTCACACTGCATATCTCTTGAATATTTAGGTTTGAACACTCAAATTTTTTAAAGAGTTATAAGAGGTTAATCTCTAAGGGCCGGTTTCACCAACGCGACTAAGACTAAAACTAAGTCGTGACTTAAGTTAGCACGGATTCGAGACTAACTTAATTTTGGGTTTCACCAACTGAGCGACTTAAATAATTTTGAGCACAACAACCCGATCAGATGTTTTATGCATAGTAGTATTTTTTCTTACCAGACAACTCTGAGCATCCCAATACCCCAGTGCGAAAAGGGCATGTATGGCCATACAAGAAGGAATGTATTGATCTTACACCCATTTCGCTTTAGTTGGAAGGTACTAAAATTAGCGCTTAATTGAAAACGATAGTTTCGTAATGGTTGCATGCTAGAAAACAAGCGTTCACATGCATCTACGCTTACCCTGTTAAAGTCAAGCATGGTGAAGTTTCCCACTGGGGCGTTGCACAAAACAAATTAGCAACATTACTGACATTTAGGTTTTGAACCACAGCAACACTGCTTAGTCGAGAATAAGTCAGCTGGCAAGTTGACTAAGTTGTGACTTAGCTAAGTTAGGTGGTGAAACTGAAAAAGTGAAAATCGCTACTTAACTAAGTTAAGTCGAGTTGGTGAAACCGGGCCTAAGTCCTTTTCAAAAACGGAGTATGTAAAATTAAAAAAAAGGCGTGGCACTTACCATACAAATGTTTTTTTTTTCATCTCTTAAAGTATTTCTGTTAGAACAATGAATTTACGTAAAGTGTCATATGAAGTTAGTCTCTAACACTTTCAGAAACCCGGAGGATAATGGGAAAAGTGGACGTGGCACCTACCATGTAAGTAGGATTTCTCATATTAAATATCTCTGGAAGTATTTGTGGTAAAATTAAACTTTAACAAGTAAGGATAGGGCTGTCTTCGACTGTTCCGAAGACTTCATACCTTTCATCAATACGCATCACGGTTTTAAGTGTACGATCCTTATTTACAATTGGCACAAACTCTGTAAAACTGTTTATTTAAAGATACATAGCCCAAACCCCATTTACAGGAACAATCGATTGTATGGACGCTATGTATATGTTATGTTGGTCCGATCTGGCTAATTGTCACTACGCACATTACATATGTATATAATAAGTACCAAACCTGCAAAATTTTACATTCCTAGCCAAACTCCGTTTATCGGAGCAATCGATTGTATGGGAGCTATGCGTTATATTGGTCCGATCTTGCTTGTTCCGACAAATTATTAATGTTTTACAAAATGGCGGCCCATTAGCAAGTTTCGGCATGATATACGGACATGGCTAAATCAACTCAGCTCATCGCCCTGATCATTTCGGTATACATACTCGTATTGGTTGGTCTATCTCTTCTTCTTCGCGTACTTACAAACATCGGACCTAAGTTATAATACCATTTCTTGTTCACGAAAGGTATAAAAAGCAACAAAAACAGGATATAGATATAGTACTATTTCGAAACCAGCTCCAATCTCTCATCAGACTAATTCGCAAGAAAAGAAGACCGATAATTGGGTTTCAAGCCTGGAATTTAAATATTTTGAGGATTTACAATTATTTTTTGGTTGGAGGTCGTGTACACTCTATCAGTAACTCGTTGCTTCTTTTCTGTGACCGCTTTTCTATTGTTGTAAGCGTTCTAAATTGCTTTGTTTGTGTCGTTCTCCTATTAAAGCTCTTGGATAAGCGTGTCGGTGCGTATTCAAGTTTCACATTACCTGACCGCACATATACAATGCTACAACACATCCAAAAAGGCTAAAGGCAGATCGAAGTGGGTATGTGTGTATGTAACCGTATCTAAGCATAAGGAATCGTCGCTTTAACTGCCACCAAAGTAGTTTTTATAAGTTGCTCTCCTCAATATATGCTGCACTGCAAGTGATCACTCCGTACGTCACAGCGGAAACCCTGCCGCCTGCTGAAAGACTTCAACAACTAATACACAGACATCAAAGCGATACATCCATTAGTTACCGAAAAGTTGTTTTTTGTGGCGCCCTTTAACATTACGAAGCGTAGACTGCAACAAAGCAACAGCAAAGTCTACACAAGCAGTCAGAGCCCCCACTGACAAAACACTCAAGCTTTCATGCTGGCACTAAGTATTCGCGCTCTCCCACTCTCCAGCTGAGATCTAGCTTCATCTTAAGATTTGAGTGGATTGTACTCAGTGGAAATACCAACTTATGTGGCTCCACCAGCCAATCAATTCGATATGTGCTTGCTCCAATAGATTGCCCTTTGTGTTTAGCTCTTGAGCTCGAATGAATTTCGGTTGACCGTTTCGACAAATCGCACTCATTTAGCAAATGTGTTTATCTTTTTTTGTCGGTTGCATTTGTTTTTATACTCAGCTGTGCAAAGCTCACAAATTATATTAATTTTATGCGCCTAACGGTACGGACGTCGGGGCATAAACAAAATGAGATAGATATAGGCTCACGTATGTATATCAAAGTGTTTAGGAGGAAAAGGATATTAATTATGCCATATCCCTCCGTTCGCCTGTCCGCCCGAGAGCTTCAGGAAAGGATTCCTTGAGACCCATCACAGATCGCTATTAAAAACTTGTGAAATCGGATTATAGCCGCGCCCACTTATTTATTTATACAAGGTGGCGCAAAAGTAAGCTTCCGATGTTCAGCATATCGGTTGTGGCACGTGCAGTGTGTGCTGTTGCAGCGTCTTGTTGGAACCACATGTTTTCCAATCCCAATTCATCAAGTTGGGGCAAAAAGAACTCGTTGATCATTGCTCTGTAGCGCTCACCATTCACAGTAACCGTTTGGCCCCGACCGATTATTGGTCAAATAAATAGTTAGCAATATTCCGCGTTCTGGAGCAGTGTAGCGTAACATTGTTTATTAACGTGTATTTCGCATGTGTTTACTACACAAATGTCAAAACAGAACTGACTTTAGGGGCCAATCGCAAAATTTATAGCATTTTCTGATAGGAGGATTACTTTTGCGCCACCTTGTATAAATATAGTATTTAGTAAATCATACACCTATAACGACCAAATTCTGTATGTAGATTGAAAACGTGGCATACAATTCAGTTTGATGTAAATCTTTGAAAATGGGCGTGCCACCGCCCACTTTTAATTAAATAAATTTTACGAATATTATTAATCATAAATCGAGAAATGTTGAAGATATCATAACGAAATTTGCCACACAGTTTACTTCTATCACAAATAATGGGAGCGAAAATTGAACTTAATCGGTTAAGGACCACGCTCACTTTTATATCAAATATTTTTAAACAGATAATAGACGAAAATATATCCAATACCTCTATATTATTTTAACTCCAAAAAGTCAGTGTAAGAAGAAACGCAACAAAAATATAAATTTTGTAATAAGGGCAAGGCAAATCCCTTTTTAAAAAGTATATTTTAACGTTTCGGTAGTCATAGCTCGAAGAAGTATTATTGGTGCACGTATTTCACATATAACGAAAAACACTTCTTTCCAAGTTAGCCAGATCTGTTGATAACCTCCCCACTTTTTATAAAACTCCAAAAAAGGTGCCTCAGTAAATTTGGAAAATCAAATCTAAAATAAATTTTAAGTGGACACGGCACTGTGTATTTTTCCTTGTCATTATCGAAAGTGATTATTTCTTAAGTTAGGTATCCACTTTCATGAAAATTGGAGAAGGGTTTGACAGTACTTGTCGCCATTATACTGCTAATATGATAAACCGGTTGATAAGCATGCCCACTGTTATATAAAGCTATTTTAAAAAAGCTTTAAAACGCAAATAAACTCAACAACATCTCATTAGCTTATATCAAAGGGAAAATAACTCCATCGTTTTTGCTAAAGCTCACAGCTGAGTGTAATGTTCGGGTACAGCAAAACTTAGGCTCCCTTACTTGTTTATTTTAATTTCTTTTAAAGATTCAGTAATCCTTTTTGGTTGCCGCTGTGCTTGCCGGTATAAAAGCTTGCGCGCCAAAAAGTTGTTTACCATTGCGGCCTCGACCGCTTGGGCGGTCGGTGCTGGCATTGAATTGGTCGAGATGGAGCATAATGTGGCGCTGTTCAACCAGGAGCAACGACGAGATGTCCCAGGCAAGCATCTCATTAAGCATGTACACACATATGAGACGTGCTATATGAAGATAAAAAACTTTTGGCATTGCCTTAAATACCTATGTATGTTCATACTAGGAATGTTGCGAATTTCATACATTCGAGAATGCAAATGCGGTTTCACACCTTGGCTAACAGGGTTGTCAAAATATTCAGTTCTACAGTATGTTAAATATGGCTGCGCGTCCGTAGGGAACTAAAATCCTTAACGAAGGATAGAAGGAGACTAAGAATGAGACAAAGACAATCATTTCTTTTTTCTTTAATATGTGGGTTAGCTTAAGGTCTATGACTTAGAAGACACACTTTAGGCCTTCACCACAATATTAATTGTCCCTCAACTGCCGGAACCAACAGACTTCAAGTGATCATCCCATGTTTTCCAACTAAGTTCACCTTCAAGGGCTAAGGCTGCTTTTACCTTCGGCAGTTAACGCTAACTGGGAGTTAAATTGACCAAAATCGTTCGGCTGCCTGCCAGATGAAGTGCTCTAAAAAGAGATGATGAAAACGACCCTAAATGTCATTACCTTAATATGAGCGATAGAGCTTTTATTCTCTACACTATGCTATATCTACTAAATGAGCTCATTTTTGTTTTGATGCACTTTGGCGAATATTCGCTACATCCCAAGTTAATATCGGACCTTCATTCTTAGAATTCTCAAAGAATGCTCGTTAGCAACCAGCTGATAAATATGTATGCATCCAACCGTAGACATGTATGTAGTTATATACTCTCATCACAAAAAATACAATTTTTTTAGAGAAACTAGAGATGGAAGCGTAATGTCAGGACAAGGGAGTTTATGGTATGACGAAAAATTGCTTACAGGACAACACACAAATCTTTACCTTACCTTAAGCACAGCAATCTTCCTCGGAGAATGCGTGTTGAATTAAAGCTCAAAACATTGGATAAAGAATTACTATATACCACAAACAACCGATTGCATTGTTTCTCAGAGGGTTGGTTGAATCAGCTGTTTTATAAGGTAATCGATAATGCATCAACAACTTTAACGAGTCAATTCTGCACGTAACCGGTAATTTTGACCTGGAAGATTATCTAACCGATCGTAACATTAATCGTAACCGTTGGCAGTGCAGTTCATGTGACCGCGATTCTAGCCTACATGGCAACGCTGTCAAAAACAAACAATGCGCAATAGAGAATAAAATGCAAACGCTAACGAAAATTCGTGTAAAAAAGTGCTCACATTGTTTATTAATTATTGTGAACTTGTATGTATACAAAATTTTGCGGTATTTTCTGTCCACAAAAATATTTACAAAACAACTGAAATTTTTCGCGGTTACGCGACGTTACCACCTATTTTGGTGGTTACGAAATTGAACTGCAGCTTAAGCCGGCAGAGTACCAAAAGAGTGTAAAAGTTTCCAAATTATTTATTTGCCGGTAAAACGAATGTTGTTACCATACTAGAATTAGGGCGTTGACCTAAAAAAGATAGTAATTTCATGAATCAGGCCCGTGAGCAGAAAATATCCGAGGGGGGTAGTTTAAACTCAAGTTACGTAATCAATGAAAAAACATAAGAAATTTATTTTCGTAGTACGGAAATTTTATTGTCAAAAGTCATATTAAGTTACAATTATTTAACAAATCAACTCTTCGAGGTACTGAAAAAAACTCTCAAAATTATTTCAGAAATTGTTGATCTCAAATACGTTTTCAGTCGTCGCAAAGTTGAGAAGGATCGTTCATTTGTCCCTGTTGCCATAGGCAAAACTGCCATAACGCAAAGCATTAGGTTAACATTTGGAAACGCATCTTCATTACAAATATCGAGTGCTTCAGGTGAGTTTTTTATTTCCTTTCCGGCAATGAGCTTCCGCCAAAGTTGTACTTCGTTCACCCAGATGTCACGGGAATCGTCGTGCAAAATTGAACAGTATGATTGGAATAGTTGAGCGCAGGACTCTTCTTCAAAAATTTTCATTTAGTTGAGAAAAAGGCAAGCGAAATTTGATAAAATATTGTGGTGATTTAAGAATCTATCTTGCAATTGTGTTAGAAACAAACCAATATACGGTATGTAGATTGCTATACGGAAATAATCTTCAACTGAATCAGTTTGTACGTTAGAACGTTGGCTCGCTAATTTTGCTAACGATTTTGAAAATTTGTCTGAACTCCCCCTTAGCGTTTTCTCTTCTTTCCAGCAAAATTTGTTTCGCAGCACCACCCAATTTGATAGCCTCTCCCAGATCTTGATTTTCTCCTTTAAGTACTCGACTCAGAAAGGAGTATTTCCACATGTATTAAATAAGTATAGCTATTATGTAATAATTACAAGCTTTTAATTCGTTTTTTTATGTGTTCGAAAGGGAGAGAAAATGCCGCATTGCGGTTCAGTTATTAGTAATAAGGCAAATTCAAACGCCTTACACATACAAGTGAATGCACGAACGTAATGCGCCAAGCAGATACAGTACTTCACCGTCGACGTATCCATCATACTTCAAAATTTAGAGCAAAATCTACTTTGCCGTATCCGTCGAATCTGTTGTTACGCACGCCAACACTCGCATTCTACTTAGCTGCCAGTTTTTTCAACGTATTGCCGTATTGTATCTGCTTGGCGCATAAATGACAATTTAAATACATTGCCCACCAAAAAATTTGAACCTTATCTAAGGCTGTAAGGAGTATCAGTTGGAATATAAATGTATGCTGAAATATCCCCAATAGGGAGGGTTTGAACCCCAAAATTTTCCCCCTGCGTACGGGCCTGTCATGTATTAATTAGAAAATGCCAAAAATTTTGAACGAATTAATAATTTCTATTAATTGATTATATCTATTTCAATAAGGCTGGTTCGACTAGCGGTTTTATATGGATATGGCAATGTCACCATTAACTGGGCTGTGACACCCACAAATCGTAACGGACTTTTTATCAGCAACAACAATAAACTACTCATATTCATACAATGTCGCAGCGTGAAGCACACTCAAGCATCGTTTTGATTACGACTCTTTCACCTTTTCGCATTGCACCTCTGCCAGCGTTGAGAGCAAGCAGAGCTCTACACAACAACTAATTGGACAAGAAAAGAACAGCGACTACACTACGCTCCAGAACTACTGCACTGCTTATTTGGAGACAACCCTGTTTTCAATATTCCCAGATGTTGCAAAATGTATTCTTCGATAAAATAACAATATAGAGCTCTATGAATTGCAATTTAACTCTTTTAATGCTGATTTACTGTTGTTGTTGTAATAGCATTTGACCATGCCTACCCGAAGCAGGGATGCAGAATTTGTGATCAAAATCCTTGAAAATATGCTGTATCAATAGATATCTATCAAAGTAATATTGATCGGTTTCATGGAACTTCTGAAGAATTTGTTTACATGGTGCAATAACTAGGGACTAGAGGCAGACTGTATGATGGGATTCGTTATACTTCAAGAGACCAAAATATTATCATTCCATCATTTATAAGTTTTTTTTTTCTTCTTTTCCTCTTAGACCCAGTTGCTCAGCAAGCCATAGGTGAATTCAAAATCATCTATACCGTGCTACTGAAATCGTTTCGTCAAACCTTTGACTTGGTAAACTGCCATGGTTGTTAGGTTATGCTTTGCTGGGTCAGAAAAGAAATAGCTACATATTTACTTGTGTTTTATTTGATCATCGTTAACCTGATAAACCGACTGCAAGTTTTCTTTGAGCTCTACGAAATGAAAAGTATTTAGTCCGAAACCTGAAAACCAATCATTTTTCTGCATTTGCTCTCGTTCGGCAAAAAATATCAAAGTGAGCAGAAGAGTGTTGAAATTACAAGAAAAAACTCTGAATTTATTTGTGAGTATGTAAGGCATGACAGGAGAAGTGGTAAGCGCAAACACAAATCGTAAGGACGGCATAGAATGTTTGTAAAAAGGTTGCCGTATCGAAAAACTATTTACCTAAATTTTAACCAGAACAACTAAAACTGTATGTTTGAAAATACAGTGGTAGAGTGGAGACTTTCAACGCAGGTCACATATTCGATTTGTTGCCAGTAGGAGATGTTGCAACAAAAACACCCACTAACGGGTCGATTCTGAGCGTAACCAGTAATTTTGAACCTGGAAGGTTATGTAACCGTCGGCAATGTAGTCCTGGCGTACATAGCAATTCTGGTAAATATATAATAGAGAATAAAATCTTGCTTATTTATTCCTGTTAACTAGTATGTGTACTTGTGCTATTTTCTTCCCACTAAAATATTTACAAAAAACGTGCAATTTTCCCGGTTACGTGAAGTTGCCATCTATTCTCGTAGTTTCAAAATTGTACTGAAACTTAAGCAGACAGAATACCAAAAAGGCATAAAAGTTTCGTAGAGGAACTGTGGTATAGGCGGACAATGTGGTACACTCTTATATTTCAGTTTCCAAATAGTTTATAAAGATGACTTTTTTAAAATTTCGTGTGAAATTCAAACAAAATTGCAAAGGCTCCTACGGAATATTGTCGGTGTCCAAACTATTTAGCTGTCCAAACTTTCAGTAACAAGCCCCTACGTGAGCATACAGTATACCAAATTAAAATACTCGTCTATACCGTATTTCCCTGCAATTTTTGAGGAAGCGGCTTTTCGGGTTAATTCAAACTTCGTCTAATATAATATGAATTATCAGTAGTATACAACTTTTGTATACTTGTATATTTCACTTAACAAAATGCGCCAGAAAGGATTGAAATTGGACTCGTAGTTTGTCCGATATGATCCTAAAACCAAAAGGTATACCACAATTGCCGCAGTTTCTCCAAGTATTTAGATGCCTCTAATACGAATGTTGTTATGACGCTAGAATTAAGCCGTAAAGAAACAAATACTTTCTTTTAAACTTTTATGAGAACTTCACAATAGGTAACTGATGTACATAGTCGTCGGTTTTCTTTCAATACTTGATTGAAGCTTTATTATCTACATAGTTCCCAATTGGAAATTCCATGCGAAGCCTTGGGAAGTGTTTAATGAATAATACAACTCTTTTTTGCAAGAGCTACCTATTTCTAAATTACTTTTTTAACGGTAGCAATTTTCTGGCGGTAGCGACGCAAACTAATTTGCAGACATGGGAGAAATACTATCACTTGAAGGTAGGCTTTGTACAGAGATGTTGATTATTGCAAACATTTTGGCTACAGTCTCGTTCTTTAAGTAGTAGTTACATCTGTAAACAACCGAGTTTAGCAAGGAAGTTTAATGATTTCATGGTTACAACATAACATGCATACGGTGGCCGCCGTGGTGTGGCGATAGTGTTGCCGGCCTACACATCGAAGATCCAAGGTTCGAGTCCTGGGACAGGTAACATCAGAAGTGGTTTGAGAAAGTTTTTTCAAAACGGGGTCAGTGGTTTGGCAAACTCTCCGAGTGTATTTCTGCCATGGAAGCAAAAATTCATCTCCTTTGTTAATCCCGGAAGAGAAGATCGGCGCAAAAATCTCTTAGGAGGTTTATGATGATATACCTGTTGTAAATCGCGCAATACATATAATCATCAAAGTCCTTTTGTACCCAATAAAATGAATGCATAAATCAATAAGTTCTGCATTACCTTGCACCAGATGGCCTAGTAATAAGGCAAGCTTCTCTTCCAATTTGTAGTGTGTTGCTTTGAATTTTTTTTCACAAATTTACGGGGCTGTTTTATGCCGACTACGCACGATATCTGGTAAGATAGATAAATTTCTACCTACAAAGTTTTCATGACAGAAGCGCCCTCGTGGTGGAACGACCATTGCCGAGAGGCGACTAAATTTTGAAACCCTTTTTTTGAACCTCCTTGATGTTACTTTTGCCCTTTCTTTAGCAGATAGAACTAATGGAATTAAAAAATTTTTTTTTGTTAAAATGTGTTCATATGCAAAACGCTTGATTATCCCACAAAATCAGTGGCAAAATATCATTCGAAAATTTGCATAAAAACGTACCACTTTTGATGTGTAAGGATGAAAACGGTAACACTAATAAATGGCCATATGATCGCCAACTGATTACAGTGCCCTAAGCACCATTGTTGTTGTCGTTGACGTAAGCAGCACTGCTGCTGCCAATAATATATTTTTTGTTGCTATTAATATTTGTGAGCAAAGAGGTAAAATATGTAAACAAATGAAAGAGATCACAACTGAGTTGGGCAGCGACGTTAACAGAGGAACGAGCAACTAACGAAAGGATTTGAAGAGCATATATTGCAAGCAAATCTGAGCTGACTTCGAACGAGTGAAAAAGAAGTATCTAAAAAACACCGACAATTAACCAAATAACTTTGTGGAAGAAGACTAAACGACTATAAAAGTTGCTTGCGGAATATTTGAGAGAGGAAGAGGTGTCTAAAACATGTATACCGATTTTATACAATAACAAATATACAGCGGCCATTTCACTAATCCCAAGAATTGATAAAAGGCGCAAATTCATCGAGCAAAAAAACTCAACTTGCATTATGTTATGCGTTTTTTTTAACAAGTGGCATTTTTGACATCTTCCATCATAATTACCAGCTGTCAACTCTTTCATTTTTAGAAAGACGAATTTTTGACGGTTTTTTTATTGAGTCTTCGTATAGTTTTGTGTTTCTAATATTGTCCAAAGTGTTATGTTATTAACTTTTAAGTGTGTAATGTATTACTATTTTCCTAAACAAGTGTTTTTTTTTGTAAATAAAGCAAAAATATAGCTGCATATATTAGTTCGCAGCCAGTCGACCGAAATCGAATCCTCGGCAGAGTAGTCAGCTGTCCGATCAGCTGAGATTTCCCCAACGAAAGGTGTCCGAAGCAGAAAATATCCACATATTCCATATGACGCGCTAGAAGAGTAGAATAAATACTTAAGCAATTGACGTCCATTTGTCCCATCAAGCAATTCCTACTCGCAAACACGCGCATACTCGTGTGTCCAAAGTGGCGCCATATCTTGCTGCATGCTGCACACAAGAAACAAATCACAGCAGCATCCTTTTCTTCATCTTTCGCGCAATTTTCTTTACTTTCCGCTCAAATTGCTTGATATTTCCACTTGTTCGTCTTCCTTTCGGTGGTGATTTACGTTTGTTTTGTTGTTGTGCAGTAGTTGTTATTGCACTCGTCCATCTACAAAAGTTGAGTACTTTGTTATACGTGCTCTCATATAACAAATCTTAGCGCTCATTTATGGTTTTTCCGCTCTACATTGAATAGGCGATCGAACAATTGTTTTTGTAATGGGGTAGTTCACTTACTTTGCACTCATTTGCTATCAAATTGTTGTTGGCGTGGTAGCAGCACAATTACTTCTCCTTTTGTACGCCGGCAGCGCAATTGAGTGAGCTATATGAAAAAGAGCGCGCATAAAATTTCGTATAAAAGCCGACTGCGGTGCATTGAGTGCATTAGTTCGAGTTTTTCCGCTTTAATGTTCTGATGTGCGTTAATTCTGCTTATTTGCGGTTTGCCGTTCACTTGGTTACACATCAAAATTACCAACCGATTTTATGTGGATTATAAAGTTTATTAGTTCTTTCAAACATACAATTAACAACAATAATTATGAAAAACAACAATACGGGACTAAAAGCAATATTGAAAAATATACTGTAGTGAAAACGAAAGAAAATATAAAAAGAACACATGTGGATTGTTAAGTACTTAAATATGGGAAACAAGAGCAATAAAAGATAAAATTGCAAAGAAAAGGACATTTTACTACCATCAAAAAAACAAAAGTTACCAAATATCAATGCATAAATATTGTGTGAATATAATAACTAAGTGCAAAAGTTTAATTAGCCGGCAAAAAAAAAAGGATTGCAATAGAGTAACAAAGTAGAGTACATAAAAAGTGTGCGAAAAATCAAAAATGCAGCAATAAATTTCAAATCTGCAGAAAAGCAGCACGTGAACGCCGACGACGTCAAGCAAAAAGCGAGGGAGGTGGAAGCTGCAGAGAAGAAGGCGTTGGAGAATTGTGTTGTAGCAATTTTCAAGTCCCTATCCTGGCGAAATTTTACCTTTGAAAATTAATATTAACGACCGACATAATATTTTCGTGTCGCAAAAGTGTTTAATCTGAAATAAAGTACAAACAAAATTTGAAAGAAAAAAAAATGATGTGGGACACAATTGCTGAGGAAAACAGCGGCGATATGGCCATGGAATATACAAAGTAAGTTCAAATTCCAAAAAAAAAGTCAGTTAAGTGAATTTCAAAGAAGCCATAAGTCAAGCAGTTTTGTGTATGGTGCGAGCCAAGACAAATTTTTCTTTAGGATACTGTGACGACTACATTTTGTTCACTTTACTACAGCAAATGGAGTTCTTCGTCGATTTTTAAACTGATTATATTTCTGGATGTGTGTGCTCTGTTCAAATTTGCATGGCTACCTTACTTTTTTAAATATCTCTGAAAAGAATCGAATTTTCCACTAGTGCACAATCAAGTAAAGAAATTATGGACTTTTACTTTCGCAGAGCAAGGAGGATCTGGTAAATCTAATAAAATGTCAAAAGTTCAAGAATAAATTTAAAGGAAACCTGCACTCCAACGATTTTCATAAAGCAATACATTTTACTTCCTGGAATAACAGCCTCACAAGTTTTATGCAATATTATTCGGGGCTACATGCAATTTGCTAGGAAAAACTTAAAAAATTGGTTTAATTTTGACCTGCAAGCAAACTTTAAAGTTATTTTTATTCAAAAGTTTGTAAAATGCCTTTCAATGTGCATCTCAGATTAAAGCCAGGAAGGCTCAAAATTTTTTTGGGGACAAGTAAGTAAATTGTAAAATCTACGAAGACGTGTATGTTTTCACATTTCCAAAATACGAATAATTTATGTCCCATAATGGAAAGTTTCATCCAAATCAGGGCAAGCCACATTGAAGGTTACTTGTAGATTGTTGGGCTTAAAATTTACAAGAATTTTTCTTTTCTTAGGGAAGTCGATTTTTGTCAGTTATAGTTTCTGCCTAGGTTGGTGGATTGTGTTTTTTCAATAAAGGACTTGATATTTTTTCCTCGACAGTCGGCAGTTCAAAATCCTTTTTATGGAAATGGTTGGCAAAATGTAAAGAAAAGTGTATAACCGCTCGATCTCCGAATTCCTGTTTTATGAACCGTCTTAACGCTCAAAATCTAATTGGAAACTTTTCAAAGCTGGTTATGCGTTGTCAATCCAACACAGCTACCTGGTACGAATTAGACATCGTTATACTGAAATAAAGACCCTTGGCTGGGTAAAAAAAAAACCGTGTCACTCTGGTACTGATAATCGGATCTCTACCTGGTATTTTTTAATGTTATTTCTTATCTTGTTATTTTTATGTTACTTCTTAACTGCGACTTGAACTAAGGTTCTTAGGGTCAAGTTCATGTTCCGATTCTCGAACTGGATACAATTTTCTAAAAATCGATTTAAGGAGTTGTTCTGACTCCCTCTAATGGAACAAATTTTTCGGTTTCAATTCTAATAGTTTCGATGAAATGAATTAAAAGTATTGGAAAGCTCAATACCATTACTAAAACTGCTAGAAATTGAAATTCGTTTTAAATTTTTTCTTAAAAAACAACATACAAAATATTAGATAAAAACCACCTCCTCTTGTTATACCCATACCCAACCAATAACTGTACCGTTAACAACATCCATAATTTCTTTGTTAACCCACGCCACTAACTTTTCATTTGGAGCACCGCAATTCATCACCATTTGTTTCAGATTGTTGCGTGTGGCAAGCTCGTCCACACTAAGTATGCAAGCCAGCCAAACAGCAAGCAATGCTGAACTTGAACTCCATTTCAACGGCTTTTTATGCCATGTTTACCTTTTTCATAACGCTACAATCAAATTACCTACTTTCATGAGTGAGTGAGCTCCAATCGTTGGCTGGCTGGCTGACTAGTTGATTGGCCGGTCGTTCTCCCCATTTAATAAGCTCTAAAAGAAAGTGAGAGTTCTGTGCGGTTTGTTATGTGTTGGCTTTTACAGCAATTATTCTTTGTATCGTTGCACACATCAGTATTTATTTACGTAAGAACTTTTCACTTTTTATTATTATTTAATAAATTTTTATTTTGTTTGGCGGTTGTTTTTGTTGTTAATTTAGAGATTTATATATGTATACATGGACGTATTGTATGTCTGCATTTTGTGAATTTATAACTTCCGCTTTATTGTATTGTACCCCTCATAGATGGACTAAACTGGCTCTGAGTTGTACAGGGAGGCATGTGCGATGAGTTGTCTGGTGAGGAGACTATGCAACTTGCGGGTCCATTCTGATAAGGTAAAAGTTTAATCTACTACAGTAGGGTATACACTTTTCGAAAGGTCACTGGTAGATTTCTGTCCTGCTTGAGCCTGTGATGGGTTTGTTGAATTGAACATTTTGTATGTAACATGTTTATGAATGAGTACTGACACGTTACAAAGTTAGCTACACGTCACATGCACCAAAGCTTCAGGAGTCATTCTCGTTCTTCGATATGCTTCAGGCTGTTGACCAGCGTGGAGGCGTTTGTATTGCTACTCATTGAGTTGCGCCATTTTATTTTTATTTCGTTTTTTTTTTTACTTCTTTTTTAACTTGGTCTGCTTCAACTTACATACTTCCTTAGTATGTTAACGACCTGGCCTAATAATAATACCCATTTCCGTTGCTTTTTCTCGTGTATTTTCTTGCGTACAACCTTGATAGGTGTTTTATATTTCTTCTTTTACTTATTTGCTTGCATTTTTGACTTGTCGTGCCGCATACCCCGCAACCGAAAAAAATTCAACTGGGTAAGGAAGGGGCCGTCATAGTTGGTTGGTTCTCTACTTTTCTCCCCTCGAAAGTGCTTAAGTTGTGCATGCAGCGTAGCTTGAAAATTTTTCCTTTTTTTTCATTAGCAACTCGCTTGAAATTCTTAGGGAAATACTTGCATGTTTGCTCGACCACCGCCTGACGTAATTGTCTTCACTGCATTTGGCCGTATGCATGCAATACTTGCTTAGTTGGGCATTTCCTTGTTCCTTCCGCGTTCTTGCGGTACAGAGCCGACATAGCTTGTGTTTTCGAGTTCATTGTATTAAGTCAAACATGCAGTCAGTCAGTCAACCAACCAACCTTACTTTTTCTTCCTTTTTTTTTTTAGCTTGTTTACTGTTGTGTCAATGGCCAACTCAGGCAACCAGCCGGCCATAACATCTGCGAGTGTTCCAATTGTGTCGCTGTGCCCTGATGACGTTTTTGGTTCTAAATTTGTACTTACATTGCATTGAATTTGAACATAACACTTACATACCTACATTGTATTTATTTACATTTAGTGTAGTTGGTAATAACATTGAAGTCTTCGCCCTCTGTCCTTTCTTCTCTTTAATGCTACGTACGTGTTCCGCTCTTTACAGCGCTCCGCCGGCCGTCTTCTTCAACTTAATCGATCAATATCAGACATTACTTCTAGTTTCTCGTTTTTTGTTGTTTTTGTTATTATTATTATTCTTTTTTTTTGTTGTACGTTCAATTTCGACTCGGGGCACCATCATTTGATTATTCTCGTAGGACACTATGGGTACAGTACTACTTCAGCATTACATTGTGTGGTGTGGTGTAATAAGCCCTCCTTGTAGACTTAGCTACTGCTGATGGTCCTATTGCAGCAGTTGTTGTTGCTCGTTGAAACAACCCTCACTACTATTAACGCTGGTTGTGGGTAGCGTTTTCCCTGTTTTAATGGTGTTGCAGTGTTCATATTATACTTGTATGTATGAACCCTGCAGCAAAATACTAAAGTAGGCAAACATAAAACTAGTTCACAGCTTGTATTTTTTGACGGTTGTCGAACTAGTTCTAAAAAGACCAAATCTGTGGACACAAAAACTCACACTTCTAAAGAGTACTGTAAAGGCTGGGGCTCGAACACTCCCAGTAAATTTGAATTTGATGTCTCCAGCACCAGAGTTCGAAGCTGTGACATCTTTCGTGTGAGCCAAGTATCTGGATTATCTACACTAAGCAATTACCACTACAACTATAAATACTTTGGGCTATTTTGAATTAGTTTGCAACTATGTGATATGTATATTAATTTATTCGAAATCTGTCTTTTGGCATATGTTAGTACAATTTTGTATTTTAAAAAATCAGTTGCTTGCATGTAAAAAAGCCAGTTGACTGACAAGTTTGTTTGGGATTCACACTAGTTGGTCTACTTGCCGGGTATACGTATACACCACCACCACCAGCGTCATCAGCAGCACCAGAATCAGCACCAGCTCTGCCACTATCGCCAGCACCACCAACAGCAGAGGGCGACCACAGTCAGGCTACAGCTCCTCGCTATCATTTTACTATTTTGATACCATAAATAAATAATTATCCATTTGCTTGTGCATATTTCAACTGCGCATGCGCGCCGTCTGACGGCGCACAGTGTGCTTATTTGAAAATTGAGCGGAATTTTTATTTTTTTTTTATTTTACAAGGATTTCTTTATGCAATAAAATTGTAACATGCCGGTTTCTGTATATTATAGATGTATAAAAACAGCATACGGGGAGCAATAGAAGCCGAATTAACAGTTTTTAGAGTTATTGTCTGTCTGCCTGTATGTTTGTACTCACATCACTCGATAATTACTTCATGAATTGCATGGTTTTTTCAGCGATATATTGCTGGCGAACACATTTTTCCGTTGCTGATTTCTATACTGATTTTATTTGGGCGTTTGGTAGAGTGATTTACCAAATCTCAGCTTTCACGTTATGGAGGGCTAGTAGCTTATTTAAGCTAATTTTTGTATATTTTATTAGGTTTGGCTCCGGCCTAGACGACCGTCTGGCGTAAATGTTTTATAAATTATTTGTACTATATAAATAAAGGGTGCCGGGCACCCTTACACCATTTATGTATTAATTGGGGGCGGGCACTTGTGGCTCTAAGGTATTAGCGCGTTATTGGCCTCCTCGTTTCGCGCTGTGAAAAACCCCCCCTTTGGGATTGCAAACATAAACTATATATTGGGAATATTTCATAAGCTGGTTGGGAATTAGCGGCCGCCGTGGTGTGGCGGTAGTGTTGCCGGCCTACCACACCGAAGGTCCATGGTTCGAGCCCTGGTACAGGTAACATCAAAAGTGATTTGAAAAAAAGTTTTTCAAAAACGGGGTCGCCCCTCGGCAGTGGTTTGGCAAACTCTCCGAGTGTATTTCTGCCATGACAGGCTTCTCAGCAAAAATTCGTCTCCTTTGTAGATGCCGTTCGGAGTCGGCAAAAAACTGTAGGTCACACCAATTTGTAGGGAAAATTCAAATCGGCACACCACAAATTGGAAGAGAAGCTTGGCGCAAAAATCTCTTAGGAGGTTTATGATGATATACCTGTTGTATATCGCGCCATAGAGAGAGAGGGGTTGGGAATTACAATAGCATGCAATGCAAATGAAATAAACGAAAGAAATATTTACAGCTTGAACTGAACTGAAACATTTTCCATGAATGAAAACACTAAATTAGAAGAAAAAATTGTATTTTGTTTTTATTTTATTATTCTTTATAATAAATTACGTACAAAAATTAACATTGTAAGAAATGTCCCAAGGTACTCATCTCGACTCGTCACAGCCCCTTTGTATAAACCTGGTAAAACGTGTTTCGGCACACTGTGCAGCAGCCTTTTCAAGTTGAATGAACCGCCTGCGCAAGCACTACTACACACATCCATACAAACAGGCTGGCATACTCAGACACTATTCACCAGCTGCCGCATATGCGCCTGCGCATGCTTTGCTCTATTCTGTTTGGCTCTGCCCTGCCATGGTCTGAGTTGGTGCCCGACTCATTGTCGTCCAACTTCCCAATTCAGTTCTATTTTGTGTGTCCTTTTTGTTGGTTCGCCGTACATTTTTAGCTCGCAAGCATGCCGCCGACAGCGATTTGGTATTACAGCTATTGCTGTACCACCACCACCAACGCTTTAGTGCCACCCAATGCCAAGGGCTATTATTATTTGTTGAGTTTGTAAGTGAATACACATACAAACCTGTCGCTAAAGTGCTTATCTAACGCTCCTTTTATACGTTTTTTTACACTTTTTTTTTTGCTATATTTTCAATTTGATTTTATTAATCAAAAACAAATTTTCCTCTGTTTATTTTCATTTTAGTTGTCAAATGCAACACGATTTGGATTCGGTCGCTGACGCCGCTGCCAACAATAACGCTGCTGCCATAGCGTCCAATCGTCGTCGTCAACTTCATCATCATAGTTTAATCATGAATAGTGGTTCACTGCTGCATGATATGGCTGTCGATCAACCGTTGTCATTTTATGATGATGAAAGCGATCTATCACAACAACAACAAAGATTGTGTCCCAACGTGTACGGCTCACCATCACAGCAAATGCGTTTGTTATCACCCGAGGGTTCACCATGCCGTCTACAAATATTAGAGCAATCCAACTCACCAAAATATCAACAAGACTTCTACAATAAAAGTAATCCGCTTTATCGTCAGCAAACTTTAACAACACGCCTACAGAAGCTACAACGTAATAATAATGGCAGCACTAGTACCTCGTCACCTACAAAAAGTTTACGCATTTATCATAGCCTCTCAACGGGCTCGATGGGTTCATCATCGATGGAAGATGACTACATGGATCTATTAGAGATGGAATCTATCAATAATAGTTCAGTACGTTCACCCGCTTCAAATGCTGCTATGACGAAAATACCTAGCGATTTAGACTCATTATTTATGGGTCAAATTAAAAGTCTACTATCACCCGCCCAACAACAGCATTCAATTGAGCACAAATCACCATTGTTGGAACAATTGGAGCAATTAAAAACACCTGAAATGCGTCGCCAACCAGTACGACGATGCCTGAGCATGACCGAGAACTGTTTGCCAACACAAAAAACTCCAGAGACGCTACTCAAACAAGTTCAAGAATTGGCTACAAGTCCTTTTGGTACAAAAATGCTAACAACCGAGCGTAATATGTCTGCGATTAGTTATTGTTTTAAACGTCCCGAACCACCTTCAAAAACCAACTCACCAGTGCAAATAAAGCGCCATCGCATTGAGGCAGAAAAAGAGAATTTAGATATTTCAATGAGAGCACTGCCGACGATACAACCCACAAAAACCATGCATCATCACCCGCCACCCTTTCGTAAGAGTATGTCAATGAATGATGCTGAGATAATGTCAGCGTTAGCACGATCCGACAGCACTGATGAACCCGATTTGATCGGTGATTTTACCAAACCATTTGTGCTTCCGTTAATGGAGGGACGTCATCGTGATTTGAAATCGATATCCTGCGATACAATGGCACGTCTGATGCGTGGCGAATTCAATGATGTTGTGTCGAACTATCGCATCATTGATTGCCGTTACCCCTACGAATACGATGGCGGTCATATACGTGGAGCTGAGAATTTCTATACACATGAGCAAATAATTGCAGAATTCCTCACAAGAAAAAAGACTGAAGACGCGCAATTTAAGGTGGCTGATAAACGTCGTAGTATTATAATTTTTCATTGTGAATTCTCATCGGAACGTGGGCCGAAATTGTCACGTTTTCTACGCAGCACTGATCGGGAACGTAATACAAACTGCTATCCAATATTAGAATATCCTGAAATCTATTTGCTGCATAATGGCTATAAAGAGTTTTACGAACAATATTCAGAGCTATGTGATCCTATTGCGTATCGTCCCATGTTGGAACCCGCTTACAATAGTGAATATCGTCATTTTCGTTCGAAATCCAAGTCTTGGAATGGTGATGGTGGTGGTTTGGGTGGTGCGACGGGGCGTTTGAAAAAATCGCGTTCACGTTTAATGCTTTAAAATGCCGGAAGTCAAAGTAGTGGGAGGCGGTAACAATAAATATTATTTGTTGTTATTCTGATTTGGTTTGGTACGAGTTGATTTTATGGTGCATAGAAAGCAGCAGCTCACTGCATTCAAATCAGCGCGTGAACCTTCTATTGGCAGAAGTTGCTGTGTAGCAGCAGAGTTATCGTGGAGCTGTGTAGTGCGTATGCGCGCCGACTTTTACTTCGTTACAACGTAAGCAGCAGCAGCTAACTCAATTGACGCAGCACCTACATTTGTACATACATACATATACTCTAAAATAAGGGCTATTGGTTAAAATCGTCAATAAAATCTTGAGGGTGTGGAAATTGGAATCAAGAAAAATCTAAAGAAAAAAAAAAAAGTACAAATTCGAAAGCTCAGCTTTGACTTGAATGCTACACTTATACTTACAGATAAAAGAACAAAAAGTTATTGAACTTATTATTAGTTAAAAAAAATTAAAAATTAGTATAAAAAATATCAAAAAAATTACCACTCCTCCCCTCAGCGCGGTGAAACCAAAATACTAGAGTATAATGGCGCACAGCACTTTTAATGTATTTATTGTAAAAGAAAAAAAATTATACATACACACAAGCACACATTCATACATACTACATACATGCAGTTGCATTCCTAAAAAGAAAAGAACAACATTTTCAAATATTCATGAAAAATACATACATGCTCACTCACCACAGTCCTTCATCAACTATACATACAATTAGTTTTTGTTGATTTTTTTTTTGTTTTCGTTGTTTTTACACCAAAAACAATTTCGATTTTATTTTATAGCAATTTTTGATATATGTATATTACATACTTTGTAAAGGAAATATAAAAACAAAATATTTTTTATATACATTTGCATTGACTGCACTTTTCAAGTGTGCTTATGTCGCTCTCTCGGGTGTGTATGCACGTGTATACATGGGTGTGTTTATAATTTATGTACATATACTTAAACAAATGTATGTATATATGTAAATATAAGTTTTAATTATCCTAGCAAAAATAGGAAGTAAGTCTGGTTGAAGTGTATTCGGTGCGCATGCGCGTTTTACCGACTTAACAACTTTGTAAATACGTGTGTGTACGAGGTACTAATGTGTATGTATGTAGGTAAAATAAAACTATGTTTTACGTATTGAAGAAGAAAAAAAGATGCTTATAATTACCTAATTTATTTACTATGAATAGCTTTAGTTAACATAATTTAATATAATTAATGTAGTTTTTATGTCGGTAGACAAACTTGAACTTTTAGCACATGCGCATACCGCACACACACACAACCTTTAACACACCCACATTATTTAAATATATAGAATATAAAAATATGAACGAAATTCAATTAAAAATATTATATGTACATATATACATACATACAAATGTACTATATAAAACACAAGTAAAATGTATGTAGGTTCCAGAAATTCATGCATACTACTGCTAAGTACTGCATTTATGTACATATACAACTTTTATAACTTACAAAAAAAGCAAATTTGAAATGTAAAAAGTTTGTAAACAATTCTTATATTTAAAATTCAAAATTTGTGCATTATTATGTTTTATATTAATGTGTACGAAAAATTGCAATTTAAAAGAAAATTGATAAAAACAAAAAAAACGCTAAGCAAAACAAAAATTCGTCTTTGTGTAATGCGAAACAAAAAAAATTTAAATTTTCTATTACAAACTAATGTACATACATAAAATTTGTTCATTTATTTTTTATGCATTTACATAGTAATTTTATTCTTTTTTTTTTTTTGTTTCAAAATTAATTTTGAGTTCTATTTACAAAAATTTCGAATACACATACCTACATACTCGTTGTGAATTAAAACATAGAAATTTATATAAGAAACCACTAAGCTACTTGCATTACAACAAGAAATCACTTAATAATTATAAAATATATATGTATGTATACATAAAGGTATGTACGTATGCATGTAGTATATGTATGTGCACTCCAATATGCTATGTACGCACATAAGCACGCTCAACAACCAAACAACCATTCATTCAACCTACATAAGCACCTTTAAAGAAATGCGCAACTCTTGTAAGGCTACAACGACTAAACGCAACATGAGCAAATAAAAAATAAATCTGTAAAAAGGGGGTATCCTTCATTTCACAATGCCATGTGTCGTTGCAGTCACGCAAAATTTTTACGTGAAAAGTTAAAAACAATTACGCTTATTTTATGTTTTAAGTAACAGATTTTTTATTTTTAAAGCATAGCTTTCTTTTTCTTAAAAAAAATATATATAAAAAAATAAAAATTCAAAATATAAATGCAATACAAAAAATACAAATTAATATGTAATAATAATATAAAAAAAAACCAAGAAATATATATAAAAATTTTTTTATCAAACTAAAAACACGGCTTTAATAATTTATTATTTTTTTTGTTTATTTTACTTGTTTCACTACTTTTTTGAGCGTCTTAGACAAAGAAGTCTTGCATTTTTGCTTGATGACTTGAAATAAGCGTGATTGTCAGACTTACAATGACGACTTTTACTATGAGCAGTGAATAAGAAAGCTAAGTAAGCATACAAGTCCGGAATGCGTCGCATATTTGGAAAGTTTAAAGGAACTTGTTGCACACTAATATTATATAGCTAGAAAAGGAATAGAGATTTTTTCGCATCAAACAACTGAAAAGGTGGTTTTTGAAACCAATTCGGATACATGTGTTTTTGAACGAAATTTTGATATGGGCTCTTTTTGAAAAACAAAAATTCATAATTCTAATTTCAAAAGCTAAGCTACTTCCAGAACTACACCATTTCCATTTGGATTTTAGAAAGCGTCAATTGGAAATTATAAAACATCAATTGGAGTTTCGAAAAAATCAAATGGATTCTAAGAAACTTAGAAAAAGTTCAATTTATGCTTTCTAAAATGCAATTGATTTTTTCTAAGATCCAATTTACGCCCTTTGGAAAATGTGAGATATAGACAATTGGATTTTAAAAAACGAAGTTGGATTTTAGAAAGCGTTACTTGAATTTACTTTACGTTTTCCAAAATCCAATTGACGTTTTCTAAAATCCTATTGGCACTTTCCAAAATCCAATTGACTATTCTAAGTTCCAATTAACGCTTTCTAAAATCCACTTCACCCTTTCTTAAATCCAAATGGAAATGGTGTAGTTCTGGAAGTAGCTTAGCTTTTAAAATTAGATGTTTTTGACTTAAAAAAATTTAATAAGATTTTTTAGAAAAGTTTTCCAATACTAAACTGTGGTGTTCAATGATCGATTTAACTCGTTAGAAAATTTGTCTACGTTAAAATATAGTCTAATTCAATACTCCAGTTCTATGCGTTGCCAAGACATTTATTTAATTTTGAGCCAGGTTCCTGCAAAGCATTCCACTGTGCCGCGCATTCAATAATTTTTAGCGCTTTTGCTTGAAGAATTAAAATAAGCGTAACTATCAGATGTGCTATGACGACTTTTACTCGCCGAAGTGAATAAAAAATTATAATAAAAAACAGACTTTGTACATATTTGTTTTTTAAAGACCTTGGTTAAAGTTAGATATCGATAGTAAATGAGAGTTTATTTATTTACCATCGAAATAAGATGTGAAATTATTTCTCGTCACACCGCTGGACTTCAAAAAGGAGCTGCAGTTATAATAACTCCGCCAGATAACAGTCGTCTAGTTTGTTTAGAACTGATTACAGTGCTCTACCGTAACTTACATAAATCAATAATCGATGATACTTAGATACTGTGGCGAATGTTCAGCATGTACCATCCCTAAGTCAATAACACTCCCACCACTAATTAGCACAACAGAGATAGCGATGGTTACACTAATGCATGTAAGCAGGCGAGAGATAGTAGAAGTGTTTACGAATATGAGACAAGGAGATGGCGATACATAACACCGACCTTTCGAGAGTACGAAAAGCGAACAACCTAGAAACTTCTAGGTGAGTAAGGTAGCGCCCTCTGAGACTATAAAAGGCAGTATTCAAGTAAGGTAGGATGATCAGTTTATTTTCAAGTGTTATGCAGCGAACTTACTGTGGAGTTACCTAGCTCGTTTTCTCTAGGTTTCTTTAACTCCAACTCCCTCTTTTTCTAACTGTTATCCTTTATTTTCTTTTTTTGACAATTAATCCCATGTAAAAAGCTTACTGGGAAAATTAATATCACTCAAAAGGCTTATTGGTACTATATGTATTTATAATATTTATTTTAAACTAGTCTGTTCTGGTCCAAAATTTCACTAAATCAATTCATACCTCTTCTCAACATATACGAAAGCAGATTCTGCCAAAATAACGAAACAAAACTAATAAAATTTGGTGGATTTATGATATTCCGTGAAATGTGAGGTGAATATGCAAAAGTTTAAATTCATGTTTTTGCTTACAACTCAAAATAGATATTTGAATCTGTTTTTAAGAATTCTTGCTTAACCAATATAGGGGCTTACATTGGAAAATTGTGCTACGGTTTTAAAGATGAATAGAGCATTTGCCTTTTCCACAAAGTTTGGCATAGCATTCTCATTCTCGAACCCGTTAGATTGTCAGTCAATAGCTTATGTATATACTTAAAACAACTTTGTTTAGTGCAATTCATTTATTTATTCATAACATGCTGATAAATACATTGTACATATATGATTCGTTGGTACAATAAATAATTTTGTCTCAAGTACATAATCGTAATTACATGAGTAATAATCAAATAACACATAAATAAATCGCTTATAAGTAGAGTGGAGATTAAATATTTTTAGTTGTGATTTGAATTGTTATAAATTGGTGCGAATTTCAAGCATTGAGAAATGTAAGTTACAGTTACATATAGCAGAACTAGATCTAAACAGCGACCAACTGAAACAAATAGCATGTTCGAAAAATATGCTGCATCGGCTCAGTTTTAGTTGTCATTCCTCTTTAAGTAGTAGAGTTATTACTGACACATGGGATGGTTTTGTATTGACGAACCCCGCAGTATGCATAACTTGCAAATCTAACTGTTTTTAGTCAAGTGGCTTTAGATCTAGCTATGCATAATGTGTCTTGCATGTTGTATGTGAAATAATTGGGTATAACATGAAATGAAATCCAAATGTAGTGAATGCATTTTATTTTTGGGTTCCTTTTATAAACTTGATTAAGGATAATGGCATTGAGGGGATATTCTGGTCTGGAAATTAAAAAAAAAATATTTTCAAAGCTTAGAGAGATGTTCTTAAACGAATTTTCCAAAATACGAATTATTTTGAAATATCAATAAAAATCACATGAAAATATTTATGGTAAAAGTCATGGATCAATAGTAAGCTGATTGAATTTTTTTGAACACACTGGCGTGTACATTGTCAGAAGAAGATGCAAACAGCAAAATCTAAATCATCAAAATGTAAACAAGCGTAATTTGCATTTGCAATTTTGTGGTTTTACCAAAGCTTATACTAAAAACAATTGCAAATATCACTATTTCATTTAACCGTGCTTGCACCACACAATTTCTCACAAGCGAAAATTTATTTGGTTTCTCTTCCCTTCATTCGCTAACACCAGACAGTTCCTTTTGACAATCTTTACGCCAGTATGTTGTTGCTGTAAAGTTGACTTTACCTTGTTATTGTACCATGGTAAACATGTGTTTCATTTCTTTCATCTTAGTTTTTAAAATGCCTAGAATTTAGGCTGTAGACCATGTATTTACATCAAATTATCAAACCGGTTTCGATTTTTACAAAAATTTCAAATGGATTCTGAATATGCATAGGATATTTTTTTTCTGCTGCTCTAGTAGGCGTATCTAAGTTTTTCATTTTCATTCAATTCATTTATTTAGGAAAAAGAAATAAATCGAAAAATTGTTTCAAATTTTGAAAACCGAAACAGCTGTATTACTTTATTCTTTTTCCAAACTGTGCTCAGTAAATTTCAAATGCATTTCAGATATTGCAATCATATCAAAAGCATACAACTTTATTTCAGAGCAGCTCAAATACATTTCAGAAGAAGGAAAAAGTATTTCAGAAAAGGCGAAATGTACACCCTTCAGAATAACTCAACTGAATTTCAGACAAACATAATAGTATTTCAGAAGGCTAGTGTCGAAAAATGTGAAAAAAGCGATGCAGAGTTGATGAAAGCACCCGTTAAGATGTGGATATTTGATGTTTTTTGAAAGAAATTTGAGTTTTTATAAAACACACTTAGCTGTCTGAAATTTAATTTGAGACTTTCTAAATTACATTTCAGATTTTTTGAAATAAAACTGAGTTATTCTTAAATATATATTTAATAATGTTAAAAACATTGGAGTTCTTAGGAAATACATTTCGCTTTGTCTGAAATACTTTTTTTTCGCTTTTCCGAAATACATTCGGGGCTTCCTAAATTACATTTGGAAAATCTGAAATATATTTGACTCGTTCTAAATTATATTTGAGCTTCCCTGAAATAAAACTGAGTTCTTAAATATAATTTTAATATCTAATAATAATTAGATTTTTTCTGAAATACATTTCGCTTTGTCTGAAATACTTTTTCGCGCCTTTTGAGTTCATTTTAGCCTTTCTATAATATATTTGAACTTTTCTGAGATAAAATTGAGGTCGATAGTCGAAAGGATGTAGACTCTAGCGTTTAACTGAAGCGGTAACAAAAATTCATTAAAGCCCTATTCATGGTTTTTTTATCAAAACAGTTAAAATCATTTAAAATCTTGCTGTTTTACAAATTTTATTAAACAACTTTGAATCGCATAATGATTATATTTCATAGCGATAAAATATTTTTCTTAGTGTGACAAGTAATATTTATTAAGATTTGGTTGAAGATGATATTATGGTTGTAAACCTTCAACAATTATATTTTTTTTTACCGAGCAGAAGAAATTAACTGTTTTTATTAAGTACTCTTCGCTGAATTACGCTTATATCTCTAACAGAAATAAGATCGTTCAATCTATTTTCATCTGGACTGCATTCTCGTCCTTGTTCTTTTTAAGCATAAATTGGTGTGCATTAAATCATATCAGCAGCAAAAACCAGACTTCCCCTTTCAACAAATACTTAATTATTTATGGGGGTATATACGAATAGCAGCAACAATAACATAGTCAAAGAAATCATCACATATACAAAGTTCTCCTAATAAAGAACGGTAATTTGTGCTTAATGAATAAAATGAAGACAGCAACAGCAGAGAGTCAGCAATAGAAACCTAACCTAGTGCGTTAAGAGGGAAACCGTTAACAAATATTTCAACCCGTGTAGACGAGTTCAGTTTTAGATTTTCAAGATATTTTGTTAATAAAAACATTAAATACAATTTACCTTCCCAGGATTCATACCTCTAGTGTGTTACGGCAAACTATGATATTGCCAGAGGAAGAATAGGACTTTCAAGGAAAACCGGTTCTAACGACAAGGCAAAATTTATGAAAGACTGGGCATCGATTATCCAAAAAGTGTTAAGATTCTAACACGTTTCTGATAACATGTTGTTGTTGTTGTTAACAGTGCTTTCTGATAACATCATATATTCTACTATAATATAATTTACCTTCCCAGGATTCATACCTCTGGTGTGTTACGGCAAACCATGATATTGCCAGAGGAAGAATAGGACTTTCAAGGAAAACCGGTTCTAACGACAAGGCAAAATTTATGACAGACTGGGCATCGATTATCCAAAAAGTGTTAAGATTCTGACACGTTTCTGATAACATCATATATTCTACTATAATACAATTTAGCTTCCCAGGATTCATACCTCTGATGTGTTACGGCAAACTATGATATTGCCAGAGGAAGAACAGGACTTTCAAGGAAAACCGGTTCTAACGACAAGGCAAAATTTATGAAAGACTGGGCATCGATTATCCAAAAAGTGTTAAGATTCTGACACGTTTCTGATAACATGTTGTTGTTGTTGTTGTTGTTAACAGTGCTTTCTGATAACATCATATATTCTACTATAATATAATTTACCTTCCCAGGATTCATACCTCTGGTGTGTTACGGCAAACTATGATATTGCCAGAGGAAGAATAGGACTTTCAAGGAAAACCGGTTCTAACGACAAGGCAAAATTTATGAAAGACTGGGCATCGATTATCCAAAAAGTGTTAAGATTCTGACACGTTTCTGATAACATGTTGTTGTTGTTGTTGTTGTTAACAGTGCTTTCTGATAACATCATATATTCTACTATAATATAATTTACCTTCCCAGGATTCATACCTCTAGTGTGTTACGGCAAACTATGATATTGCCAGAGGAAGAATAGGACTTTCAAGGAAAACCGGTTCTAACGACAAGGCAAAATTTATGAAAGACTGGGCATCGATTATCCAAAAAGTGTTAAGATTCTGACACGTTTCTGATAACATCATATATTCTACTATAATACAATTTAGCTTCCCAGGATTCATACCTCTGATGTGTTACGGCAAACTATGATATTGCCAGGGGAAGAACAGGACTTTCAAGGAAAACCGGTTCTAACGACAAGGCAAAATTTATGATAGACTGGGCATCGATTATCCAAAAAGTGTTAAGATTCTGACACGTTTCTGATAACATCATATATTCTACTATAATACAATTTACCTTCCCAGGATTCATACCTCTGGTGTGTTACGGCAAGTGAAGACATTGCTATAGGAAGAACAGAACTTTCAAGGAATACCGGTTCTAACGACAAGGCAGTACCACAAGCAATTATGATGTATTGATGTTTGTGGCACATGCATCAGATAAGATCACATATCCTCCTCCCTTTAAATGGTGTATTTAATTTCTGTGACAAGTATTAACATCCGAAGAAATGGAGGAACTCGTCAAAAGGTTATAAATTTCAAGTAAAAGTAAATAAGCTAAGTAATTAGCGGCATTTTCAAAAGCTATTAGCGAGGATATAAAATTATTATTCAGTCACGTCTAGTATGAATGTCCTTAATGCGTGTCGAGTAGGAGAGTTTATATCTAGTGGAGCACTCTTGGCTAAGTATTTATTAAAATACTTGTTTTAATATTTGAAAGTCGACGTCGATTTTTAGATGTTTTGAGTACAAAGCAAATTTGCCCATTTGCGAGGCTTTATTTATTTAATGCTATCAATACAAGTTTAGTGTTATACGCCTTCCCTGGCTTTTTGACAATAATTGGAAGAAAGTTTGGAAAACAGTGGTTAGGGTATATCTTAAAAATTATTATTCCTAAAAATAAAGTTTCGGTTCGGTGACTCAAAATTAGTCCAAAACAGTAATTTTTCCCTTCCCATTATAAGGCCCTTTCATAAATTAGACTTAAAAAACTTTAGTATAAGTTTAAAATCAAAACAAGTCATCACCACCTCGAGTGTATAAATAATTAAAATTATTTACTTAAAAACAAATTTAGTATAACAACTACAGAATAAATATATGTGGACATTGTATAACGGGCAAACGTTGAAAAACAGCAACTTTGAAATACAAGCGTGCTCGAAACTTTCAGCGATACCAAACCAAGCGAGTTTAACTTAAGTATTTAAGTGTCAAACGCTTAATTTTAGAAGACATTTCACCAGTCCATTTCTAAAGTGGGATTGATTTATTGGCAAATATTTATGGGTGCCATTATTGTTAGTGTTGCCGCTCACTTAACTATTATGTACTATTACTTATCATCATAAGGTGAACAAGCGACAGAGCAAAACATTTTGCGTTTATGGTGCTTGTTATGCCAAATCAAAATTCTTCAAGGTATATGCAAGTGAAACTACACTCTAAATCAATATACTCTATATACGTAGATTGCAGCTACCAATAGAGATACTGCAAACAACAATTAAATACACCTATGGCGATCATAGGAAATTATGTTCTATGTCAGAAATTTGTGGGAAAGCTTGTAACACATAAGCTTTAAAAGAAAAAAACTTATAGCAGTAAAAACAACAGATGCCATAAGGGTAGTCAGTGGTTCTGATATTTCTAAAAGCCTTCCTCATATACCTACGTACTTGAAATCTGTTGATGCCTCCTTACAATATCAACGGCATGCATGTTGAGTTAGTTTTATTTATCAATAAAATTAGTAGAGTATGTATTTTTTGTATTCAGAAAAGTTTGTAAGTTAAGTCTTATTAAAAGTTAAAGTTATTAACTTGAAATAATAATAATGTAACTCTGTCTAATTAGTCACTCCATATTAATCGACGTGTTTGGTGTTGTAAAAGTACTTAAACTTAGGTTAGCCGCCAACGTCAATTGGTCGGGTAAACCACGAATAATTCCCTTAAACAGCCACCACAATGTCAAATGACCACTAGCTGATCACCCTTCTCACTACTAATTGCTTCATATACAACATAAGCCCAAATTTATTTGTCGCCATTGTTGTTCCTACAGGAAACTGTACCTGATAATTGAACGGTTTCTGAGTTTTAGCTAATAGTAAGTACCTATTAAGAAATAAAGATGGAGTTCAATTGAAATTTAAATTGAGACTCCTTTTCCTTTCTTTTTTGTATAAAAACAGTGCCCATTTTTTACTTGCTTTTAGATTTATGAATTAAGAAGGCCTTACCTTTATGGCTAATTACAAGGTATAGTTAAAGAGCTATTTTGAAACGGGCAAGCATGGTGTCTATTGTAAACGTGATCACAAGCTATGTATAAAGTAGTTATTCAGTGGCAAATTTATCTTGACTAATCTTGCTATCTGTGAGTGATGTGTTGTACTTGTTAACGGGTCCCACATCTAAGTTAAGCCCCTCAATATTTATGTATACAAAACTCAAGTGGTGATGGAAAATTGCGACACCTATGGCGGCGCTAATGCAATAATAGCACACGACGACACCAATAATTGTCAGTATCAGTTATATTAATTTAACGATGAAAAGCGGAATAGCAAACGGGAACCAAAGGGACCTTCATATAAATTTTAACGTTATATTAATTAAAAAGCGAGAGAATATCGGAATAAACGGTCTAAGTTTTGAATCAAATGATATAACGAAACATATAACAGACTGTTAGAATAGAGGAGAGTTTGGTAAATGGCTCCGATTATGAATTGACGAATTTAAATTTTATGAAACATGCATTCTATTACTTGAATAATATGAGTAAATCGGCTGTACGAATAGAGAGGCGAACAAAAACACTATTTTAAGGCAATATAAAGCAATCAACGCTAAAGTCCAACAATATTATATTGTTTATGACTGATTACCTTGCTGAAAGGACACTTTCTGAGTTTGTTCGCAAATAGGCTTTAAAAAAACATACAAAATATATATGCCAGATAGTGCAGCTATTGGAGTAAATTATCGCCATTCATAAATGAAGACGGTTCAACAATGAATATCAAAGATTTTTTTTCGTTATTAAAACTTGGGCAGTAGCATGTAAAGTAATTAGAGTACAACTAATAGAATATAGATGTCTAGGTTAAATCTTATTTTAGCAGGAGACAACTGCCAGTATTTGTTATTCTTTTAATTAAAAGAAAATCTAACTCAAGTGGAAAAAAGTAAATAAATCCTTCAAAGCGCTTGCACCATCAATAAAAATATTGTCAGTTTCCTTTAAACAATGATGTTAGTTTTATGACACCTTATAAACAGATTTATCAAAAAAAAAAAAAAATTGCTTAGTGGTTGTTGTGAAATGAATGTCATACACAACGAGAATATAGGACGAATGCTTTAACTTAGACTGTGTAAATCATATACTCAATTGGAAAACTGTAACTACTCGAAACCCGCTCATAGAATCACAGTGTTATATGCCTTTTAAAGCAAGTACAAATTCCATGGGATATAGCGACATGCAAGAAAACAAGCAGGCCGTGCACCCAGTTATGCACTACCTCGATACCCTTTCCTAGTTTTAGAAAACAATAACCATGTACCCAACAATCTTGCAATACCGAAGAGGCAATATATAAAATTACTAATAACGTTTATACTTTCATTCTCATTGAAATTGCAGTTTCATCTTTAACCAAACTATCACATCAAATCACCAGTGGGATTACTAAAGACATAGGAAACGATATTAATGGTCCCCTTTTTACTTCAGAAATAAATTTCGAAGTTATTGTCTATTAGTGAAAAGTGTACGCCAAAAGGAATTAACTCTATTACCGCATGTTTTTCCCAACTCCATAGTTGGGTTATACGCATGAATCAGAGATTTAACATCTAAATGGTAAGTGTTTAACATTTTAGATTTGAACTTTAAAGAGTGGGAATAGTTGCAGAAGGATTAAGCGGCTTTATCTATGCAAATGTAAAGTTATTACTTATGTCTCGAGTTGTCATCGGCTTAGCGATTTCGATTTTTTTTTTGTGGATTATGCAAGCAAATTTTTTTGTTGTATTTTAGATAATAGGCTTTTGCATTCAACGACAACAACTTGTTCGTCGATTTTTTTTACACCGTCAATTGTTATGACATTTTGTAGAGAAATTTCTTCGTTAAGGAATTTTATCAGCTCAGCACTGAAGTCGGATGGCAAACCTACATAGAAAACCAAATACGAATAAATACGTTAATTTTGATTTTATTAGTAGTAAATTTTCTTACCATCAATTAAACACAAATTAGTTTTGCACACCCCTGTCACACTATCAGGATAGTGCCGAATTTCATTGCTAGTTAAAGTTGCTTCATTTGTAAAGTCAATATACATTACAGTAAACTGAGAATCGTTAGGTATATCAGTTACCTGAGCACGATACCACATATCTTCAAATTTAGCGATGCAATATTCATCCAATCTAAAAGGAAATAAAATATAGGTTTATATAAGGATTTAAATTCATTGTGAGATTTTTAAGGATGCATTTAAACATGCAGTGGACGGTAATGTTTCTTTATTTCCAAATTGCAAGCTTTCTATACGTGTGCCTACATTACAGTATTCGGCGGTTAGGAGCTGATAAAGGGTTTTACCGACTCTATGTGCATGTTGTTAAGGGTGTACATTGGGTTAAAACGGCCTTTTACACATGTCCCATTTCAGAGAATTTTTCCCAGCCTGTATTAGTTGTACACCGGGATGTTGTGGTAAAAAATGGTGTTAGTAGCAACTAGCAATCCCACAACAGCAGAGTCCATCCCATAGGAATGATTTGGGGTGGTCTACCCGACCAAAGGCTGTTACTTGGAGGTAACCCAGTCTAACTGCCTGTGCATCATTTTCTTAATTATCCTTCCCTCTGGCCATGTTATAAGGAGACATTCCGTGGCAATTCACGGTGCTGTATGCTGTCCGGCCTGCAACTTCCTTCAACTTATCTGCTCTGCTGGGATATGTCGACGTCCAGCTAAGAAGACTTGCCGATTGTCTTCTTTGTTGCAAACAGCGTTTGTTTATCTTTCCCCAAGTACTGCGAGACAGTGACTTGGGTTTTTTTCTACTTTGTACGCTGAGTGGCGAAAGTGAGCATGTTATCAAGCTTCACACAGGTTTTGGGCTGGTTGAGAGTAGGTAGGTTATGCCATAGATAATATCATGTTAATCTGTGTGATTCTTGTCGTGAACATTGGAAACTCAGAAAATACCGCCATGTAACCATTTATTTCATTTATGATCGGAATTTACAAAGTACTTGTCATATTTTTTGTTAGTAAAATATTCAAGTTTTAACAATTTTACACAAAGGGATAGGGGGATTTTACTATCAAATTTAAATATTTTTTCTTTAAATAGTGAGCTGATTAATTTAATATATACTCACTTTGGCGAATAAGGTTTGTGTGGAACATCAATAGTGCTCAACTGTTTATGCACCGTTTGCAAACAAGCCAAATCACTCTGTGCAATACATCCAATGTATCCTATTTCCAAACAGGAAACATCCAATACAATCGCCTTAAAAGGTGCACAGCCCACTTTAAAATAGTGAGTTTCGAAAGGCTGCAATCAAATGTTTTTACATTGTTAGATAACCTATTTACTATGTAAGCATCAAAAACTTTGAAATTTTACTCACAGCAATCATAGTAGGACGCTGCACTTCCTCCACTTTTTCCACGGGCTTCTCAGTGGCAATTGGTGAGCTTGTTACACTTTTAGCATAGTATTGCTCATCGGGTTCATCGCCGGCGGCTATCACCTTTTCAGGAGTTTTTTCTATTTTAGAATTTTTGAGTTTCACTTCATCAAAGTTCTTTTTGTTGACTACCTGATTACTTTTTTTCTCAATATTTTCTTGTTTTTTACGCATTGTATCTGCCCAAACTTCAGAACCAGACTCCTTACAAAATTGTTCAATTTCTTCATTTAGAGACTTTTCAGTTTGCCAATGGAGCAATTCTACACCATCTTCAACACGTTCATATTTAATCTTAAATTCTCTATCCTCATATGAATTAAAAAGTTTTGTCATGTTCGCATTTAATACATAATTGGAGACATTACGCAATGGTATCATGCAAGCATATTGTTTTAACGATATCATTTCGTCATTGATTTCACGCAACTGATTTAGGCGACGAGTAGCTAAAATACCACGGTCTACAAATAGTACACGTATATTTTCCGGATTACGCTCCTGTGCCTGTAGTATCTCTACACGATACATGGCACCTTCATATGGTGCAATTGCATAGGTATGTTGTTTAGGCACTTTGCCAAGTGGTGATGCATTTTTGCCGTATGAATCAATTTTGCGTGCATTTAATAAATAATCTTCGTCTTCTTCATTGCTAAGAGGCCGAACGTAGCAACGATTTGGAGTACGGAAGCCAGTCAAGATGACACGGCTATTGTTTTTAGGTATAGCAGCTAATGGTAGAGTAGCTGTGGGTTCTTTACTTTTTATTTGAGCTTTATTAACATTTTGTTGTAAGCCGCCTCTGTTATTGTTGTTCTGTCCATACCTTTGCAGTTGTTGTTGTCCATTCAATCCATTATTCTGTTGCTGTTGAGGATACTGATACTGATTATTTTTAACCAAATTCGAATTGAAGATTTCATTCAGTATATTTTGTCGATTATCCAATGGAGAATTCGTTATTTGATTAATAGTCAATAGCGGCTTTTCCACAGGGTATAATGCGTCCGTACCCAAAGTTGTTGCCGGATGTACCAATGCACTGTAATATATTAAAGCAAGAATTTTAGAAAAAACCGCTAGTACCCAAAGCAGAAAGCATTTGCTAGAACGCGAAAACTTACAAGTGCAACGCAAGAAAGTTAAAAATAATCTGCAAACTGGCTTGCCGCCAGATAATTGCAGCCGCACAACGCAAGTTTTTATGTATGATTATTATTTATTATTGCATTTTCCTGTAAACAAGGAAAGTGAAGTTTTTATAGTGCAATGCACTTTGACTTGCCATATTTGGCATCATCTTTACGTCGCGCGACTGCTAAAATAATTATTTTCCTTGATTTTGTTGGTATATTACAAGTAAACAAACGTATCTTCTTAAGTAAGATAACATGTTACTTCCAAACTACGGTGGCTCAGTTCATTTGGGAATAAGGGTGGATAACTAATCTGTACTTTCGAGGCGAATGAACTATAATTCGCAAATGAGTGCGATGTGAAACAATGGCTTCCTTAGCTTATTGTCTGCGTATCGCATAACAGAATAACCCCTCCAATTGTTTAGCACTTTGAATGGTATACGCGAACTCGATGACACTTTTTATAAATTGCAAAATATGCAAATACATACATACACATGTAAGTACACATACGAGTCGATTCATGCAAGAAGTATAATACTGGTATGACCTACCTCCTAACTAGTACCCATTGAAACATTAGGCACATAAGGTACAAAATTAAATTCCCTATTCGGTCTCAAATCGTTGTTGCCAAAGAATTGGATTAGAAATTAGCTTGAGATATATTAGAGAAGCATTGCTAACCCCTAGGGGTTAGAATATGCCCGAGGTAGGAATGCCTGTTGTTGTTGTTTGTGACATAAGCGGCGACTTCCACGACAGTCGGGTTGGTGCCGCATCTCATTCAATCAATGGATGTGTCGACTAAGCAGGCGAAGTACTGCTGCATTGATAATAGAACATTTCAAGTATACTTCACACCTGCAAGCACATCTCGCAACAAGGTTGTGATAATTTTCGTATTGATATCGCAATTAATTAAGTACAAATTTTATTCTGATTGATTTGCGGTTAACCGTCATTACACCCCTCGATATCAATTACAATTCTTGGTTATACTAAAACCCCGGGACATGAAAATTCCCCTTTGGCATGTGGCGTGTTCTGCCATAAATAAATAAAGAAAGGCGAGTTTACGGAATCCCAAGAGACTCCCTATTCACCAACATTTTTTTTATAAAGGATTCATGAATTTGTCCTAAGATAACCGAAAACGTAGTGTATCGGGATTGTTTTATTGAGGTATAATAAATTAATGCCCATATTTATAAAAAATTAAATTTGTTTATAAAGCTGACATTTCCATAAAAACTTGTTATAAAAGCTTCATAAACCTTTTTTCTTTCCTATGAATGTGCGTTAAAATTTTAATTCATTTTTTGTCTTATTAGGTTTTAAATTCGATTATTTTTCAGTTTTGTTTGCTTGATGAGTTCAAGTAACGACAAAAATACTCCCCAAGGTTCTGGGGATTGTTACCGATGTTGACAATAATTTGACGGACATGGAAACGGTAGGCTCCGGTAATAGCACCTTGCAGTACAAGCCCGTATGTCGCAGAAACGTTTTGATATGAATAGTCATGCCACTTTACGGAAAGGCAACGCCCCTGCGGGGAGTGTTTTTGTCGTTATCACAACAACAACAACAACGGAAAGGCAAGATTGGTAATGGCTATCAAGTTGCACGTCATTACATATTTACCTCGGGCATATTCTAACCCTCAACCCGCAGGGGCAAAAATCAGATTCTATTTTTCAGTTTTTTTTTCAATACCGAATGCAAAAAAAAGCACATAAAAATCAGCAAAATAAAAACGGAAAAATAAACAGTAATTGTCTATGACCCCCACCGAGTGCGAAAACACGTCCAAAAATGTTGAGAGAGGTTTCGAGAGATGATCACAGGAATCATAATCCGGATCCGGAGAACAATTGTTTTTAATAGTTTGTAAGATATTTGTAAGGAAAGTTACAAATTTTCTGTCATTTCAATGTGGTTGTTGTAGACACAAGTATACGGTGTACCGAAGTGTAATTTTTCGTTTTTTTGCAACAGTTTACGACCGCAACCGAGTGCTAATTAATACAAAAAAAAAGTAATTGGCGCTATATATACCTAATGCGGAGATTAAGGCCGAGCTTTCCTACCAATTTGTGCTGCTTTTAATTTTTCCGACAAATTGGCGGGACCAACAGCCTTCCATGGCAGAAATACACTCGGAGAGTTTTCCAAACCACTGCCGAGGGGCGACCCGGTTTTGAAAAAACTTTTTTCAAACCACTTTTGATGTTACCTGTACCAGGGTGCTAATATTCATACAAAAATGACGATTTGGCTACCAGTAATGAGATCATTATTTTCGAAAATATTTGCAAAAAACGGAACATTACCTAAGGAAGATCCTAAATCTGGGGCGTGATCCATAGTTTTCGTGTGGTCGTAAACAATTGCCAAACGCCGTAAACCCTCCCATGAGGTGTTCTTTGTTGGTTGATTAGTTCAGTAAAAAAAATTGTTCATACGTGACCTGACACGTAATTGAAGCTTATATTTGGTATTGGGAGTCCCCGAATTATAACCACTATACATATGTACATACATATAAAAATAGGAGGTAATACTTTACATCCCACGTCAACTGTAAAAACTGCACTAAAAATGTCGATATTGGTACCGAGACGCGTTTCGGTCCCAGGAACCCTCATCCGGTAGGGAAACCCAATATTTTTAGTAGTTTGCAAGCAAAGTTAACAATTTTCTGTCATTTTCATGTGGTTGTTGTAGACAGAGATATAGGGTGTTCTGAAAAGTACAAAATTGTGCTCTGCGCAGAAATACTGGGGATCGCGTAGCCGGTGTTGGACCGGCTAAGGGTTATTTTTTTGAAGCCCACGCAGAAAGGTGTTCTGGACATAAATACTTTGGATCAAGCCCCCTATTTGGGATCGGACCTGTGTAATTTTTTGGTTTTTTGCCAATAACTTTTAAATTACTAAAACTAATGGGTTTCCCCATCGGATTAGGATTCCTGGGAGCGAAACGCGTATCTGGGTACCAATATCGACATTTTTACTGCAGCTTTTACAGTTGACGTTGGATGTAAAGTATTACCAAATAGGAAAGCACTTACGGCAATGGAAAACATATATAACGATGACTTGACCAATCCTTTCGTTGACACTCCGGTGAGCAATAATAATCACCACAACGTTGACATACACAAATTGCCTTGCTACGGCATGCAACACATTCGCCTGTTTGCAAAGCTGGACCACCGCCGGTATTGCCACCCTCTACAACGCTATTGGGTGGACTTTTCTAAAGTTAAAGATACAAATAATACACTTTTCCAAAATTGGATAATTCTCTACATCCAACGTCAACTGTAAAAAACTGCACTAAACATGTCGATATTGGTACCGAGACGCGTTTCGGTCCCATTAACCCTAATCCGGTGGGGGAAACCCAATATTTTTAGTAGTTTGCAAGATATTTGCAAGCAAAATTAACCATTTTCTGTAATTTTTGTGGTTTTTGTAGACAAAGATATAGGGTGTTGTGAAAAGATAACCCTAGCTGGTCCAACACCGGCTACGCGATTACTAGTATTTCTGGGCGGCCGAAGGCCGCCTACGCAGAAAGGAGTTCTGCATATAAATACCTTGGATCAAGCCCCTATTTGGGATCGGACCTGGGCCATTTTTTGGTTTTTTGCCAATAACTTTTAAATTACTAAAAAGAATGTGTTTCCCCCACCGGAATAGGGTTCTTGGGACCGAAACGCGCCTCTGGGTACCAATATCGCCATTTTTAGTGCAGTTTTTACAGTTGACGTTGGATGTAAAGAATTACCCAAAATTGTTGTGCTGGACACTTACAAAAGGATTGTGCCTATTTTCATTCTGGTAACCATTTTGATTTTTTGTGGCAACACCATGGCGAGTCTTGTCCGGACCAACATTATTATTCGCCTGGGGTTTTCGGTTTCTTTGCGCCAAGGCTCTGGAAATAAAAATGTATGCTATAAAACCTGTAGCCCAAAATAAGCTTTATTGAATACCGTCGATCCATATTTTATTGTTAATAAAATTTTTTCACAAAGATGTTTCTTCCTAAAATCTGTATAAGCACACGGCTAGACAATTTGAGAGATGTCACCAAATTACAGACGATAACGATAGCTGCTTTGGTATCGATGCTTGTGCTTGAACAGCATACACGTGGGTAACAGGGTGACCTGAATTATAACCAAATACCAGCACTCCAGAATAACAGCCGAAGGAATTTTATGTCATATTCATGCTTAGAAAACGGAATATTTAAAATATCGTCCAATTTCCTCCTTTACGTCGTTTGAACAATTCAGTGAAATTTCTGAAAACACAAAAAACAACTATAATACATATGTTTTGTATACTGAAAATATTGATACTTGGAAAAAGATAAAGTAATAAAGCGCAGAGAGAGTACCTACTTTGTTAGCGCGGGAATAGAAATATATTAAAATTAACAAAAATGTAAAAGTGGAGCGATAGTTAGCAGTCAATTGTTAAAACATGTATTAAAAAACACACTTCAGAATTTTTCTGTTTTCGTGATATAATTTCATGATCGAAACCTCACCAAATGTCCCCGATCTTCGATGTTGTAGACCAACACATTACCTCGATACCTAGGTCGCGAAATTATAAGGCTGCAAAAATTTACATTGAGCAGCAGCGCCAGAATTGGGAAAGCCCGCTCCAAGACATTCGAGCATCAGAGCTAAGCCGCACTGGTACAATCTGTCACAAGAGCATGCAATTTCTTTCCTATACTGATAGTTTCTCTATGGCAAGTGGGTCTTCCAGTGCACCAGGAAATTACTACGTATTTGCTGTCTGTCAAAAAAGAATCGACGCTTCTACGACTTGGCGGCACCGTCTCTGTTTATAGTAACAAATTTGAACTGTGAGGTACTTTGTCTAAAGCTGAAAATAATACTCTCATCTACAAGTGTTCCTATGAACTGAGGAGGCACCTAAGAAGTAAACTTCTCTCTACACGAACCATGTTCACTCTCTATAAAGTTTGTTATCATACCTGCACTGATGTAAGGCACGGAATCATAGCCATTTTGAAAGAAGATGAAGGGTGACCCTTGGAATATTCGAAAAAGTTCTCCGGAAGGAAATTTTACGATGATTTGTGTGAGGTTTAAGTAGATATGAGCATATTGCAGCGAATTAAAGGCAAACGGCTTAGCGATGAACAAAGAATCTCCGGTCCAGAAGGTTATCCTATCGACGCACAAATTCGGCAGCCGAGGAAGTGAGCGGCCTATCCTGAGATAGAAAAATGTGGTGGAGGATGACTTCACGGAGGTGATTGGTGGTTCCGATTTTCACTGAAAAGGGGAAATGGCGTGCCATGAAACGCAACAACCAAAAACGTAAAGCAGTAAAGCGACACTAAATAAATATGCTGCGCAGTAGAAAAGTTTTCCGTGAAATACTTGATAAATATCCAAAACAATCAGACAGCTATACATAAATATATTATTTGTAATCCTGCACTAATCAGACTTAGTCAAAATAAGTCAGAAATATATAGAGGCTACAGAAAATCAATCCGCTACTCAGTTCTTGACTACTGAGAGCATAAAAAATAGATGCATCTTAGGCAGAAATTGTAAGTTTTGTCAGATAATTTTTTGCTGACTACTTCTGGTAAAACTATCAAATGATCAGCTGTCGTGCATTTCACAAAAAAAAATTAACAAAAGATGTGTTAGGAGACACAAAACATTTGCAGTGAGAGAGCGCAATTTGACATTTCATTGAGAGAGAGAGTTGAGAGCATTATTTACCCGTACTAGTTTGGCATCTTCTTTTGCGAATCGGAGTGGAAGGCTGTGGATGAATGTACTCCGAGAGAGTGTAATGAAGGGAATCGCGTTCAGATTGTTTTAAAGTAAAAACTTCAATTTAAACTGAAGTTTACACTTCATAGTAACTCTTCACGTTCAATATTGCATTATTTACTTTAATTACTTTATTATTATTACTAGTAGGGGTAAACAATGGTTATTTTTCAGTGGCTGAAGTTTAATTATTAACAGAAAAAATTTGTTCAAAAAAATTTTATTGTCATTTTCTAAAAGCGAAAGATTTTTGTTTAAGCGTCTACAATTTTTTGTTTGTTTGTTTAGATTACATATATTTATAGTTTATCGTTGAATAATATAATTTTAGTTTGACCATATATTATTAGTTGAGTTACTTTTTCATGCATTAAAAAACATTGGAAATAAATTGATTTTAGTCTTATTCAACTGGCATTATCTTCAAATTACTTTTTTTCTGATATGCATATTCGCAAAACATTCGCAGAAATGTCCAAAAACATGACATCACTGACGTATACAACTACAAGCTCAAAAATTTATGTAGGCTGTCTCCCTTTGTTTTCGATTTCAAAACACATTGCGAGCATATTGTACTAGCAATATAAAAGTATTAAATATATGACATATACTATGTCCCTGTTTCACACTAAAGCAGAAAAGAACTTCAAATGTCAAGGTAAGTTAAACGAGAGGTGGGCATGATCCAAAAATTTATATGGTCGTCTCATATGACATAGCGTCTTCTTCTTCCTCATCTACACCTTATGTCAAACTATCATATCTTGGTTTTTTGTTTACATTCTTTGTTTACAGTTCTTGGAAAAGGTATTGAGTTCGCTTCGTGTTTTATTTTATTTTTAATAAAAATTCGCTGTGAATTGATATTTAACGAGTGCTTTGTGATAACATTTTAAGAAAATGTGTGATTTATGTGTGTGTTATACGTGAAAAGCTTAGAAAATAGGCGAATCGTTTTTGCGCGTTCCCTCTCACTTGTGCATTTTGACATAAGAATTAAACGACGTCAAACGGTAATTTCGTGTTGTTGGCCGATTGAGACGACCATATAAATTATTGGATCATGGAGGTGGGCAACTGATCGATTATTAAAGTTTGATAGCAAAGATGAATTGAGAGAAAACAACCCTCAACACACTTATTTTCTCTAAAACCAGAACAGTTTAAATATTAAACCAAATTTGTTTTAGTCATATATTTTTTTCAAAGCGTAGCTACATGATTTCGAAGCTTAAATACTTAAATTCTTTATGAAATTTAATGTTGGAACTTTCGATTATCATAAATCTCTCTTTTACATAATTGTGTACATAAATGTGAATGTACCTAGCTACATATATATGGCTGTATATACGATATATGCTATTCTCTTAATTTAGAAATATTTAGTATGTGATGGCTTTTTTGATACTTAAGCTGACTATGTATAATAATAATAATCATACGTTTATGTAAATAACTTATTGCTTTTCTATATCTATAAGTTCTAAAAAACAATCTCTAGAACTTTTATTTATATAACACTATATGATATAATATAAAATAATAAAAAAAACTAACAAATAAAGACAATGAATGGAACTTTTGCAAAACATTTTCGTTTTGTTAATATTTTTTCGTTCAAATGTTGGTAATACGTCTGCATGCGTAAATATGTATATATTAATTGAAAAATAAATAATATCTTAATTTTTATTACTAATTTCATCTTCTTTCACTTTGTTCGTCGTTGTGGAAACCGTATTCTGTTCAGTTTCTGAATCCGTTTCCGAGGGAACTTCCTCAACGCGATCAGGCAACTTGTGTGTGCTTGTCTCGGGCAAAGTCAGTGTCAGCAGACCTGCTACTAAAACGCAGCAACCACAAATTGTTGTAGGAATGTACCAGCCTAGCATACCCTAAAAATGGAGTTGACATTAATCGTAATTATACAAGAGTATAGGAAATGTTTATTCTTTATTTCCTCTAATACGTACCAACATATCCACTACATAAGGCGCTGAAATAGATCCCACATGCGCCCATGTTGAGCATGTGCCCAATGCTGAGTTACGTACTTCGGTGGGATATAGTTCGGCGGTATAAAGTGTAACTATGGAATATGTGGCACTTATACCGAAACGTCCCAACATGGCAAAAGAGATTATCCAAGCTGTTTGACCTGCATGTAATAAAAGCAAAAAACAAATTCAACTATGTTTTAGTTTTTAATTTTATATTTATCTCACCTGCCGGCACAACGAGCACCATTAGCAATGCCACTCCGGTTAAAATAAATAATGAAGACGTAGTTGGACGACGTCCAATATAGCGTAGCATAATCACTGGTACCAAATACGAGGGCAGGTCCACCATGCCCGTAATGGCAACATAAAGAAAGCGACTTACAGATAAGTTAGCAGCATTTAAGGCTAAACGATAAAAATTATTAACGTTAGATATAAAAATTTATTTTTAGTAATAATATAATAATACATAATAATTTGGAGCCGTATACCGCCGAGATATGCCTCCGAGGAGACCGGTCTCTTACTTTGGTGTGTTTGTTAATGTTTTCCTAAAAAGAAGTATGTGGATCCTATGCTACTCCGAATGGCTAAGACATATAAACGATAAGCCTTGTATCATACAATTACTCTCGAAGAATTACGACCCCAAATATCATTCTGGACCTTCGGCATGGTAGGCCACAACATATTAATCACATTAACTCCAGCGTTAAAAGCGATTAAAATGTCAGCCTAACGATTGAATGGAAAGTCACTTTCGACTGAATAGGGAAGTGAGAAGTAAATTCCTCTATCAACGACCAAAAATCACTCTCTATAAGGCTATCATCACAAATGTCCTGATGTAAGAGTAGGAATCATGAACAGTGTCGAAAAAATATGAGATGGCCCTTGAAGTATTCTAGAGAATAGTGATCCGAAAGAGCTATGTTTCATACCATGATGCCAAAGAGCTTTACCCAGATATGAACAAAGTCTAGCAAATTAAAACCAAACGGTTTCGCGGTTAGAGGGTGCGGCCGTGGTCCTCGATGGTACACCTACTTCTTCTCTCGTTTTGGTGTTAAATACTCCATGGAGTAATCTTTTGGGAGCATTTGGAAAGTACTCTGACGTAGGTGCTCCATAGAGTACTCAGAAGCAATGTAATAAAGTACTTCGAAATGGATTAAGTAATCCAATCGCGGGCATCGCCATTTAAATTGGACCACCTTTTTAAACGGAATGAGGTTAAGTGTTGGAGTACACAGATACTCCATCGTTTTTTGCAGGGTAATAGCAGACACACACTATGATAAAAAGCGAAAAAAATAAAGAAGAGGTATGGTACAGGAATAGAAAGGGTATAAAAAAAGAAAGAGGATTGAAATGATTACGAAAAGAAGAGGAAAAAGAAAAGAGATATAAGAGGGGAGCGTACAATTTTCCGTCAAACCGTAATAGCGAAATTTTTATTAGACCCGAATAGTGCTTCCTTTTTATACCTTTCATGAATATGAAATAATATTATATTTTTGGTCCAATGTTTGTAAGTATGAGAAGAAGAAAAAATATACCCATCAATATGTAAATATATCGAAATGATCAGGACGAACTGTTTGTACGCAAACTAGACCCTCAGTTTTTGAGATATCTTGATGAAATTTGGTATGGAGCCGCCATTTTGCATAAGATTAATCATTTGTCGGAATAAGGAAGATAGGAGCAATACAACGCAAAGCTCCCATACAATCGATTGTTCCGATAAACGGGTTTTGGCCTATAACTATTGAAATTAAAAAGCCAGGAACGTAAATTTAAGTTTTAGTACATGTTATATTGTAACGTGTATATTGAAAATTTTTCAGATCGGACGAACATAACATATAGCTCCCATATAATCGATAGCTTCGATAAATGAGGTTTGGGCTATAAATTTTGCAATTAAAAAGCTAGGAACGCAAAATTTTGCAGGTTTGGTACATATTATATATGTAACGTTCATATTGAAAATCATTTAGATCGAACCAACATAACATATAGCTCCCATAAAATCGATAGTTCCGATAAATGGAGTTTGGGCTATGTATCTTTAAAAATAACAATTTTGCAGAGTTTGTGCTAATTTTGAGTAAGGATCGGACTCTTAAACCCGTGGTGCGTATTCATCAAAGGTATAAAGTCTTCGGCACAGTCAAAGACAGCCCTTTCCTTACTTGTTTTAATTGTATTATATTAATAAAATAGATTTAAGCTCATACATACCTGTTACATAATAACTGAGCGAGGTAACGCAGAACATAAAATAAGAGGTGAAGATTAATCGACGTAATTTCCATGTTCCAAAGAGTTCACTAAATTGTTTGAGAGGACCCTCTTTCATTTTAACCCAAAGTGAGGGTTGTTGCTGAGATTCAGCCTCCTAGAAAATGAGAAAATAATTTTTTAAAGTAACCAATTAGTTGAGAATGTTCTATCCGTAGTAAAAACGTTACGTTTCATACACATATAAACAGAATATACTGAAATGAAAAATTTTTGCTATTACAATTATGTATACTTAAAAAAAATTCTATGCCCTTGTGTGGCACGAAAGCGGAATTTTAAAATTTGAATCAAAGAAATCGGAACTGTACTTTGAATGTTTTGCTTTCAAGAAAATTCTAATTTTAATTGTATACAATTTTAATTTTTACGTATTGGAAAAATTCGTAGATTAAAGTGAGACCATTCGTGCAAACTCTTTAATAGCTTTTATATCAAATAATAGTAGATATTGAAGAATGAAACACTTAAATTCAGAGTGCTATAGTTACGACACGCACCATGTGTGGCATCGTTAGCTTTCTCACTTTTTTATAAAAAATATTATTGTTTTTAATTTTGTTTCTTTTTTATAATTTAAGTAACTTAAAGCTTTTAATTGAATAGGAGTTTAATCATCGATTGCTATTTTAATGCCACTTAACTTTTTTTGGATTGTTGATCATCTCTAATTAAATACGCAAAGAATTGACAGCATTGCCAACACGATAATAATGGTTGTTTAAGGAGCCGCCAACCCACACAATTTTTGATGAATTTTGGGCTTTGTTTATATATGTTCATTCGTTCATATTTTTCGGGTGGTACGTGTACGCTATATTATTACGAGGTTTTACTATACTTTTTGGCTAATTTGATAGAAAACAACTTGTCTACTATCTACTGACGTCACACATGAAAGGCGTGCATAATACCGCTATTTTGGCTTTTAAAAATCTAGTAGGGCGCAGGGTTGCACCTTCCGTATCTAAATAGCCGAATTTGGGCAATTGAATACAGTTTAAATGTTTCCTCTGAAAATGGCTATTATAATTTAAACATCAATCGATATTTAAACTTTTCCTCTGTAATCGGCCCTAAAGAAAACTTAAATAATTCTAACAATTTGTGACCGAATTTAAAATTTTGAGGCATCGTTAGAAAGGTGCTTTTATAATCACATCTCAGATGGAGAACATAATATAGCGTTAAACAGTGTTTTCCCTACGCACATACTAGAGATGACAATCCCAAGATCCTATTCTACTTTCTGTGCTGAAACTCCCGGAGTTTTTTCTTCCACTTCCGGAAAACCCAAATATGTGCGATTATCTTAATATTTCCAAAAACTAATTTTTAAAACATATTAAATTTTATAGTTCCTATGAAAACGTGCAACTCTTTGCAGTGTACCACTCTAAAGTGGATTTATCAATGAACCTCAAAGACTTATAGACAATTTTTATAAATAAAACTTACAACTTTCTTATCGCTGATAGCTGCTATGGGAGCTTTCTGTATCTCATAATGGCACTCCTCCTTGAATAAAATTCTGTAGACACTATTATAGCGTTGCTTTGTTATCAGCCATCGTGGAGATTCATGCATCAGACTGAGTTTTGAATGAATGCGATTGTGAGTAGAATTTACATTCCAATAGAATATTGATAACAACAACAGTGCAAGACGAGTAATGAAGAGAAATAATGAAAATAAAATAAATAAGTAAATAATACAATCATAAATTTTAATATTAGAGACCAACGTACTAGCAATTAACAATCAACAAGAGCGCCGGAATTGTCAGCGTGAGCTGCAGATAACGCCATTGTGGCACGAGATACGCAGCAATCGCTAATAAGATCATGCCAATCGGATAAGAGGCGGAAAAGGCAATTGACATCCATGAACGATGGCGCAAACAAATGTTTTCTACAACTGCAAGAAATTAATAATTTTTGTTTAATTACAGTTAAAATATTGTTATCAAGTAAATATACTCCATATGTATGACCGCGGTCACAAATACAGAATTCAATAGAGCTAATCGAAATTATTAAGCCAATTTTATTGACTACAGAACAAAAAATTCTCAAAATGTTTGCCAAAACATTAAAAAAGGAAAGAAATAAAAAGATATATTTTGTGTGACAAAAGGTAGTATTTATAATATTATATTATAGTGTAATGCTTAACAAAAAAGTAAAATGTGCAGTTTGGTTTCAGTTGGAAAATATTGATGGAATTCAAACCAATATTCTTTGAAGTGGAGAAATCAGAATATTTTCATATCAAACATTTTCCCCTTAGCTGCATCACTGTAATAACAGCTCAACCATGTTGGACTGTTTCTCCAATTGATCTCATGTTAAAAATCAATGTTGGAAATTGGAAAACGGTTTTGATCTCAAATTACTTACGGATTACCCAACACTTTAACTTAATTTGACTTCGGGGTTATTGATGTTTGATTTTCTACGGAAGTTTTAAGTGGCGTTTACATTTTGCTTTTTAATTCATTTTATTAGTAGTTTTGCCGCGTGGATAATTGTTCGAAGTTAAATACATTTATCTGGAGTTTTTTTTCACTTCCGTAAAACATAAGTATGATTAACTATTGTATGCGTTTGGTGGAGTATAATCGAGTCAAAGTTGCTAAGTCAAGTCAAGTTTATGCTATGTAAGACTACAGAAGCTGAAGTCATACAAGAAAAGGATTCTTAAGGCATTGGGATTTGTCAATCATTACCTACTCAATAATCAATAAAATGGGATTTTAGTTTTCTTCTTATTATAAAAAAAGGGTGTGGTTATCAATTGATTTGTTCATTTGCATAGAAAATTATTCCAGCTGCTTGAAATACTTGAATCTTAAACCTTTCACTTCAAAACAAACAACATAAATGACTATAAATATAAAATATTAAAGAAAAGTGTATATCTACTCATTGTAAATGCAGGATAGAAGAGTCCTGAAGACGCTGCGCCTAAGCCAAAACGACCAGCTAAGAAGAGCCAGTACCATGGCGAAAATGTGCACAAAAGACTGGCTACTATGAAAAATAAAGCGCCCAATGTAAAAGATGTTTTACGACCAAATCTGTGAATAAATTTTTAATTATAAGAGTTATTAAATTTTTCACATTTCTTAACAATAAATCATTAAATAAACAAAATTAAAAACTACTCACTTATCTGCAATAACACCAAAGGAGAAGGAACCAAAAAATTTTCCCAGCGATATTGCTACTTGCGCTGATGTGCGTTGTATAGCACGATCGCATACCAAATCCCAATCTGCTACAAATGTGGTCTCAGCATCTGAATAAGCGTATGCACCTCTAACGGGGCACGGTATTTCCATCGCATAGCCTGCCTCTAATTTGTGTGTTGTAGAGTTGAGCGCCGCCTCGTAGGACATAGTACCTAACATTTCGTAATCGAAAGCCCATATTGTACAACCACCTGTATTGAGATTTTTTTGTGTTATTTCACGTTTTTGGCTAACTGTCCAGTTGGTGGTTTGTAGATCGTAAACATTGCACCATTGATCTTCAGGTAAATGACCCAGCAGTGTGTAGGAGGCGACGTGGAAACCATTTAGAATGTTGGGTGTAACGCAGAGAAAAAATAGAAACCTTTAAAATGAAAATGATAGAGAAGAATTTATGAAATGATATTTGGATGGATGTATGTATGTAAAAATGTATATATTGTAATGATAAACATTCGATTCTGAACTTTAATACTTCTATATATACTTAATGTCAATCTGGGTAAACATTTGTATAGTTAGAAAGCAAAAAGAAGGTAAAACCCCTAGATGTATGCTTCCGATATTTATCTTCAGTTGAAAGGAGAACTTACAGCTCAACCATATAAAAACGCACAGCGTTTGCTGGGGCACAGAAGCCTACACGCAAATATATGAGTTACTGAACTTAAAGTCTGTGCGTGGTTTCTCTGAGTCATCACAATGACATAACGTCAAAAAAAATTTCACGCAAGACAAATTTCGGATTTCGAGTTAGCTTTAAGCGCACGGAACTTTGACAGAAAATTCACGCTGTGCGTTTACATATGATTGAGCTGTTATCTTTCAACCCCATTTGTTATCGATTTAAGTTTTCATGCTTGAAAGTTTAAACTGAGTTTGAAAACCTCATCGGGAAGTTATTTAGAAATTGATTTCTATCAAGAACTGCAAGTTCTGAGAATTAGAAATTAACCTCCTAGAAGTATGCAACAATTTATCAGTTTTTCTTTAATTCGGTTTTAGTTTGCTAACGAACAATGCTAGTGTGCTATTTGGTGCATACCATACTCTGCCAATCACTACCCTGCAAAAAGTGCGATTAGTCTAGGATGGATCCAGGATGAGTCACAAGGAGCATGCGACCAATGTCAGTTTTGATCTGTTTGTATGGGTTGTTGAAGTCCCCTTTGTTTAAGCATGGCCCGTGAAAAGACTAATTGGTATCTTTTATGCCTGCAAGGGTAGTTTCGGACAGATGCCCTTTGTTCTCCTAAGGGTACGGTTGGACAAGTTTACTTTCAACACCATAAGTAGGCTACATAAATTAAAATCGACTTATCCAAACTATGCCTATGAGGGAATAGTTGGGATCAATGGCAGCCCACTGTAGACGAAAGGTATTGATCGCAGATCAGTCGCAAGATTTTTTGTAGGATGGTGGTTAAAAATTTTAATAAACTGTCAGTCGCTTGTACCAAATAATGGATAAAAATGTGCGCCATTTTGTTCGGAGAACATCACGTTTTAACTCTGTTGTATGAGGCATTAGAGCCTGCATACTTTTAGGCACTTGTTGTTTTCCATAAAAATTTCATAAATATGCGGGTGGCTTACTGTTTATCCAGGTTTTGCCCATTGCTGGTTGGCAGTGTAGCAGTAATCAGTAATATGCTTTTGTAACAAAAAAGTAGGGCTATTGTTTACAATCGATTATCCGGACTACTAATTGTCACTATACGAATACTGATACGGTTTGATAAACAAAAATTTGAAATTTTAAACAAAAAATGCAACATTTTCCATAGTTGCAAAGTAAGGGCTCTGCGAGCTGATATAACTCAGTTCCATGCGAATAGAGCTCTCATTGTTACCTTCAATTACACTCACCGCATAAAATGGGATAACAAATAAAATAAGTAAAATGCAATTTTTACGCGAAATTCGTACCAAAATTGCTCAATTGTGACCAAAAACAGCATCGCATGAACATTGCTAATGAGATGTTAAACTCTGTCCGCGACGACCCAAATTTGCTCCAGAGGGTCATAACTGGTGACGAATCGTGTTTTTATAGTTATGACGTGGAAACCAAAGCTTAATCATCTCAATGGAAGCTGCCGCACGAACCAAGACCGAAAAAAGCGCGCCAAGTTCGGTCGAATGTGAAAGTTTTGCTGACAGTTTTCTTCGATTGCAGGGGCGTGGTGCATCATGAGTTCTTGCCACAGGGAAGAACGGTCAATAAGGAATATTACCTGCAAGTTATGCGCAATTTGCGCGAAGCAATCCGCCAGAAACGCCCGGATTTGTGGAAGAACAAAAATTGGCTTTTGCACCACGATAACGCCCCTGCTCACGCATCGTTGGCCAGAAACAACACACTAATGATGCCGCAGCCACCGTATTCCCCATATCTGGCCCCCTGTGACTTTTTCTTGTTCCCTAAACTGAAGAGACCCATGAAAGGACGACGTTACGCTTCGCTTGACGAGAGAAAGACGGCATCGAAGGAGGAGCTGAACAAGATACAAAAAAATGATTTTTTGAAGTGCTTCGAAGAATGGAAAAACCGTTGGCACAAGTGTATAATATCTCATGGCGATTACTTTGATGGGAACAAAATAGATATTCATGAATAAATACATAATTTTCGAAAAAACACAAAATTCGCGATACTTTTTGAACACACCTCGTACATCGTCTTGAATCTTATTCTTAACATTTGAGAAGTGGAACAAGTTACTTGTAGTACACAACAATCACAATAAAAGAACACAAATTTTAATTCAAATTCTTTTAGTTACAAAGAGCTCGCCTTTCTGTAATGATATATATATTCTTATTTGTCTGCAGCTTTAATTACAAAAGTAACCATATACTTCCTCATTAAATATTTAAGTAAAAAATTCCATGCTTAGTTATTTTTAGCACTGTAGTATTTTGGTTTTTGTGTGTCTTTTACGCAAGTTTTTAAGTTTTTATTTTGAGAATACCAATTGTACGGTGGGATCTAGAGAATAGAAATTGTACAGTGGGACCTACAGTTAAAATTTGAATGATTTTCAAGTTCATCATAAGGGTTAGTGTATCACAGGAAGATCTACTTAAATCAAGGAACGAACTAGATTCAACGTTCCGATTTCGGCTTAAGATTTATTATATTCAGCAAGCCTGGTGTTTATTTTAGAATACAATTTTAAAGTAACTTATCAAGTCCGATTAATGGTTAAGATTTCATTTTTACAAAATGAAGCAATTTCTTGGTTTCGAAAATTCAGCTTCAGTAAAATGAGGTTACGACTACGGTGTTGGTATTGAAAAATAAAACGGTTTGAACTGGTATACGGGGGTTTGATTTTATATAATGAAACAGTTTTAAGCGGTTACATTTACTGCTTTGGGTTTCCAATAAAAACCGGTTTTAACCCTGTTTAAACTGTCAAGAGGGCGCCTATATGTTTGAACAAATCAAGGTGAACATCGCAAACGGTGCTTTGAACTGCTCAGTGTTAATGAAGTGTCAGAACTACATTGTAATTTTATTTTACTATGCATATTATTATCATTCAATAATCATGCCGAGCTATAGGTGCTAAATAATACGAACTGCATATTTCAAAAGTTCAAAAAGTAATTACTCCTACAACCCAATAAATATCAACTCAATTAGCATAACCTTGATGCAATGAAAGTTAATCAGTACTGGTTAAATTAGTGTTTTACTATTTGTGAACTATCGCAGATGTAAGGCTTTTACAGCACACGCATGTGGTACATTAGACCGTTTCAAAATTTCAGTTTTGTTGCAAAAGTCCTATATTAATTCTTTGTTGAGCCACATAACTATAAAAAAATTATTCAAATTCAAATTTGAATTATCCAAGCCATTTATATTTTTTAAATAAATAATAAGTTTGAAAGAATAGGTAATATTTTATGTTGGATATGGCTTTAAGTCTATCACATAAGTTTTATTTAAAATCGAAAACATCATAACCATAAATATATGATTAATACAGATTAAGCGCGAGCAGAAGAAATATTATAAATTTCTATAACCGAGCACGAAAAAAATAATTCTACTTTCAGTTTTTTGTACACTGCAAATAATTATTCCTTTTGGAACTACGTGACGAAAAAGCATTTTATGAACAATTGGGTTCCGCTATATATAATTTATATAAAGGTGACTTTGTTTTGAACTAACAGCTTAGGGGGTTTTTCTCTAGATATGTTAGATGCTACATTTATTAGCCTAGTGCCAAAGTTAATAATTAATCTAAAATTTCTTGAAAATGTCGCGTTTTTAAACCGTTGACCTATAATAAAATGTTAAAGTTTTTACCTAGAAAAAAAAGTATTAAAAAGAAAAAAATTCGAAAAGGGCTAATATATACCTACATATGCTTGTATCACGCAGATCAAGGCAGCAAATCTAAAATCTAGAAAATCAGTTGTACCTAGAGGTTATCTGATTAATCACGTCAAAGTATTTGTAAAATGGATTATAAATAAATGTAAAATACAAACATACAAACTGTCGGTGTTTTTGCAAAAGCCACCTATTGATTAATTGCAAAACCGTATAAATACCATAAAACTGCAAACTTGAGATTAACCAACCCTGAGCTTTGGAACATGGCTGCAAAAAAAGTTATTTTTCATGCATGGAACACTGCTATTTAAATAAAAAAAATCTTTTAAAAGCACAACAATTGAAAATGTGTAACAAACTCCAAGAACAATATAAACTTTGAAATGGAAATGTTTTTTGTTATATCGTCATGCAGCTTTGGTCCATACATTGATTTCCATAAACACCATAAATCGGTTTCTAAACATTAGTTTTTAAAGTAAGCCTCACTTACCATCGATAGTATCGACATACTTTTAATGCAAAGAGTTTTTGATTTGAAGTTTCAAATAAGGTTATGGTGAAAACGTTGGAATACGCAAAAATTGGCTTTGTGGAACTTAGGTTAGTTGAATAACTTTCTTGTCCAATGAGTCATATGTAACTCATATTTATTTATTTTATTTTATTTATTTATTTTTTTCATATTCAACAATTACAATATTAAAATGAGTCACATGAGATTCATTTTTATACCTAGTAGTGCCACGCACACAAGGTATATTAACTTTAGTCGCCTAACGGTGGTATGTAACGGCATAAGCGGATCGAGATAGATATTGACTTATGTATATCAAAATGTTCAGGAGGAAAAAAGAAATTGATTAAGCCATGTCCGTTCGTCTATTAACACGATAACTTGAGTAAATTTTAAGATATTTTAATGAAATTTGGTATGCAGCTGCCTTGGCACTCATATCCGAGCGCTAGTTAAAATAGGCGAAATCGAATGACAGCCACGCCCACTTTTTATACATAGAATATTTTCGAAAATACAAAAAAAGCGAGTATTCAATACATTATACACTTATGTATAAGGATATAATAACCTTCGGGGAGTGTTTTTGTCGTTACAACAACAACAACAACGCCATAAATATCTTTCCATGAAACTCACTAAACTTGGTAAAGAAAATATTTCGTTACAAGTCCATAAGTCACATTTGATTCAAAAAATAATGCACCCAAAATAAGGTAAATCTGTATATATTTTTTATGAAAACTACATTTGACGCTATTAAAGCGAATTTGTTTAGTTTAGTTTAGCACGAAAGTATTGACTGAACTTGGAAAATTCAGAAAACTCATTGATCAGGACAGAGAAGTTGAAAAAAATTCGGCTACCACAAAAAGAAAAGGGATGTGATAGAAATGTCTAATAGTAAAATTTGAATTGAAGTCCGAAGTCCTTTGAGGATAATTGTTTTTAAGGGTTGTAGAAAATTTTAAGGTGGCGACCATGCACAACTATATATAAGTATAGTCAATTATTCGCCCAGCTGTGAGCCGATTAAATGCCTTATAAAGCTGACGATCGAAACATAAGCGGGGTTATCTCGTGTTACGGGTTTATTATGTAAAACGCAATACGTCTCTTCTTCTCGTTTTAAATTTCTTATTATATGAAGGCGTTCACTCCCTTTAGTGGCTGTCAGTAAATCGGAGTTGCTCTGCGATTTTTTTTGATATGATATAAGGGTGAAAGTGAATGTGAGTGCCTGCGACGCAAAGTGTCCGGGTGACTTACATAATCAACCCCTTAGTGTTGTAACCTCTATAACGAGGATATAATAAGAATTCTATAGATATTATGTCCCCAACCATCGATCGTACGATGACAAGAAAAAATATTACTCGATTAATGTAACAAATGATTGATAAATTTCAAAATAGTTATCGATTAGTTTTTTATAGCAAAATCACTTTCATTTAACCTTTTCATTGGTTGTACCCGTAATGTTGTTAATCTGCTTAGGTTTTCGGGAGCTATTGCTCCGACTTTTGGAAATATTCTTTCTGCGGGTACTGTTGTACCAATTAAGTGCGAATATTTGTTTGAAAATAGATAAAGGCAGTTTTTTATTCGCTATTTAGATGATAGATGCATTTTTTCAATTAAAAGCAACAAAAAAGTAAATAAGCAGAAAAAATTATAATCGCTCACATTTGATTTTCAAAGGAAATTTTAAATTGTTGAACATAAGTCGCTAAGTGCCTACGAATAAAAATATAGACATATTTGAGTTAATCCCAGGCTTTAACTGTATTTCGTTTCAAGTCTAAATCTTGGCAATTCCAACAAAAACTTAGCTTGTCTCGAGGAAATATGTATAAGATATTCGATTAAACAGAACTGATTACTATATTGAAATAACTACTATCTGTTAGTGAGAGTTGTAGGGTAGATCCTAAGGACAAAAATGTAAGCTCAGAAAATTATGGTTGATAATTTAATAAGTTATTATTTAATAAGTCTAGTACCAATATATATAACACAAAACAAATCATATTTACCACATTTTACCAAAAATATCAATTAAAGAGCCATTTCATCCAATTTGTGTTTTGGCATGTCAGAATCAGTAAATTGTCATAATTTATATAGATATAACTTTTTTTATAAATGTGTAAATTTGTTAAGTCTACAGCAATTACGTTTGTAAAACGAATAAAAAACCTCAACTAGGCATTGTTATATTAAATGCGCGTAAACAAATTACTTAATATTCAATAGACGCTGGCGTTTATAATAACGAATTGCAAATTAGCACTAATCAAATTGAAATGGATGAATCGGATATAAAACTTACAACCTTGCATGTAATTCATGTGAGCTGCACAGATGCGTATACTCGTATGTTTCAGTGTATGAATGGATATTTTTATACCCAGTTGTGCTTAGTAAGGAAGGTACTTGTATTGTTATGTTGTTCACAAAACGATGGCTTGAATAAAAATTATCAAAATTGGAAAGAAAATCGGTAGACACTTCAAAGCATCGAATGCCGATATTCCCTCATACATACCAGAGCTTCCCCTAAACTATCCGAAATGGAACAGGTTGAAAAGGAGTTGCCAAGTAATAGATACAAAACAATTGCCACCACCATGAATGTACAAGTGGATAGTTGAAAGCATTTATTGCATTGCATTGGGTCTACACTTTTTCCAAATGTACTTCAGAACTCATCAAATGTACTTCAGAATAGTTAGATGTATTTCAGAAATTTTAAAATTAATTTCAGAATAGTCAATTATATTTCAAAAGTCGTAAAATTTATTTCAAAATAGTCAATTGCACTTGAGGAACTGTAAAATGTATTTCGGAGTAGTCAATTGCACTTTAGGAACCGTATACAAATTTTTAAAATAAATAATTGGAGTTCAGAAACCGTAAATTTTACCTCCGAAACTATAAATTGTACTTTAGAATAATCAATTACAGTTCAGAATTTATGGTTTCCAAAGTATAACTGATTATTCTGAAGTACATTATACAGCCTCTGAAGTACAAGTAACGATTTCTGAACTTCAATTATTTATTCTGATAATTATTTTACAGTTCGGACCCGTGATGCGATTAGCTAAACTTTTTCAAAGTTAAATTGTATGCTGCGTTGTGTATGTATGACTGAATTAGGAAACAAATCTTCACTAATATATCTAATAATTATGTATCATAGAACCAATAAATGTTATACGTGTCGTATCATCATCATCATATATATTATTTCTGTAAGGTCTTTTTGTGTTAGTTCCTAATTTTCTGCTCTCATTTGGAACCAATATTAATAAATAAGGTATCGTTTTATAGGTGGGGGTTAGCTCTACATGCGAAACCATGTTTTAATTAGCGGAGTGCTTTTGTTTAAGCGTATTTTATAAAAATTAATTCTTAAATAAACGATTGTAAATTCACAAAAAATCAATTTGTACTGCAACGCTATTGTGACTGTGACATTCACATGCCTCGCGACATCTACATTTGAATACTAAGACTGAACTGTGCTAGAATAATTAAAGGCATTGCGAATATCACAGCGCTCAACCCACTGCGAGCGCGCCATCTACACTTCAACATTGCTAAAATAAGTGAATAAGACTGCGTTCACATTGGGTCATAAACTCGAGTTAAAGGGACATTTTTTGAGTTAATTCGTATTGATGTTGTCAATCAACTCAAGTTTATGGCTCAATGTGAATGTAATATAAGTGGTGGAATTTCAAATAGCTGTTTGCGCATATTTGTATAATTTTTTCTGGTCTCACAAGTGTACCTGAAAATCTTTTTTTATAATTTGAGAAAAAGGCTTGAAAAATCCTGGACCTGAACTAATAAAAGGTTTCAAACCATTTTTGTTTTTTTTTTTTGCGCAAGGCGCGCACGGGTCCAGTTAGTGAGTAATTAAAAGAATTGGTGATGCGCATTTTAATTAATTACAATTTCGCAACATCTCCAATTATAACACTTAGCAAAACGAGAGCTGGATATGCAAATACTTGCTATTTTTCCTGGAATTCAAAATAAATACTTTTTATTTCTATTACATTCTTGTCACGATTGATTCTGGACTCTACTGCTAAAATATTCATTGGCAAAAAAATAAAATTAAAATTAAAATTAAAGAGTATGCTTGAATTATTGTGTAAATAAATACTTATTAAGTATGTAAGGCATGTCTGCTGCGAAGTTCCGTCATGCAAATAGTTCTTCTTTAACTTTTTCCTATATTATTTTTATAGTTTTTTTTTAATCAACACTTGGCCATGACCTATCTGTGAAAAGTCAAGTCAAAAAACATTTTTTGCCCGTTGTTTACTCAGTTTTGCGGCTTTAAAGATTTAAGGAATGTTATTCGATTGCTATCGTATATCGTTAATAAGATTGATTTGTATGCAAAGCAAGTTGTTTAGCAAATTTTGAAAGACTATATTGTTCTTAGCTGCCTAGACATCTATATTAAGGAAACATGCTAGCAATAATAAAAATTTCACACAGGTTTCATTGAGTTTCGAAAAACGTATAATTCATTATTTAAGCTATTCTGATTAAGGTGCCAATATTTATTTGCAATTAAGCAATTCTAAACATAAAATATATATCTCGTTAACAGTTCACTTTCCGACTAGTTTGAGATCAAGGAGCGCCCAATGTTGTTCCCTTTTGGGATTATTGTTGGAGTCATGCCGGGATAATTTCGGTATTATTTCAGAATTATTGCGGGATTATGTTGAAAATATTTTCGGCAACATTTCAAATGCCGTTTCAGAGTTATTTGAAGGGCTGATCATGTGAGTCACCGTTGCAATTTCCTTCGCAGTGACTCACAATCGCCTTCACATGTATGTAATATCAAACAAATTCATAAAGCAACTTTCGTTTACTGACAGTCACTGAAGAGAGTGAACGCATTTATATAATAAGAAATTGTATTTAAACGAGAAGAAGTGAGCATTAATGTATATCTAAAATGACACTCAGTGTTCCCCTTTTGGTGACAACTGAAGCAAATCCTTCTCAACTAACTTGTTTTTTCAACTGACGAAGGTGGACACTGTTGATCGGTCGAAAAGTGGGAGAAGATTGAAGTTGGTAGGAATATTATATTTGTTTGAGGTAAGTTTTCATGAGGGGGGGAATACTTATCTTATAACTTTAAAGGAGCTATTCTTGTATATTTGTATCTTTGTATTTTTGTATAGTAGTATATCCAGACTATCCCGAAAACCGCTCAACCGATTTGGATGAAATTTGGTATGTACGTAGTGTACCACATTCTAAGAATTCCTATCTAGGTGTTGCCACATAGGATGTCTTTACGAAGTTGACCCCTATCAGATTTTTTTTTAAATTAAATGAAATATGCAAATATGGGTATCAAAGGTATTTTCCTTCGTATTAAAAAAAAAAAACATTTCTAAGTAGGGGTGCCACTTTTGCTCGACAAGAAAAATCCGGGGAAAAAGTACATATACCGTGAATCACACTCATTCAAAGGGCCGCTAGGGTGCAATTTTCAGTAAGGCATTTGCCTTGACTGCGCATAAAGCTCAGGGAGAAACTTTTGAGTTTGTCGCAGTGGAGCTAAATTCAACGATGTTCATGCATGGTATGTTATATGTGGCGTTTTCAAGCGTTAAGCGACCAAATACGTTAAAAGTAATGCTTCCGAAAGAAGGAGACGTACTCGCACCATGGTATGGAAGGAAGTATTGGATTAGATTTCATATGTATTATATATAAAAATTTTATGAATAATTCCTTCATTAAATTAATTAAAAATAAAGAAGAAAAAAAAGAATGTTGCCCGACTTTGTTACCAATAAAAAATAATATTAAACATCTTTCTGTTATCAAGATATGTTTTCAAAATCTCTTTTTTAAAAGCTCCACTACTGGTAAGTAAAATTATTCACACAAACTGAATGGCAACCTATGAAAAAGCCGAGCAAAGCTCGTTCGCCTCGGTCCTTCTCATTTATAATTGCAAAGGAGAAGATGAAACCTATACCCCAATACACGATGATGGAAAAAATGTACCACCAGCCGGTTATAACGAAATGGGAATGTCAACATTCCGACTGAAAAATGCAGGATTTGGTCGGACGAGTGCAGGTGTCTAAATTAGAACTTAAGTATACACTGCCCCAGAAAGTGGACAACGCAATTCGCACCAAATACCGCAAAATCAGTCTAGTTCATATCGCAAGGTATCTAGCCCATCTTATTAGCGTAGACCAGGCCTTGCATACCTGCATAAAGAAAAAGATGCACTCTTCTTGCGGTAAATGAGAACAAGAGAAAGTAATAAGTGAGCCATATGTACATACATATATATGATATGTCTATATTAGACTGCCCCAAAAAATATTGTTGTAGGAAATTTCATTTCCTGCACAAAAATTTCTAAAAAAAAAAATCTTTTGTCAGATGGGCAATTCCAGAGTAATCAAGTAATCACGTTTTTATTTTTGACATTTGTCAAGCAGACAATACAGATTCTTGAAGGGATCGAATGTTTTAAGAAAAGTATGTAAGTACTTTTTTATAAAGTAACTTTTTCAAAAGTAGGCGGTTCTGGTAACACGATACATATATTTCTGTGTAATTTTATGTGCTGAATTCCAATTAGGCATTAGAGTTTGGGTGACGGGTGTATTGAAAGCAATCAGAAAATAAGCAAGCAGAAAATAAAATGAGCGTTTACAATTTTGGTTGCTATCTTTCCAAATAAATTTCAAATTAAAAAAAAAAAAATTTTTATTATTTTATTCAAAAGTCGCTAAGTGCTAAAAAGTTTATACTAGCAATGATATCCCTTTTAAAATTAATACTAAGATTTGTTTAATGTGTTTATATGTACGAGGTGTGTTCAAAAAGTATCGCGAATTTTGAATTTTCGCTGGTTACGTATATTCGAATTTCGAATTTTTTGTGGCGTTATGTTGGTACTCATGTCTCTCACTTATGCCGACAAGCTCGGCCATTTTGAATGTTCAGTTAATTGTTGACAGCTGCTTTGCTTGCACGTGTTTTGGATCGTCTTCGATTTTTACGCGAAATTCGTACCAAAATTGCTCAATTGTGACCAAAAGCAGCATCGCATGAACATTGCTAATGAGATGTTAAACTCTGTCCGCGACGACCCAAATTTGCTCCAGAGGGTCATAACTGGTGACGAATCGTGGGTTTATGGTTATGACGTGGAAACCAAAGCTCAATCATCTCAATGGAAGCTGCCGCACGAACCAAGACCGAAAAAAGCGCGCCAAGTTCGGTCGAATGTGAAAGTTTTGCTGACAGTTTTCTTCGATTGCAGGGGCGTGGTGCATCATGAGTTCTTGCCACAGGGAAGAACGGTCAATAAGGAATATTACCTGCAAGTTATGCGCAATTTGCGCGAAGCAATCCGCCAGAAACGCCCGGATTTGTGGAAGAACAAAAATTGGCTTTTGCACCACGATAACGCCCCTGCTCACGCATCGTTGCTTGTGCCCGACTTTTTGGCCAAAAACAACACACTAATGATGCCGCAGCCCCCGTATTCCCCAGATCTGGCCCCCTGTGACTTTTTCTTGTTCCCTAAACTGAAGAGGCCCATGAAAGGACGACGTTACGCTTCTCTTGACGAGATAAAGACGGCATCGAAGGAGGAGCTGAACAAGATACAAAAAAATGATTTTTTGAAGTGATTCGAAGATTGGAAAAACCGTTGGCACAAGTGTATAATATCTCATGGGGATTACTTTGAAGGGGACAAAATAGATATTCATGAATAAATAAATAATTTTTGAAAAAACACAAAATTCGCGATACTTTTTGAACACACCTCGTATGCATGCATATCAATTTATGACGCCGAAAAAAATTAAAACGGAATGTGACCGACCGTGAAATATTTCAATATCTACGTACATACAAAATGAAATCGAGAACCGGAAGAATGCATAAGAAAATACATCAAAATAATACAAATAGACATAAATACAAACATTGCGATGCTATGCAATTGTTTGAATAATTTTGTCTCTAAAACATGCTACAAATAAGTATCTGAAATACAAATATACATAATCACCTATATTCATGTTTACTCGAATGAAAATTATAATGTTAGATGTGCCTATAAATATCCTACAGTCAAACACACTTGTTGTAAACAACCTCGCAACTAGTATGAATCAAAAGGAAACTAGTCAGCCAATTGGTTTTTATTTATTGCTTAAGAAATTGTTTCTTTGAACATGCGATGTCCTACTTATGATAATCTCAGATATTAAAATATACCATAATCTTCGTTGAGTCAAGATAAATGAAAGTTATTTATAATTAAAATTTTTATTTTGGTTGATACAAGTGTCATACTTTTTGGTTTAATGAGAGTTCGAAAACTTTAGGGGCAAGCAATATTTTTTCTGAATATACTCGTATTCTAGAGTAAAAAATATGGATTTTGATATAAGACACTGCTTGGGCAATAGGTGGTGAGCTAAAAGTTGCAACTAAATGACTGATCCAGATTTTGATCGACACGAACTACCAAATACTTTATGGTATACCATCAACTCTCCAAATGATTTGTATTCGGTAGCATATTAGAGTACTGCCAAACTGATTCGGCGAGGGATAGTTCGGTACGAATCGACTATTTACTTCAAACGGGGAAGGCTTTGCCCAGCAGTGGGTATTGAAATGAGACGGCGGCAACACGAGATCGTAAATGTGTTTCCTCAGTTTTCATATTGGTTTAAACGTGATCGCAACGTGAGCGAATTTATTTATAGATCGAACAATATATAAAAATATCTATGGGCATATGTTTATATGCTTAAAAACATTTGCGTTGTAGGATATAATTAAATGTGATTATGACTAGAAAGATTGATCTCTTTATATGAGTCTTTATGTTTGATAGCCTTGGCAGGGGAGCTGTTGAATGCAGTTTCTTTGATTTTTGCTATAGCTACAGTTGCGAGCACTGAAATAGTAGTGTTCATGTGAGTAATGCAATAAACCATATATTTCGCAATGTATGCAATATTGATATCGATTATGTTTTAAATGATCATCTTTGGCCGGGTCATAGGCCTCTATGCAAATATTAAAACCGCTAACTTATACTAAAAACGTGAATTGATTAAAATATTAATTAAAATTTTTAAAACATACAAAGAAGTGCAAGAAATAATTGGCTGTTGATCTACAGTGATACGGAATGCAACAATACCACAAAATAATCAAAAATAATCAAAAGTAATCAAAAACAAGTAAGGAAGTCTAAGTTCGGGTGAAACCGAACATTAAATACCCAGCTATGTAAAAGTGATCGTGGTAAATTGGTAAATTGGCTATACAGGCTATATCAATTTTGGAAAAGTAGGCATTGCCACGCCCTCCATTCTATATAAAATTTTAATCCTGCATCGGCGTCCAGGGTACTCAACCGATCTTTATGAAATTTTCACAGTAGATTCTTGGATTCACTGTTGACAGTATAGGCTATATATAATTTTGAAAAACCTAGATAGTATACCTCGTATCATATTTCGTAATTTTATTTAACACGGTTCTGGAGTTAATAATAGCTGAAACTTGAAATTTTTTTCATTTATATGTGGGCGGTGCCACGCCCATTTTCCAAAACTTAAAAAAATGTGTGTAACGCGGTGTAATCAGTCAGGGGTAGGAGTTTTCAAAAAATAATCTATCAGCCCACTAATCAGTACCTTTAGTAATCATTACTTAATAGGTCTGAGCCTATGAGTTGTTAGATATTGAATTTAAAACTAGGAAAATCTTCTCGGCAGTGCTACTTCAAAAAAATTTACTTTTGAGCTAGATTGCTTTTGTTCTAAGCGCCTATTTTTATAAATTTCTACCCACTATTGCATTTTCCAGCCTATTTAGTAAGAGCTACTTTATTTCTATTATTTTCCATTTTCAAATCAGTCAAGCAGAAAATTAACAATATGAGCTGCCATTCGATTTACGGAAAAGTATGCGATTGTGAACTTAATTAGCAGTTAAAGATGTTATAATAATGATCTTCATTTATCATTTAATAGCGCTTAGCCAATAAGACATTCTTTAGCAGTTGCGTATTAAAGTACGCCATCCATCCCAAGGAATCCAGTTGGAAACACAAAGGCCTGTTTTTATCATTTCAGTTCAGATGGTCTCTTGGTCTGCCTTTTTCAAATATTTTCGAAGAAAATTTATTTTAAGAAGCTGCCTTGGAAAATATGATCATTTTATAGACGCTTGTTTTATTACTGCATAAACAGTTGTTCATACATATGTTCGCAACAGAAACATTGTTACGGTTGTGGGTGAAGTAATCGCTCAGTTATGTTTGAGAATAGTTTTCAAGTAGCAGATTAAAAATAAAACAATCACTTGAAATACTAGCTAACAATCAAACACAATTGTTAAGTAAATTTTGTAAACAAATACAAAATCTCACTTAGTTAATAAACTTGCATTAAATGCATTGAAACACATTTTATACAAATAAATGTTGCATGCGAGTAACTAGTTGTCATTGTAAAGCACTTATCGATTTGATAGATAAACTTCAGCTATTTACAGCCCATTTGATGTTTATAACCTACCTACTAGTACTATTATTTAGTATCTCAAAAGGCATTGAAGGCAAACAAAAAAATTAAGTAGACTATTCCCAAATACAATTTTATGAACATTAGACTTTTTCATAGAAACCCCATTTTTTTAAATGCTTTGTTTTGATGAAAAAATTACAAATTCTAACGATTAATGTTAAAAGGTCCCATATCACACACCGATTTTCTTTGCTAATATGGGGCAAGAAGTTCCTAATTATATTGATATTATTTTTCATTATTTTTTTGTGAAATTGTTGACCTTAATATTAATTTCTAGAGGTCTATCATAGCTTACTAGATTTTTTGGACTAATATATATATATTTTTAAATGTACAATCATTGATTTGGCTGCATATTTTTTTTAAGAAGTTGAATCCCCCAAAAAAAATATTTAAAACAAAATTTTGTAATAAAACGACATATATATTAGGGTGGGTCGATTTGTATGGACGAAAGTTAACCGATATCGCGCCATCGATTTTTCGATAGGTTTTGGGCTCAGGAAAAAAAAGTTCCACTACGCATACAAAAAAAAATAATTTTCGAGCTTGCGAAATTTTATTTTTTTGACTTTTTTCGACTTTGATTTTTAAGGTTTTTTTCATGACCTACTAAAAAAATGTATACCCAGTCCGACCCAAAAATGTTCCCTTAAGACGTTGGCGATAACCGTTTTTTGAAAAAAAAATTATTTTCGTGTTTTGGGACTTGTTTTGGTCGAAAAATCGACTTTTCCAAAACCCGAAAATAAAATTTTTTTCAAAAAACTGTTATCGCCAACGTCTTTAGCCCATAATTTTAAGTGGGACAGGAGATATGAGACAAATTCGTTTTCAACGAAAACATTTTTGCATGCAGGGTGGAAAACCCCTTAAAAAAAATGGCGAAAGGGTAAATTTTTTGACCAAAACACTCCCCAAAACCCAAAAAAGATGGTTTTTTTTTTCAAAAAACTGTTATCGATTTAGCGGACATTTTTGGGTCGGACATGAAAATTTTTTTAGTAGGTCATGAAAAAAACCTTAAAAATCAAAGTCGAAAAAAGTCAAGAAAATGAAATTTCGCGGGCTCGAAAATTTTTTTTTTGGTATGCGTAGTGGAACTTTATTTTCCTGAGCCCAAAACCTATCGAAAAATCGATGGCGCGATATCGGTTAATAAATCGACCGAGTCTAATATATATAGTTATCTAATTTTCCAGATAAAACAAGTAATACATTTAAAAGAGAGATAAGTATAGGTACACAACTGTCTAAAAGTCGCTCTTGTTACAATTCAACATTTCTGCACACAGAAACTTCGTTGTAACGCTGTCCCTGCCAAAAACAGAAATACTCTGTGCAATCCGCTAAAGAATACTATTTAAAAATCATCAAAGTATTTCACCACATACCTGCATTCTTATTAAAAATGTGGTCGAATTCCCATAGTGATGTCCTAGGAGAGGATCATTTACTCCATCTCGGAGTACTCCATTATTTTGATTTTGGTTCATGGAGCATCTGCATGAGAGTACTTTCGAAATGCTCCCAAAAAATTGCTCGACTGTGCATTCAACACCGAATCGAGAGAAAGAGTACGTAGTTTTTAAAAGTACACATACTCGCTCTCTCGCTTTGATTTGAGTACTCCATGGAGTAATTTTTTGGTACCTTTTGGAAATTACTCTCCCTTGGTTGTTCCATGAAGTACTTAGAAGCGAAGAATTAGAGTACTCCGAGATTGAATAGGTGATCCTCTCCCATCGATAGCCTTGTTTACATGAAAAAGGATTTCTTGGGAGTACTCTGATACTCCATCGTTTTTTGTAGGGGTGTTTATTCGCCATTTTCGTTGACCATTCCTACTAAACTACCAAATTTTACTTTAAAGTTATGTATTCACATTCAATGAGTTTTCGTACTGAAAAATTTCTTCAAAAGTTTCACTGGAAGAGCACTAAATTTCTTATAATATAGTTTGTAATATTAGAGGTGAACTCAGTAGATAAGAAAATGAATTTCCCATATACAGTGGCGGCAAAAAAAAAGAGACTCAAAATTTAAAATGGGTTTATCGTAAAATAGATTTATTTCTGTGAAATCTTTAACAAAAACCACATAAATAAAAGTTTCAAAGTTTACACAAAGTTCAGAAAAGCTAATCAAAGTTTGAAAAACTGCCATCAAACTTTTAAACTTTTTCGGCAGAATTTTTAGAAAACTTTTGAGTACACAACTTTGTGGCTCATTCAATTTTGTGCGAGTCAGCAGTACCTGCAAATTTGCCCTGAATTTTCAGAATTTTTTGCGTCGAGGATGGTGAAAATTTTCTCACATGCACTTTTATAGAAAAATTGAGTTCTATTCATGCGTTGCATGGAAGAAAATACACAACAACTTAAGCTAAACTCTGAAACTTTTATTTATGTGGTTTCTGTTAAAGATTTCGCCATATTTTAAATGGAATTTATAGAACACGTAAATAAATTTATTTTACGAATAAAACTATTTTAAATTTTCGATCTATTAGCTTTCCCGCCACTGTATGTTACTATAAAAAACCGAAGGCAAATATTTTAAAACTACAGATGGCTAGAAAAAAAAACTGTTCCAAAACGGTCTAACCTACACTTTTGATAAACACTAGTATCAAATATTTAAAGTATTTATTCAAAATCATTAAAAAATGTCAGTCTCGTAAGTCTACATACTTGAATATTTATCTTTGCATTAATGCAACGTTTGAATGTACACATGGGTAAATAACGGAAGCCTTTTAAAAATAATTTTGTTTTCGTAGCTAAATGTTTGCGTTTTTTTTTTTGGTTTTTAAATTTGCATTCAATAATAATTTCATTCATACACATGTATTTGGCGAATAAGTAAACAAATCGTGGTTGGCGTAGTTTGTTGAGTTCGTGGTCGACTCGCAAGCAAAGAGCTAAAAGTTCGCTTACGAAAACTGTGTTATTAAATTTTTTTAAAATTATTAAAAGAGTGCAATGGGTGAGATTTCTATAAAGTAGCCATAAGCCTTCATATAGGCTTCAGTTGAGCATTAAATTATAGGGTTATCAAATTTTTATTTTTATTTGAAGAGGAAGTTCGTCCTAAAAATTGTCAAACCAAGCAATGTAATTTTGCGCCCATACTAAACAAAAATATTTGTATTTTATGAACTAAAACGTATGCTTAGCAGATAAATTGAAATGAAGTGCATGCGGTGTAAATATTCTCAAGCGGATTTCATTCATTCGCAAAGAATTTTACTTTCGTTCGATTTGGTCAACTCGAGTTTTATATTGATGGATGGTCTGAAATAAGTTTACAACCACTTGAAGCTGTTGCTACAAAGAGTCAAATGAAATTTTAAATGTTTTGAATTTTAGCGAGTGCCCTTGCCAATGGCGACGACAACAGGTCTATTGTAAATAAATTTTTGTTGTTTTAATCGTGATTTACAAAAATTATAAATTTCGAGACTTAAAAAGCAAATCAAACCAACATTTAATGCGATAAAATTTTTGTTTAATTTTTGGTTTCATTAATCTCAATGAAGTTTGTTTCATGTCCATATCTATCCATCCCTTTTTTAGGAAAATTGATAAATTATAGTTAATCTGATTTATTCAAAAAAAAGTAATAAGAATAAAGTATTTGTGGCCGTCAGGATAAAAGGATCCAAATACGTTTGGTGCCACTGGTCGTATGAGCAATATCTAGTTACTTAGAGAAATTCGAATAATAGCGTGTTTTTGTAGCATACTTCTAGGCTTAAAAATCAACACAAGGTGGTATCGAGCTTATTTAATAGGAAAACGTAAATTTTATGAGAATATCAGTTCTGTGAGTTAAATTTTGAATTGAAACACTATTTGGTACTACCTCACCATTTTTTTTTCTTGTATCAGAGCTTGATTTCAAATGTTGAGGCCTGCGATCAAGAAAAAGAAGTGCTATGCTTTTAGGAAGAAGCGACCGCCGAAAACTTGTGTCAGTCAGAATCTCTCCGAGCTGTTCGAAAGAAACTAAATGAGGTTTCAGACAGGGCCAACCCTTTATCGTGCGATCTCTTCAATTTAATGCTGGAGAAAATAATACTAGCCGCAGAACTTCACCGCTCAGGAACCATCTATTACAAGAACGTGCAAGTGCTGGCGTATGCCGATGACATTGACAATAATGTCTAGCCAATAAATGTTACTTTGGACTGAGCAGGTAATTTAGAAGACTAGCCCTCTCTCGACGAACAAAAACCACGAATTAAAATATCCTCCGGTCCGGAAGGTATTTTTGTCGGAACCCACCTATGGAAGCAGAAGAAGAGGGAGCCCCCACACCGTTGAAAATACCAAGTGGCGAACAATCTGCGATCCCTTAGCGTTTCTGTTGTTGTTGTTATTGTTGTTGTGGTAACGACAAAAACACTCCCCGTAAGGAAGGATAAGATGGGTAATGAGAGGGGAGAGGCATCATATCCGTAGATAAACCATCGAGTTGCACGTTATTACCTTTGTGCATGTTAGTCGCCTCTTACGACCGGTATGCCTACCTCGGCGTTTCTAATTGGTGTTGCTAGCAAAACGTTTAGATGATTAAACAAACGGCCATTCAAGGGCTGTTGAGCTATATATGGACATATGTATATATTACGGACTTTAGAGAAGTTTTATTAACTTTTGTATGTTACAAATTTTTACAATATAACAAAAAAGTTCATTTAATGAAACAGCATATAGGGATTTATTAGCATGTATATATACGATCTTTGGAGCAAACAAGTTAAATTTGATTGATTGATTGAATGAATGAATTTTGCGAATTTCAACTTAAAATGAATTCATTTACAGAGATCTGAAATGCAAATCATGAACAAAAAGTAAATGCACATAATTGTTTTACTTAAACTGTTAATTCTGGTGATATTTCATTGACCCTGAATGGGCTCAACAAAATTCAAAATTGTCAAAGATATAAATCAAGAAATGAAAACGAAAATTTTTAAATAAAAAAAATTATTAATATTGCATTTTATTTTAAAACGTGATATTTAGAAATAAGTTCTCGAAATGTTTGATGCACTGACTGACATGCTCCAGTAAAACAAATTATATTTTAGTCATGTATAACATATGTATGTTTATATGTAAACATACGTATGTATATAGGCATGAGTACTAGGCCGTTTCAGAAAAAAAATGTTCTGTTCCTATTTGTAATAGCATATTTCAGCTCAGTAAGTGTTTAGAAGAAAATAGTCTGTAAATATCAGGAATATAGTTTAAGGTACATCGGTGAATATATAGCGTTAGTTGCACTTTCAATCTTAAACAATTCAACTCTAAACTTAAATAATTTCATCTCAATTTATACAGAAATAACCAAAAACAATTTTACAAATACGCATTATGTCTCTATGCACATACGGGTATAATTCTGCTGTATTTCGATGTGTTATTTTTCATTTTCAAAAGCTTGAATAAAAATTTAAATTTAATTTTTTTTTCAAAATTTTTGAAATAACCAATATTATTTCACTCAACACTCAAATTTTTTTGAATAACAAATAAAATTTTATGTTTTATTTAAAAAGTTTTTTTATTCAAAGTGACCCAACCCGGCTTAAAATACATAAAATGTTAAAAATGAAAGTTCTTTCATTGATGACAAAGCAAATTTAAATAGCTATAACAATTTTAATTTTCAAGTTTTGAATTTTTCAGCTATTTTTTCGCATGTAGTTTTTTGTTCAATTTTTAAAAAGCAACCTCAATTTTTGTGAAAAAAGTTTGTTATCGGCCTAATAATATGTAAGTCTAAAATTGACTTGATAATACGAGCTTTTTGCTCACTTTAAATCTGTGTTAATTCAGTTTTTGTTATAGAAGTTGATCTACCCCTGGTTCCATATGTATTCATAAGACCCTGAAAAAACAAAAGTGGTAGGCGCTTCTTTTATTATTTTTATTACTTTTACACCTTCAAGGGAGAATTTTGGGCCTTAAAATATGACAGAAAAAAGTTTATTATAAAAAAATCTTCTTGAATATAAAACTAATCGAACTAAACGAACGAAATCGAAATTTTAAATGAGCTTTTTTTTGTTAGTTCCATATCTCTTTATTTTTCGTAAGAAATATGATTTAAACCTTAAACAAAAAACTTTCGTGTGAAAATGAAACTTCCTAATGTTTACAAATTTAGTAAAGGAAATAAATGTATGTAATTACCAAACAAATGTTCCACCAGAGCCAACACGTTCCAACTGTTCGGTGAGTAAATCTTTTAAGTTCTCTTCGCTGATTATCTCCTTCGCCTTTTCATTGCAATCACGCTTTGTTTTTGTTGTCATGATTGCGGTACTTTTTAATGCAGAGAGCGGTACAAATTAGTCTCTTCTAGGGCACAGATAATACGTATATGAGTTTATTGATTTTGATTTTAGTTAATATTTTTGTTTTATCCTCAAGACTTTTTATTTTTTTAGACTTGTTAATTCTTCATTCATTTAAACTTACTTTTGACAAGTCTCACAAACACACATTAGCATTGTTATTTTTTGCGTTTTATTTGTTTATAAAGCAACTTTAAGAAAAGCGAAATTGTTTTATTGTTTCTTTACCTTGAACTATTTTTTAAGTAAAATTTAATTCTTGTGGTGTGATTTTGGCAAACTTGACAGAATTTATGTGCCTTTTAATAATGGGAAACAAAGTTTTGGTTTATTTTGTTATAATGTAAAGTCTAAATTCATGTTGAAAAGCTGTTAATGTTATTAAATTTAAAGTTATTTGTTTTAGTTCCTTTAAGATGTTTTATTTATTAAAACTAAATATATATATATATACAACAATTTGTTTTACTTCATTTCTTTGTCCAGTAATCTTCTGCTTTCTTTTAATTGCTTTTAAACGAAATTACATACTTAGTTGTAAAATAATAAACTACTGCATTATGAAATAATTTTTGTGTTATAAATCACAATGAGAAATATTTTTGTAACCTGCCATATTAGGAATAAGATATTGACAATTCCAATAGTTCCAGATGTGATACAAATTTAATCACTTTTGTCTAATATGTTGATTTTTGTTGCTTAGTCGCGTTTTATTTCATTACAAAGCTTTAGAAATACCATATTATCTAAAGTATTTCTTCATGCTAGAAACCGTGTTGGAGTTACAGCGCTGAAAGGGCGAATTTGGGCAATAATTGAAAAAAAAAAAAATATATATATATATATAAATTTGGGAAAACTAGGTCCATGGAAAATCATTTCAGAAATGTGTAGCGGTCGAAAACCTAACTTTATTTATAATATTTTAACTGAAATATATATTTATAAATTATTATTTTTTTTTTTTGGTTTCGCAAACATAGCACATTTTAAATTTTCAATAACTTTTAATTTAAGTTACTATTTTTAATTACTACAATTTTTGTTTTGTAATGTTGCTATTTAGATGGTTCTGTGCTGATTTAATTTTTATATTAAAAAATTCAAAAATTTTAATATTTTAATTGAAATATATATATTTTTTAAATAAAGTTTTCTTGCTTTGGTTTCGTAAATGTAAAACACTTCACGTTTTCAATAACTTTAAATTTAATTTATTATTTTTTATTACTAAAATTAAATTAATTTATTATTTTTTATTAAAAAATTAAAAAGTAAAATAATTTTTTAGACCTTTTTATTTTTTATTTCGTTGTATCTAAAGTGAAATTTTTTTTGGTTATGTGAAAAGTTCAAAAATTTTAATATTTTAATTGAAATATATATATTATTTCAATAAAGTTCTCTTGTTTTAGTTTAGCAAATGTAAAACACCTCACGTTTTTAATAACTTTAAATTTAATTTATTATTTTTTTAGTACTAAAATTTTTGTTTTGTTATGTTACATTTTTTGAATGGTTTTGTGCTGATTTAATTTTTATATTTTAATTGAAATAAAAATTAAAATATATTTTTTTAATACTTTTTTTTCCTTTTGGTTTTAATATTTTTTCTCAAAGGTTTTTTATTTTTAATAGAATTTAATTTAAATAAATTTTTTAGACTATTTAATTTTTTATTTTGTTTTATCTAACGTGACAATTTTATTGGATGGGACTGATTTAATTGTTATATAAAAAGTTCAAAATTTTTTATAGTTTAATTGACATATACATACTTTTTTAATAAATCTTTTTTTTTGCTTTCGCAAATGTAAAATGCTTTACATTTTCAATAACTTTCAATTTTAATTAACTATAAAATCACTATTTTTATTTTGTGATATCCAAAGTGACATTTTTTTTGTTTATCTTTTTTTTTTTTAATTCAGAAATAAATATTTATATTTTAATTGAAATATATATTTTTCTAATTAATGTTTTCTTCTTTAGGCTTTGCAAATGTAGAAAAATATTATATTTTTTTACTTTGAAACTATAAATTTAAATTAATGCGTAATAACGTAATTAACTGAATATTTTAGCCTTTAATTTATTACTTTTAATTTTTTACTTTATTTTTTATTTTAAAATATTATTAAATTATAACTTTTAAAACTTCTTTTTTATGCTACTTCAAATTTACACGCATATATACACCAAAATCGAAACCGTAACTGATTTAAGCCGATTCATTTTTCGAAATCGAAATCGTAACCGTTATTATCGTAACGAGCATTTTTTCAAAATTTACTTTTTAATGGAAATTTGTTCAACGTCCGTCATGGCATCAGCTGATAAAATATTACAGCTGAAATCCGTATGGTTGTGAGAAAAATTGGGTTTCTATAAAGTTAAAGATATTTTGCCCATGGACGTAATAGTTATTATAGAAATGAGGTAAAGTTCGTATTTAACCATAAACATTGATGCGGGGAAATATTGGTTATAATTTACTATTATCATAAGAAATATTTATTTTGGTCGCAATAACCAATATAAATGAGAAATATTTTTTTTTTGATTGAGAACAACCATTGTCAAGATTTTTATTTTTTTTTTGGTCATATGAGACTAGATGGACAGGATTTTTTTGGTTACTTATGAACTCTTTATAAGATTATAAGAGCATTTCATAAACTCACATTTAAAAAATGATAATTTTGTCCTCAAACAAATGTTTACATAAAAAATTCGGAATAAATTATATCTGATGTATACTCGTATATGAAATGACAAAAAAAACTTGGTAATAGTAAGTCTTAACCAAAAAAAAATAATTTCTTATTTATATTGGTTATGGCGACCAAAAAAAAACATTTCTTCTGATAATGGTTAAAATTCCCAAAATAGTATAAATGTAATTTTAGCGTAACCTTTTTGCTCAGTACCCGTTTGGGTAGAAAGTGAATTAGTCCTTTCGCACCCGATCGGGTATAAATGGCTACAATTGGTCTCTACATAGGACATGCTCAAACAAATGTGAACGGTTCAGCCGCATCGTCCATGGCGACTCATCCCGGATGTATCCTAAACTAATCGTAGTTTTTGCAGGGAAGGAATATTTATTCAAACACGCTCACAAAACGTTGAGAGCGAAATTACCGTAAGCGACAAATTTGTGATTTTTTGCGAATTAAAAAAAAATAATACTATAAATTAACTATATTACCGCGTCCTCAATTTTATTTCCATAAATCAACAAAAAGTGATAAAAAACAAAAAAAAAATGCTCTCCTGTAAAGTATGTATTTTGTCCTTTACGATAATTTCGCGCAAATGGGTCGATATGTTTATAAAATTTTTCAACCAATTTCATTTAATTTTTTGAAATTTTCTGATTTCGTTTGCTTTATTTTCGTTGCATAAAAAATTATATTTTAACTACCTGTCATGCACAACAACTTTTTAGCGTTAATGTTTTGTTTCTTTTGAATATTTTCCACTTAAAACAAATATTTATCTACGTTTGTTTACCTTTTTAGAGTTTTTGATAATTTGAAAAATATATTTCATGCACTTTCACTTTTCACACTCAACATCGAAACACACACAAAAAACTAAAACACTTCAACTTTTCTTCAATATTGTTATTGTAATTTTCATTCGCGCCAAATACCGACGTCGCTGCTTGCGTTAAGTAGCAGCAACCACTATTTAAACAATAAGAAGGTAAATAGAGAGTTCTCATACCTAGTGGCCGGTAGAGACGTCGGGCTCAAATTTTTTACACCATAAGTTGTAATTTTCATACAACAATGTAAGAAGCAGTGATTTAAAGCAGGCTGATCTTCACTCTTGTTTTCTTTTCAATATATGTGAATATGTATTCTTTCTTCTTCCTTTTACTACCAAACCACTTTTATTGTCATTTTTGTGTGTTTGCTGCCTGAGTTGGTCTTGTACTTTTCTTTTGCTTTCGCTGGCGATGCGTTTTCTAGTTTTCATGCGTTTTCCATTCGCACTTCTTGACACATTGATCATATACAGAATAATAACAACAACAAAGCAACAAACACTTCAATGTTGACTTGACAAAGTAATTCAACAAAAAATAGAATAATCACGAAATACGCCTAGGGGATAATTATTCTTTGGGAGCTCGTTTTATTCGCTTGTGGGATTTTACAAAAGAAAATTTTATATTTTTTTTAATTAAATTTTCTTTTAGTTCAAATTCAATTTCGTTTGCTACACATTTGTAATTACAATTTTTATTTACGCTCCTACTATTCACGTCGAGTGCGTTCCACCGACTAAAATGAGCGGCTATTGATCGTGAAATGTTATAGGCCAACGCCAGCATATTTGAGCGCAGCTGTTCGCAGTCGTCCCAACTGCAGCTGTAGCAAATGCTGCTGCTGTTACGGCGCTTGCTGCCGCTGCTGATATTGCTTTTGATAATTTTGAAGTAAAAATCGACAAAAGCAGTGGTGGGCAAAATCATTCAGTAAAATTTTTTGATTGCGGTACGCTCTCCAAGGATTACAGAAACAAAACAATGTCTCGAAGGTTTGAGGAAATGCTTCTTTGCAATAAAAAGCAAATTAAACCCGCAATTCGATTCCAATCTCGTTCAAGATTTGTTGTAGCAAATTAAATATTTCTAAAATTGTGATTGAACAAAAAAATTCTAAATTGTCTTTTTGCATGGCCTTTTCTATTTCAGAAAAAAATTGAAGATTTTGAAGAAAAATTCTTTTATCAGCATATCGTTCGAACTCATACTCAAATGTGATATGACTATCTCTATCTGTGAGATCATCGCCGTTCTCAAGAAGGTCTTAAGTAGGACTAGAGAACTTCCAATAATTCTAAAGCTTTACTCTAGTACAGGGTGTTTTTTTTACAGGTTTGTTTTTCGAATAGAGATAAAACTGGCATTTTGTGGTCAAATCTGGCAACTCTAATGTCATTTATGTTCAGTTTGGTTTGCCATTTCATCATGAACAGGTTGACAAAAGACCAACGCTTGCAAATCGTGCAAATTTATTTCGAAAATAATGGTTCAGTTCGCGAAGTTTACCGTGAGCTCCGTCCATTTTATGGTCGACATAATCGTCCATCAGAGCAATTAATTCGGTTAACCATGGATCGTTTTCGCACTACGTTTACTCTATGTGATAATACGCATCCGCAGAGACGTCGAACAGTGCGCACCGAAGAAACAATTGCCGCTGTAGAGCAAAGTGTTGAAGAGGACCCGAATGAATCGATTCGCCACCGTGCACAGCAATTGGAGCTTTGTCCATCAACTTTATGGAAGATTTTGCGCAAAGATCTTGGCTTGCGACCTTACAAGATCCAGCTTGTGCAAGAATTAAAGCCGCGAGACCATGCAATGCGTCGTGATTTTGGTGTATGGGCCGAAAATGAGATTGATTTCGATGCTGATTTTCATCGCAAAATTTTGTTCAGTGATGAGGCTCATTTTTGGTTGAATGGCTACGTCAACAAGCAAAATTGCCGCATTTGGAGTGAAGAGAATCCACATGAGACCCTTGAAACGCCATTACATCCACAAAAACTGACTGTTTGGTGTGCTCTATGGGCTGGTGGAGTCATTGGGCCATACTTCTTCCGCAATAATGCTGGAGAGGCAGCTACCGTTAATGGAGACCGGTATAGAGCCATGATAACCGACTATTTTGTTCCCGAATTGGATGGCATGAATGTGGATGAGTTGTGGTTCCAACAAGACGGCGCTACATGCCACACAGCGCACGTCACAATCGATTTATTGAAGGAAACATTCGATGAGCGCATAATTTCGCGGAATGGACCTGTCAATTGGCCACCAAGGTCGTGTGATTTGACACCATTGGATTATTTTCTTTGGGGATATGTGAAGTCGCTCGTCTACACCAACAAACCAGAAACGTTAGGGGAATTGGAAGCCAACATTCGTGGCGTTATTGCCGACATACGGCCCCATATGCTCGAAAAAGTGGTTGAAAATTGGACCTGTAGAATTGGCTTTATTCGAGCCAGCCGCGGCGGCCACATGCCCGAAATCATATTTAAACATTAATGGCATAAAATTATCCTTCCAATAAAGCCAAATTGATGGACCTTGAAACGATTTTCTTGTGTTTTATTTTAATTCGAAGTTCTATACCCCTAAAAAAAACACCCTTTATTTGTTCTAACTAGTAATTTCTTCCTTTAGCTACGATGGAGACACCGTTTCGCGAAAGTCCCTTACCTTCGTGTCGCCAACGGCTCCCACATACATTAACCTGAAAGGTACAAAGGGGTTTTAACCCTTTAACTGTTAATGTCGAGTATACTCGTCAAAGCGAAATGAAAATTTTTCGCATAATGTCGAGTGTACTCGTCGTGAAGATAAAAAAAATCGCATTCGTATTATTTTAAACGAATCAACTGTAATTTCTTTCCCTGAAAAAGAGCAAATTAAGATCTTTTAAAAAATGTACATTTTAGAATATTTGACTTAGATTTCTTGAAATTCAGTTGGTCTTTTATTGCTTCTGTTTTCATTCCTATAATGCCTTAATTTTATCTTTATGTGTAATTTTTTTTATCAAAGAAATAATTTTTTTTCTAAAAAACCAACACGCAACGTTTGAAATTTAATCAGTATTGCCTACTTTTATAGGCAGAAACATTTTACTCTGTTTATGTTGAGTATATCTACTCGTCTTTGCCGGAAAATAATTAAGCAGGGCGAAAAATTTGTTTGAAACAAAATTAAACAGTTAAAGAGTTAAAAACGGAATCAAAATTTTTGCCTATATTTAACCGCAACACAGCTTTTACGAACGAAACCAAGATCGCAATCCAAAAAATACTCAACAGAAATGTGTTGACAATTAAATCTAGTTCTTCTTAGAAATAATGATCCGCTCTCCAATTTTACTGAAAACTAGCAGACCCACCCCCAAAATTGACTTGCTTAATTATGAAAAATTTTGCTCTCCTCCCTTCCCATCACCCGTCTCCTCTTCATCTACTCCTCCATATCCCTCTTCTTTTGTATCCTTCTTCTTTTATTCTTCCTTCCCCATGTCGCTTTATTTTTCTTCATCTTCTTTATCTGACTCTGCTATCTTCTTTGCCTTTGCCCCTTTTCCGATTACTTTTCTTCTTTTTCTCTTTTTTTCTCTTCTCGTTTCTATTCCTCTTTTCTTCATTTTATTTTATCCTTTTCATCCTGTACCAAAATTTTATTCAGATTGATACGAATTCAAACTCTATATAGCCAGGGTATTGGGCATCGCTAATTTATCCAGTGACCAAATGAGTCTACTGTGCAAATTTTATAAAGGTCGGTTGAGTACTTTGGACACCCATAAAAGTCACAACAAACACGCATTAAAAAATATTTACTGTTTGTTTTAAATGTGTTAACAATATTTCCGATATAATTTTTCCTGATTACATTCAGTCCTCGTTATTATCTTTTGTTTGATAAAAAGTCATTATAAAAACAAGACCTGTCTGGTTCGATATTTGGTCTATAAATATAAGTAAAGAACTTGTTGTGTTATCAAAATGAAACAGTTCTCATTCGTTTTTTTGTCCAATACCCATAATTTACAAAGTTGTCTAAGCCCACCCTCATCCACGAAAACTACTTAGATTTTGAAATTTCATTTACGGTTTGCTTTAGTCCATGTTAGTCCATTTTGTTTGACACCAACAAACTCATATTTCGATCGATTTTTCCGAATCCGGTTGAGATATCGATCGCCTAATTACAGTCCTCATTGGAGTATTTTGCAATTTGTGGAAGGGCAGGTACACATTTTGATCGATTTTTAAATATCAAATTGAGTTACTGAAATGAGTGATGCCATGCGATATTCTTTTTTTTCGCCACTAAGTCCAGTTTTAACTCAAAATGAGTTTGAGTTTGAGACTGATGGAATGGTAGGCGATGAAAGATAAGTAATGATGTGTTTAATGTTAGGTACAGCCAAGATCTATTAAAAAGAAAATCTACCAGCTCCAAAATAATTATGAAAACTTTCTAAATTCATAAGTTTTTTATACATTTAAAATTTTTAAGTCTGGTGAAAGCCTTGCAAACTCATTTAAAAACTTCCACAAATCGGCGGTTGAGTTGGCTGCCCTCTCAAAGACTCAACATCTCAGAAGAAAGAAAGCTAGATCTTAGCTGACAACGTAATTAATTTAAGTAGAGATACATAGGACATTTAAAAAAAATAAAACTATGAGGTTAGATATTCTTATTATTATTATTATTATTATTATTATTATTATTATTATTATTATTATTATTATACAGAAAAGACGTGATGAATCACCAAATTACAATAAAAGGCGCACAAGGAACGTAGACCTTCGGCTCTAGAAGTTCTTGTAACAGATTATTCTTCAATAATTTGATAAGTAGCATTTTCTTACCCAGCTGAGATATTGTGATTTTCCACTCAGTCGGAGGTTTATAAACCAAGTAAGATTTCATTACTAGGACATTGAACTCAGCTCATTAGTTTTTATGTTATGTTTTGAATGGGGAATTAAAGGGGCCGCGCAAGGCTAGTGCGTTGACACACAGATTACATTGAGCCGCGCCGCCACTGCATACATACATACAACTAAAATATATTTTTTTATTAAGTCATGTGAACTATGTTCCAATTGCTACTGAAGTGATCTTTTCTACATTGGCGAAGTAGAAGGCGTGAGCAGTCGCAGCTCCAATCGAAATTATAAAAATAGAAACTAAGTTAAATAAAAAAAACAAACTAACGCAATTGCATAAAGATACACGCATTCTTACTTCTAGACATACCCTGTAGGATAAAATTTCTTTTTGTAAAATGAATTTATCGCTTTTAGAAAACATATGTTTGGCATAAATCTCCGGAAATAACAGTCAGCGGGAATACATTTTTTAAAGTTCCGAACTAGTTCAAAATTCACTCAAAACGAATTTTTCGAGCTGCTGGAAACGTGGGAGATTTCTTCACTTGTTAGTAAAAAAAGTGTTTTTTCAATCTTTAGAGGCGTTAAAAAAGAAAACATGCTAACTTAAAGAGTTTGAGAAAAACTGCTTTAAAATTTGTTAGGTAGCGCAATGTTTTTTTTTTTTGGGGTTTTCGTTCTACTTACAAACTTTGTTAAATAGAGCTTTTATTCCTGAAACGACTATATTTTTAATTCTCCAGTTTACTAAAAATAAAATTACATTACTGTCTTTAAACTATGTCCTAATATCAACATAGTAACCCAGCTTACATCGGTGAAGAAACCATTAAATTCTATAAATGGTGTTTTGAGTGATGCGCGAACAAACATACAAACAAACAGACATCAATTTTGGAATTTGTTGTTTTGACTTCTGTTGCTTTTATAGTTTTTCTTTAATATCCATCATGTACTGAAATCTGAATGTTATATGTAACGATTAAAAAAATTTCGAAAATGTCGACCTACAAAGTTCCTTTTTCGCGCTGCAGTCTAAATTCCGATCGAGTATTTTTGTACCTTTCATGAACATGAAATGGTATTATAACTTTAGTCCGATGTTTGTAAGTATGAGAAGAAGAAGAGATAGACCCACCAATAAGTATACCATCAGTGCAATGAGCTGAGTCGATTTAGCCATGCCCGTCTGTCCGTCTGTCTGTTTGTACGCAAACTAGTCCCTCAGTTTTTGAGATATCTTGATTAAATTTGGTATGGAGCCGCCATTTTGCATAAGATTAATCATTTGTTGGAATAAACAAGATGGGAGCAATACAACGCAGAGCTTCCATACAATCGATTGTTCCGATAAACGGATTTTGGCCTATAACTATCTCTATCTCTATGGCGCGATATACAACAGGTATATCATCATAAACCTCCTAAGAGCTTTTTGCGCCAAGCTTCTCTTCCAATTTGTGGTGTACCGATTTGAATTTTCCCTACAAATTGGTGGGACCTACAGTTTTTTGCCGACTCCGAACGGCATCTACAAAGGAGACGAATTTTTGCTGAGAAGCCTGTCATGGCAGAAATACACTCGGAGAGTTTGCCAAACCACTGCCGAGGGGCGACCCCGTTTTGAAAAAATTTTTTCAAATCACTTTTGATGTTACCTGTACCAGGGCTCGAATCATGGACCTTCGATGTGGTAGGCCGGCAACACTACCTTCACACCACGGCGGCCGCCTATAACTATTGAACTTAAAAAGCCAGGAACGTAAAATTTTTCAGTTTTAGTACATGTTATACAGGGTGTTTTTTTACAGGTTTGTTTTTCGAATAGAGATAAAACTGGCATTTTGTGGTCAAATCTGGCAACTCTAATGTCATTTATGTTCAGTTTGGTTTGCCATTTCATCATGAACAGGTTGACAAAAGAACAACGCTTGCAAATCGTGCAAATTTATTTCGAAAATAATGGTTCAGTTCGCGAAGTTTACCGTGAGCTCCGTCCATTTTATGGTCGACATAATCGTCCATCAGAGCAATTAATTCGGTTAACCATGGATCGTTTTCGCACTACGTTTACTCTATGTGATAATACGCATCCGCAGAGACGTCGAACAGTGCGCACCGAAGAAACAATTGCCGCTGTAGAGCAAAGTGTTGAAGAGGACCCGAATGAATCGATTCGCCACCGTGCACAGCAATTGGAGCTTTGTCCATCAACTTTATGGAAGATTTTGCGCAAAGATCTTGGCTTGCGACCTTACAAGATCCAGCTTGTGCAAGAATTAAAGCCGCGAGACCATGCAATGCGTCGTGATTTTGGTGTATGGGCCGAAAATGAGATTGATTTCGATGCTGATTTTCATCGCAAAATTTTGTTCAGTGATGAGGCTCATTTTTGGTTGAATGGCTACGTCAACAAGCAAAATTGCCGCATTTGGAGTGAAGAGAATCCACATGAGACCCTTGAAACGCCATTACATCCACAAAAACTGACTGTTTGGTGTGCTCTATGGGCTGGTGGAGTCATTGGGCCATACTTCTTCCGCAATAATGCTGGAGAGGCAGCTACCGTTAATGGAGACCGGTATAGAGCCATGATAACCGACTATTTTGTTCCCGAATTGGATGGCATGAATGTGGATGAGTTGTGGTTCCAACAAGACGGCGCTACATGCCACACAGCGCACGTCACAATCGATTTATTGAAGGAAACATTCGATGAGCGCATAATTTCGCGGAATGGACCTGTCAATTGGCCACCAAGGTCGTGTGATTTGACACCATTGGATTATTTTCTTTGGGGATATGTGAAGTCGCTCGTCTACACCAACAAACCAGAAACGTTAGGGGAATTGGAAGCCAACATTCGTGGTGTTATTGCCGACATACGGTCCCATATGCTCGAAAAAGTGGTTGAAAATTGGACCTGTAGAATTGGCTTTATTCGAGCCAGCCGCGGCGGCCACATGCCCGAAATCATATTTAAACATTAATGGCATAAAATTATCCTTCCAACAAAGCCAAATTGATGGACCTTTAAACGATTTTCTTGTGTTTTATTTCAATTCGAAGTTCTATACCCCTAAAAAAACACCCTTTATATGTAACGTGTATAGTGAAAATCACCGAGATCGGACCAACATAACATATAGCTCCCATATAATCGATAGTTTCGATAAATGGGTTTTGGGCTATAAATTTTTCAATTAAAAGGCTAGGAAAACAAAATGTTACAGGTTTGGTACTTATTATGTATTTAATGTTTGTAGTAAAAATCAGCCAGATCGGACCTAAATAACATATAGCTCCCATACAATCGATTGCTCCGATAAATGGGGTTTGGGCTATGTATCTTTAAATTATCAGTTTTGCAGAGTTTTTACTAATTGTGAGTAAGGATCGGACATTTAAAACCGTGATGCGTGTTTATGAAAGGTATAAAGTCTTCGGCACGGTCGATGACAGCCCTTTCCTTACTTGTTTTACTCAACTTGCGTTCCCGCAGGGTTCGTATGTAAAGATATTTCGATATATAACTAAAGTGCATGCAAAATGAACCAGAGCAATGTTCTGAATTTAAATTTGATTGAATTTTCTTATGTTCTCTGTCTTTTCAATGAGCGAATTCATATGCCTACTGATACCTGCATACATAGGCATTAATAATATAACCACCAAAAAATTTACGCCATGCAAATAAAAAGCTTATTTAATTTTAAAATAACAAAATCAAAGTCGTATATAATAGGTATAATCCTGCAATTTTCTGACTTAATTATTGAAATTTCAGAAATTAAAAATTCTTTTCTTTAAAATGCCTTCGAGACGATATTTTCATGCATTTAATTTTTTCCTAATATCTAGATTCCAAATTCAGTTTTCTTTTGTTTAAATATTGTTTTCAAGTGTACTCCAGCTGAGAGTTTGACATTTACCAGAAGTAACCAGCAAATCAGCAAAAATTGTGACTTCTGACTGGGGGAGAATATTATTTCATCTCTTTTTTGTGTTCTCAGTAGTCAGAGAACTGGGTGAATTTCCTGTAACCTCTGACTACTACTGTCGTAAATGCAAAGTCGGACATCCACGCTTCACAGGAAATGTCATAAACGGACAAGGCGTATTGAGGATGACTCTGACCCTCTTCGTGTTGGTGATTAGCTCTTTTTGTTCAAAAGCGACCCGCAATGTGATGAGATTGCGAACGGGCAAGAATGAAAGGTAAAAGGAAACAAATTGATATGCGGAGCAAGCAGCGCTACTATTGTACATTTTATGGTTTACTAGCTTATACTCGTGGGTTTCACCCCACATTTCTATAAAAAACCTCATATAACCCATTACCAAATTCAGTTGTCTACCCCAAATACTTCCACAGATATGGACTATGAAAACTGCCATTTGTAAGAGAGGTGCCACGCCCCCTATATATCAAAATATTTTTTAGCCTATGACCATCCCTGGAAGATATCCAGTACGTGTTTCAAATTTGGTTACGATCTGTTTATACGTTTAGGAAATAAGTCGGTCTATAGATACATACATACATAATTTGAATTTTATATATACAGATAACTCCTTACCCATTTTCCAGGGTGCAGAATACAGCAGAAAGTCAGATTTTTAGCGGCCCTCGGGAACAGTGCTTTTGTTTGTTCAGACACTTGCGCCATCATTTCACTTTCACTGCGTTGGTGGTTACGAAATTGAACTACAAACTTAAACCGGCAGAATACCAAAAGGGTGTAAAAGTTTCAAAACTATTTTGTTGCCGGTAAAACGAATGTTGTTACCCCATTAGAATTAGGGAGTAAATGATTACTCAAACGACCGCCACTGCAGTTGGCTTTACGGCAGCAGCAACTTGTGCAGCGTCACTCACTGCTTATGTAGGGTCAGTAAAATATTTTTGAGCAAGATAAAATAATCATAAAACTTTATTTATATTGAAGGAATTTGGCTAGCTATCGATTTTTTGAAAAATTGCCACATCAAACTTCTTTTACGACTCATGTTGAAATTTTTAAGAATATACATATTCAATATAACAAGCTAATTTTTATTTTTTTGACGCAACATTCATTGAAAATTCGGTTTATAATATTTGAGTTTCAACAAAAGTCGAATAGTCGAAGCAAAGCAAATAGTCGAGTAGTCGTTGCTAAGTGACTATTCGAATACTACAAACCGACTAATAACAGTGGAAACGGTTACAACCGACTAGTCGATTAACCGAATATTCGACTTTTTGTAAGAGACCTATTGTGCAGAGACCCACGGAACGAGAGATGGCCAAGCATTGCTTAATGTATTTCTCTGGTGTTGTGCATATCTAAAAAAAAAGTAAATATAAAGTTTTTCTTAAAATTTAAAATTAGTGGATGTCGCAGTTAACGCTAGCTTCGATGTCGCTAACACGCTGGAGTTACAGTATATGTCGCTATGCTATAAATGCATTTGATACAATTTCAGATGATACGACATTCCTTTATACAAGGTGGCGCAAAAGTAAGCTTCCGATGTTCAGCATATCGGTTGTGGCACGTGCAGTGTGTGCTGTTGCACCGTCTTGTTGGAACCACATGTTTTCCAATCCCAATTCATCAAGTGGAGGCAAAAAGAACTCGTTGATCATTGCTCTGTAGCGCTCACCATTCACAGTAACCGTTTGGCCCCGACCGATTATTGGTCAAATAAATAGTCAGCAATATTCCGCGTTCTGGAGCAGTGCAGCGTAACATTGTTTATTAACGTGTATTTCGCATGTGTTTACTACACAAATGTCAAAACAGAACTGACTTTAGGGGCCAATCGCAAAATTTATAGCAATTTCTGATAGGAGGATTACTTTTGCGCCACCTTGTACATACATGCATATGTAAGTTACAAGCTCTGAAGTGGAAGTGGACAATTTCGGAAGCGAAGAAATTGAAAACATGATTTGAATACTCACAAATGATAAGCGTAATAGATAAGAACCCCGTAAAACCCACTGGAGCCCAGTAAGACAAACAAGTGTTAATTTGTATACCTTTCATGAGCATGAAATGCTGTTATAACTTTGGTCTGATGTTTGTAAGTATGAGAAAAAGAAGAGACAAAAGGTAAGAAGGAACGCATCCACGCCCCTTCACTTAAATCGTTGAAGTGCCACGTATGTTTTCCAAAAGTGAACCTTAAACTTGCCTTAATCTTCTCAGGCGTTTATGGAACTGAGTTCTTATTTCTATTAGGCGTGTTCGGCGAGAAAACTTTAAAGAATTGTAAGTAAAAAGAGAGTTGCAAAAAGTAAAATGTTTCCGCCTAGCAGGAACACTTGCAAGCGAAACAGCTGTTTATATTTTGATTGGATAATAACTCAAAACTTGAAGTATTTTGTTGTTGTTTTCCTATGTGACGATCAGCCGATTTTCACTTGCAAGGCTTACTGAGTGAAATTTCTCCAGCAGAAACTTGCAACTTCCTCTTCCAATGAAATGTCAAAATGAGCTCTCTCCCTGCAAATGTTTTGTGTCGCCGAACACTTTTGAGTAAATTTTTTTTAATTTTATGCTCGCCGAACAAAGCTGTTATCACATACGTGCCTCACAATAACAGCTAGAAATATCAAATTGTAGTTAAAATCACTATCGAAATTTAAAATGATCATTCAGTTTTCATGGTAAAAAACCAGAAAAGAAATCGAATACATACAAAATTTGAAAAATCGATACATACAAAATTTCAAGACGATAAGTAGGTGGCAGGTAACAAGATCAACGGAAATACGATCGATTGACTTTATTTTGCATCGCAAAGGGAAATAACGTCTGGCGACGACATACATACAATCATAATTCCCTGCAAAAGACGGAAATACTCTGTTTCACACTCCAAAGAATACTCCTAAAGGAGTATCAGAGTACTCCAACACATATCCTCATTCATATAAAAAAGGTAGTCCAATTTACATGGCAATGTCCGCTGATTGGATCACCCAATCCATCTCGGAGTACTCCGTTTCTTTGCTTTTGAATACTCTATAGACCACCTACGTGAGAGTACTCTCAAAATACTCCCATGGGATTACTCTATGGAGTATTCAACAGCAAAGCGAGTGTGGGAGTAGGTGGTCCTAAAAAGAACACACACTCTCTTCTCGCTTTTGCCTAGAATACTCTATAGAGTAATCTTTTGGCAGCATTTTCAAAGTACTCCAACGTAGGTGCTCTATAGACTATTCGGAAGCAAAGTAAATGGTACTCCGAGTAGGATTAGGTGAGCCAATCACCGGACATCGCTATGTAAATTGGACCACCTTTTTTATATGAATGAGGACAAGTGTTGGAGTACTCGATGCTCCATCGTTTTTTTAGGGTTATTGATGGATTTATGTTATTTCAATAATAAAATATGACGTGTTTCATAGTGGTGGTTTGTGTCTCCTAAAAATAACGAAATTGTTCAAATTGATCATATACAGTAGTACCTCGACTCTGCACTTAATTAAAACCGAGCTCGGTGCAATTGAATATTTAGTTAAATTAAATTAAATTGGCGGCCGCCGTGGTGTGAAGGTAGTGTTTCCGGCCTACCACACCGAAGGTCCATGGTACGAGCCCTGGTACAGGTAACATCAAAAGTGATTTGAAAAAAGTTTTTCAAAAAACGGGGTCGCCCCTCGGCAGTGGTTTGGCAAACTCTCCGAGTGTATTTCTGCCATGACAGGCTTCTCAGCAAAAAATTCGTCTCCTTTGTAGATGCCGTTCGGAGTCGGCAAAAAACTGTAGGTCCCACCAATTTGTAGGGAAAATTCAAATCGGCACACCACAAATTGGAAGAGAAGATTGGCGCAAAAATCTCTCAGGAGGTTTATGATGATATACCTGTTGTATATCGCGCCATAGATAGATAGATAGATTTGAGTGTTAAACGACTTTTACAACAAGACATATAAAAATAAAACTACACTTTATACTCGTTTAAAATTGTGATCCAAGAATCGAGTTGTGCAAGTTCCGAGAATGTGCAAGAATCGAGGTACTACTGTATAACTAAATTTGGAATTCCTTGTAAAAAGTTTTGAATTATGCAAGTTTCAGTTTTGTGAAAGGAATTATTAAATATAATCGATAGCCTTTTAAAGCCATCGAAAGTTTAAGAAAATGGATACCATCGATAGTTTGACACCCCTATGAAATGTGTTATCTAAATCAAGGCGCATGATCCAAATGACGAAAACAAAGATGAAAGGTTTAATATTATTAAGCGTAGAGTTAACACAAAATGGATATTGTTTTTGGTAATTAGCGTAATAACCAAACGTATTTTTACTTCGATTGTGCATTTTTTTGGGAAATATAAATTTTACTTTGAGGCATAAATACGAAGATCAGTACTTGCTGTGCTACTGTCATAAAGAATGACAGCGAAATATGAAATCATAATCTACAGCAAAGAACATATAACTATAAGAAGATCCAACAGCGAATGCAAGTGGACGCTGTCAAATCGATGGTAGATAATTCACCACTGTACCTGCGTGTAAAATGCTTGAATTCACTGTGCTTTAATTGAATATTTACACAAAAAATTAAAGTTGCAGTTACAAAATTGTTTAATTGTGAATATTGAATAAAAATAAAAGTGCTAAAAGCCTTAAAACTTGGTTATATGTTCTTTGGTTTTATACACATTTGTTTTGCCTCTTTTTTTTTAACAGCTAAACAGCTTTGTTGTCATTAACACTGCCTGTAAAACTGCTAGCCCACCGATACTAAAACTTTCACTGCTATCAAAACCACCAGAGTTGCTTATTTCGGTACATGCTTTATATTCTTTATTATAATAATTTAAAAATTTGCAGATAAAAAACAAGATCGAACGCTTCGTGGAATACTGCATACACGTAGTAATCCCTAACGGTAAGTCCAAATGGTTGCAGGTAGGTTGTCGAACGCAAGCAGAGTTTAACTCAATGAATTTAACCGTCTGAAACGGCTTGAACTTTTAAGTCATGTCTTGAAGCTAACTAAGGAAATATGACATGTTGATTTTATAAGCACATTGCTTAGAATCGAGTTTGTTATATTGTGCTACTAAAACCACCACTGGCCAAATGTTTAATATTGAGCAAAGATGATAGGGAATTAATAACATAGAGTTGTTAGGAAAATCTCGATTGAATCATCGTACATTCTTTGAGTGAATTCACAGACCATCAAAAGCATTTGAAGCAAGGATGCGTCGAAAGAATTCGGTTTTTTTTATCGTTTGGGCAACTAACCAAGTAATTTCTTTCTAATTGACGCTCGCGAAACGAAGTTCATAAAGTTAAAAAGTGTGTGCCAACACAGTTAAAATTAAATCTCTCCGTTGATTTATTTCGTTTCACCTTTAAGGGCCGCTTTTATAAAAGCCGATTAACGCTAATCTAGGCTTACTTGACTTATTTTGTACTGTCAGCAGATTTTGAAAATTGCGGTTGCGGATTAGTGAAAGAAGAAATTAGCTGTGTTCGGTGAGGATAAAATTTTCAAAGATTTTATAAAATTTTTACTCAAAAGTGTTCGTTTGCAGGGAGAGAGCTCATTTTGACATTTCATTGGGAGAGGGAGTTGAAATTTCCTGCTGGCGGGATTTCACTCAGTAAAGCTTGCAAGTGACATAGGAAAGAAAAAACATAAACTTAAAAATTTGAGCTATTAACCGATCAAAAAAGCAGCAGCTGTTTTGCTTGCAAGTTTTTACTGTTTCCTGTTCGTCGAAAACTCTTTACTTCTTGCGTTTCGAGAGAGTTTTAAAGGGACGCGTGACTGGTGCACTTAGTGCATTGGGCGGTCTTCATGTCACACCTACGTGCATTCGACTGTCGTCGTGTCTCTGCCGGCGTTAATTGGCTAAACTCTAAAATTTTGGATTCATCACCTGTCACGGTACTGCAGGCTTGACTGAGAATTTTTAAGTGTTAGTGCACTCGGCGGTCCTCGTGCTCAAACATTTTGGATTTTTTAAGTTGACGCATGGTAAATTTTATCGTATCGGGTCATGATTGACGAGCAGGGTACGTCCACTTACGCTGTAGGCGCAATTGCCTAGCGCAGCACAATATTACCACCCTCAAATTAAGAAATTTTAGATTTTTGCCAATCAACGCCGGCAGAGACACGACGACAGTCGATTGCAAGTACGTGTGACACGAAGACCGCCAAGTGCACTAACACTTAAAAATTCTCAGTCAAGCCTGCAGTACCGTGACGGGTCCGTATCACATTATTCCCACTTCACTGAGACTTCTTTGCTAGTTTTGTCATCGAACACAGCTAGTGATTGTTTGTTGTGAAGATATGAGCAAAACATAAATGTAAAAGCAGCTGTTAGCAATCGCTAGCATTGAGAACAAAGAGTAATGAGCAGCTGGTGATATAAAAACAAACGCCGATGTTAAAATGAAATTTATTCAAAACCTGAAGTATGAGCAAGTTGTGCAGTGGAAGGTAAAACTGAAACGTTCGAAAGAAAACAAAGCACCTAGAAGGAAGCGTAAAAAACTAAATAGGTGAGTGAATTGTGAGTTTTAGAGAAAATAATTAAACAATGAAGAGATTGCATGCATAATTAATAAAGTTTTGTTATTTCTTAGTTTGAAATTCTAACATTTTACAAAAATTGTGTAAAACGCAATGCCTTAGTATGTTGCAATTATGCATTAAGGTTGTTTACCCATTATTTTATTTGCGCAGTGCTTTGTAGCAGTGGATCAATTTCTTATCATTCTATTAAAAGTTAAGAAAGTGACGATAATAAATACGTGTACAGTGATGCGCAATAAAATAGAGCTGATATTAAGTTTTGTATAAAAGCTCGGATAAATACTATAATCATCAACAAAGATAAGTGAATATGAAAAAAGAATTATATTGCTGAATTTGTATATAAGTTGTGATCCTGTACGAGTCAGAGGACACTGGAAATCAATTAGTGCACACAAAAGAGAGTAAATAAGGTTCTCTGCCAGTCAAAAGTTGCAAGTTTTAGTCAGAAAAAGTTTTGCTGTTTATTTGAAATTACGTGTTAGTTTTTTTTATTTTGTTCTACTTCCGTGTGATTAAATTCTCGTTTTTTGTTGAAACTGACAGAAGCTACATTTTTTACCAGAAGACAATTCCATACTTTGGAGTGCAAGCGGATTTTTAGTGTTTTACTAGCTTTGTCAGAAAATGATGGGATTAGACCTTATTTTTATTCAACACTAATAGGGCAACAATATTTCACCTCAAACCAGTTTTTCGTAACATAAAAATCTTTCGATTTGTCAACTTTCTTAGCCAGAATGGCCCTGTAAAACATTTTCTTCGGGACGTATCAAAACAAAAAAGAATAAACAGATGGCCGAAAACGGCCGATGTTGTTCAATCTCTGTTTTATAATTTAATCCATGGTACAAGGAAATCAAGGTATTTGCAGTTTGACGTAAACTGTGTTGGTTGTCATTCGCACCTTTTGTCAGTTGAGCACACAGCGTTGCCACCTCAAAAGTATTTTTTTTGGTAATTTTTGTAATATTTAAGGGGATGTTTTGATAAAAATTGAGAAAAATAAAAATACTTACAAAATCGGATCCATACAACTGCTTTAAAATTTGTAAATGGTACAAATTATATATCTCTGCTTTCAAGCCAGCATACATATATATTTGTATTTCGTTAGCACTGAAATAAAACATTTTCAGGAGTTTTTAACTCAGAGACAAAGCCTTTCATGTTTTCGCACCGCGATTTTTGGCTTTATTTTCATGGTTCAGAACACGCCTTGTCACAGCGTACAAATAATTAAATTAATGAATGATTAATCATGAAATAATTTAAAAACTAAGCTGAAAAGTTCTTCATCAAAGGGAGGCTAGATTAAGACATTAAGGCCATTTTCACAGTGCCGAGTTAGCTTACATTTCACAGTTAACTATTGATTCACAATTTTATTTTAGCTACTTTCATAAATATGTACTGCCCAATATAGAATAGACAACCTTGTGAATTCTAACCCGAAGTTAACTCACCATTGTTGAGCGGTTAACTCAACTTGAAAATGGAAAAGCTATAGTTAACTGTGGAACGTAAGTTAACTCGGCTCTGTGAAAATGGCCGTAAGGATATTTTCTTACACTGAACATACAAATTGTTATTTTGGTACCGCATCTGCAGTTATCATGCATTCGTTTAGAAACTTCCCCCTCATAAACGGTACCGCCGGAAGTCGGAAACACTTTACTTTGCACGTAGATCTGGTGTTTGTGCAATTTATAAATATACAGCTCATGTTGCTTAAAATTGATTCAAATAAATAAATACTTTATTTATGTCCGTGCAAAAACTAGACCAATATTTTACTCACCTTTCGATTTATTTCACGAACATATACAAACTAAATTCAGATATATATATTATTTTATTCAATTTCAAAATTGTTTCCGTTTGAAGTAAAAATCAGTTCGTTTTTGGTACAAGTATACGGTAGCTCATTTTCAAAAGGAAATGTCACAAGCACAGTTTATGTCAAATGTTGGCAATGGCGAGAAAGAAGAAGTGGAACTACCTTTATATATTTGTACCATGATTTAATCTTATAAAAAAAAACTTTGATCACCAAAATAAATAAAAATTTTGAATTACATCTGTTAAAATAAAATCATATCAATTTAGGAAAACTCATATTTTTCTTAAAACACTGACACTGAAAACAAATAAAAATGGGTTTACTGGTATCCATAAAGATACGCTATCGGCACTATCGTACTTATCAAATGATTAGCACTATTCACAATCTTGCATGTAATCAGTTAAACCGGCCGCATATAGAGTGCTTATATTTTGAAAACAATACTGTTGTCGTCACACTTTTTGTGTTTGTTGCACAGACAAGGGTCAAGTACGTGACGATTGACGATAAGCAGTGTTCGGATTTGAAAATTTTCATTACGCAGTAGATTTGAGCAAAAAAGTGATATACTATATATAAGTAGAAGAAGAAGATAATTTAATGAGGAGCTGTATGCAGACGTAGTTCAACGAATTAAAGGCCAGCGGTTGCGTTGGCTAGGCCATGTTCTGCGAATGAACGAAGATGCACTGGCTCAGAAGGTATTCTTATCAGCACCTGGCGGTAGCTGGTTCCAGTTCGCAGAGAGAAGAAACGTTTAGACATTTAAGCGCCACTTAAGGAAAGAAATTTGCGAAATTTTACAAAATGCATGACTATTTATTTTATTCATTCTGGTAAATTTTTTTGAAAATAGCGCAGTAGACTTCGTCATGACCTCAGTAGTCGATTATTTCCTTCAACAAAATGCAGTAGATCTACTCCAATAGCAGTAAATTCCGAATGTTGACTTTGACCATAGCTTTTGCAATTTCCTTGCAAATATTAGGGATTTTACGGATGTAATATTTTGACATTAGCGGGAACGAATATTTATAATACGAATGTTGAAGTTGAACTTTATTAAGGTACACATTTTATTTGAGCTTAATTACTCCAAAAAATTTCGGAATAAAGTTAACCCGGACAATCCTGGATTTACCGAATCAAAGAAAGAGACGCAGGGTTAGATCAGGAAACAAAATTCCAATATCCCCTCATAAAAGGCATGACCACTTTCTTCGTAAGGCGAACTAAAATATCGAAATTATGAAAGCTATTCGCATCATCCTCAGCTCTGCATTACAATCATTTCTTTTTAAAATGTACTTCCACTCATCGAATAGAATCAAAACATTATAACTTATTCGTATGTAAAATTGATGAAAAGTGGAAAAGGTAAATTGGCATTACAAATGCATAGATATTAGAGATGCCACGAATATTCGGCAACTATTTGGTATTCGGCCTATTCGGGTATAGCTAAAAAAATAACTAGGCGATCATTCAACTAAATAAAATTGCTTAAATCCAGTGATTAACTTTCAGAATCGCTAAACATTGATCACAACAAAACCTGCTAAATTCAAAAAATGTGGGAAAAGTTGTAAGCTCACCTTAATTGAGTTTTTTTGTTCTACTGAAAAATGTTGCTGAAGGGAGTTAGCAGCTATCTTTTTTCATAAACTAGCAGACCCGGCAGACGTTATCTCGCCAAAAGGCAGATCTTCGTAAATTTAAACTCATCTACCCATCCTTGTCCATTTTCCTCGCACATTTTAGGAGATATTTTCGAAACCAGTTGTGATATTGAATTTGATCACACCTATTGTTGCAGCACTCATTAGTACCTTAGTAGTTTGATACCCATATTATACGAACACATTTTGGGTCACCCCTGGTCCATACATTGGTCAATAACTCCGAAACCGGTCGAGTTTTTGGAATAAGAGATATCTTAAAATTTAAATTAGACGTAAAGTAAAGCAGCTGTGAATTCCTATCCATTTTTCTTAAATATCTGCAGTGTATGGACATCGATCTGTTACAATCTTACCCTCGAAAAATAGTAACTGCTGCCAAATATTCGGCTGCCGAATATTATGCGCTTTGTTTTTCGGTATTCTGCCAAATAAGTATTCGTGGCAACTCTAATAGATATGTACTTACATTGTATAGAAATATGGGCGAACGCTGAATTATTTTAAGCAAATATTCGTTTGAACTGAACAAAGTTTAGATTTTTTTGCTATTCTCATGATAAATAGTACACTTTATTTATTAGATTTTTTGCATATTCAGTTCGCGCAGATAATCTTCAGTAAATAAACCAAGTTATTGTTCTTAGATCTGAAAAAAATTTTTAATTAGCGCCAGATTATTATCACTTGATAAAAGCAATTTCACTCATAGCAAATAATGCAGGTTGGAATACCAAATATAATTATATATTGAATGAATCTATTTCTAATTATACCATTCCAGGCCTAGAAATCAAAGTGTTACAATCGGACAGTTTCAATAAAAAAATAAAAGTCATGTCGAAAGCAGTCGCATACTTTCTACCACTCTTCCTACTACCATTACTATCCTTCGAGCTTTGTAGGGGCTATTCTGCGCTTGAAGATGCTCAAATAATTTCCGAATATAAGAGTCATATGAGGGATACAAATCACGCCTTAGTAGCACGCAAGTTAGTACATCAAGCAAGTTGGGCGGCAGTCGGTAGTATATCAACCAATGAGAAGATCAAAGGCTATCCAATGGTTAATATAATATCAGTAGATGATAGCGCTTTGAATAGTACATCAACTGGACGTGTACACTTTTTGTTAACCGATTTGGATTTTACTGGCCCCGATTGGCAGGAAAATAATAAGGTTACATTTCTCTTCACCGACGATGAAAATTTGAATTGTAAGAAAAGAGGAGAGGATCCAATGGAACCGACATGTGCACGCAGCATAATTAGTGGGAAGGTTAAGAAGGTGAGACAGATGTCTTTGTTGATTTGTTTTTTTCTTTTTTAACTGACTTTTTTTGTTTTAAATTGTAGTTGAACACTGAAAGCTTGGATTACAAAGATTGGTTAGATGCATTCAAAACTCGTCATCCAGCTGCAAAAAATTGGCTTAAAGGTAAATAAATAACGACTCGAAAGAGTTTTGCTTTCAATATAATGTAATGCACTGGAGCCAGAGTAGTGCTAAGCGTTGTAGCAAAATGAGTACAGCCTGAAAGTATGTTATAATTAATGGTGTGGTCTGCAAACATTCAACGTACATTTGTGCTCATACAATTAAGCCATTTTAGAAAATACTGTGATCTGCAGACAAGATGAGGTCACTTACTGCAAAAAAATAAAATTTTAATCAATTAAACTGTTCGTTCAAGAAAAATAAGGAAATGGCCAAAACCGAAGTTCAACTGCATACGAGAGAAATATATGGGAGAGTTTCCAGAAGTGTTAGAAAAGTGTGTAAAGTAACAGAAGTTTTAGGTTTTTCTAGAGGAAGAATGTGAAACGCAATACAGTTTTATCAAAAACACAAAACTTTTGCCGATGTACCCCGAAAATGACCAAGAAACACGACCCCGAACGACGATCGGCTAATACATAGTTCACTCGGGTATGCTGGATCCTTTTAAGACATTCACGGAAATCTGGGCATGTATAGAACAGTGTTATAATATAAAAATATCGTCCAAAATAGTCCTCCGGCGATAGGAGGAAAAATCCTTGAATAGACATATCGCACGACGTTACCAAAATGTTTCTAAAACAAACATCAACCGGATACTAGACTTTGCTAGAAAGTATCAACAAAAAGATGGAAAATTATTAAATTTAATCTTATCGAGTAAGTTGCATGTATTTGGAAAATGTACACAAAAAAAAAAAACCGTTAAACATGGCGGCTCATCCGTGATGGCATGGGGATGCTTCACCCCATCTGGGGAAGGTTCGATTGTACCAATTGAAGGGAAAACTACCGGCGAAATGTACGGAGATATTATAGCGGACCACTCAAAAGGAAATTACTCTGGAAATATATCGCTTTCTTTGATTTTCCAATAAGACAACGACCCCAAACAGTGTTCAAGGGTTGTTAAGAGCTGGCTTAGAACCAACAGTATCAAATTTCTCAAGTGTCCCGCGCAAAGTCCGGACTTAAAACCCATAGAAAATCTATGAAGCATTATCAAAAGGCCAGTCGCGGGAAGAAACCCTCCGAAATAAGACTCGTTTATGGGAAATCATAAAAAAAGAATATGAAAAATTACTTCGGCCCAATGTAGCCCACTTGTGGCTACCATGAATAACCGCTGAAAGGAAGTAATCTTCAAAAATGGTTCTCCAACTAAGTATTAGTTGAAATAAGGTATATTTTGAGAAACAAACCTCATTTTTTTGGCATTAATCGGGTTTCTTCACAGATGGCTTAATTATATGAGCACAAATTTCGTACCTACGAAGGTTAAATCTTTGTATGTTCCAACCTTTTTATTTTTGACTCATTTAATAAGTAGACAAATTGAATTGAAATGCATTCCCGTTAATATTTTTTTTAATTTAATTTTAATTTGGGATTTCTAATGAAAATTGCGAAAAAATAACTTGTTTACTTTGCCGATCGTATGGCTTAATTATATGAGCACAAGTGTACATATGGCACAATAAAGCTGGCGACAATGGTGGCATAGCAATTACGCCATAGGCATAACTATACATACCATCGATTATTCGCGGCTTATAGGTGAATTCTGTAAGCATTATCTAGTCACTAGACATTTAGTGGTCAATTTCAATTTTGAGACAATTTGGTATTCAGTAAGGTGTCTCATATCTCTAGTCTCGAAAAAAAGAGTCACTAATTTGTTAGCTGGTTCTAGGCAGGTTACAAACAGAGAAATATTGGGTTAAAAAACTAATGCATTAAAAAATTGGAAACATAACGACTTCGCAAATCGATTTCCACTTGGTCGTCCCATTAACCACGACTCCGGTTACTTTTACAAATATTATTAATCCTACATCAAAAAAAATTGAATATATATCACAGACAAAATCGGCACAGAGATTATCCTTATTCTGCTTCAGGACCATGACCAATTTTATATTAAATTTGATATCAAAAGGATATAGAAGAATATTATATCTCTGCGAATTATAATTGCATATCTGTTTTACTTCCAAAGTGTTTCATTTGGTTTTCGAAGCAAATTTTGAAAAAAAATTTTGAAAAAAATGATGAGACCAAAGCCAAGAGTGTTAATTTTACAGAACAAATTTGGGATAACATTTTAATTGCAATGCTAATATTTTGTCGTTTTAACCAGTATTGTTAAGTATCTCAAACATGTTA